>CM048746.1:602483720-603083720 GCA_026315105.1 Locusta migratoria
CCCAAAGGCATCAATGTCAGAAATAAGTGAAACATAGCAGGTATAAAACCTACATTATACACTTGGGATGAAATGCATGCAGTTAGCAGGACACAAGAAACTTCCTCAGCCGTCACTGATTTCTTAAAAAAGTTGAGCATTTACTGTGTTACATTTCGCAGATTGCTTGCAGAAGGTTATGCGGCTGAAGCGCAGTTTAAGAGTCTGCGAGTGGCGTTTCATGTTTGGACGTCGGCAACGGCACCGCAGCCAATCAGCAGTCGCATTCACGTGGCCAATAACAAATAGCTTTCTCTTTATGATTTGTAAACAAATTGGCGTAGAGGATGTAAAAATCTTTAGATTAAAATATAGAATTTCAATAAATGTGAAATTTATATTTACATTCTGTAATGGAGATAGAGTGTACTGGCTGTACTATGTAGCCAAAATTATTTTCACCAGCGATTTTAATTGTGGTGATTGCATGACTTTCGCAGCCTTCACGAGCAAAATTACTTATACTGAGCATTTCTGAACCAGAGATTTAGGCGCTACTACTAGACAAAACTTATTGTGTAACCGATGTACCTAACCTTATACCTGCGCTGGCCTGTTGTTGGTTTTGAAGTTATCAATAGTGTGTTAAAAAAAAGTCTGAAAGTGTGTTCAAAATATCCTTTCACATAAGAAAGTGATCTGTAGCGTAACCTTGAAAAGGTCAGGTATATTTTAAACAAGAAATTTTTTTTAGTACGTGAGGACGCGTAGCGCCCGAATCTCCGGTTCAGAACCGGAACTTCGAGATACACAGTCTTCCAAATTACCCAACATCTGTTTTTTTTTTTTTTTTTTTTCTTAGGGAAGTGAACACTAATTTTAATAACATTCATTATTCACATATTGAAAGGCAGTGTAAAAATTACTGTCAACATGTTACTTGAGAGAGAAACACGTATTTTAACTTAAGTTACAAGAAATTATTAATTCTGAACAGAAAAGTAGTGCACGTGAAGAAAGGCCAAATTCACATCACATGAAACGTGGAATCAGATTGGGCATCTTCTCCTACATCATTCATTGCGCCATTACCAACATCTACGCTTGAAGCACCACTCGCAAACTCAAAAACTGCACTTTTACCAGTTATGCTGGCCTAAAGAAAAATCAGCGTGTTATTCAAGTTTCTTACCGGTTACTCACAGAAACTTCAATGCATGTCAATGTGTCCTTGAACTGTAAAGCAGAAAAGTGCATTTCATTTTTACTTGCTGACAGCATATATGGAAGATTAGAAAAGAAGTCTCATAAAATTTCAGAAATATTAATCAGAAGTGTGTGAAACAAGGATTTTAGAGAATTATCTCATTACAAGGAATTACGTAAAATTTTGAGGCATGGAGATGGAATCAGTCATTGGAAAAGAATCCTTTTAAAGCAATATATAGTAGGCAAAAGGATAATTGAAATGAAAATCAAAGTACACATCACCTACCATTATGATGATCCTCCAAAGAGCTTTTGACATTAGGTATATGTGAATACAACTTTAAAATTATCAAATAGCTCCAAGGTGTCATTACTGTTGAGGATGAAACAAAAAACAATGACATTGTGAAAAAACTGCTAAGCCTCAGATTTAGGGAGTCATGCGGGGGGGGGGGGGGGGGGGGGTAGAGAAAGGAAAAAAAATCTTTAAGAGATTTTACACTTCAGTTTTTCACCGAGACTATCAGGCTTTCGTGTAATGAACTTACTGCCCAAGAAACTACCATATTTGTGATAGTTCAGAAAAAAGTGCTTCTTCTTGGAAAAAATTGTGACTAATAATATTGTAAGTGAGGCAAATTTTTGTTTTTGTTCCTACTTCTAGCATTAAAATTTTTTTATTGAATGTTAAAGAGTATTTTCGAACAATAAAAAGTGACCGATTCTATGTTACTGAAAGCTAATTGAAGTGCATAAGTGTGTGCCTGTGTGAGTGTTCTATTTTCTGAAGAAAGTGTTGTATGTGTCTGTCGCAGCTCGTCGCCACGTCTTTACGGTGAGTTGTAAAACTGTCCTTATTACAATATTATTAATTTCAACCTGGACTTTCCATTATTATACAAAATGTATAAGTGCATTTTAACTTAAGATCAAAAGGCACATTGTGCAATAGAACCCAACTAACTGCTTTTTGGCTATCATTCAAGTACTATTAACTTGAAATTACAGAAAGTAATTTCTTTGTATTAAACACATTTTGATCTCAGAGTATTTGGTGTAAAATTCATAAAAATTAATCTAATATTTTTTGCGGCATATGTTTTTTGCTTCTCTCGAATAATTTACTTTTTGTCACATAATGCATTTTGAGAAGTTACTCCTATACGTTGGTTGACTCTTCCAGAAACATTTGCTTTCAAACTTTCAGAATAGCCTATTTCATGATGCAAAATACCTCCCTTGAAGAGTCTGCCACTGGAGTTGGGCAGTCACCTCCATGAAGCTATCGCACTTCCTAAATAAACCTGTAATGATCTGCATTTCTTCTATCGGGCCTATTTCGTACTGCTCACACTGATGAGCAATATTTAAGTACTGGTCAAACAAGCATTTTGTAAGCTGCTTCCTTTGTTGATGGACTACACTATGCGATGACAATTCCAATAAATCTCAGTTTGGCATCTGCTTACTCTCAATTAATTTAATGACGTTATTCCATTTCAAGTAACTACTTATACAAACTCCCAGATATTTTATGGGAGTAACTACTTCTAGTGAGAGTTCTGCAACCATGTAATCTACAAATTGTGTGCTGGAACCCGGACTCTAATCTGGGACCTTTGCATTTCGCGGGCAAGCACTCTATCGACTGAGCTATCCCGACACGACTTGTGATGCTGCTTCACAACTTTAATTCCACCAGTACCTCGCCTTCTATTTTCCAAACTTCACAGAAGCTCTCCTGTGACACATGCAAGACTAGCACTCCTGGAAGAAAGGATATGGTGGAGACATGGCTTAGCCACAGCCTAAGGGATTGTTTGGACTCACAGTTGCCATCTGGTGGTGGTTGGTGGCTGGGCGGAGATGCCACCTAGTCAGGTCTGCCCCCCCGTGAGAAATGCTGGAACCCCAAGGGCAGCTTGACCACAACCACGGGCCCGCCGGCAGGTATAATGCCTTTGTTCCGATGCCGCCCTAGACCTCGTGCGGGGTGCCAAGCACTCGGCGCGGTAGACTTGTATCGAGGCTCCGTCGCTAACGGACGCATGTCGGACGTCTCAGAGGGCTACCGCTAGTAGGCTCCTCATATTGTAACATAGTAATCGTGGCTGGCAAAACATTTGTGTAACTGTTACTAATAAATACTTTAAATATCATAATTCAGGTTTACGTCTTGATTATTAATGAGAAGGTGGAAACGATGGGGAGATTCTAGTCTCCACATTTACATGCCTTCACGTAATGTACAAGGAACCAGAGAATCTTACATTTGGTCCTACGGGCCAGATCCAGTGACCACGAAAACGTAGACCGCAAGATTTAGTGTTCACGCGGAAGCGCATTTGCAACGAGTTACTTTCCGGAAATGAACTTTGTAAATCACATGTGTACTGCACATGTTCGCGGCTTGTAAGCGCCACTGTGTGTCTCAAGGTCTGTACGGGACAATGCAAACAACAGCCTTGACTACGGTGTGTGAGTGCCGTACTTGTGACCAGCTGATACATCACCCGCGATCGCGTTAAAGCGAGCACACGGTACCGGCATCATCTCCAAGCATCCCACAGTTTGGCGCCAATGGAAGCTGTCACTCGCATCACGACTGCCGGCGGTATCACGCACCAGCATCATCTCCGACCAACCCGCAGTTTGGCGCCAACAGAAGCTGCGCCTCGCACCCCGTCTGCTGACGGCATCACGTGACTCCGCGGCCGCCACCTGTGCACTGCCGCAGCGCCGCTACAGCCTTGGTGAGTGTTACCGCTTGGCATCCTGTTTCTAAGTTGCTCTTCCCTACAATGGAGCCAGCAGCAAGAGCTTGGTTAGTCAAGCAGAGAGGGCTTGCAAAGGCAGCTCTTTCACGCTTGAGTAATTCAATGCAAGATGCAGAGACACTTAGCATTGAAATCTTGGAATATAGATTAAGCAAATTGGCACAAATTCAAGCGGATTTTGAGTCCCCACAGTCCCAACTTGAAATGGACGATGAATTAACGGATCACAGTAATGATAGGGCAGATTTCGAGGACTCTTGTGAAATCATTGAATGTACCATAAGGGGTTTATTGAAGAGGCACGCTCAGAAGCCTGAGCCTGCCAACTCTAATCATTCTAGCAATGTTAGCAATTTGAAATTACCTGCCATCAATTTGCCAACCTTTGAAGGGGATTATCTCAAATGGTCATCCTACAGAGATGCTTTCTCGAGTCTCGTCATGAATAATGACTCAATTGACGATGTTCAGAAATTTCATTATTTAAATTCGACATTGCAAGGTGAAGCAAGGGACATTCTAAAACATTTACCAGTAACCTCAGAAAACTTCTCAGTAGCTTGGAGACTTATTACATAAAGATACAATAATCCTAAGATAGTCGCGGCCAGACATGCTAAGGCTTTATTAAATTCTCCTACCATCAGCCACAGTACGTCAACCAATTATCGGCAGTTGATTAACCATGTATGTAGCCATCTGAAGGCCCTAGAAGCTCTTAAGCCTGATGTGCCACTTCATGAAATTCTCCTTTCAGAACAAATCGTGACTAGTATGCGTCCCACAGATCGTCAGGAGTGGGAGGAAAAAATGTCTGGGTCGACGTTCACCACATTGAACCAACTCAGAGTTCCTAGAAACAAAATGTCTAGCCTTTGAATTGATAAAATTTAGGGATAATACCCCGAGAGAGATGCAGAGTAATCCAAGCAATGCTTATCAAGAAAAAAAAATGCGAGGAGAGGTTATCTAGCCAGTGCTGATGTTGAAGTAGTTTGTGAGTAATGTAAAAGGCATCACGCACTCACTGATTGCAAGGAATTTATTGCCTTAAATGTCAGTGAGAGGCGCAATTATGTAGCCACGAATAAGCTTTGTTTCTTGTGCTGCCACAGTGGTCATTATGGGCGTAGTTGCAAGCTTTCCTGTTGCAAATTCTGTAAGGGCAGGAACAATGTACTGCTCCATCAAGCAGCTGATTCTAAGCACAGTCAAAATGGTGAAGCTACGACTCAATATGTAGCTCATCAAGCTGTAAGTGCTAATACAAACACCCACCACAATGCTTTGTTGGCGACAGCTGTTGTCAACATCAAAGACATCCAAGGTGGGCAGCACTCTTGCAGAGTTTTGCTCGACAGTGCAAGTCAGCTGTCATTCATATCCAGGCACTTGGCAGATAAACTGAAATTGAAGCGTATCAGACAGTAATTTCCAGTAAATGGTGTGAATAATGCCTTCACAGCGTCGTTGTCACAAACATGTAACATCGAATTGTCTTCTAGGTTTAGTGATTTTCATGTGAAGTCAAACTGTGCTATTGTGGATAATGTTACCAGTAACCTACCAGCGAGCTATATAAATACAAGTTCCTGGAATATTCCATGTCAACTCCCACTCGCTGATCCAGAATTCAACAAACCTGGCCCCATAGATTTGATGCTTGGAGCAGAAGTCTTCTTCGATGTGTTGTGCAAAGAAAGACTAGTGCAGCCGAATCATCCTTCACTAGTCGAAACAAGATTTGGCTGGGTTTTGTCTGGCAGGATACCGGCTGCTCCACATAACACGCCTGCTTCCACAGTGACATCATGCGTCAGGGTTGATAGTCTAGACACCAAATTGCAAAGATTTTGGGAACTAGAAGAAGTGACTACGAAGGCATTAAGCAAACAGAACAAACTGTGTGAGGCTCACTTTCAGCGCCACACTCGTACCGAAGAAGGTAGGTTTGTAGTTCGATTGCCAATGAAACCGGACTGCAAACCATTGGGTGAGTCACGACAACAGGCGTCTCGTAGATTGGACCATCTTGAGAGGATATTTAAGGGGCAACCACAGTTGAAGAAGGAATATTCTGCGTCCATGCAGGAATATGCTGAACTAGAGCACATGGAGATCTGTGACTCTACAGAGGTGGTTGGTGAGCTTCTCGACCTCAGGAGGGATTAGTTGGGAGTTCATTCCACCTTGTGCCCCTCGCTTTGGTGGACTGTGGGAGGCAGGAGTCAAGTCCATGAACTCACATTTCAAATGTGTTGTTGGCAATGCAATATTAACATTTGAAGAATGACCACACCGTATTGAGTCAGATAGAAGCGTGCTTGAATTCAAGGCCATTGTGTTCTCTCTCTGACGATCTTGATTCTTCTGCTGCGCTCACTCCTGGTCACTTCCTAATTGCACAACCCCTTTGCACTTACCCTGAACCTTCCGTCCTGGAAATCCCTGCCAACCGGTTGCACAGGTGGCAACTCACCCGACAAATGTACCAATCATTCTGGAGGAGGTGGTCAACGGAGTAAATACACAACCTGCAGCAGCACACCAAAAGGACATCGGAGGCAGCCTAGCACCCCCAGATCGGCGATCATGTGTTGATCAAGGAAGACAACTTACCACCCCTGGTGTGGAAGCTGGGTGTCAGCGTCGAGCTGTTTCCTGGTCCTGACAAGTGTGTTCGTGTGGTTTTAGTGAAGGCTGCTAACGGCCAGTTCAAAAGGCCCATAGCCAAGTTGTGTCCCCTCCCCAAGCAGTGATTTCTTCCTCGTGTCAATTTGTATATATATGTGTATTTTTTTATTGTGTTAGATGTATACTTTGTGTGTCTTGCTTGAAGTTGGTCCAGGCCTGTTTATGGCCACTTCTCTCATTGTTGCTATTGTGCTATTTGTTGTTTGTTTTGACAGTTCTTGCTCGTTTTGACAGTTCTTGCTCGTTTTGACAGTTCTTGCTCGTTTTGACAGTTCTTGCTCGTTTTGACAGTTCTTGCTCGTTTTGACAGTTCTTGCTCGTTTTGACAGTTCTTGCTCGTTTTGACAGTTCTTGCTCGTTTTGACAGTTCTTGCTCGTTTTGACAGTTCTTGCTCGTTTTGACAGTTCTTGCTCGTTTTGACAGTTCTTGCTCGTTTGCTCATTTGAATTTTGTGTGTCAATGATTGTGACTTTGAAAATGAGTATCCTCATTTTGAGTGGGAGGATGTTTGGACTCACAGTTGGCATCTGGTGGTGGTTGGTGGCTGGGCGGAGATGCCGCCTAGTCAGGTCTGCCCCCTGTGAGAAATGCTGGAACCCCAAGGGCAGCTTGACCACCACCATGGGCCTGCCGGCAGGTATACTGCCTTTGTTCCGATGCCGCCCCAGCCCTCGTGCGGGGTGCCAGGCACTCAGCACGGTAGACTGTATCTAGGCTCCGTCGCTAACGGACCCATGTTGGACGTCTCAGAGGGCTACTGCTAGTAGGCTCCTCATATTGTAACACAGTAATCGCGGCTGGCGAAACATTTGTGTAACTGTTACTAATAAATGCTTTAAATATCATAATTCAAGTTTACGTCTTGATTATTATTGAGAAGGTGGAAACGATGGGGAGATTCTAGTCTTCACATTTACACGCCTTCACGTAATGTACATGGAACCAGAGACTCGTACAGGGACATTTCCAGAATTAAACTTTTACTCTGCAGTGGAGTGTGCTCCGATATGAAATTTCCTGGCAGTTTAAAATTGTGTGCCGGAACCGGGACTCAAACCTGGAACCTTTGCCTTTCACGGGCAAGCGCCCTACTGACTGAACTATCCCAACACGACTCATGATGCCTCCTCACAATGGGTTAGCTCAGTCAGTAGAGCGCTTGCCTGCAAAAGGCAAATGTCCCAGGTTCGACTCCCGGTTCTGGCACACAATTTTAATCTGCCAGGAAGTTTCATATTGGCACACACTCCGCTGCAGAGTGAAAGTTTCATTCAACAAAGGAACTTGCTTTCTATGTATTCAGAGTATCTTTATTTTTTTTTATATTGCACGTCAATTGCCACTTTCTACACTAAACATTGCTACATTGTAGAACATCTTGCATTTCTTTACAATTTTCCAGCATTGAAACTTCTTTGTATTCCACAGAATAATTAGTAAATAACGTCATTGAACTTATGACTTTATCCACAATGCCATTTATACATACTGTGAAAAGTAATGGTCCTACAACACTCCCTTGTGGCATGCCAGAAATTACTTTTAAGTAGGAAGGCTTCTTACTTAACAATCGGGACACATCGCACATGCTCCATGTAAACCAACCACAACCACATGTATCTGAAAATACCCATCAAGTATGCTCAAACCTGTCTCATTTTAAATAAATGATTATCATGTTCATTGATTGTTTTACCAATTACTAAGAACTTCACTCCTCTAGACCCCGGCATTCCACTGTGCTAGGAGGAGAGGAAGTTTCTTTGCATACTCTGTAGAATCTAATATGTATCCCATCAGATCCAGTGGACTTTCCTCTGTTGAACTATTCCAATTGCTTTTCTGTACAACAGAAGACCCAAACTTCTTCAAATTTTCTTTTGTCTCAGGCAGAACTTTTAAATTCATAGGACACATCATGAATAGTCCAACTTACACTAATTTTGGCATCAGTGTTCACCCTATCTTTGCAGATTTCCACACTCGGCACTCTTCAGTGGCAGTTGACAGCCTTACTTACTCGAAAACCACACAGTTCATTTACAATCGTGAACACGCGTAAAATCCGTATATTAGGTATATTAAATGGGCATTCCTCCCCTGTCTATAAAGCTGTCTGTAGTATACATAAGCAAAAATTGAAACATCCATGAAATGTAGTAACACAAAAAGGAAAGTTCCATGTACAGTCAGTAATGTCATTATATTAAAAAAGTACACATCAAACACATCCACTGATGTCAAATCTTAAACCAACTTTTTGTTCTTACGTAATAAGATTATCTCACAATCTATTAGAAAATGCTTTGGAGACTTAAAAAAAAAAAATTAGAAGTAAACTCACTACTTCATTTTGTGACTTCCACAAACTTTGAGAATTTGTGCTCCAACTACAGCATAATGTAGTGTTGCAAACCATAACTTCGTATTTTGTGGTACGCGATTCTCAACACAATAATCGCTTATTTGTTATTAATTGGCATTTAATTATAGCAACCCCTATAAAAATGACATGTTTGTAATAAATATTTATTGAGTGATTGCCATAAATAAAGTTCAATTCTGTAACATACAATTTATAATGAAAAAAATAATAGAAAGCAAAAATTTTGTACTTACCAATTTGATGCTTCCAGTAATTTTAAAACAACATATTGCATCAATAGTTACACATTTCTGAGAAATTCGGTGATGTTGGTGCTCAGTAGCATATATTGATGGGATATTGGTTACAACATGAAACCCATGAAATATAAACTTTGTAAACATGAGATAAATATATGTACATAACCTTGCAAGTACTGCTTGTGACACAGGACTCTTCCTTGGTTCATACTGGTTATACTTTATGTGGAAGATTGCACAAATATCACAACATTTATCTTGGCTGGCCAGTACTTACCTCTGCTCAGTACCGACAACAGTAACAAAAAGATGGAAATACGTGAAGAATCAAGCTTTCAGAAATAATTTTCTTTCATCGGGTAAGAGAGAGGAGGGATGAGAAAGAGGACAGAAAGGAAACTGGATCTGGGTTGCTCACATTAGTCATGGGGTAAAAATAGAGTGAAGGGTGTAGAGCAAAATGCAAATATTTTGCATTAGAAGTGCTGCACCATTTAATTTTAATTAGATAGAGATATAAAAATGAATAAGCGGACTCAAAGATGACAGAGGGGGAGAGATTAACGTAGATTAGCAAAGGGAGATAGTGGGAAGACAGGATGTGTTGGAGGGCAAGTTCCCATCTGTTATGTTCTGAGGGACTGTTGCTAGGTGGGAGTAAGCAGATAGAATGTGTGGTGTAACACGTAACACAAGGTATCTGGAGTCCTGTTGGAGGTCATGCTCTACCAAAGGATCTTGGCTATCCACCTGGTGAACAGTTTTTATGTGACTAGACATGTGTTCAGCCATTTTTTTGGTAGTCATTCCAGTGTAAAAGGTTATGAAATGAGTACATGTCAATTGGTATAGGACATGCATTGTTTTGCACATGGTTCTGCCTTGGATGGTATTGAGGCTGAAGTTGGTAGTTTTGGAGGAGATGCATATGACAGGTTACGCAGTGGGGTCAGTTACAGGAGTAGGAACGTTTACAGGGTGTACATGTGGACAAGAAAAAAAAAAAAAAAAAAATCCCAGTTTTTTCCTGGATTTTCCGGGTAAAGAGTAAAATTTTTCCAAGGTGAAAAAGAGACCTTTTTTGGGGTTAAATAATATTTTTGCCGAGTGAATTGTGCTTTTTCTGTTATGTCTGTAATGGTGTGAAATTTGGTGGTATGTAAGAACGGCCAATTATGGGACAGCTGCAAACAGTTGTCGAGAATGTTTTTCACTCCTGTTTCATAAATGAAAATTGTGAATATTTCAGTTTTCCCCCCCTAATGACACAAATGTAATTTATGAGAACGTCATTTATCATTTGCTTCATTTTGTAAAATACTTCACAATTTTGTACAAATAGATTATGATTATCGTGAATGTTATTAGGCTGTAACCTAAAAGAACAGCTTCTATTGCTTGTCAAAAATATTTTGCAGTTTCCTTCGAATGTATCAAGATTTTTGAGTAAGTTGTTATGCATGAACCTAATAAAACTATAAAAGAATGACCATAAGACATAATTATTTACAAACATCTGATTTGTTGTCTTTCCATAATTTTTATGGGTAGTATTTGCCATTGTTATTACACAATTCATAATCTATGTAATAAATACGATAAACTAACATTGAAGCTTAATCTTTTTTAGCATGTATTACCATTTAAGATGTATCAAACATGATGTGCTACTAAATTTTCTTTAACAATAGCATAAATGGCTGGACTTCAGAGCCCTATATTTATCTTAGTGTTAAGTTTTAAATTGGAATTAAACAGTCTGTGATTTAAGGAATTCATAGCACATTTTCACTATTAACCAAATTCATATTGCATAAAAAGGCCATTTACTTTGAAAGTATAGCTTCTCCACTATTAGCAGATGAGAGTTGTCATTTGATACCTGTCATGCATGGACAAAAGACATTTATGGATACTGCAGATAATGGCCACCTCTTTTGAATGTACTGTAACTTGAAACAAGTAAATAATGGGGGCCTGAGGATGATGCCAGTGACGCACCAAAACAGGTTGCTTTATTAATTAAAAATATACACACAGCTGCTGGAATTTTCTTCAGTCTAATACAGTATTAACCTTCCTACGGTGTTCGAAACAGACACACACATATTGTGAATGGGTCAGTTAGACCTGCAGTTTAAAAAAATATATATTCTTCGATATTACTTCAAAATATATTTTATATATAGTTTTTTCTTGTTTAAAAGCAGATATTGAAGCTTTCCAGCATTTATTGAACGTAATTAGTGCAAAAATTTATTACATTTTAGATTGTGAAACAATGATCATACAAGTTTTTATAAGTGAATAGTTGCATAAAAGTGGAAGCTAAAGCTTAAATTTTGTCACTTATTGCAAACACTAATTAACCTAAAATTACAATGAAATATGATAATTAATTCTGAATAACAATATTTAGCTTCAATTTATGTGTGTTGTGTTAGCTTACACAATTATTGCAGTAAATATTTGCATGATCTTGGCATAGGAATGATTGACAAATGTTACATTTCTTATTAGTCTTTCGATCTTTCTTCGGTCCACGCTCTTTGTGCTGGCCCCTTTTCTGTTCCTTTTCTCCAGAACTCGTTCCTGCAATATTTCGAAATTTAATTTTATCTTTTTAGGAATATTTTTGGACATTCTGTTTTCTTGCATTGTTCTTGTTAGCTCTCTTAGAAAAAGGCGTCTTTTGTACAATTTGTTTCAATAGTAGCCTGCGTTAGTCTGTACATGCAACACATAAGCATTTATTGCAGCAATGTCTAGTATGTTATAAAATAAACAGGCCTTCGCTTTGTACACCTTTTACAGGAATACGTACTAGCGAGTGTATCTGTCATGTCAACTCCTCCTTTCGTTTTGTTGTAATGCAGTATCACCTCCGGCTTCTTATGCTCTTCTGCAGACACGGTAGAGTCATGGAGCATGGTAGAGAGTATTACGAAACTTTATTCTTTTTTGGCACATACGAATTCCGTGGTATACAGTTCTGAAATCCAAAGATGATTGAAAACACTTGTCTACTGTTGTTTATCAGCATTTCTTTCGGAATCTCAGCTTTGTTCTTTCTCAGGATTCAACTAATGTTAGAATTTTCTGCAGAAGTTGTTTGGCCAGAGTGTAGTCCGTAAGGAAATTATCAGTGGTAATGTTTCGTCCCGTTTTCTCAATTCTTTCCACAAGCCTCAATACAACATTTGTACCTTGATTTACTTCTCGTGGTCCATTTTCCAGCTTTCCTGTATAGACGTCTGCTGCACAAACATATGCTGTTTTCACATCAGATAACAACCATAATTTTATGCCATATTTTCCTCTTGGTTTTGAAATCATGTACTGACGGAAGGGATACCTACCTCTGATTGGAACCTGTAACTCGTCCACTATGACATTTTCATAAAGAATGAACATTTTAGGAAACTGTTCCACAAACATTTCAAAGACAGCCAGTTTATCAAGGCGTCGCTTAGCTGGTCGATCTTTGTTGTCATATCTGAGAATTCTGATTTTATAGAAACGCTGAAGTGACACTGTTACGCGAAAACTGGCCCACCATTCATGTTCTCCCATGGCTATTGGAGAGATTCTCCAGCAGATCTCTATACACCAGTTAATATAAGAAGTCTCAAATAAGCCTTCATTTCCTGATTTGTAATAGAAATTTATTATGCTCACCTTGGTTTTGACACAGCTGGAGGATTTGTAGACCACTATGTACCATTGCGCGACGTACATTTCCAGTTACGCTGGTTTCTTTAGACAACAAAACCACGCTTTCGTCTCCTTCGATCACATCACTCTCCTCACTTCTAATCGATACATTAGCAACATCACTTGAACTGTCAACATAATCTTGATCACTGACAGTATAATCTTCTGTTTCATCTTATGACTCATTTACAAGCTTTTCTAACTGTTCATCACTTAGAAAACGACAAACAAAATCAGACTGTACGCCTATATGCAGTGGTTATACAGAGTCCCACAACAATGTGAAATGCTTCTGAGACATTTTAAACCAATCACAAGTATTTCTATTTATTCGTAGAAACTAAATAAAAATATCCGCCTGGGTCTAAAAGACCCATTCACAATAAGTGTGTCAAAGTTATGTATCTCCTAAAGTATTTTAGTTTTTGAAACGAAAATTGAGGATAACATAAATAATGACGTATTTGAGGAATACATAATGCCATGTTGCAAAATAAATAACATTTAGGGGTTTATGTTAATTTTAGTAAACGAACTGGGTCAGTTAGACCCATTCACAATAGGAAGGTTAACAAGTGAAATAATATAGTTCCTACTCTATGCCTATTTCAATTAAGGAAACTAGAGATATAAATTTTCTCCCGGCAGCTGCCATATCTCAAATACGAACTCATTAAGCAACCAAATATGTGTTAGTCATTAACTGATGTAACAGTTGTTTCAATTGTATATACAAATATATGTGTTAGTCTTTGTTGTACATGCACCATGTTACAAATTTATTATACTTATTATTATTTTTTTTTTTTTTTTTTTTTTTTTTTTTTTTTTTTTTTTTTTGTGTTTCAAGTTCTAAAACAGGAATGAAAATCAAAAACCACATTATAAACAGTAAGTTTTTAATTGGTCAGGAAAATGACACATCCTATGGAAATCATGTAATGTTGTACAGAAGTTTCAAAAGAAAACAGGAATTAATGAACATGTATTTTATTATATTTTGAGGGGAGAACATCAAGTGGCTGATATAACCACTTGGCAAATATATCCTTGCCATCATAGAGAATATGAAGTTCACAATTTATGACAGCAAATCACAAAATAAAAGTGCACTGATGAATATTTCATTACAGAACTGTCATTCACGATCAGACTTACATAGCATATACACTCTAACACACTGATAATCTGTAAAACAAATATTTACACCACAAGCAACAAAAAATGAAACCTCACACACCGCTATCACTGTCACTGGCACTACTGCTTTCACTACCGCTCCCACTTCCGCTTCCACTGCCTGATCGTGATTTATTACTTCCTGAGGATGAACTCCCTTCACTACCGCTGCCCTCTTCCTCACTGTCACTTCTGCCATCTTCCTTGGCACTAGCTGCAGCCTCCTGGTCATCATCTGCCTCCTTCTCTGTGCCTGCTTCTTCTTCATCCCCTTCTGCCTCAGTTTCTTGTCTTTCACCATCTTCCTCATTTTCGTCTTGGCTTTCTTCTTTATCACTCGCTTCCTTATCACTAGCCTCTCTGTCACTAGCCTCTCTGTCACTAGCCTCTCTGTCACTAGCCTCCCTATCACTAACTTCTTTATCACTAGCTTCCCTGTCACTTGTTTCCTTGTCACTGGCTTCTTTATCACTGGTTTCCTTATCACTTGCCTCTTTATCACTATCTTCCTTATCACTGCCCTCTTTATCACTATCTTCCTTATCACTGCCCTCTTTATCACTAGTTTCCTTGTCACTCTCATCTTTGTCACTTCCTTCCTTCTCACTCTCACTGGCAATGGCACTGTCATTTCCACTGTTCTCCTGGTCATCATCATCTTCAGCAGCTTCCCCATTCTGTGTGTCACCATCCTCTGTTGCCTTTTCACCATCAGAACCCTCCCCATCATCTTCCCTTTGTTCTGTTTTATCATCCTGTTGTGTGTCTTCTCCATCATCTTGTTGCTGCTGTTCCTGTGTTTCTTCCTCCTCTTCCTCATCCTCTTCATCTTCCTCCTCCTCACCAGGAGGTTCAAGCTGGCGCTCCCTGTACCTCTGCATGCGGTATTCTTGAGCTTTCAGTGGGCGATGACGTACTATCAATCTTGTATTATTCGGCTGTTGTCCCACTTTTTGACGTCGCTTACTGAGTCGAACTCTAGTTTCTAGTTCATTATAATAAATGCCGTCCTCACGTACAACAAGGAAGTAATTCTCTTCATAACCTTTGGATGCTTTGCTTTTCACGTTCCAATTATATTCTCGAGCCATTTTATAGTCATACTCTTCTTCATCCTCATATTCAACACAATTTGTAAAATCTTTGCGCCTTTTCTCTAGAGTTTCTTGAGTAGGCAAGAAGTATGCTACAAACTGTTCTCCACTCTCATCCATGACACCTCGTATCATTGCCTGCGACATTTCTTCTATCTGAGCTGGGAAAGATCTACCAGTTGGAGCAGGATCAGAATCAAAAATAACTTGGGCACAAGGATATTTCCAGATCTTAAAGTCAGGATATACTGGCTGTATTTCCACAGGAACAACATTTGGTTTACTGTAATGTTTCTCAATGGGCTTCTTAGAATCCTCAAATGTCTTCTCAATTGCCTTAATCTGACTATCACGATCCATAATAAGTGTTTCATCCTTGAAATTTTTCTTAATGCTGTAACCAACCTTAGCTTCCACTTTGTCCATAGTCTGAGGCTGAAATCTTGTTTGTTCTGTGGAAATATATTCTGTTCTCCTCAACCAGGAGACACTTCGTGCATGATGACGAGAGCGTTTTGAATCCTGTGGTGTTAAAACATCTTCTTCCAACAACTTCTCATCTGCAGGATCCAACACAGCTCCAGGATCACCAGCATATGTATCTTTATTAATTAAATCAATATGGACTCCAAGGTCATGTTCTGTAAGAACTTCATATTTATAATTTCTTTCTAAAGATGTGGGGTTGTATTGGATAAATCTAATTGATTCAAATGGATATGTTATGAATTTGGGATCAAATGGAATATCTGGCAAAGTATTACAATATTTTACCCTGCATACTAACTCAGATCGTTTCTCTCCAGGGCGCACTGGGCGCTGATCCCGCTCAGTATTAATATTAGATTGAATTGTTGGAGCCATTGTCGAAGTCTCTTGCCTGCAATTTATTCAGAAGTCATCTGACTACCATTTTCTCCTGCAGAGGCTTCCAGTCGAAATTATCACACTTAAAAATCAGTGCATAGATATCAGTTATACTCTGAAATACGCTGTCACCTGAAAAAAGATAAGAAAAATCATTTTGATATCATTTCCATAAATTTAAGTTCAGAGTGTGAAAATGTATACTGTGGCAGAAACACAGCTTTTAATTTGCAAATGAAAGTACATAAAATGGACAATGATAATTTCATGAATATATAAAACATTTGGCATGACTCATGTATGAAAAGCAAAATAACCTACTACAGTTTGTTTCCTATAACACACACAATTACGTGGCTAGCAGAGTATGGTATAAGTAAAGATATTTCACTTCTATACACAAATTGAGATAAACAAACACATCCATCTAGTAATTAAAGACAATATTTCTCTAAAATCATGGAATGTGTAGCAAAGAAAAATGAAGAAGACAATGATTCTGAAACCAATAACAATGGTGGTAAAATGCTAGCAATACCCAAAATGTCACCAGAGTTAATTTTTTAAAGATAGATCTATTAATATTTTCGGTTTCCTCTTATAAATATGTATCATTTTAAATTAGACAATACACCTTTACTCCATCTCTCTAAGTTATGCTATAAACCCTCCTCCCCCAATGGTTCGTCACTGAAAGCTCCCCCCACCAAGTCGAGCACATGGCCGTACCATCCTTTTCTCGAAGCAGTTCATGGCACTTTTGAACCCCCTTGTATCTCCGTTGTGGATGCAGCTAGAAGCCTGAATTTTCAGTTACCAAGAGTTTCTACTGTAACTAGCTATATTTTCAAATTATAGTATACTACACCTTATAGTTTACAAAATATTAGCATTCGACAATCGTGAATTCTGCCATTCACTGACTCACCGATCATCAAAATTCTAAGAAGACACACACAAATGTCAAATTTCATATTTGGATAGTGTTTAGCCTATGATGGGAGGACAAATTCAAACATCTGTAAATATTAATTCCGTTCACAAACACATTTTTGCTTGACTGAGGAGTATCTGCTATCTTGGCATTATAAGGATAGTATTGGTAATGGTCTTGTGGTTCGAGAGTTCGCGAGTTCGATTCCTGCTGCCGTAACTTTTTTAACATAGCCGTCACCTTTCTACTATGTGAAGAGTTGTCAGAAATGACGTGTGGCACCTGATTAGACAACGAGGAATAACTAGCAAGATATAGCTTACATTGCTGCAAATTCAAACAGTACCAATGACACCTACATTGTAGCTTGATTTCAGCTATAAATGAGAAAACTCTTGCTAGTAATGTCGAAAATTCTGTCACATGACGCATAGGAAAAATGTTAGACGTTGGTTTCAAACCACAACACGGCAGAGGCAGGGGGACGCCATTGTACACGAACTTGAAAATTTAAGTAGGCCTACCGATTTTCTCCGTAAATTTTATCAGGAGGCCAATGAAACATATATTCGAAACATGGATTGCTGTGGGTGTGTACAATACAATAATCATTAGTGTACATAGCCATAAAGAGCTGTAAAATGAAATAGATGTTTTGACAATTTAAATTCTCCATCTCCAATGAAAAGTCAATGTCAAATACTGAAGTGCTACCAACTACTACCCTTGGAACGATCGATATTAAAAAAACATCAATGGTAACATCAATTCAAAGAAATTTATGTACGATGAACAAAGAAAGGAAAACATTGATGTTCGAGAATATCAATGTTTTGGGTGCTAAAACAAACATTCCTCAGCAGAACAAAAGACACACATTACTAGATTGGCACTACCAAATACAGTATTACTGGTCTCCCTGTAACTTTAAACAATGTTTTAATAATTGTTTCAGTCTTCCGAAATAGGGATAAACTGATATACTGGTAACTACGCCACTTTTAGAGTTTTGATGTAAAAGCTAAATTTTACTTATGTCATTGGAGTAATGTTGGCATCGAAATGTTCGCTTTATAAGGGGGTACATACAAGGCCCTGTCAACTACAGAGCAAGGACAGAATTAATTATTTACTTCATGCTGAACACAAAAGACTATGCCTGTCATTCTACGTGACTGGTTTTCCGAAGTCTCTCATTCGTCGGCACTGCCAACTTCAACACACTACAAACACCATTGCAGTAAGTAAAATTTTATTGTGTACTAGACAAAGACCCATGCACACCTCCCGTCAGATACAAAGGGTAGTCCTTGCAGGTGCGGTGATCACTGTGTCCCCAGTGGTGTAGGGGTCAGCGCAACTGCCTAGAAAGCAGGAGACCTGGATTCGAATTCCGGCTGGGTACACATTTTCAGCTTTGCCCAATCGCAGTTGATGTCATATATTCTATGAATATTAAATAATAACAGCTGTTCTTTCGGAACAGACGCCACATGTATATATATATAATATGCCGGTGACGGGGGTGATCCTATCGTTAGTGGGGAGGGGTGGGCAAGTTTGAAGCTCTTACTCTTACGGGAATTAGTTATAACTACGAGTTTGAGTACTATGGGCAGGGCGAAGCTGGGAATTTGTATCTGACGGAAGGCGTGCATGGGTAGTCCTTGCAGGTGCGGTGATCACTGTGTCCCCAGTGGTGTAGGGGTCAGCGCAACTGCCTAGAAAGCAGGAGACCCGGGTTCAAATCCCGGCTGTGTACACATTTTCAGCTTTGCCCAATCGCAGTTGATGTCATATATTCTATGAATATTAGAAAATTGTTGTATCAAAGCCACTGAGAAAAATTAAAGAAAAAAAGGGGGTAGAGTATGGGCTTTAAGAAAATCCATTGCTGATGTACAGCAAATGATACCAGAGAAGAAAAGGAGGAGGATTATCGCCATGAAGAAACAGATGTCATGAATAGACGTTATTAAGTTGTCTCTCAGAAAAAAATGTGGGGAATGAAATACGGAACTAATGCAGCATGCATTATACTGCAAGTTCACTAAATAATTATGCCAAAATGATCTTGTTTTCCAAAAACATTCGAATCTGCAGTCCGGTGGAGAGCGTAGTAGACTGCCACGCAGCAGGCCCCGGTTAAATTCCTGGTCGGGTTGCAGATGTTCACTTGGGGACTGGCTGTTGTGTCATCATCATAGTGCGCACATCGCCCAAATGGCGTCACCAAAACATTTGCACCAGACCAGCTGAACACAATCCTAGATGGGATCTAATGGCCAAAAATGCCACACAAAAATCATCACGTCCAAAAGCACTTCCAGTTGGAGCCCAAAATGATGAAAATTATAGTAATTCCTCTAATTCTTAGTTATTATTAACAATATATATTTATAAAATAGATGAAGATTACTTACCAAGTGAAGGAGCACAGGTAGTGATAGTAGCACAAATAAATAAAACACACACACACACACACACACACACACACACACACACACACACACACACACACACACTAGCTTTCGCAGCCTAGCTTCTTCTTCAGGCAGAAGGGAAGGAGAGGGAAAAGGAAATTTCGAGGGTTTCAAGGGAGTGGGTAAGGAGCCATTCCAATCCCAGGACAGGAAAGACGTACCTTGGGGGGAAAAAAAAGGAGGGTAAACAAATACACCCACAACCACACATATACACAAACGCAAACACACCTAAGCAGACATACTTTAGAAAACAAAGAAGTTGGACAGAGATACCACTTGAGGCAGAGGCTCTGTCCAGAGAATCGAGGCAAAGATGTTCAAGATGGTGGGCGGGAATTTGAATTTAGCGGAGGTTGAGACCAGGTGAGAAACGGGAAGAGAGAATATGCTGAAGGGCAAGTTCTGAAAGACTAGTGTTAGTAGGAAGTATTCAAATAACCCGGACGGTGTAACATTGTGCCAAGATGTGCCGGCTGTGCACCAAGGCATGTTTATCCACAGGGTAATCCTCATTACCAACAAACACTGTCTGCCTGTGACCGTTCATGCGAATGGACAGTTTGTTGCTGGTCATTCCCAGCATAGAACGCTTCACAGTGCAGGCATGTCAGTTGGTAAATCACGTGGGTACTATCACAAGTGGCTCTGCCCTTGATCGTGTACACCTTCTGGGTTACGGGACTGGAGTAAGTGGTGAAGGAAGGGTGCATAGGGCAGGTTTTACAACGGGGGCGGTTCAAGGGTAGGAGCCAGATGGTAGGGAAGGTGGTTTGGGGATTTCATAGGGATGGACTAGGAGGTTATGGAGGTTTGGTGGGCGACGGAAAGACACTCTCGCTGGAGTGGGAAGGATGCCATGAAGGATGGATCTCATTTCAGGGCACCCTTCCACCACCACTTTCAGTACTGTACATGATGAAAGGATTGAATAATAACAATATAACATATTTTCTGGACTTCCCAAATACTGTTACGTCAAACCAAACAAAACTACACCAAACAAAGAGACAGGGAATGGGTTTTAAGAAAATCTGTGCCTGATGTATTATAGAAATAAAGATGTATAAAACTAATATTGCCGCGAGAGACCACGAATACCAACTTCCGGCATGGCGCAGGGGATAGCGTCACGGACTGCAGAGCAGAAGGTCGCCGGTTCAATCCCGCCAACTGGCAAAAATTTCTTTCTTTGTAATTTACAATTCCAGAAGGTTCTACATCTTTCTTATGTTCACTTGTAAATTCTACTTGTTTCTTATGTTAACTGTTCTTCTAATTTCCGGTAAATTTTGTCTGTGTATAAATAGCAGAGCACTCTGCCTGAGAGACAGTCAGTGCTGCGTGTATGTTGAGTTCGTAATAAACGTGCTTTCAGTATAAGTGCTGTGTATAGTTGCCTTCGAAGTCAAACCTACTTCCATTGCAACATGACATTGTTTGGTCGAGGTGCCGGGTACACTGTGCAACAGCTGCATCACCGTGGCTCCGATTAGGCAACGTAAAAGCCGTCGCTTACACGGACTGGAACCGGAATACAAGGGATACACCGAGTACATCCTTCCAAAAGTCTGTATTATCAGAAGAACGATGGAGACAAAACCAGCAATAAGCCAGCTGCACATAAGACACCCGTCGGTGTTCTCTGGAGATGCTGGACAGGACCCCAAAAAATGGTTAAAAGGGTTCGACCGAGTCGCCAAGTACAACAGGTGGGATCATACGATGTGCTTGGCCAACGTTTATTTCTACCTGGATGGAACAGCCCAGCAATGGTTCGAAAACAACGAAGACAAGTTGAATGACTGGGAGACGTTCCAGGAGGAACTTAAGAAGACGTTTGGAGACCGCCAGCGACAAATCCGCTCGGCGGAAGAACAACTGAAGAACCGGGCACAACGACATGGTGAGCCGACACAATCGTACATACAGAGTGTTTTGGACCTGTGTAACTTAGTCAATCCGAACATGACTGAAGCGGACAAAATCACGCACCTGATGAAGGGAATTGCAGAAGATATGTACCAAGCTCTTCTGATAAAAGACGTCGCTACGACAGAAGAGTTCGTCAAGTGGTGCCAACGTATTGAAGAGATGCAACAAAGGAGGGTTGGACGCAAGAAGTATGACAGACTCCCAAATGTAGTCCCTATGGCCATTGTGGAAGACCAGCAGGACTTGGCTTCTCTCATACGACAAATCGTGAGAGAAGAATTACAACAGTGCATGGCAGCCGGGACTATGAGACCGAGCGAGCATCAGATTATGGCCATGGATGTGAGCCCTGTAAGTCACGAGGTATCCGACGCCGCTGAGGACGAGGTATTTCAAACATTAGCTCCTGTCTGCCCCGTCAATCGCACCCGACGTGAAGAATGGCGTCGCCCTGCTATGACTTACGCTGCAGCCGCCAAACGGCAGCCCATGAACCGATCGACACGACCACAGCCAACTCCTCCGGTAACTATGACGCCCCGCGGAAGAACAGACGTCTGGAGGACAGAAGACAACACACCACTGTGTTTCCACTGTGGGCGCCCTGGACATGTCGTACGCTACTTCAGGGAGAGGAGGCGAGTATTCGATGATTATTTTGCCGCAAAACGTCAGCTATTGGAGCAGTTCTATCCAAGGTAGTCACCTGCTGATGAGTTCAGTCGACCTATGGGAAGAAGCCCATCGCCGTACCCTAGACGAGGTCACTCCCCGACAAGCCGCAGCCATTCACCGTCGCCATACAGAGGTACCAGCCGCTCCCCTAGCCGCCGTGCCCAGGAAAACTAAGTGAGGCGACCATCTACAGAGGTGAGGCCGCCGCAGATGAAAATCCTCCATGGACGACAGTTGCCAAGATGTCGGGAAATCTCATCGACGTCATAATCGACGACCAACCTGTCCGGGCACTTGTTGATTCAGGAGCCTAAGTGCCAGACTACAAATCCAAAGGTCGCGGGTTCGATCCCCGCCGGGTCCTAGGATTTTTATCTGTCACTTTCCACTTCTTTCACCTCTGGCAGTACTGCTCATGTGAAAAATACCGAGTAGCACCGTGGTTCGGAACCCACGGTAAACTGTAGGTCCCCCTATAACTGGCTGGGTAAGTCAGCTTGAAGGTCGGAAGAAGGCAACGGCATACCACCTCGAAACAGGACCATGCCTAGTAAAGCACTGTGGTGTTCAAACCAATCTTCGGATTGTTGACTGCTTTACCTTTTTCTGTATTATCGAATAATTACCGCCACACACTAAAGAAGACAATGTTCTGTGATACGGGAGCAACTGTACTGAAGGTCGCGAATGGAAAGTACGTCCATCCAGCAGGAATTTGTGTCGCAAGAATAACCATCAACAACAGGACGCAGCCGTTGAATTTGTCGTGTTAACAGAATGTAGTCACAATGTCATCCTCGGATGGGACTTCCTTCAGGCATCCCAAGCTATCATTGACTGGAAGATCTGAGCTGCAAATTGAAGAAGTTGTTCCGCCAGATACACGTAATACAGGATTTTCTGGGAAGTTATTCGTCATTGACAATGTGACGATACCGCCGTTGACAATGAGAAGAGTTGCAGTCACAAACACAGATGACAGGTTAAACTGTGAAGTGCTTGATGATAGTAAAAAGTTTATCAGGCTCACAAAAGAAATTTACATACCAGCGGCTATCTAAGCATTACCAGTGGTCAAGGAGAGATTTGGATCACAAATTGTCACGAGCAGTCACAACTTATCCCCAAGGGAATGTGTACCGGGACAGCTGAACCAATCCAGGACGGTGAGCTCAACGTCATCAATGAAGACCCATGCCCTGCTATTAGTACAGACAGCACGCTGGAGGAAACAAACGTGGAACTACCAATAGGGCTTGGACTGACCAAAGAACAAAGCCAGCGGGTGTTAGGTATACTACGCCAATTTTCGGGTGCATTCACACCACAGCAGGGGAAAAGTAAGACGAAACGGCCCACGATAAAGCACCGTATCAATACTGGGGACCATCCGCCAATTAGCCAGAGTTCGTATAGTGTCGCCAGCTGAAAGACAGATAATTCGGGAGGAAGTGGAGATGATGATGCGAGATGACATTATTCAACCTTCGGAGAGTCCTTGGTCATTTCTGGTGGTCCTCGTAAAGAAGAAGGATGGCACGTGGCGATTCTGTGTCGACTATCGACAGCTGAACACTATCACAAAGAAAGATGTCTACCCATTACCGCGTATTGATGACACCTTAGACTGCTTGAAAGGAGCTACATACTTCTCAACTATGGAAATGCAGACAGGTTACTGGCAAATCGAGGTTGACAAAGCTGACAGGGAGAAGACGGCTTTTATTACACCTGATGGTCTCTATGAATTTAAAGTAATGCCATTTGGATTATGTAATGCTCCAGCCACATTCGAACGCTTGATGGACAACTTGCTTCGACACCTTAAGTGGATGACGTGTCGCTGCTATTTAGATGACATTGTCGTTTTCTCGAAAACATTTGAAGAACATCTGAATCGCCTGTCTACTGTGTTGAAGTGTGTTCAGGCTGCAGGTCTCCGCCTCAATCCAAAGAAGTGCCTCTTCGTCGCCAAAGAGATAAGAATCCTGGGCACCTAGTCAACGGAGATGGTGTCCGTCCTGATCCAGATAAAGTAAGGGCAGTCACAGAATTTCCAACTCCTCAGCACATTCGTGATGTGAGAAGTTTTCTCGGACTGGGCTCCTACTACTGACGTTTCATAAAAGGATTTTGTACCAAGGCACGTCCATTACAAGAACTTCTGCAGGGAGACGCCAAATTTTACTGGGATGAGACAAAAGAAAGATCTTTCCGAGACTTAAGGAGGCTCTAACTTCCGCACCAGTGCTAGCCTTGTACGACGAGAATGCAGAAACGGAACTTCACACAGACGCCAGTAGCTATGGGATTGGTGCAGTGCTTGTACAAGTTCAGGAAGGAGCCGAAAAAGTGATAGCCTATGCGTCAAGAGTACTCTCAAAGTCCGAGGTAAACTACTCTACAACTGAAAAATAATGTCTCGCGGTCATCTGGGCTATCAACAAGTTCCGGCCGTATTTATTTGGCAAACCATTCACCGTCGTGACAGACCACCATTCTTTGTGTTTGTATGAAAAAATTGTTGAAATGTCTTGGTCGCAGTTAGCTTTATTTCATGACGCGTTTCGAGACATCATCATCAGACTGTGGTACAAAAAAGGAAAAATTACATTTTTGGATATATATAGAACGTAATAATGATATCTATAAGGAGTATATACCATATTAATACATGTATACTTACAAAAGATTTTAAAAAACCATGGGTATTACACCATCTTCGTATAGATTCATGAATACAAATTTAAAATACCATCATGGATGTCTGGTGAAGGTGTTCAACCAGACTTACATGCTCAACTGTGGTGAGAGGGGGGAAACACCGTAACAGGAAACCTAGGCCCCATTCGCCACCAGATGGCGCAGGGTTGGCATTGGAAGTTACGTGAATAAAGCTATATATAAAACATTTTGGGCATACCATACTGTGTGCAGTCATAGAAACTGTGAAAGTTGCGTGAAAAAACTACACATAAAACAATATACTGTGAGCAGTCATAAAAAATGTGAACGACATTTCTAAGAAAATGTGTTAAGTCATATAAAAATATATATAACCGTGAAAGACATTTCTACAAAATGAGTTAAGTCATATAAAATTATACAAAACGCCAATTCAAGCATTGTCATATAACATTTGTGCCATGATGTCGAAACAACTCACAAAGTCCGACAATATGAGTACAATCAAGGTTTAAAATGCTTGAATTGGCGTTTTGTATAATTTTATATGACTTAACTCATTTTGTAGAAATGTCTTTCACGGTTATATATATTTTTATATGACTTAACACATTTTCTTAGAAATGTCGTTCACATTTTTTATGACTGCTCACAGTATATTGTTTTATGTGTAGTTTTTTCACGCAACTTTCACAGTTTCTATGACTGCACACAGTATAGTATGCCCAAAATGTTTTATATATAGCTTTATTCACGTAACTTCCAATGCCAACCCTGCGCCATCTGGTGGCGAATGGGGCCTAGGTTTCCTGTTACGGTGTTTCCCCCCTCTCACCACAGTTGAGCATGTAAGTCTGGTTGAACACCTTCACCAGACATCCATGATGGTATTTTAAATTTGTATTCATGAATCTATACGAAGATGGTGTAATTCCCATGGTTTTTTAAAATCTTTTGTAAGTATACATGTATTAATATGGTATATACTCCTTATAGATATCATTATTACGTTCTATATATATCCAAAAATGTAATTTTTCCTTTTTTGTACCACAGTCTGATGATGATGTCTCAAAACGCGTCATGAAATAAAGCTAACTGCGACCAAGACATTTCAACAATTTTTTCATACATGCCAACGTAAGGTCGCGTGTCCAACAAAAATGGATGGTTTTATGAACCAAGTGATATTCTTTGTGTTGGCTGACTAGCTTGAAAGATCCATCAGGTCGAGTAGCAAGATGGGCACTAAGACTCCAGGAGTACGATGTCACAGTGGTATTCAAGAACGGGCGCAAACACAAGGATGCCGACTGCCTTTCGAGGAATCCATTAGTGGAACACTACAGCATTAATGAAATTTCAGCTCTCACTGAATTAGATGACGTTACAGCTGAACAGAGGGAAGATCCAACACTATTAAAAATGATAAGAGGCCTTGGAGAAAGGAGAACCGACCAATGGAGAGTTTCAACTTATAAACGGAACATTGTACAAGAGCAACTACGATCCACTGGGCCCCAAATGGCTACTTGTTGTTCCAGCTCATCTCCAGCCAGCTAATCTCAAATGTTTCCATGATGCTCCAATATCCGGTCATCTGGGATTCGTGAAGACCCTAGAAAGATTTATTTTATTTTTTTTTTTTTTTTTTGTGGTTTTAGGGCGCACAACTTCTATGGTCATTAGCGCCCAGCCAAGAACATAGATTCGCTATGATCTAAAAAAATGTAGACTGTCAGAACATCAACAAGAGGCTAAAAACGAAAGATAAAAGACAATTAAAAGAGTTAAATATCCTTGGATAAGTTGGCCAAGTTGATAAAACGCAAAACTCGAGCAGCTGCTCGTGTGTCATCAGCTAAAATTTCCTCCAGAGTAGACGGAAAGTGAAGGGCTACACGGAGATGATTAAAATTAACACAAGTCAGTAAAACATGTCGCACTGTCAGCAGTTCACCGCAGGAGCATAGCGGTGCAGGTTCGGCGGATAGCAAGTGACGTTGGCTGAAACGGCAATGACCGATCCGCAACCGAGCCAGGATGACCTCCTCCCGCCGAGAGGGGCGTGAGGATGTCCTCCAAGCGGTCGGGATCGGTTTGACAGTTCGCAATTTATTGTTGTACAGTGAAAGCCACACACTGTGCCATTGCGACACGATACTCCGGCGAAGAGCCCGTTGAACATCGTCCGATGGGACGCAAAAGGTAGCCATGCGAGGCAAAAGAGCTGCTGCCTTGGCTGCTGTGTCGGCGGCCTCATTCCCGGGCACACCCACATGGCCAGGGACCCACAGGAAAGAAACGTGACAGCTGTCATCCGCCAGCAACTGGAGGGAGCGTTGGATCCGATACACGAGAGGATGGTTCGAGAAAGGGTCCTTAAGACTCTGCAGGGCACTAAGGGAGTCAGAACATATGGCATAGAAAGGGTGGCGGTGGCGGCAGGTATACAAAACGGCCTGGTGGAGGGCGAAAAGCTCAGCCGTGAAGTTTGAGCACCGGTCAGGGAGCTTGTATTGGAAACGGTTGTCCCCGACGACGAAGGCAGATCCGACACCGGCAGTGCTCTTGGAACCATCAGTGTAAATAAATACGGCATTATCGAACCGCGAACGGAGTTCGACAAGCCTCGAGCGGAATACCAAATCCGGAGTGCTCTCCTTGGGGAGCGAACTAAGTTCGAGGTGTGTGTGAACCTGGGCCTGATGCCACGGTGGCAATGGGCTTTCGCTCAACCGAAGGGTGGAAGGAAGGGTAAAATCGAGCCGCTGTAGCAGGCGGCGAAACCGAACTCCCGGTGGAGGCAAGGCAATCGCAGACAACTGATATTGGCGATCGAGTGAGTCGTCAAAAAATAATCTGTAAGATGGATGGTTGGGCATCGACCGTAGGCGGCATGCGTACCGACACAAGAGTATGTCATGTCGATTGGTCAAGGGTAATACAGCAGCCTCGGCATACAGACTTTCAACAGGGCTGGTATAAAATGCACCGGTCGCCAGACGTAATCCACGATGGTGGATAGAGTTGAGACGGCGGAGAATCGACGGCCGTGCTGAAGAGTATACAAGGCTTCCATAGTCGAGCTTCGACTGAACAATGGCCTGGTAAAGGTGAAGCAGGACGGTACGATCCGCTCCCCATGACGTGCCACTGAGGACACGAAGAACGTTAAGGGATCGGGCACAACGGGCAGCCAGGTAGGACACATGTGTGGACCAGCAAAGTTTCCGATCCAACATGAGTCCCAAGAATTTTGTAGTCTCCACGAAAGGGAGAGCAACAGGGCCGAGACGTAGAGAAGGTGGAAGAAATTCCTTGTATCTCCAGAAATTGATACACACAGTTTTCTCAGTGGAGAATCGGAAGCCGTTTGCGATGCTCCATGAATATAGACGGTCAAGACAGCGTTGGAGAGAACGCTCCAAGAGACACGTCCGCTGGGCGCTACAATAAATTGCGAAATCGTCAAGAAAAAGAGATCCGGAGACGTCGGCTGAAAGGCAATCTACGATCGGATTGATTGCAATGGCAAAGAGCGCCACACTCAAGACGGAGCCCTGTGGTACCCCATTCTCCTGGCAAAAGGTATCTGACAAAACAGAGCCCACCCGTACCCGGAACTTGCGATCCGCCAAAAACGCTTGAATGAAAAGAGGAAGGCGGCCCCGAAGGCCCCATGTGTGCAATGTGCGGAGAATGCCCGCTCTCCAACAGGTATCGTATGCCTTCTCCAAGTCGAAGAACACTGCTACTGTTTGACGCTTCTTTAGAAAGTTGTTCATAATGAAGGTCGACAACGTAACGAGGTGGTCAGCAGCAGAGCGGTGTCGACGAAAACCGCATTGGATATTAGTCAGGAGGCGGCGAGATTCGAGGAGCCAGACCAACCGAGCGTTAACCATGCGTTCCATCACCTTACAGACGCAGCTCGTCAGAGAAATGGGGCGATAACTGGAAGGAAGGTGTTTGTCCTTCCCTGGTTTGGGGATGGGGACAACAATGGCTTCACGCCAACTTGTGGGAACATGACCTTCAGTCCATATGCGATTGTAGGTACTAAGAAGAAAGCACTTGCCCGCAGGAGAGAGGTTCTTCAGCATCTCAATATGAATGGAATCGGGTCCGGGAGCAGAAGACCGGGACAGGGCGAGAGCATGATCTAGCTCCTGCATGGTGAAGGCGACGTTATAATTTTCACGATTAAAAGAGCGGAAAGAAGGCGGCCGTGCCTCCTCTACCTGTTTGCGAGGGAGAAAGGCAGGGTGGTAATGGGCAGAGCTCGAAACCTCCGCAAAGAAACGACCCAATGCGTTTGAAACATCAGCTGGGTCCACGAGGACTGCGTTCTCCACGGTCAGGCCAGGAATCGGGGAGTGGACCTTGATGCCGGACAAACGGCGTAGGCCACCCCAGACAACCGTGGAGGGAGTAAAACGGTTAAAAGAACTAGTAAAAGCAGTCCAGCAAGCTTTCTTGCTGTCGTTTATGATACGACGGCACTGCGCTCTCATACGTTTGTAATTGATGCAATTCTCCAAAGTTGGGTGGCGGCGGAAGGTGCGTAAAGCACGGCGCCGGGCTCGAAGCGCGTCGCGGCAGGCTGCAGTCCACCAAGGGACCTGGACACGACGTGGAGAAGAGGATGTACGAGGTATGGAACGTTCAGCAGCAGTGAGAATAACCTCTGTGAGGTATTCGACCTGACTGTCACAGTTGGGAAAATTCTGATTGTGAAAAACAGCCATGGAAGAATAAAGCCCCCAGTCGGCTTTAGAAATGTTCCAACTGGTGGGACGTGGAGATGGGGAATGATGTAGGAAGTGGATGATACAAGGGAAATGGTCACTCGAGTACGTGTCAGAAAGTGCATACCACTCAAACCGACCGGCAAGCTGAGGAGTGCATATTGCGAGGTCTAAATGGGAATAAGTGTGTGTTGTGTCAGAAAGGAAGGTCGGTGTACCGGTGTTGAGGCAGACAAGATCGAGGTGGTGGAGAATGTCCACCAAAAGGGAGCCTCTCGGACAAGGTGCCGGAGAGCCCCATAGGGGGTGGTGGGCATTAAAGTCGCCTACCAACACGAAAGGTGAAGGGAGCTGGTCAACAAGGTTTAGCACATCTGCCCTAGTAAGGGCAGATGACGATGGCGAATATATATTACAGAGGGAGAAGGTAAATGTGGATAAGGTGATGCGGACGGCAACTGCCTGTAGGTGAGTGTGCAAGGAAATGGGATGGAAATAGACGTCGTCTCGAAGGAGCATCAGAACCCCTCCATGGGCTGGGACACCTTCCACGGGTGGCAGGTCGAACCGCACAGAGGTGTAGTGTGGAAAGTCTGCACGATCACGTGGACGCAACTTAGTTTCCTGGAGGCAGACTAGAAGCGGGCAGTGCAATCGAAGGAGTAGTTTTAACTCCTCCCGATTAGAACGAATGCCGCGAATGTTCCATTGAAGGAGCGCCATGATAAAAATGAGAGAAGAAATAAGGATAAAAACCAAGTAGCGAGCGGGGTCACCTCGACGGCCGCTGAGGACCGGATTTCGAGGGAGCACTGCTATCGCTGTCTGGGGGCAAAGGGTCATCTTCCATTGGTTCGACCGACGCGCCTGCCACCTCCCTGAGTTGATCAGGAGGGGCAGTTTCCACCGCCGGTAAAGGGCCGGGCGCCCGGCAAACGGAGCGTCCCGGTGAAACAGAAGACGGCCGAGGCCGGCAACTGTTGGACGGCGTGACAGATGGGTCACGCCTCGGCGGGGAAGGAGAGGAACTCTTTTTCTTGTCAGCTCTTCTGGAAGAGTGACGGCGGGAAGAGGCAGTTGACGGTTGGGAAGCCTGAGAACGCAGAAAATCCTCACGGACGGGTTCCTTTTTCAAGGTCCGGGCATCTTGTTTAGGTGCCCGCGGTTTACTAGAGTTTGACGAAGACTGTACCCTAGAAGCAGCAAGAGGGAGCGGGGATGTGGAACGGGCAATCTTCGGGCTGGCGGATCGCACAACTGTGTCAGCGAAAGTGAAGTCACATGTCTGGGTACTGGAATCCTTGGTAGGTCGAGTTGAGGTGAGTACCTTACTGTATGTACCCGCTGGGAGGACAGTGGGCTTTTGACTCGCCAACAACTTACGAGCGGCAGATGTCGATACCTTCTCCGTAACCCGAATTTGCTGGATTACCTTCTCATCCTTGTATACAGGGCAGTCGCGAGAGGAAGCCGCATGGTCACCGTTGCAGTTGAGGCAGTGAGGGGACGGAGGTGGGCAATCCCCCTCATGGGCGTCCCTACCACAAGTGACACACTTTGCTGCATTTGGGCAATGTTCACGGGTATGGTTGTACCTGTGGCACTGAAAACAGCGCGTTGGGTTAGGTACATAAGGGCGGACGGAGATGACTTCATACCCTGCTTTGACCTTCGACGGGAGGTCAACTTTGTCAAACGTCAAAAACACAGTACGAGTCGGTGTCAGATGGTTATCGACCTTTTTCATGACCCTGTGGACGGCTGTCACACCCTGATCGGACATATACGATTGGATATCTTCATCAGACAACCCGTCAAGGGATCTCGTGAAGACTACCCCCCGTGACGAGTTGAGTGTGCGGTGCGCTTCGACCTTAACTGGAAAAGTGTGCAACAACGTAGTACGTATCAGTTTTTGGGCTTGGAAGGCACTTTCCACTTCCAGCAACAATGTGCCATTGCGCTGACGTGAACAGGTTTTAACAGGGCCAGCAATTGCATCTACACCTTTCTGTATAACGAAAGGATTGACAGAATTGAAATCCTTTCCGTCGGTGCGAGAGACAACCAGAAATTTAGGTACATTAGGCAGAGTCTTTTTAGGCTGAGGCGAGTCTAACTTACGTTTATGGGTCAACGTCACGAAAGAAGATAAGGAAGTCATCGCGGAAGTGTCCCCCGTGATTACCGGCGTCTCCGATGGCGCGCTCCTTCCTAGTGGGGGCCCTCTCCGAGGGCTTACCCGCCTTAGGTGATTGTTCACACCTCAGGTCACACCTCCCGAGAATTGACGGAGGGACCAATCGGCACGTTCGGAAGGTACCAGCTCGGGTAATCACCCCTCCCTGGGCCTGGCCTTTACCAGGGGGTACGTACGTGCCTTACTTGTCTACCCGGGGCGGGGAATTACGCGTTACCCCGTCACCTGCTACGCACGATAATGCGTGGGTCGGCCTTCAGACACGCACAGGGAGGAAAGAAGAAGAGGATAGGAAAGGAAGAGAAAGAAGGAAAGAAAAGAAGTGTCTCAAACGCCGAGGCGGAGACTAATGAGGAGAAGAAGGCTAGGAGAGTTCAAGGAGAGAAAGACAGAAAACGAAGGGTAAGAAAGGAAGGAACGAAGGAAGAAAGACCACAACAAGAACCACCGTATCTCACGAAATATGCCCGTCTCCGGGCGAAGGCATAAACCGGGAGGGAAAGTGAAGCAGCCTGGGGCAGAAGAAAGGCTGCTCCGGCTCGGGGCCCCGTGCGCGCCACACACGTACCCACAAAAGAACTGTGGGCCCCCTGGGGGGACCCTAGAAAGAATCAGACGCAGGTATTACTGGAAAGGACTCTACCGATCTGTCAAGCACTGTGTGAGTCACTGTAAAGAGTGCCAGCGACGGAAGCATGTGCCACAATTACCTTCAGGACTCTCATACCGATTCTGCCGGCAGCAGCTCCATTCCACAGAGTTGGGATCGATCTTTTAGGGAGGTTCCCAAAGTCAACAACCGGTAACCGTTGGATAATAGTCTGCACTGACTACTTCACATGCTACGCTGTCACCAAACCTGTGCCGACTGCAGAAGCTCCAGAGATCGCAAAATTCCTTGTAGAAGACATTATTTTGAAGCATGGAGCACCACATGTCATGATATCTGATCGTGGAAAAGTATTCCAGTCAAAACTAGTATCAGAGGTAATGTCACGGTGCAACATTGTCCACAGAATGTCAACTGCATACCATCCTCAGACAAATGGTCTTACGGAACGTTTTAACAAAACGTTAGCCGACATGCTGTCGATGTACGTCGATGTTGAGGCGAAGGATTGGTATACAATTCTGCCAGTCGTGACATCTGCTTACAATACCGCAAGACAAGACACCACAGGCTTCACCCCGTTTTTCCTGCTCCATGGCCGTGAAGCTGAGACGACAATGGATACACTGTTCCCGTTCCAACCGGACGACACTCAGGATAACTATGTTAAACAGCTCATCACCAGGGTCGAAGAAGCAAGACAGCTGGCTCGCATACGGACGCTGGACGCCCAGGAGAAGGGCCATCAGCGGTATAATGACAAGCACCGACCTGTTGTGTATAGCCCAGGAGATCTGGTATGGATTTTTACCCCTGTACGGAAGGTTGGACTGTCAGAAAAGTTATTGAAGCGATACTTTGGTCCGTATCGTGTCATACACCGCCTGTCCGACGTCACATACAAAGTTGAGGATTATGAGCCGTCGTCGAAACGTCAAAAACGAAGAGACATTGTTCACGTCCTGCGCATGAAGCCTTACTACGATCCTGAAGAGCAGGTAGACGACAATGGCTTGTTGTTCAAGGACTTTGAGGATGGTAATGTTCCTGATGAAGCCACGACAGGAAGGTCTGTCGTTGATAATCGCGGAGAAGGGAAGGATTCTCTTGAACTGTCATACAGAGGACCCATGACACGGTCAAGATCCAGGACATTGCAGCCGGCTCCACAGGGATCATAACAGTGGGTCGCTGTTTCTCCAGGAGAGGGAGCAATGCCGCGAGAGACCACGAATACCAACTGCCGGCGTGGCGCAGGGGATAGCGTCACGGACTGCAGAGCAAAAGGTCGCCGGTTCAATCCCGCCCACCGGCAAAAATGTATTTCTTTGTAATTTACAATTCCAGAAGGTTCTACATCTTTCTTATGTTCACTTGTAAATTCTACTTGTTTCTTATGTTACCTGTTGTTCTAATTTCTGGTAAATTCTGTCTGTGTATAAACAGCAGAGCACTCTGCCTGAGAGGCAGTCAGTGCTGCGTGTATGTCGAGATCGTAATAAACGTGCTATCAGTATAAGTGCTGTGTTTAGTTGCCTTTGAAGTCAAGCCTACTTTCATTGCAATACTCACCATAAATGTTGGTTCTATGAACACTTGGACGAACTAAAATAACCGACTTAGTATCCCAAGGCAACATAAACTAATATTTAGAAAAAATTAATGCACATGTGAATTGTACTTCAATATTATGTGATTACATTTGATTGCATAATGTTATATTAATTATTGAACTATCTCACTATGACAATGTGCAAATGCCAGATCATTATATTTATTATAGAAATAAAGATGTATCTTTTGATATAGTCATTGCAGATGTTGATAGACAACTAATTAAATAAAAAAAATATATATGACAAGGTGTTTAATAGTTGGTTCCATGAACACTAACTAAAATAACTGACTTGGTTTCCTATGAGACTTGCATTTTTGTACATTTTGTTTTTGGTGGGACCTCAATTTCTGTATGTCTCTTCCTTTCACAAAATCTGCAAATCATTAGATGTCACCAATACCTGTCACTTAAAAACCTGGTTATACAAAAACAAACCATTTTGGTGCAAGTGTCACTAAATCCAACTCTGCAAGAAATTGCTCAAAATACCAGCATCTGCTACATACATGCTGTAACCCTTTTGTCAACCCCTAGCAGCAGCTAAAACTGTATCATGGATATTTTTTATCTGAAATACTAACAGCACCCCTTCTCACCCGAATACCTCAAAACCTGAAACTTCCTGGCAGATTAAAATTGTGTGCCAGAACCGGGGCTTGAACCAGGACTTTTGCATTTTACGAGCAAGTGCACTGAGCTATCCTGACATGCGCCCCACAACTTCACTTCCGCCAGTACATTGCCTCCTACTTTCCAAACTTCAGAGAAGCTCTTTTGCAAAATTTGCAAGACTAGCACTCCTGGAAGAAAGGATGTGGTTGAGACACAGCTTAGCCACAGCCTAAGGGATGTTTCCAGAATGAAACTTTCACTCTGCAGTGGAGTGTGCACTGTTATGAAACTTCCTGGCAGATTAAAATTGAAAAGTAAGAGGCGAGGTACTGGCGGAATTGAAGTTGTGGGGTGGCAGCATCAGTTGTATCGTGATAGCTCAGTGGTAGAGTGCTTGCTCGCTAAGGCAAAGGACCCAGGTTCGAGTCCCGGTTCCAGCACACAATTTTAATCTGCCAGGAAGTTTCATAACAGCGCACACTCCACTACAGTGTGAAAGTTTCATTCAGGGACCTCAAAACCTGTGCACAAGCTTAACATTATTTCCCACATAACTCCTTAATCCCACAATACTTAGTTAATTTCACTCTTAGCGTCACTTGAAATGCCAAGTTAGGCAAAATGCAATGAGGAAGGATAAAAAAGCAACTCACAATAATTTTATTCTCCCCTAGTGTTTACAGCTGACATGTTGAACTTTTGCGACAATATAGTTTGAAGTTTGCACTACAGAGGGTATTTTGTTTTCACGTGCAGCACTAGTGTGTGAAGCTTTAACTACAAAACAAAAATGACATGCATATTACTATCATTAACTTGTGAAGAGTAGCAAAATGTAGTTTGACATTTGCAGACCAGAAGGCATAAACTAAGAGAACACTAAGGAATGTGTGTGTGTGTGTGTGTAAGGGCATAATTGTACTGACCATAGCAATATCTCCAGGGGGTGGTATTCTTCCAAGAGGGCCTCTGGAGTGATATGCCATGCTCCAGGTGACTTAACAGCTACAACCCTGCAGAATGTTGGAGGCACCAATTTTGAACAACCGGTGTGTGCACACAACTGTGGAACTTATTGAAGCAGTTCGTCATTTCCAATGATGTGGTGTATGATGCTGTTCATTACGAGTTGAAATTTCAGAAAGTTAGTGCTCAACAGGTGTCTACGGACCTGATAAAACATACACAAGGACCAGAAAATTATGGCAAGCTTGGATCAGGTATATGCTAAGCCACACACAGACATGACTTAATGAAAGGAATTATCACTGGTGATGAGTTATGGGTGTACCACTACAAGGTCATAATAAAGCAGCCACACTGGTGTACTCAGCTGAGCTCAGGACCATTTTGAACACTGAATGCCTACATTAAAACTTTGGTTAAGTTGCACTGTGCTTTTTGTGAAAAATACAACTTTAATGCTGACAGTGTCAAAGTTCATGACAATTATCGTGCTTATTGCTCACGGTGATGACAAAATTGCCGAATTTGGGTGGTAGATGCCATCATATATTTTCAAATCAGGATTTAGGCATAAAACATCGTCCGAAATTGTACTCAACGCATTCTCTGAGAATTACTTCGAACAATTAGTTCATGAGCCAACTAGAATTGTAAATGGATGTGAAAACACACTTGATCTCTTAGCAACAAATAATCCTGAGCTCATAATGAGTATCAAAACGGATATAGGTATTAGTGAACACAGAGCTGTCATAGCGAAATTGAATATCGAAAGTCCCAAAGTTACCAAAAATAAACGCAAAGTATATTTGTTCAGGAAAGCAGATGGAAACAAAATACATTCCTTCTTCCAGCTTCCAACCGTTTCTAACACTAAACCTAGGTGGAGACCAGATGTGGCTCAAATTCAAAGAAGTGGTATCGACAGCAATTGACAGTTTTATACCAAATAAATTAATAAAAGAAGGAGGCGATCCCCCTTGGTACACAAAACAGGTCAGGACACTGTTGCAAAAGCAAAGGAAAAGGCATACTAAATTTAAACGAACACGAAATCCCCCAGGATTTGCGATCATACTCAGAAGCTCGAAATTTAGGGAGGATTTCAATGCGAAATGCCTACAATATTTATCACAACGAAACTCTTTCTCGTAATTTGACTGAAAACCCAAAGAGATTTTGGTCATATGTTAAATATACTCGGGGCAAATCACAAACAATACCTTCACTATGTGATAGTTATGGCGAGCCTACCGATGACAGCGCTACTAAAGCAGAGTTACTAAACTTAGCTTTTAGAAACTCATTCACCAAAGAAGACGAAACCAATATTTCAGATTTCGAATTACAAACAGATGCCGTAATGAGTAACGTAGAAGTAGATATCATCGGAGTAGTGCAGCAACTAAAATCACTTAACAAGAACAAGTATTCTGGTCCGCATTGTATACCCATTAGATTTCTATCTGATTATGCTGAAGCGATAGCTCTTTACTTAACAGTCATATACAACCGCTCTCTCATAGAAGGATCTGTACCAAAAGATTGGAAAGTTGCACAGATCACACCTATATTCAAGAAAGGCAGTAGGAGTAACCCACTAAACTACAGGCCTATTTCATTAACGTCAATTTGCAGCAGGGTTTTGGAACATATCCTGTATTCAAATATTATGAATTATCTCGAACAGAACAATCTATTGACCCAAGGTCAACACGGATTTAGAAAATATCGTTCATGCGAAACACAACACACGAAGTGATGGGTGCTATCGACAAAGGTTCACAAATCGATTCCGTATTTCTTGATTTCCAGAAAGCTTTTGACACCGTACCTCACAAACGGCTTTTAATCAAATTGCGTGGTTATGGTATATCGCCCCAAATTTGCGATTGGATAGGGGATTTCTTGTCAGAGAGGACACAGTTCGTAGTAATCGATGGTAAGGCATCGACTAAAACAGAGGTGATATCGGGCGTTCCACAGGGTAGTGTTATTGGTCCTCTGCTATTCCTTATTTACATAAACGATATAGGGGAAAATCTAAGTAGCTCTCTTAGGTTGTTTGCAGATGACGCCGTCATTTACCGTCTAGTAAAATCATCTGAAGATCAAAACCAACTGCAGAACGATCTGAATAAGATATCAGTATGGTGTAAAAATTGGCAGTTGACTCTAAATAATGAGAAGTGTGAAGTCGTCCACATGAGTACGAAAAGAAATCCGTTAAACTTTGTTTACAACATAAATCAATCAAACGTGAAGGCCGTAAACTCCACAAAATACCTAGGAATTACTATTACTTCAGACCTAAACTGGAAAGAACACGTAGATAATATCGTGGGAAAGGCAAACCAGAGACTACGTTTTATTGGCAGAACCCTTAAAAGATGCAACAGAACTACTAAAGAAACTGCATACACTGCGCTTGTCCGTCAATTTTTGGAGTATTGCAGCCCAGTGTGGGATCCTTATCAGGTGGGTTTGACGGAGGACATTGAAATAGTCCAAAGAAGGGCAGCTCGTTTCGTATTGTCACGATATAGGGGAGACAGCGTTACGGAAATGATACAGGATCTGGGATGGGAATCACTACAACAACGGCGCTTATCGCTGCGGCGTGGGCTACTTGCGAAACTCCAATCATCAATATTCTCCTCCGAATGCGAAAATATATTGTTGACTCCCACTTACATAGGTAGAAATGATCATCAGAATAAAATACGAGAAATCAGAGCTCGAACAGAGAGATTCAGGTGTTCTTTCTTCCCGCGCGCTATTCGAGAATGGAATGGGAGATAAATAGTATAATTGTGGTTCGATGAACCCTCTACCAGGCACTTAAATGTGATTTGCAGAGTATCCCATGTAGATGTAGATAGAGTCTGAACCTTGCACCATCAGGCCTTCATCTGTTTGGTCCTAGCTGGCCAATGCTGTGACAGATAAAATCAGCAGTCTACAGCAGGCGATACTCCAACCAAATAGACTTCTGCTAACAGCATGTATTGTAACAGTACCACGATGAGATAAGCTTGTTCACTATGTAGAAAACACAGGTAAATAATTTAAGTTCTTTAGTGATTTTTTGTTACCTATTAAACTGGCTTGTAATACAATTACAGTGCATTAGTTTCCAATCTTCATTAATATTTATTTTTACCCACTTTCTACAGAAGAAGTACTAATTTATCTTGGCGGATATTCACCAAAAGCACACAATAGTCTATTCTACATTCCCCTTGCAAACCATGTACCACACTTCGACTAAAAATATTTCTACCCCAAACAACCAACATGTCTACCTCAACTGCTGAAACTTAGCTTGCCACATCACAGATTCACCATTTCTCCATCATCTTGCTACAGCTCCTACCCATTACCTCATGCCCATTCCCCTCCGCCAATCTCCTTGCCACCAACATCATAACTCTTCCACATACTGTCTACTACAGAACTGATGCACATTTCACATACTGTTGAAGGCATACATAATGACTATACTAACTATTTGAAAGAAAGCTATAGGCCTATTTCAACACAAAAAGGAATTTATTGACACTCTGCCCATTATCACTTATTACCCATAAAATTTTGCTGATTTCCATTGGAGTTTGAGCTTAGTATCTATCTGACTGAAGAAAGCATCACTGGCTGTCTTTGCCATAATTATATGTTGTGTCTGTTTTTTCAGACATTTGTGATCCTACAGCTGGTATCAATGAACACACAAAGGCATTAATTATGTTACCTGCCAGTGGGCACTAAAAAAATTCTATGGAGAAAGTTGAAAATATGTGCCTACCAGGGATGAATTGAACTCAGTTCCTCCCATTCGCCTATATGCCGAGCGACGACATACGCCAACGACTAGCGACTACACATGGTTCAAAGCTACAAGCACAGCACTATAATGGTGTTATTATGTTAAGTGGAGAAATGGGTAGACTTCAGAAGAGACTAAGAAACAAATACTGAAGGAATTTCATGCTCTGTCTTTCTCACTGGTTAAACCTAGTGATTTCTCATTTTGTATCTTCAATCTGGAGCTACATACATATATCACAAAATACTGCAATGCATGTGAGAGTGTACCTTATACAGTTACCATACATTTCCTTTTTTATTCCATTCCCAAATAAAATGTGGTTAAAGAAGAAGGCCTCTATGCCTCTTTACGACCCCTAATTTCTCTTAACTTATCTTCATGGTCTTTACAAGAAATGAAAGTTGGTGGCAGTAGAATCAATCTGCCGTCTGCTTCGAATTCCAGGCCTCTTAGTTTTCTCAAAAATAATGTCGCCTTCCCACCAGATATTCCCATTTTAGTCCCCAAAGAATCTTTGAAACACTCACGCATTGATCAAAACTACCCTTAAACTTAGCAGCCTGCTTCTGAATTGTTTCTACGTCTTCCTTTAAACTGGTCTAGTGAGGATCCAAACACTTGGGCAATGCTCAAGATGGGATGCACAAGCATCTTAAATGCAGTCTCCTTTACAGATAAACCATATCTTACCAAAATTCTCTCAATAAACCAAAATCAACTTTCCGCCATCCCACAACTGTTCTTACAGTACATGTGTGTTCCATTTGATATCTCTCTACAATGTTACACCTAGATACCAGTACGGCACTGTAGTTCACCAATGCAACCGTGTCAGGCGGCACACTATGAATGCCCTTTTTGATCATTATGCCTTATCGGATTGTTTTTTCTACTCTTACATTTTTCTATATTTAGGTTATAGCTAGATAGGCTACTATTCCTCACAACAAATACAAATTTTGTCAAGCCATCATTCTATATCCTACTACAGTATTATTTTTGGACAAGAATTAAAGAAGATAATGTTCTGGACAAAATGGCATGTGTTTCATTTTCTGTTACAATTGTGGATTTTTAGAAATTTCCAGCAGACATGTTAAAACAAGACGAAGAAATAGCCTATTAAGTTGAATGGAAGTTCTGTAAATAAATATCCTATTCATTTTTAGTGTTCCTGTAAAACACATGGGTAATTTGGAAGAATGCTTGCAAGCAATGCATATTGAAAGTGTGGCTGTCACCGAGCCAGATGTCAAATGTGTGAATATTGAAGCTTTACTCTGAAGTTCATCCCTAACCACATCCTTTAAAGTCACGATATATTCAGGTAAATAAATAGCTTACAATAAGTAAATCACTGCTATATACTAGATGCGTGTAACAGAAATGAAGTTCCTAATGGCTATCACATTAATTGAGGTGTAGTGTACTGACAAGTAAAATTAAAAGCACACAACTGCACATAAAACACTCCATAATTTCTCAATCAAATTGAAACAGACGGTGTGACAATATTATGTTCCATAGCCCTAATATGTCTGTCCCACCAAGAATTCTGAATTAGCCTAATAAGTGGCTTGTATTTAAAATACAGGCAATAGGAATAAAATCGAAATATTCAAGTCAGATAGCGGAACTAGCAGGAACCCATAATAATGGTCTCTATGCCAAAAAGCTTCCATAATTTAAGCAGAAAGATTAATCTGAAGTTTCTACAGGACATATCAAACTATTTTAAATGGCGGAAAAATATATAGGTCCCCAACAAGTCTCGGAATAAACAATTTGTGCAGCAGTATGTTTTATGCTTAAATATTACAATGCTTGGCAACGAATAGGCCTACATTAGCAATCTATAACATTCTCAACAAAACAGGGCTATTAACTATTTCTTACCAAAACTGTTCCACTGGAATGGTGTGCGTCTCCCAACGATATATGCAAGGTGAAGGGCATCTATCAAGCGTCCCAACACTTGTTATATGCAGCAAACCACATGGCAGTTGATAACAGTCTGGAAGCATTGGTTTACAGAACATTCATTGCAAATATGCACGAGACTGTTATTTATGCAGAAGTACATATTCCCTTTGAATCAGTAGGGAGCTGAGCTGAGTCCACTACACACAAAAACTGCGACGCCGGTTTACCAATCACAATAAACACTCTTCGTATTGCTGCATACACGCATTACCTCCCTACTTCCCGATTTGTTTTACTGAAGGAACCAGAGATAACATTTTACTGTAATGTAAACAAATGAACTTCGTTCAGAGATCAAAATCAGAATAATTTTGATTTTGCGCAAGACGCATGCGCAAAAAATAACAAATGCAATGCAATGCAGAGAGTTGTTATGAGAGTTCCGCGATATGTGTAACTGTCAACAGAGTAGCGTAAAGAGCACCTGAGCGTGATAAATGTGCAATTTGTTGTGTCTGTGATATACAGTGATATTTTCGTTAACAGATTTAATGTACTAGAAGGTTTATATTAGACATGGAGTCAACTGAGTCTCCTTTTTGAAGGAAATGTGAGTTAAGTCTGTATCTTTCTTTGTTTACGCAGTGGTTGTCATCGGAGTTGACAAATCACTAGCTACAATTATGTTGTTTGCTTTGCCGAAGTTTTAATTTAATGTATAATGAATTATAATTTTCTAGATCAGATTTTTAAAAATTTTACTTCTGCATCTCGTTTCTTCAGCTCAATAACAATGGCCCATTCAACTTAGTTGTCAAAATATCTCCCATTATTAAAGCATAATTTAATTTTTTACAGAGTTCACCAGTTTTGCCCTCGAGCCCATGCATGTTGCGGGAGGTGGAGCAATATCACTTCAAGGAGAACAATCGGAAGATTCTCAGACTCCAGCATCTACTCCACCTTCACCAGATCAAGCGAGAAACAGTCACGATGGTTCAAGTAAATGTATGTTAACATTTTATCTTAAATAGTATCGTTCACTGTCATCTCTTGAGCACGACACCTTTATCCATTTACAAATGAATGTACAAAAGTGACAGCCTATGTACGTACTTGTTAGTAAAGTACCATAAACTGTATGGTGCCCCATGTCCTTAGATGACTTTAAAAAAATCTTTATTGCACGAATTATTCAAAAGTTCTGGGCTGCGGTGGAGTAGCTGACCAGTCTAAAGCGCCTTGCTGCGGAGCGCGTGGTTGCTGGCCGTAGGTGGTTAGAGTCTTCCCTGAGACATGGGTGTGTGTGTGTGTGTGTGTGTGTGTGTGTGTGTGTGTGTGTGTGTGTGTGTGTGTTGTCCTTAGGTTAGTTTACCTTAGTTTAAGTAGTTTGTAAGCTATGGGCTGATGACCATGCAGTTTGGTCGGATGGATTTACAAACATCTGAACATTTCAAAAGTTCTGGAAATAAACTTACAAAATAACAGAGCTCTGGCGCTCCAATAAATCAGCATTGAAAATGTTTACTCACTCTGCTCTTGAGTAGTCTCTTGCTGTTATAATGGGGAAAAGGTAAATAGGAACACCTTTCTTTATTTTGTAGTTTGTGAATGATATGTGTACCATACATAAAAAGCTCCTTCTGACCTAACGCAGCCAGCCACCACAGCAAAGATTTCATGGAGATTGCACCAAAACACTCTAGCCATGGATTGGGTAGACGTGTAGGTCTTTAATAGTTATTGTGGAAACAATTCTTTAATTTTCTTTGCCTTTACTTAAAACGTATTTCATTTCTGATGCATGAAGTTAGTAATTATCTATCTGTCATAATTGTTGTACTGTCTCGGCTTAAGTTTACAATCCATATTGTGGCATAGTGTCGATATTTCAGATGTTGGCTATGGCCACTGCATGTGACCAGCCAGTCAGACAGTGAATTGTAATGAATTGTTCTGGTGACGATTACAGTCAGTTTACTGAGCGGGCAAGGGTACATCAAGAACCCGTAAAACATAGAGCAAGAACAGCATTAATTATTTACTTCAAGGCCAGCACAAAAAAAGTAATTGTTTATTATGAATAAAACAGCTGTTACGCGTTAATATTGGCTGTCACCGTCAGTGCTATGAATGGTCGGCTACGGCCGCTGACAACATATGAACACTCGATACTATGCTGCTATACGAATTGTAAACTTTTAGCAAGCTGCCTCTCATGACTACAATGATGATGGAATGTTCAATCCTAATCTTGTAATGGAAAGTCCATGTTGGAATTAACGATCCAGGTTACGACATTTGAAGTGCGGCAGCTGGAGATGATGGTTGTGACCGTGTTGTCTGCCTGTGTGATTGCATGAATGTTCCTATTTCTGAAGAAGGCCAAGGCCAATAGCTGAAAGTGTTGTATGTGTGTGTCTTTTTTTGTGTTCCTGTCGTGGCTCGTAGTCATGTCTTCACAGTGCGTCGTAAACTGTCCTATTATATCTTGGTTTCTTGATCAAACCATGTATCAAATTCCTGCATTTCATCAAACAACAATAAACATTAAAATTGAGGCATTAGGCCACAATTTTTTCTGTTTATGTAAAAAACTTGAGTTGATTAATTTGCATATGGTATATTGACCTTACAGACATTTGACATAAATTGAATATCATATGACTGGGTAATGCTACAGGAATGAAACACATACCATTTTGTCCAGAACGTTCTCTTCTTTAATTCTAGTCCAAAAATAACACTGTATCCCAAAACTGATCTTAGTAAGGAAAAATTTGAATCAAACTTTTAAATCACAATTGAAGAAAATACATCTTTCTCTGCTTAAAATTTCAGTGAAGGCCAACACTAAATAAAGGGTCATTCCATGTCAATTTATATGCACCTCTCAACCTGACTCTCTCAGATGTCTTTCAAATTTGGTGCATTCAGTTACCCAGATAAGAGATGGGAGGGGGGAAAAAAAAAAAAAAATTGTAGGGCTGTATTACAACTGCGAAGAAAGTTAGGACTCTGGAAAGTTTGGAATTTGCACAAAATTTGCATGTGTCTGTCTCAACATAAGACTATAATAATGGTTCTAATTAAGTTACATAAATGAAAATGGTACCATTGGAAAGCTAATGAATAAACCTTTACACTGATGTGCCAGGCAGGTTTCTGAATATTTTTATTCTAAATGTCATTGACCTTGACTTTTGACCTTGAATATCTCAACCTCCCATCTTCAAAGTTTCTGGAAAAAATGTATTTTATTGTTACATTATGTTACCAAAACATGTTAAATATCAAGATGGCACACCAAAGTCATCATTCACAAAAAATTATTTTGTTAACTTAAGTACACCATCAACATGCAGTAAGCAGCTATTAGCCGAGATCTCTCTCTCTCTCTCTCTTTTCCTAGAAAAGCAGCCAACCAATCGACTTTAGCCTGTTTCAGTGAACAGCTAATCAGAGAGACTGGTTTTATGGCTGTGAGTTGTTTAATCAAAGTGCTGTTTACATGTGTTGTAAAGAAACATTTAGTTAATAGTTTGTCAAAAAAGAAAAAAAAATGGATTAAAAATCAAAATTGTATTGTTGTAATCCATTTAGGGAAGTAAATCATGCAAAAGAATTTAAGGAATGTTCAGGAGTGGATGATAAACAATGTCCCAATGTATTTTAGGTGGAAAAATTTGCAGTAAATGTAGAAAGAAAATATCAGAAATCCAAAAAAGCACTGCAGATGTTGCCTCAGTTGAGGCAGGTACTTCCAGAGAAGATTTAAGTGAAGATGAAGTAGCTTCAGATGTGGCACTCAATTCTTTAAATAGAAGCCTTCAGTGTTCAGGTGAATCTCCTGTGAAGGAAATGATGCTTCAGAGTGAGAAAAAGTACCCAAAGCTAGAACTAAAAAGAAAATAGCTTCTTTGTTGTGGCATACTTATGTGGCACAACTGGAAAAAGAGGAGAGTGAAAATGGAGAAAGTGAAATCATCGCCCAGCTGAAAGATAAGTTTCATAATTCAGATCATATGGGCGACAAAATAAAAATTCTAACTGTACTTCCAAAGAATTGGAGTATAAGGAAAACTATGAAAGAATTTTCTGCTTCAGATTACATGGTACGGGAAGCAAAACAGTTAGTAGCTGAACATGGTATATTGGTTACACCAAATCCAAAGCCAGGTAAGACATTGTTGAGAAAACCGTTCAGTGTGTGCGTGAATTTTACTGTGATCATGATGTGAGCTGTATGATACCAGGAAGAAAAGACCAGCTTGTCTCTTAGGTTCATGTTCCTGTTGTCCAAGTGTGACAAGACTAACTGATTATCTGTATGATCTGTTTAGTAAGAACTGCATTGATGAAACTATTAATAAGTGTTGATTAACTATGGACAGGGTAATTCTAGAAGCTATAACAAAGTCAACAGATGATGTCATCGAGGTTACAAGAGCTCCTGGCACACTCATTTATCTTCCAGCAGAAGTCAGATTTCTGTAAAATTACTAAAGAAGGTCTCAAAGTAAATGATTGTTCTTTGTGACTTAGCAGAAAATTACTCCTTCACCATTCAGGATGAGGTACAGGGATTCCAGTGGAATAATTCAAGGCTACAATTCACCCATTTGTAGCTTACTACAGAGACTCAAGCACTAATGAAATACAACATGTATCATACGTGGAAATATCTGACTGCCTACAGCATGATACGGTGTGCATTTATTCTTTCCAGGAAAATTTCTTAAAATGTCAGTTTTCAAATCCAAAGCACATTTATTACTTTTTAGATGGATGTGCTGCCCAATACAAAAACAGAAAGAGATTTATGAATCTGTCCTACCATCAGGAAGATTTTAATGTTACAGCAGAATGACATTTTTTGCTACAGCGCATGGTAAAGAACCTTGTGATGGAATAGCAGGGACTGTAAATAGATTAGCAAGACTTGCCATCGTCAACCAACCTAATGAAAATCATATTCTGACATCAAGACAGTTGTTTGAGTGGTGCAAGGAAAATATTCCTTCATATATTGCCCATTATACATCCAGTTTCCCATCATAATGAAGATTTGGCGAAGCTGAAACAATGTTTCAAAAATACAAGGACGATTCCAGGTACCCATATGCTTCATTGTGTTATACCTGTTAACATAGGTTTAGTAAGGACAAAGACATATTCTGCTTCTTCACTGAGTAGAGCAGAGTCAGTAATTACTGTGGCAAATGAAATGCTGTTAACAAATATACATGGATCTGTTGCCTGTATGTATGTTTGGTGGGTTGCATGTCTTAAACTGATGAAGTAAAGGTCAACTTCTTGCATCCATATGGGCCATCTGTTATTTGTGTTTTCCGCCAAACCAGACACTTGTAATCAGAAAATGTGACATTATCACAAGAGTCGATCCAGTGACACCAATTGGAAGGACAGACAATCTTCCTGTATCAGATCTGGTGAACATTAACAATTTAGTTGGAGAATTTTGAGGAGAGATCTAAACACTTTTCATTGCTTTTTCATTAAAATTGTAAGGTAAATGGTTCACAATACCATTATAATAATGCAAACCATATTTTTGTAGAATATTACTTATGGATTGTATGTTATCGTAATTTGTGTTTTATGTATGTGAGTTACCTTCTTCATTTCAGTAGTGTATTTTTCCATCTCTTATATGGGTCATTGAATGCGCCAAATTTGAAAGAAATCAGAAATGGTCAGGTTGAATATGTTACTTTACTGTGTTGAATTGACATGAAATAACCCTAAAATAAAAGAGAGAGAAAAGAAAGAAAAATCTGAATTTTTCATGTATCCTGCATTTGTATGAACTAACTTACAGTAACAATATAGTAATAAGGACAATTTTCAAATCACTGCAAAGATGTGACAACGAGCTGCGATAGGCACATAAAAAAGATGCACACATACAACACTTAAGCTGTTGGCCATGGTCTTCTTCAGAAAATAGAACATTCACACTGGCGCAGAAGACACAGACAACCATCAGCTCTGGCTGCCATACTTCAAATCATGGTCTGCGGTGTGAATATGAGAGGGAAAGGGAGGGAGGATAGGAAGGTTGCGTCACAATAGTGGGTATGGATACAGCACAGCCTTGTAGAACATGTAGGTATTAAGATGGGAGGAATGAGATGCAGCTTAGGAATGGAATCGGGAGGCAGGATGTCAGCTTCCACCTCACTGATGGCCCCATCCACACTTCCTTCCATATTAAACCTACCAACCACCAACAGTATCTACACTTCGACAGTTGCCATCCCTTCCACACCAAAAAATCCCTCCCTTAAACCTGACCACTCATGGACGGCTTATCTGCATTGACAAGAATTCCCTTTCTCAATATGCTGAGAGTCTCAAAAATGCCTTCACAGACAGAAACTACCCCACAGACTAGTCCATAAACATATCTCCCATGCTTTATCCCCACATCACAAATCCTCACTCTACCAGCACTCCCCTTGTCACCAAGTACTAACCTGGACTTGAACAACTAAATTGCATCCTTCACCAAGGTTTTGATTTTCTGTCCTCATGCCCAGAAATTAGACATCCTGCCCAAGATACTTCTCACTCCTCCTAAAGTGGTGTTCCGTCGCCCTCCCGACCTCCATAAGATCCGGTAGTTCATCCCTATGCCACCCCGAAACCCGGCCCACTGCCAACAGTTCCTACCTCTTTATCCTAAACCTCGCCCATTTTGAGTGGTGTGTGTGTGTGTGTGTGTGTGTGTGTGTGTGTGTGTGTGTGTGTGTGTGTTAGTACTTTTATTTCCCTAGCTTCTTGTGGATATGCCATTAAACAATCTTGAAACATTGTATCTAACCAAGGAAGGCTTGATATTTAAATGCTGCAGTGTATGACCCCCACTCGTTCCCTGGCCACCCTATGGGAGGAACATATGGCCCGATAGCAAGTGAGGCTTACGCCCCTAAATACCGGGTCTGTACTAGGACGGATGGAGAATCATTTCAGTCGACAAAGTCATTATTCTTTGTGGAGCATTTGGAGGATAAGTGTGGAGTGGTTGTGGGCATGTCTAAAATGAGATCAGGGCAGTCCCCTGAATGATGTCATCCCCATCGCAGTCACAGCCATTGCTTGCCTGTGACAAGCTGGTTGCTGTTCCTGTTACAATAATGCCTCACTACAGTTTAAACATGGTCTAAGGCATTATATTCCATAAAGACCTGTTGCAATATGACAACGAACTAAGAGCAAACCTAGAGCGACTTGATGTTCATTTTATCCAGCGAATTTATTGGGGTCCAAAGGAGAACAGGGTTGCCAGTGGTGCCTTCGTCTTGGCTTTCGAAGGTGATTCACTGCCTGAAAAGGTCAAGGTGATGATGTACCGGTGCAACGTTAAGCCCTACATTCCTCTCCCTATGCATTGTTTAAAGTGCTGGTGCTTTGAGCACATGTCATTCCGGTGTGATGCCAATCCCACCTGACGGGAATGTGGAAGTGCATCTCATCCTGGCGTCCGATGTGCCCCTCCTCCATTCTGCGTCAACTGCAGTCAACATCACGCGCCTTGCTTGCCACATTGCACAGTTGTGCACAAAGAGAGGTAAATCATGGAATATAAGTCCTTGAAGAGGCTGACATACTCGGAAGCAAAACATAAATACCTGAAGCTTCACCCTGTAACCATGATTACCTCCTATGCCTTCCCTCAGGGGCTCAGCATTAATATGCTGAACTGTGGGCTCTGTCGCGCCTACAGTCCACTACACCGTAAGCTCTGTGCATGCTTCAATGACCATCGTTTGGTGCGACGGTGGAACATTGTACGTTTCAGAGCCTGGGGATCTTGGCTTAATCGCCCGGGTCGCGAGGATGGTACAAATCTCTATAAAAAAAACCTCAATCTCAAGGTGTGCTACATGCTGAGGAGATGCATGGTTGTTGAGGTTGAACAGTCGCTAGCGAGCAACCTCTGAGGTACCTGCTGAACCTCAGTTGTATAAGGCTTACCAGTCAAGCGGGGCAACTTGATGAAACAAGCAAATAATAACGTCACCACACGAAAACCTCCAAGAGAGGTAGAAAGGACTACAATGCTGCAGAGTATGACCCCCAAACGTTCCCTTCCCTGGCTACACCATGGGAGGAACATCAGGCAAGAAACCAGGGTGAGGCTTACGCCCCTAAATATCTAGTCTGTAGCTGCACTGATGGGAACTCCTTTAAGGTAACTAAGCCCTTGTTCTTCGGGGAAAACTTGGAGGACAAGTATGGTGAGGTGGAAGGCATGTCAAAAACGTGCTCTGGGTCGGTATTAAAAAGACGTCATCCCCAGCCCAATCACGAGCATTGTTTGCCTGTGCCAAGCTGGTGATGTTTCTGTTAGCATAACACCACACAAGATCTTAAATATGATGCAGGGAATAATTTTCCACAGAGACCTTTTATTGCAGTCAGACGACGAACTGTGTGCAAACTTAGAATGGTGGGGTGTTCATTTTATTCGAGTCCATAGGGTTCCTTCAACTTGGCTTTTGAGGGTGATTCATTGCCTGAGAAGGTCAAGGTGGTGATCTACTGGTGCGACGCAAAGCCCTACGTTCCTCCCCTTATGCGTTGCTTTAAGTGCTGCAGATTTGGGCATATGTCCTCCCGATGTGATGCCAACCTTACATGTCAGGAGAGCGGACGTGCTGTCCATCCAAACGTCCCTTGCACCCCTCCCCCAGTATGTGTCAACTGTGGCTTAAATCGCTTCCCTTGTTCGGCTGTCTGCACGGTTCTGTACCAGGAAAGAAAAATAATGGAATAAAAGACCTGCGACCGACTAACCTACTCAGAGGCAAAGCGAAAATATCAAAAGCTCCACCCTGTGCACCTTGTTAACACCTATGCCACGGCAGCCTTGTCATCGTTGTCTACAGGGCCTGGTCTACCATCAGTACCACCTATGCCAGTGGGCTCTCAGGCCCACCCGACTGTCACTGCCCCCTTGCCAGCTGGGGGCACTTTCTCTTCGGTGGCTCCCACTCTTTTCACCATAGGAGCATCAACCCCTGAAACATTGGGGACACCGGTCCCCCTCCTCTCAGCCGGAGAAGGTGAAGCCTCCTCTGGCTTCTCTTACTTGGAAGGGGTCCCTCGGGACACCCCCTTCCGAGGCTTCTCAGGGTGTCTCAGAGGATCCTGGCCGAAGGCCCAAGGATCCCAAACCTGCTGGTCGAAGGACTTCTCGCTCTTCTTCCACATCTGGTGCCACTTCCGAGAAGCCCTCCCAACCCCTCAAACCGAAGGGGCAGAGTAAAAAAGTCGAAGAAAAAGGACTCTTTAGTGGCTCAAAAGCCACAGCTACCGTCATCTTCTTCTTCAGAAGATGAGTTAGAGATCCTCACCTCACCGGAGGATCTCGCCCTCATCGACTCCCCGGAGCCGATGATCTTGGACTCAGTTGGTTCAAAATCTGTGGTAACTGGTGAACCTTTGGAGTAACCTTTGTCTTTTATCTTTTCAATCACGGCATTTAAAGCCAATAACACCATCCTCCAGTGGAATTGCGGTGGATTTCCCCCCCGCTTATCTGAGCTCTGCCAACTCCTCAGCACTTCACCTGCATTTTTCATTGCCCTGCAAGAAACTTGGTTTTCCGTGATGCACACCCCTGCCTTACATGGCTATCGGGGTTATTATAGGAACCGCACAGACGGTGACAGGGTGTCAGTTGGCGTATGCATCTAGGTCCTTACCTCTGACTACAGCGCAACTGTTACACTACGAACGCCTTTGGAAGCTGTAGCTGTCAGGGTACGAGCTGCAGCGGACATTACCCTCTGCAATGTCTACCTCCCTCCTGACGGTGAAATACCACAACATGTCCTGGCTGCGCTGTTAGGACAACTACCCCCACCTTACCTGTTATAGGGTGATTTCAACACCCATAACCCATTGTGGGGGGGTACTATGATTACTGGCCGTGGTAGAGATGTCGAGTCCTTGATATCTCAACTCGACCTCTGCCTTTTAAACAATGGTGCCCCCACGCATTTTGGCATGGCATATGGTACTTACTTGGCCATCGATCTTTCAGTGTGTAGCCCTAGCTTCTTCCCCTTAATCCACTGGAGCGCCCACGATGATTTGTGTGGTAGTGACCACTTCCCGGTTTCCTTGTCACTACCCCCGCATCGGGCCCCAGAACACCTGCCCTGATGGGCTCTGAATAAGGCTGGGATGCTTTTCTTTCTTCTGCCATCATTGGTTCTCCTACACACTCAGACATAGATGCGGTAATCGACAGCACTACCTCAGCCATTACTTCTGCGGCTGATGGTGCAATCCCTCGCTCTTCGGGATCTGCCCGTTGGCGAACAGTGCCCTGGTGGTCGCCGGGGATTGCTGAGGCGATTAGAGAGCGCATGTGAGCTCTGCACCACCACAAGTGGCACCCATTTATGGAGAACCTCATTGCTTTTAAATGGCTTCGTGCCCGTGCTCGACAGTTGATTAGACGAGGCAAACAGGAGTGTTGGGAAAGGTATGTATCTACCATTGGATCGCATCCCTCTCCATCCCAGGTGTGGGCGAAGATCAGATGTGTTTATGGCTGCCAGTGTTCTCTTAGTGTGCCTGGAATTTCCGTGAATGGAGCAGTTTGCACAGATCCGGATGCAGTTGCTGAACTGTTTGTGGAGCACTACACTCAGAGTTCTGCATCTGTGGCCTACCAAAGGGCCTTTCGCACCCTGAAAGAGTGGGAGGAATTACAGCGCTTATTCTCCTCGACTCGGCGCTCAGAACTGTACAATGCTCCATTCAGGGAATGGGAATTTCTCAGTGCCGTGGCACATTGCCCTGACACAGCCCCTGGGCCAGATCGTGTCCATAATCAGATGCTGAAACACCTGTCACCCGAGTCTCAGCGTAATGTTCTGGCTATCTTCAATCACATCTGGAGTTCTGGTACATTCCCATCACAGTGGTGAGAAAGTCTTATAGTCCCAGTGATCAAACCTGGTAAACACCCGCATGAGTTGAACAGCTATCGACCAATCAGCCTCACCAACGTTCTTTGCAAATTGCTGGAGCGTATGGTGAGTCGATGATTGTGCTGGCTCCTTGAGTCCAGGGGTCTCCTAACTCCATGCCAGGGTGGTTTCCGAAAGGAGCGTTCAGCTGTGGATGACCTGGCCCACCTTGAGTCTGCCATATGATGGCTTTCTCTCGCTGCCAACACCTGGTGGCAGTTTTCTTTGACTTGTCTAAGGCTTATGACAAGACTTGGAGACATCACATCCTTACCACATTACATGGGTGGGGTCTCCAGGGCTTGCTTTCCATTTTTATCCGGAATTTTTTATCTTTGCGTACCTTTCATGTGCAAGTCAGTTCCTCTTGTAGCTCTTTGCATATACAGGAGATCGGGGTACCCCAGGGCTCTGTCCTGAGTGTTCCTCTGTTTTTAGTGGCGATAAATGCTCTAGCGGCAGCGGTAGTTTCCTCAGTCTCCACCTTGTTGTATGCAGATGACTTGTGTTTCTATTTTAGCTCTTGCAGTATTCGTGTTGCTGAACGACAGCTGCAGTGAGCCATACGCAAGGCGCAGATGTGGGCCCTCGCCCATGGGTTTGTTCTCTGCTGCTAAGACCTGCATTATGCATTTCTGTCGGCGTCGGACAGCCCATCCACATCCTGAGCTTTACATAGATGGCCATCTGCTCAGTGTGGTGGACACGCATCGTTTCTTGGGGCTAATGTTTGACGACTGGCTGATGTGGCTTCCTCATATCCTTGAGCTCAAACAGAAGTGCTGGAAGCACCTTAATGACCTCCGCTGCCTCAGTAACACCACTTGGGACGCTGACTGCAGTACGCTGCTACGGTGCTATAAGGCACTGTTCTGTCGCGATTGGACTACGGCAGCATTGCTTATGGTTCAGCTTCGCCATCAGGACTGCAGTTATTGGACTCAGTCCATCACTGTTGTGTTAGACTTGCGACAGGAGCTTTCCAATCTAGTCCTGTTAATAGTCTCCCTGCGGAAGCTGGAATTCCACCACTACAAACTAGGTGCCGGCAGCTGCTGTGTAACTAAGAGGTACGTCCAGGAAGTAAGTTCCGTTTGGCTATATAAAACAAACGTGTACAGATACAGAAAAAATATTTATTGTAAAAAAAAATCTACAACTGTTAAACTACTTTTCTACATAGCTGCCAAAATTTTGTAGGCACTTGTCATTGCGTGGCAAAAGGTTCTGTATGCCTTCTTCATAGAAGGTTGCCGCCTGTGTATTCAGCCAATTTTCAACCTGCCTTCCGCACTTTAAAACAGTGGAATGAACACAAGCGACTTTCATTTACCATACGCTACCCTGAGGTGTATAATGCTCCATTTAGTGAGTGGGTGTTTCTTTGTGCCCTTGCCACTGCCCCGGGGCCTGACAGAATCCAGTCAGATATTAAAACATCTATCTGACCCTCCTAAGGGACACGTTCTAGCCTTGTTTAATCGCATCTAGAGCGGAGGTGTCTTCCTGTCATAGTGGCGAGAAAGTACAATCGTTCTGGTGCTTAAGCCAGGTAAAGACCCGCTAGATGTGGACAGCTATCGGCCCATCAGCCTTAAGAACGTTCTCTGCGAACTGCTAGAACGCATGGTGAGCTGGCAGTTATATTGGCTTCTTGAAACCTGGGGCCTGCTGGCTCCATGCCAAGGTGGTTTCTGCAAGGGGCAGGTAATTTGGTCTATCTTGAGTCTGCCATCTGGACAGCATTCTCTTGATGTCACCATCTGTTAGCAGTGATTTTTTGACTTGTCGAAGGTGTATGACACGACCTGGCAACACCACATTTGAACCACACTACACGGGTGGGGTCTGCGGGGCTCACTCCCACTTTTTATCCAAAACTTATTAGCTGTCCATACCTTTTGCATTCAAGTTGGTGCATCTTGTAGTTCCTCTCATGTCTAGGAGAATCGGGTGCCTCAGAGTTCTGTTTTAAATGTTCCCTTGTTTTCAGTGGCCATCAATGCCTTAGTGACAGCAGTCGGTTTGTCAGTATCACCTTCATTGTATGCTGATGACTTCTGCATATATTTTAGTTCTTTTAGCATGTGTGTTGCTGTACATCGGCTACAGGGCACCATACACAAGGTGCACACATGGGCTCTCCCATAGGTTCCAGTTTTCTGCCGCCAAAACAACGTGTGTTATGCATTTGTCGTTGACAGCCTGTCCACCCACATTCAGAGTTGTACCTTGACAGCGAACTACTCAATGTAGTTGAAACACATAGATTTCTAGGACTGGTATTTGATGACCATGGCAACTCGCATGGCAACCACATATTTGCCATCTGAAACAGAAGTGCTGGCAGCACCTCAACGCCCTCCACTACCTCAGCAGTACCCATTTGCCGGCAGACCGCATTACCCTGCTGTGTTGCTACAAAGCTCTTGTTCTGTCGTGTTTGGACTATGAGAGTGCAGTTTATGGTTCCGCATTGCCCTCGGCTCTGCAGAGTCTGGATCCTATCCACCAGTGTGGAGTTAGACTCGCAATTGGAGCTTTCCGAACCAGCCCTGTGGACAGTCTCCTTGTGGAGGCTGGGGTGCCTCCTCTGCGAATCAGACGGCAACAACTGCTGGCCAATTACGCAGTTTGTGTGTGGTATGCCTACTCATCCAAACCATTGTCTCCTTTTTCCAAACAGAGTAGTCCATATTTCAGAATGGCAGCTGAGATCGGTTTTGACAGTTAGTGTCCGCATTCCGTCTCTTTTGAGTCTCCTCCGCCACTCTCTCTGTTCCAATTCCAGCCGCGTACGTCACCATGGTGTATACCTCAAACTTTACTTCGACTGGACTTTGCACACCAATCCAAATGCTCCGTTCGCCTAGAGGCACTTCACCGGCATTTCCTGTCAGTTATCGACAGTTACCAGGGATCTACAGTAATCTTCACTGATGGCTTGAGGGCAGATGGTTATGTCGGCTTTACATATACACATACGGAACATTTGGAATGCGTTCCCTGCCAGATGGCTGCAGTGTATTTATTGCTGAGCTGATAGCCATCCTTCGTGCAGTCGATCACATTCATTCCCCAGGGAGTCTTTCCTCATTTGCAGGGACTCCCTAAGCAGTCTGCAAACCCTTGATCAGTGCTTTCCCCCCATCCCTTGATTAAGACCATTCAAGAATCCCTATATGACATCGACCATTGTAGGCGGTCGGTAGTATTTCTCTGGACTCCAGGGCACATTGGGATAGATGGAAATGAGATGGCTGACAGTTTAGCAAAAGAGGCTACCCATAAACCAACCCTGGATATAGGCATCCCAGCTAATGACATCCGTTCAATGTTACATTGTCACAGTCTTGGTCTGTAGGATACAGAATGATGTACCCTACGAACACCCAACAAATTGAGACTAATAAAGGAGACAACAAACATGTGGAGGTCCTCTATACGGAATCCTTACAGGGATTCTGTCGTCCTTCGCTGACTCTGTATCGGCCATACTTGGCTTATGCACGGTCACCTTCTCCGTCGTGAGGACCCTCCTCACTGTTGCTGTGGTGCGCCTTTGACAGTTGCCCATATCTTACTGGAATGCCCGACTTTCGATGCTCAAAGGCAGACTTTTAATCTCTCTGACTCTGATGAAAACTTTTTTTAGGTAACAATGCCTCTGTGGCTGATTCTGTTTTAAATTCTATTCGAAATAGTGGATTATACAGTTCCATCTGATGTTCATTGAGTATGTTTTATCTGTTTCATCTGCACCTGCTTAACATTTTTAGACAGCTTATTTTTATTTATTTATTTATTTTTTTAACTTTTATGTGTTAGAGTGGCTGGACATTCTACTTTTATTTCTGTGAACACCCAGCCTAGGCATTCTGGTAATTTTTAAATTTCTTCTTTCCTCACTTTTATTTGTTTCTTTTAATTCTGACATCTTCCATCTATGGTTTGATGTAATTTAACATGTTGCGTGCCATTTTAGCATTCCTTTGTTGTTTCTGTGATTGGTAATAGGGACTGATGATCATAGTAGTTTGGTTCCTTTAAAACACCAACCAACCATCTGTAGCCCTAGTCTATTCCCACATCTATATTGGGTTGCCCACGACAATCTATGTGGAAGTGACCATTTTCCCATCCTTCTGTCACTCCCACAGTTTTACCTTGCAGACCGCCTACCTTGCTGGTCTCTCCATAGGGCTGACGGGCAGAGCTACACCATAACTGCTCTGGTTACTACTCCGCTTCCCGGTGACATTGACATGGCAGTTCAATGGTTAACTGAGGCAACTGTCTCGACTATCATAGGCTCACTTCAGAGCAAATCTGTGCCTTGGTGGATGAGGGAGATCGCAGAAGCTATCCGGGTGCGTCGGAGAGCACTCCAGAACCACCGGCGCCGCCCCACTGTGGAACATCTGATAGCTTTGAAGTCTCTCTCAGCCGAAGTCTGGCAACTGTTACAACAGAGTAAACAGGACTGTTGGGAGTGATATGTCGCCTCCATAGGTTCCCGCACCTCCCCTTCTAAAGTGTGGTCACAGGTATGGTGCCTTTTTGGGTACCACCCACAAAGTGGAATCGCATCACTCAGAATTCAAGGTGCTTTCTGTGGTGACCCGACAGTTATTGCTGAGCACATGGCACAGCATTATGCATGTTGCTCTGTACACAGTGCAGACTTCCATGCACTCAAAGAGTGGGTTGAGTGGAGGCAGTTATCATTCCACACTCATTGACAGGAACTGTATAATGCTCCATTTAGTATGTGGGAGTTCAAAACGGCTCTTGCTGTATGCCCCGATACCTCTCCCGGGCCAGACCGTATTCACAGCCAGTTCACCCGTCACCTCTCGGTGGACTTTCAACGCCAAATATTCGCCCTTTTCAATCGACTCTGGGCAGGTCTTTTCCTGTCACAATGGCAGGAAAGTACCATCATTCCAGTGATGAAACCAGATGCAGATCCACTGGAGGATGAGACTTACCGTCCTATCAGCCTCACCAACATTCTGTGCAAGATCCTCGAATGTATGGTGAGTGGCCAGCTTATGTGGATACTTAAGGATGGGGGTCTCCTGGCTCCACAACAGGGAGGCTTCTGCCAGAGCTATTCTACTATTGATAATCTAGTATCTCTGGAGTTAGCTATACATACAGATTTTACCCACCGAGAACATCTTGTTGCAGTCTTTTTTGATCTCCGAAAGGCATATGATATAACCTGACATCATCATATTCTCTCAACACTTTATGAATGGTGCATGTGTGGCCCCTACTGACGTACATACAGAACTTCCTCTTGCTCTGCTCTTTTCAGGTTTGGGTTGGCACCTCTCTTAGTTCCTTTCATGTTTTAGAAAACGGTGTTCCACAGGGCTCCATTCTCAGTGTGCCATTATTTTTAATTGCTATTATCGGTCTAGCTGTGGCAGTAGGAACATCTCTCTCTTCTTCCTCGTTTGCTGATGAATTTTGCCTGTACTTTACTTCAGGCAGCATTGGCATCACTGAACGGCGGCTGCAGGGGGCCATCTGAAAGGCCCAGTCTTGGTTCTCTGCTCACAGTTTCCAATTTTCGGTGCAGAAAACCGATGTCTCGCACTTTTGTCACAGTTGAGTAGCTCACCCAGACCCTAAGTTATATCTGAAACCTTTCACATCGAGGAGACACCGCTTCCTAGGCATGCTCTCCGATGCCCGACTGACTTGGATGCCACATCTTCGCCAATTGAAACAAAAAGGCTGGCGACACATCTTCTGTCATCTAGTGATGCTGGGGCATACTTAGTGGTCGATCAAGTGGCCAACCTTGGGCTGGCTCTGAAGCCACTGTCGAATTAATGGACCAAGATCCTCCACTCTTAGATCCAACTAATTGTGAGCATTCACATTGTGGTCCTGTGCAGTCTCAGGGGTGACTGTTCATTCCACCTTTTCAGTTCTCTCACTATGGTTATCCTTCAATGGAACATTTGCGGCATCCAGTCCAGTAGAATGGAACTACAGCTTCTCTTGCAAACCTATTCCCCACTAATTGCTTGCCTTCAGGACACAAAACTACATCCTCACACTCGCTTTAATATGTCAGTTCCCTTCGACCTTCCCCCTGTGGCAGGGGTTCCAGTTCATGCTGCTTTTAAAAGACGATATCCATTTCCAACTCATCCCTTTACACCCCATTCTACACCTTATTGATCAACTTTCTCCTCTTTTATTGTTGGTCGGTGATTTCAACGCCCACCATCCTCTTTGGGGCTCTCCACACCTTGTCAGAGGGGCTCTCTCCTGGCGGATCTCCTCAACCATCTTAACCTCATCTGTCTCAACACTGGGAACCCACTTATCTTTTGGACTCCACTTATACATTTCCCCACTTGCACCTATCTATTTACAGTGTTCAACTGGCCCGTCACTTCGAGTGGTCTGTTCTTTCAGACACACACTCAAATGACCATTTTCCATGTGTCATTCGTTTACTGATGCTCTGCATTCCAGCTCGTCCATCCAACTGGCAGATTTCCAAAGCTGATTGACAGATTTATTCTTCATTAGCTTCTTTCCATGAACGTCTTTTTCCCAGTATTGATCACTGGGTCGACTCTCTTTTTACTGTAATCATCATTGCCGCAGAACATTCTATTTCTTGCACCTCTTCCTTGCTGCGAAGTTCCCCAGTTTCTTGGTGAACTGAGGAATGTCACGATGCACTCAGAGCTTGGAGATGTGCTCTTAGTCTTCAAATGCTATCCCAAAGAGGAAAAATGTGTCCAATACAAATGGTTGCATGCACAGTGCCGCCACCTTTTTCGGGAAAGCAAACGAACTAGTTGGCTTTCCTTCACTAGTTCGTATAACAGTTTTACCCTCTCTTCTGTTATTTGGGATAAACTTTGCAGACTTTCAGGGACCTTGTCTTATTCCCCGATCCCGGGTTTAACCAAAGCGAATGGTACTATAGTGGATCCCTGTGACATCTCCAACACTCTAGGGCAGTTTTTTGCCGAGATTTCGAGCTCCTCGTACTACCATCCCTCTTTCCTCCCTCAGAAACAGGCACCAGAAGTGAGGTTGCTTTCTTTCTCTTATCAGAATTGAGAATGTTACAACGCCGATTTCACTATGAATGAGCTTAAACATGCACTCTTCTCGTCACGGTCCTCTTCTCTAGGTCCTGACAGCATTCGTGTAAAGATTTTAAAACACCTTTCTTCTGAAAGCCTGCAATTTCTTCTTCAAACGTACAAACGCATTTGGACAGAAGGCACGTTTCCTCAGTGTTGGCGTGAAGCCATTGTGATTCCTTTACCTAAAACTGGTAAGGACAAACATCTACCTGGTGGACAGATCTATCTTGCCAGCAGCATTTGCAAAGTGATGAAACATATGGTGGCTTGAATCTCGTAATTTCCTCACCAATGCACAATGTGGTTTCCATAAGCACTGTTCAGCAGTTGATCATCTAGTCACCCTATCAACTCATATTATGAATAATTTTCTGCAGAAGCACCAAACAGTAGCCATATTTTTCGATTTAGAAAAGGCTTATGACACTTGCTGGAGGATGGGCATCCTTTGCACTCTGCACACATGTGGTGCATGGTTCAAACCTTTATTCAGAAAGCAATTAATCCTATTATGGACTGTCTCATACCGGAGTTTCAGCTTCTCTCGTCATTGATGACTTTGCAATTTACTGCAGCTCTCAAAGGACCTGTCTTTCTGAATGGCATCTTCAGCAGTGTCTCGACTGTCTTTACATCTGGAGAATCAACAATGGCTTTCGCTTCTCCACAGACAAGGTGGTGTGTATGAACTTCTGGCGGTGTATAGAATTTCTCCCTCCTACCCTCCTTCTCGGACCAGCCTGTTCTGTTCGTAGATACTACAAAATTCTTGGGACTAACATGAGATAGGAAACTTTGTTTGTCCTCCCATGTCTCTCACTTGACTGCTCACTGTAACCGTTCACTTAATGTTATCAGGCTGTTGTGCGGTATCTCATGGGGTGCAGATTGGACCACTCTCCTCCGCTTGTACCAATCCCTTGTCCGCTCGAAACTACGGTTGCATTCTCTCTTCATCAGCCCGACTGTCTTACGCCACTTTAACATGATCCACAACAGAGGGATCCATTTAGTGACGGGGGCTTTCTACAAAAGCCCTATCAAGAGTCTGTATGCTGAATTGATGTTGTCGTACAGGAGAGAGGTCCTCCTCAATCGTTACGCGAGTCGGTTGTCATCCATGCATGGCCAATCATCCTATAAAACTTTTTTTGATGATTCACTTGATCATCACTATGCAGCGAGTCCTTCTTTCGTAATACCTCCCGGAGTCCATTTTCGCAAAATTCTTCAGCATCTTGACTTTACGCTCCCTGCCACACTCCCGATGGGAGCGAACTCTTCCCCACCAAGGCTCTGTCCCGAGGTCCTTGTCAACCTTGACCTCCATTCGCTTCCCAAAGACTCTACTGCTGACCTCATCTACTACAGCATGTTTGTCGCTCTTCGCTCACAGCTTGCAGACAGTATCTTCATCTATACTGATGGTTCCAAGACTGACCATGGTGTTGGATGTGTCTTTGTGCTTGGTGACGTTTCTTTTCAGTATCACCTCCCAGACTACCAGACTACTGCTCGATCTTTACAGCGCAGCTCTTTGCCACTTATCAGGCCACACAGTACATCAGGTGACCCCAGCATTCTAAATCTCTTATACGCTCAGACTCCCCGAGTGCACTCCAGAGTCTATGCGTGTTATATTCTGTCCACCCCAAAGTGCAACGAATCCAACAGTGCCTTCACTCACTTATTGCCAATGGTGCCACTGTTCTGTTCTTTTGCATCCAGGGTAATGTTGGTGTGTCGGGGAATGAGGCTGCCGATGCTGCCACAAAGGGTGCAGCCCCTCTCCTTTGTCCTGCTACATATTCTGTCCCTTTAACTGACCTTTTTTCCATTCTTTTTGAATGTGTGGTCCCACTTTGGCATGCACATTGGTCCTCTCCTCAAGGAAATAAACGTAGGGAGGTTAAGCCTCTCCCTATTGTCTGGTCAACCTACCCTTGCTGTGAGGAGGTCATTGTCACCTGGCTGCACATAGGCCACTGTCAGTTCAGCCACTGCCACTATTAAGTGGCGACCCTGCTCCGCTGTGTGGTTACTGTCACAAACCATTGACCGTACACCACCTTCTGGTCCAGTGCCTGTTTTGTAATAGAGTACGACAGAGTCTGTGTTTGTCAGAGCTGTCTGCTGTTTTAGTGGATGACACACATTCTGTTGATTGTGTTTTACTTTTTATACATCGTACCAATATGGCGAAGGAAGTTTTAACATCATTCGCTTGAGGAATTCTGTTGTGTCCTTGTTTCTTCACTTTTTTGTAGCATAATTGTATGCCTTTTTTTTCTCTCTGACTTATTTTAGTTCTTACTAAGCATGGACATGGGCTCTTATGCCCTCTGTAATTTTGTCCCCCCCCCCCCCCCCCCAAAATCATGATGATGCTTATGCCCCTGGATACTTAGTCTGCACTAGAACTGGTAGAGAATCCATTATGTCTACCAAGCCTCAGTTTTTTGTTGAAAATCTGGAAGACAAGTTCTGAGAATTAAAGGGTATGTCAAAAATGATATCTGGTTCTCTTGATAATAACATTGTCCCCAGCCCAGTCACGGGCATTGTTCGCCTATTAAAAGTTGGGTGATGTTTCCCTTTTGATCACATCTCATAAGTGTCTCAATATGATCGAGGGTATCATTTCCATAGGTATCAGCTATTGCAATCTTAAGATGAATTGTACAAGAGCTTGGAGTGACGAGGTGTTCACCTTATGCGTCACATCTATAGGAGTCTGAAGGACAAGATGGTTGCGACCAGTGCCCTCATCCTGTCTTTTGAGTGTGATTCGTTGGTTGAGAAAGTCAAGGTGATGATCTAGTAGAGTGAAATCAAACCCTATGTACCTCCCCTGACACGCTGTTTTAAGTGCTGGAGGTTTGGGCACATGTCCTCCCAATCTGAAGCCATCAACACCTTTCTATAATGTGGACGTGCATTACATCCAGACGTCCCTTATATGTCTCCTCTGGCCATGTTAACTGCGGCCAGCACTGCCTCCCTCCTCACCAGATTCCACAGTCCTACACAAAGAAAGAAAAATTATGGAATGTAAAACCGTAGACAGGCTGAAAATTCAGAGAAGAGAAGAGGAGAGAGGAGAGGGAAAAAAAAAAAAAAAAGCCACACACACCTGCATTATGTGAGCATGGCCACATCTTATGCCACAGTTGTTTCGACATTGCCATCTGTGGCGACAAGATTTCCATCCTTGCAGTAAATCTCTGTGGGCCACAGGCCTGATCATCTACACCTGCCCCCTTGACGGTTGGGAGCAGCGTCTCTTCCGTTGTTTCCGAACCCTCTATTTCAAGAGCAATATCTTCCCTACCAATGGGGGCACCGGTCCCCACCCCAGTGCCAGACACTACACCTCCTCTGACTCCCCTCACAAGGACGGGGTCCCTCAGAGCCCTTCCTTCAATGATCTTTTGCACTGGTGCAGTTGACATCAGTAAGTGGCTGAAAACTACTGGTCGTAGGGTCTCAAGGGCATCCTCAGTCCCCGAGTGTGAGTTAGCAAAGCCCTTTCAGCAAGAGAAACCAAAGGACCAGTGAGAGAGGAAGAAGAAGAATCCCAGGTGACTACAGTGTCACCACCGCTTACCCCCCCCCCCAGGGGGCCCACAGTTCTTTTGTGGGTACGTGTGTAGCGCGCACGGGGCCCCGAGCCAGAGCAGCCTTTCTTCTGCCCCAGGCTGCTTCACTTTCCCTCCCGGTTTATGCCTTCGCCCCGAGACGGGCATATTTCGTGAGCTACGGTGGTTCTTGTTGTCGTTTTTCTTCCTTCGTTCCTTCCTTTCTTACCCTTTGTTTCTGTCTTTCTCTCCTTGTACTCTCCTAGCCTTCTTCTCCTCCTCATTAGTCTCCGCCTCGGCGTTTGAGACACTTCTTTCCTTCTTTCTCTTCACTTCCTCTATTCTTCTTCTTTCCTCCCTGTGCGTGTCTGAAGGCCGACCCACGCATTATCATGCGTAGCAGGTGACGGGGTAACGCGTAAGTCCCCGCCCCGGGTAGACAAGTAGGGCACGTATGTACCCACTGGTAAAGGCCAGGCCCAGGGAGGGGTGATTACCCGAGCTGGTACCTTCTGAACGTGCCGATTGGTCCCTCCGTCAGTTCTCGGGAGGTGTGACCTGAGGTGTGAACAATCACCTAAGGCGGGTAAGCCCTCGGAGAGGGCCCCCACTAGGAAGGAGCGCGCCATCGGAGACGCCGGTAATCACGGGGGACACTTCTGCGATGACTTCCTTCTCTTCTTTAGTGACGTGGACCCATAAATGTAAGTTAGACTCGCCTCAGCAAAAAAAGACTCTGCCTAATGTACCTAAATTTCTTGTCGTCTCTCGCACTGACGGAAAGGATTTCAATTCTGTCAATCCTTTAGTTATACAGAAAGGTGTAGATGCAATTGTTGCCCCTGTTAAAACCTGTTCACGTCAGCGCAATGGCACATTGTTGCTGGAAGTGGAAAGTGCCTTCCAAGCTCAGAAACTACTCCGGACTACACTGTTACACACGTTTGCTGTCAAGGTGGAAGCACATCGCACACTCAACTCGTCACGGGGGGTAGTCTTCACGAGATCCCTTGACGGGTTGTCTGATGAAGACATCCAATCGTATATGTCCGACCAGGGTGTGACAGCCGTCCATAAGGTAATGAAAAAGGTCGATAACCAACTGACACCGACTCGTACTGTGTTTTTGACGTTCGACAGAGTTGACCTCCCGTCGAAGGTCAAAGCAGGGTATGAAGTCACCTCCGTCCGCCCTTATGTGCCTAACCCAACGCGCTGTTTTCAAAGCCACAGGTACAACCATACCCGTGAACATTGCTCAAATGCAGCAAAGTGTGTCACTTGTGGTAGGGACGCCCATGAGGGGGATTGCCAACCTCCGTCCCCTCACTGCCTAAACTGCAACGGTGACCATGCGGCTTCCTCTCGCGACTGCCCTGTATACAAGGATGAGAAGGTAATCCAGCAAATTCGGGTTATGGAGAGGGTATCGACATCTGCCGCTCGAAAGTTGTTGGCGAGTCGAAAGCCCGCTGTCCTCCCAGCGGGTACATACAGTAAGGTCGTCACCTCAACTCGACCTACCAAGGATTCCAGTACCCAGACTTGTGACTTCACTTTCGCTGAAACACAGTTGTGCGATCCGCCAGCCCGAAGATTGCCCGTTCCACGTCCCCGCTCCCTCCTGCTGCTTCTAAGGTACAGTCTTCGTCAACATCTAGTAAACCGCGGGCACCTAAACAAGATGCCCGGACCTTGAAAAAGGAACCCGTCCGTGAGGACTTTCTGCGTTCTCAGGCTTCCCAACCGTCAACTGCCTCTTCCCGCCGTCACTCTTCCAGAAGAGCTGACAAAAAAAAGAGTTCCTCTCCTTCCCCGCCGAGGCGTGACCCATCTGTCACGCCGTCCAACAGTTGCCGGCCTCGGCCGTCTTCTGTTTCACCGGGACGCTCCGTCTGCCGGGCACCCGGCGCTCTACCGGCGGTGGAAACTGCCCCTCCTGATCAACTCAGGGAGGTGGCAGGCGCGTCGGTCGAACCTATGGACCACAACCCTTTGCCCCTGGACAGTGATAGCAGTGCTGCCTCGAACTCCGGTCCTCAGCGGCCGTCGAGGTGACCCCGCTTGCTAGTTGGTTTTTATCCTTATTTCTTCTCTCATTTTTATCATGGCGCTCCTTCAATGGAATATTCGCGGCATTCGTTCTAATCGGGAGGAGTTAAAACTACTCCTTCAATTGCACTACCCGCTTCTAGTCTGCCTCCAGGAAACTAAGTTGCGTCCAAGTGATCGTGCAGACTTTCCACACTACACCTCTGAGCAGTTCGACCTGCCACCCGTGGAAGGTGTCCCAGCCCATGGAGGTGTTTTGATGCTCCTTCGAGACGATGTCTATTTCCATCCCATTTCCTTGCACACTCACCTACAGGCAGTTGCCGTCCGCATCACTTTATCCACATTTACCTTCTCCCTCTGTAATATCTATTCGCCATCGTCATCTGCCCTTACTATGGCTGATGTGCTACACCTTGTTGACCAGCTCCCATCACCTTTTGTGTTGGTAGGCGACTTTAATGCCCATCACCCCCTATGGGGCTCTCCGGCACCTTGTCCGAGAGGCTCCCTTTTGGTGGACCTTCTCCAACACCTCGATCTTGTCTGCCTCAACACCGGTGCGTCGACCTTCCTTTCGGACACAACACACTCTTATTCCCATATAGACCTCGCAATATGCACTCCTCAGCTTGTCGGTCGGTTTGAGTGGTATGCACTTTCTGACACGTACTCAAGTGACCATTTCCCTTGTATCATCCACTTCCTGCATCATTCCCCATCTCCTCGTCCCACCAGTTGGAACATTTCCAAAGCCAACTGGGGGCTTTATTCTTCCGTGGCTGTCTTTCACGATCAGAATTTTCCCAACTGTGACAGTCAGGTCGACTACCTCACAGAGGTTATTCTCACCGCTGCTGAACGTTCCATACCTCGTACATCCTCTTCTCCACGTCGTGTGCAGATCCCTTGGTGGACTGCAGCCTGCCGCGACGCGCTTAGAACCCGGCGCCGTGCTTTACGCACCTTCCGCCGCCACCCAACTTTGGAGAATTGCATCAATTACAAACGTATGAGAGCGCAGTGCCGTCGTATCATAAACGACAGCAAGAAAGCTTGCTGGACTGCTTTTACTAGTTCTTTTAACCATTTTACTTCCTCCACGGTTGTCCGGGGTGGCCTACGCCGTTTGTCCGGCATCAAGGTCCACTCCCCGATTCCTGGCCTGACCGTGGAGAACGCAGTCCTCATGGACCCCGCTGATGTTTCAAACGCATTGGGTCGTTTCTTTGCGGATGTTTCGAGCTCTGCCCATTACCACCCTGCCTTTCTCCCTCGCAAACAGGTAGAAGAGGCACGGCCGCCTTCTTTCCGCTCTTTTAATCATGAAAATTATAACGTCGCCTTCACCATGCAGGAGCTAGACCGTGCTCTCGCCCTGTCCCGGTCTTATGCTCCCGGGCCCGATTCCATTCATATTGAAATGCTGAAGAAACTCTCTCCTGCGGGCAAGTGTTTTCTTCTTAGTACCTACAATCGCATATGGACTGAAGGTCATGTTCCTACAAGTTGGCGTGAAGCCATTGTTGTCCCCATCCCCAAACCTGGGAAGGACGAACATCTTCCTTCCAGTTATTGCCCCATTTCTCTGACGAGCTGCGTCTGTAAGGTGATGGAACGCATGGTTAACGCTCGGTTGGTCTGGCTCCTCGAATCTCGCCGCCTCCTGACTAATATCCAATGCGGTTTTCGTCGACACCGCTCTGCTGCTGATCACCTCGTTACGTTGTCGACCTTCATAATGAACAACTTTGTAAAGAAGCGTCAAACAGTAGCAGTGTTCTTCGACTTGGAGAAGGCATACGATACCTGTTGGAGAGCGGGCATTCTCCGCACATTGCACACATGGGGCCTTCGGGGCCGCCTTCCTCTTTTCATTCAAGCGTTTTTGGCGGATCGCAAGTTCCGGGTACGGGTGGGCTCTGTTTTGTCAGATACCTTTTGCCAGGAGAATCGGGTACCACAGGGCTCCGTCTTGAGTGTGGCACTCTTTGCCATTGCAATCAATCCGATCGTAGATTGCCTTTCACCCGACGTCTCCGGATCTCTTTTTCTTGACGATTTCGCAATTTATTCTAGCGCCCAGCGGACGTGTCTCTTGGAGCGTTCTCTCCAACGCTGTCTTGACCGTCTATATTCCTGGAGCATCGCAAACGGCTTCCGATTCTCCACTGAGAAAACTGTGTGTATCAATTTCTGGAGATACAAGGAATTTCTTCCACCTTCTATACGTCTCGGCCCTGTTGCTCTCCCTTTGGTGGAGACTACGAAATTCTTGGGACTCATGTTGGATCGGAAGCTTTGCTGGTCCACACACGTGTCCTACCTGGCTGCCCGTTGTGCCCGATCCCTTAACGTTCTTCGTGTCCTCAGTGGCACGTCATGGGGAGCGGATCGTACCGTCCTGCTTCACCTTTACCAGGCCATTGTTCAGTCGAAGCTCGACTACGGAAGCCTTGTATACTCTTCAGCACGGCCATCGATTCTCCGCCGTCTCAACTCTGTCCACCATCGAGGATTACGTCTGGCGACCGGTGCATTTTATACCAGCCCTGTTGAAAGTCTGTATGCCGAGGCTGCTGTATTACCCTTGACCACTCGACGTGACATACTCTTGTGTCGGTACGCATGCCGCCTACGGTCGATGCCCAACCATCCATCTTACAGATTATTTTTTGACGACTCACTCGATCGCCAATATCAGTTGTCTGCGATTGCCTTGCCTCCACCGGGAGTTCGGTTTCGCCGCCTGCTACAGCGGCTCGATTTTACCCTTCCTTCCACCCTTCGGTTGAGTGAAAGCCCATTGCCACCGTGGCATCAGGCCCAGGTTCACACACACCTCGAACTTAGTTCGCTCCCCAAGGAGAGCACTCCGGATTTGGTATACCGCTCGAGGCTTGTCGAACTCCGTTCGCGGTTCGATAATGCCGTATTTATTTACACTGATGGTTCCAAGAGCACTGCCGGTGTCGGATCTGCCTTCTTCGTCGGGGACAACCGTTTCCAATACAAGCTCCCTGACCGGTGCTTGAACTTCACGGCTGAGGTTTTTGCCCTCCACCAGGCCGTTTTGTATACCTGCTGCCACCGCCAACCTTTCTATGTCATATGTTCGGACTCCCTTAGTGCCCTGCAGAGTCTTAAGGACCGTCTCTCGAACCATCCTCTCGTATATCAGATCCAACGCTCCCTCCGGTTGTTAGCAGATGACAGCTGTCATGTTTCCTTCCTGTGGGTCCCTGGCCATGTGGGTGTGCCCGGGAATGAGGCCGCCGACATAGCAGCCAAGGCAGCAGCTCTTTTGCCTCGCATGGCTACCTTTTGCGTCCCATCGGACGATGTTCAACGGGCTCTTTGCCGGAGAATCATGTCGCAATGGCACAGTGTGTGGCTTTCACTGTACAACAATAAATTGCGAACTGTCAAACCGATCCCGACCGCTTGGAGGACCTCCTCACGCCCCTCTCAGCGGGAGGAGGTCATCCAGGCCCGGTTGCGGATCGGTCACTGCCGTTTCAGCCACCGTCACTTGCTATCCGCCAAACCTGCACCGCTATGCTCTGCGGTGAACTGCTGACAGTGCGACATGTTTTACTGACTTGTGTAAATTTAAATCATCTCCGTGTAGCCCTTCACTTTCCGTCTACTCTGGAGGAAATTTTAGCTGATGACACACGAGCTGCTGCTCGAGTTTTGCGTTTTATCAACTTGGCCAACCTATCCAAGGATATTTAACCCTTTTCATTGTCTTTTATCTTTCGTTTTTAGCCTCTTTTTGATGTTCTGACAGTCACCATTTTTTTGAGATCATAGCGAATCTATGTTCTTGGCTGGGCGCTAATGATCATAGAAGTTGTGCGCCCTAAAACCACACGCAAAAAAAAAAAAATGCCCAGATGGGCAAACTGGACGGCTTATACCTCGGCTGCCATGTTTGCTGCTCTACTTACTGCTGAAGTTGAGATGGAAGCTCACCGGATCTCTGCGGCCATTGTTTCTACTGCTGAGATAACTATTCTGTGCTCCCCTGGTACATTTTGGCACAATTCTGTTTCTTGGTGGATACCATAGACTGCTGAGGTCATCCAGGATTCTCAGCGAGCACTGCAGCATCACAAAGTTCACTTGTCTGTAGAGCATCTGATTGCTTTCAAATGTCTCTGGGTCTGAGCTTGGAGACTGATCCAGCAGAGCAAACAGGACTGTTAGGAGAGATACATTGCCACAATCACTTCTTGTACCTCCGCTTCCTGGTGTGGTCGCAAGTCCAGCAACTCTTTGAATACTGTCCAATAGTAGGAATCCTATCTGCACATTCAAGATACCTATTGCACTGACCCCAGCACTATTGCCGAAAACACGGCATTGCATTTTTCATGTAGTTCTGCAACTGCAGCCTAAAGTGCGCACTTAAACACCCTTAAAGAGTGAGTTGAGCGAAAGCGGTTATCATTCCACACGCACTGCTGGTAGATGTACAATGCACCGTTTAGTGTATGGGAGTTCCAAAGTGCCCTTGCTGTATGCTCTGATATCTCTCTGGGACCAGAGTGTGTTCAGAGCTATTTCCTTCGTCACCTACCAGCTAATTCTCAACATCAACTGCTCAGTGTTTAATTGTGTCTGGGCTGAAGGTGTTTCTCGTTTCAATGGCTGCACAGTATCATCATCCTGGTGTTGCAACCTGGTGCCAATCCTCATGTGGCTAACAGTTACCACCTATTAGCATCACCAATGTTCTGTGCAAGCTCCTTGAACGTATGGTGAGTTGGCGAATCATGTGGATCCTTGAAGATTGGGGAGTCTTGGCCCCCTCAACAGGGAGCCTTCTGCCAGGGTTGCTCTGCTGTTGAGAACCTTGTGTCACTGGAGTTGGCCATTTGTACAGCTTTCGCTCAGCATAAGCACCTCATTGCCATCTTCTTTGACCTTCAAAAGGCGTACACCACCACCTGGCGCCATCACATCCTGGTAATGCTGCACGAATGAGGCTTATGGGATGCTCTTCCGATCTTCATCCAGAACTTGCTCTTCCTTTGCACCTTTCGTGTTACTGTTGGTACCTGTACCCCTCATATTCAGGAGAACAGTGTTACAACAGGTTCCTTTCTAAGTGTCCCCCTTTTTTACATGGCAATTAACAGTCTCACAGCTGCAGTTGGTTCAATGGTCTCTTGCTCCGTGTTTGATAATGTCTTTTCCCTCTATTATAGCTCCAAAAGCATCAGTGTCACTGAACAGCAGCTTCAAGGCACAATCCGAAAGGCACAGTCTTGGGCCTTTGCCCATGGTTATCTATTCACCACATCTAAGACTAGTGTTTACCTGCATTCAGAGCTTTACCTTGCTGATGAACTACTTCGCGTAGAGGAGGTGCATCACTTTCTTCTTGACATCTGCCTTACCTGGACTTAACATCGCCAGCTTAAACGACAGTGCTGACGACACCTCAACATTCTACATCTACATAGATACTCTGCAAATCACATTAAAGTGCCTGGCAGAGGGTTTATTAACCACTTTCATAACTTTTCTCTACCGTTCCATTCTCTAATAGCACACGGGAAGAAAGAACACCTAAATCGTTCCGTTTTCGATCTGATTTCTCTCATTTTATTGGGATGGTCATGTCTCCCTAAGTAGGTGGGTGCTAGCAAGATAATTTCACATTCAGAACTAAAAGTCGGTGATTGAAACTTCGCAAACAGATCACGCCGCAATGAATAACGTGTTTCTTTTAATGACTTCCACCCCAATTCGTGCAACATTTCCGTGACGCCTCCCCCCCCCCCCCCCCCGTAACGTGATAGAATAAAACGAGCTGCCCTTCTCTGAACCTTCTCAATGTCTTCTGTCAATCCCACCTGGTGAGGGTCCCACAAGGGGCAACAGTACTACAGGAGAAGACACACAAGTGTGATGTAGCCAGTCTCTTTGGTGGAGCTGGTGCATCTTCGAAGCGTTCTGCCGATGAAATGTAACCTTTGGTTCGTCTTCCCCACAATATTTTCTATGTGTTCTCTCCAGTCAAAGTTGTTCGTAATTGTAACTCCTAGGTATTTGGTAGAATCTACGACCTTAAGGTTTGACTGATTTATCGCGTAATTGAAGTTCAGCGGATTTCTTTTAGTGGTCATGTGTATTACTTCACACTTCTCTTTATTTAGTGTCAATTGCCAATTTTCGCACCATGCAGAAATTTTGTCTAAATCGCTTTGCAGTTGCTTTTGATCCTCTGTTGACTTCAATAACCAATAAATGACAGCATCATCCGCGAACAATCTGAGGGAGCTATTCAGATTGTCTCCTAAATCGTTTATAAACACGAGGAAGAGTAGGGGACCTATAACGCTTCCCTGTGGAACGCCAGATATCACTTCTGTTTTACTCGATGACTTACAATCAATTACAACGAACTGTGTTCTTTCTGATAGGAAATCGTGAACCCAACCGCACAATTGGGGGGAGATTCCATAAGCACGCAATTTCATAAGAAGCCGCTTGTGGGGTACAGTGTCAAAAGCCTTCCTGAAATCCAGAAATATGGAATAGATTTGAGATCCCTTGTCGATGGCACTTAACACTTCTCCATTGCCGCAGCCACGCTGTTTGCAGCTCTAAAAGTGCTTAGTCCATTGGATTGTCTGTAGTATGGAAGCCTTTTATACAATTCATAAGTGCCTTCAGCTTTACGGATTCTCGACCCAGTCCTCCATTGTGGCATCATACTAGCAACGGGTGCTTTCCGTAAAAGTCCAATGACTAGCCTTCTTGTAGAAGCAGGGGTCCCTTCCCTACGATTCCGCCAGGAGCAGCTGCTGGCATCATATGTTATGCCTTGCCCAGTTACCCAAATACCACTTCCTTTTTCTACCTGCCTCACTCCCTTCCCCACAACAGCAGCTCAGGTTGGGCCTCCAATCGTAGCGTGGTTTTGTTCCCTCATTTCCTCATTAGAGTCCCTTTCCTTAGCTCCTTCCACTATTTTTCCCATATGCTTCCTTGGTCCATCCCTCACTTGCGGCTTTACATGGATTTGACATCTGACTCCAAGGGCTCAGTTCCATCTGCGAGACTTCATCGCCAGTTTGTGGCACGTTTAGATTCCTTTCATGATCCAGAAATGGTCTACATCAATGGTTCTGTAGCGGTGGCTGAACTGGGTTTGCCTACGTCCATGGCTATCATATTGGGCAACATTCCCTGCCTTATGGGAGCAGTTTTATTACTGCAGAGCTGGTTGTTAATTACTGTGCTCTAGAGCGTCCCAAGCAAGCTTAGGGTTTAACAACCTGTCGACAACGTGATCATTAGACACGGAGCTCACACTTGGATTGTTGATTAAGGAAATTGGCCGTACCCTTTCGAAGAAACCGTCCCGGCATTTGCCTGGAGTGACTTTGGAAAATCATGAAAAACCTAAATCTGGATGGCCGGATGTGGATTTGAACCACCATCCTCCCAAATGCAAGTCCATTGCTTTACCACTGCGCCAACTTGCTCGGTCTCCGCCTGGGGAGTCCTTTGTCATCTACATTGACTCCCTGAGTCTCTTGTAAGCACTCAACTAGTGTTTCACCAAACTAACTTTAGTGCAATATATTCCTCTCTCGGCAGGTCTGATCATTTTGTGGTCTTTGTCAGGACCCCAGAGCACACTGGCATGCCAGGAAATGAATGTGTTGATCGATGAGCCTAACAGGCCACTACGCCATGACCTCTGGAAATTGGTCTCATGGAAATGGATCTTCGGTTGGCACTACACCATAAGGTGTGTGAAGCATGGAGCTGTAAATGGTCTGCTTAGAGTGTATAAAACTATCCACAGCCAAATGGAAAACTTCGATGAGGTTCACACGTTGGGACTCGGTTGTCCTGTACCTTCTCCATTTTGGGCATACTTGGTTGACCATGACTATCTACTCCACTGTGAGACTCCACCCAAGTGTCGTTGTGTAGGCAGTGGTCCATCTCCTGATGAACGGTCCCATTTTAGCCCCATTGTGTCAGTCTTTTAAACTACCAGGTGCACTCCCTCTAATACTAAGAGATGATGGCTCCATGGCTAATTCTGTTTTACGTTTTATCATTCTACGTGTTTGAGATGCCCCCACCAGCGCATATTGAGGTCATTTTTAGTTAGAAGCATCTTTGGAAAGAACCCTCACGGAGTTACAGCCATATTGGTCTATTTCTTTGTGTTTGGCATTCATGAGAAAGTTGAGTGATTGTCAAAGAACGGACGAAAAAGAATTTTGTGTGATTATTAAACATTACTTTATGAAAGGAGAAACACCTCAGGAGACTAAAGAGAAGCTTGATAAATATTATGGTGACTCTGCACCTTCAATTAGAACAGGTTATAAGTGGTTTCAAAATTTTCAGAATGGCCGTATGGGCACAAGCGATGCTGAACATTGTGGATGCACTGTGGAGATTACGACTCCAGAAATCATTGATAAAATCATAGATATGGTGATGGATGACAGGAGAGTTTAGGTGCAAGGGATTGCTAGTGCTGTGGGCATCTCGAATCAATGGGTAGATAATATTTTGCATAAACATTTGGACATGAGAAAGCTATCTGCAAGATGGGTGCTGCTATTGCTCATGCATGACCAAAAATGGAATCATGTGAAGTGTTGAAAGGAAGGTTTGCAGCTGTTAAGGAAGAATCCACCGGACTTTAACCATCATTTTGTCACTGTAGGTGAAACAGGGACACATTATTATACTCCTGAAACCAAAGACTAATCTAAACAATAGGTTACCAAGAGAGAATCTGCACCAAAAAAAAGGCAAAGACTGGTCCTTTAGCCGGAAAGGTTATGGCGACGGTCCTTCAGAATTCGCAAGGGATAATCCTTATTGACTATCTGGAACAGGAACTAATACAGATGCGTATTATTCATCGTTATTGGACCATTTGAAAACAGAGCTGCAAGAAAAACGCCAGCAATTAGCTCACAAATAATCCTTTTCCATCACAACAATGCATCAGCGCACACCTCAGTAGTTGTGGTCGCAGTATTATTGGAAATATGATATCAACTCGTTTCACATCCTCCCTCTTCTCCATATCTGGCTCCGTCTGACTACTCTTTGTTCCCACCAATTTGAAGAAATGGCTGACGAAACGAAGATTTCATTCAAACGAGGAGGTGATTGCAGAAACTAATTGCTATTTTGCAGGCTTGGACAATTCTTATTATTCGGAAGAGATCAACAAATTAGAACAGCATTGGACAGAGTGTACAAGTGTAAAAGAAGAGTGTGTCAAAAAGTAAAAATGGTTTTCCCCAAACACGTCAGTAGTTTTTATTTTTGCACGGACTTTTCAAATGTTCCTCATATTTAGTTGGTTTACATTCTAGGAGGCGATCCAATTATGATATTGTGAAAAGATATAAAAAAGCCAAGATCGCTGATCATCAATTTTTTTATTTACGACGACCGGTTTTGCTGAACTATGTCAGCTTCATCTGGTCAAATAAAATATTTTACAAGGCCATAATCTTGTAATGTCAATCAGTTGTTATATAACAATTTACAGTGCATAGGTGCACTATGTCATTATAATAAAACATAATTATCACAGTGGTGATGCCCATGGGCTCTGAGAAGGCTAAATGTCATCTTGCGTCATTTTCTCTGCCTCTTCATGAAGTACTTGACATTTTTTTACTGGCACATGATACATTCTCTGACTACTTGGGTGATGATCGCCAGTGTTAATTCTGCATTTAACACCTTTGACTGGTCCGACTTGCTTTTTTGTTTATGTATTGAAACACTTGGAGTAATACATATTTCTTAGTTTTTTGGCCTCATCTTCCACAGTTGCAGTTATACAATTTGTATAGGTTATGGTACTGTCTTTTGCAACTGTAAATTAGTCTACTTTAGACCAGATGTGTTTCGCTTTATTTTGAAGCATCTTCAGTGGTCAGGAATTTTTTATGTTTTTGTCTTCATGTGTGGTTTGTAGCACATTGTCACTTGCTGTCACTGCTAATATTTACACCATTTTACTTCTTTTTTTTTTTTACAGTAACATTTCTTATGAAAGTTTTTGAAACAAAAACTTTTGTAAGAAATGTTACTGTAATGTTACTCCCCTCCCCCCCCCCCCTCCTCACCCGTGGATCCAGGAGAATGGTATTTCATAGGGTTCAGTGATAAGTGTTATGCTCTTCCTAATTACCATCAATGGGATGGTAAACTAGGTCACTGGTCACTCCTGTGCTGTAAGTTGGCGATTTTTGCATATGGTACAGCTCCCACTCAGTAGCCTCAGCTGAACACCAGCTCTAAGGTGCCATTTGGTGGGCTTCTGCATGGGCTCTTTTCAATGTGTTGCAGTTATTTCCTTCCAAAATGAGGGTTATGCATTTCAGTCGTAATACTACAGCTCACCCTGAACCAGGGATCTCAGCGGCTGGAAGTTGTGACACAGTACCGTTTCTTGGGCCTCCTTTCTGAAATAAATAAATAAATAAATAAAACTGACTGGGCTGCCCCATATTTGCCACCTGAAGACTAGCTGCATGAGGAAGCTTAATGCCCCTAAGGGGCTCAGCATTAATTTGCGGGGTATGGGCTTGGTGAACCCGGGGTCCTGAGCTGTGGGCTGTGTTGCGCCAACAGTCCGCTACACCGTAAGCTCTGTGCGTGCCTCAACGACCATCGTTCGGCGCGACGGTGGAACGTTGTACGTTTCAGAGCCCGGGGATCTTGGCTTCATCGCCCGGGTCGCGAGGACGGTACAGACCTCTCTAAAAAAACCCTCAATCTCAAGGTGTGCTACGTGCCGAGGAGATGCATGGCTGTTGAGGTTGAACAGTCATTAGAGAGCAACCTCTGAGGAACCTGCCACACCTCAGTTGTACAAGGCTTACCCAGGCAAGCGGGGCTCTGCCTGGGTTGACCTTCATTTCCCTAGCTGCTCGTGGGACCACGATGAAAAGAACCCAGAGTAACGCTGGTGGGCGTTTATCCACCGTCTCTAAGAAAGGAAAAGTAGAATTCAATGCTGAGACTTATGACCCCCAGTCGTTCCCTTCCTTGGCCACGCCATGGGAGGAACGCAGGTCTCGTAGCCGAGGACAACAATATGCTCCAAGGTATTTAGTATGTTCCAGGACTGATGGTGAATCTTTCGTGAACACAAAGCCTCTCTTTTTCGTCGAGAACTTTGGAAGATAAGTTTGGAGAAGTAGACGGCATGTCGAAGATGCGATCGGGGTCAGTTTTAATAACGACGTCATCCCCAGCACAGTCACGGGCTTTGCTCGCCTGTGACAAGCTGGGTGATGTTCCCGTTACTATCACCCCACACAAAAGCCTGAACATGGTACAGGGTTTGATTTTTCATAGGGATCTCCTTTTGCAGTCAGATGACGAACTCCGCAAGAACTTGGAACGGCGAGGTGTCCACTTTGTAAGGCGAGTCCATAGGGGTCCGAAGGACAACAGGGTCGCCACTGGTGCATTCATCTTGGCCTTCGAGGGCGACTCATTGCCTGAGAAGGTCAAGGTGATGATATACCAGTGTGACGTAAAGCCCTACGTTCCTCCCCCTATGCGCTGTTTTAAATGCTGGAGGTTTGGGCACATGTCCTCCAGGTGTACCGCCAACTCCACCTGTCGGGACTGTGGTCGTCCATCGCACCCGGACCTCCCTTACACACCACCTCCCATTTGTGTTAACTGTGGACAGCAGCACCCACCTTGCTCGTCTACCTGCTCTGTACTGCACAAAGAAAGGAAGATCATGCAATACAAAACCATGGATCGGCTGTCTTATTCCGAGGCCAAGAGGAAATATGAGAAACTCCACCCGGTCAGCATCAAAACATCCTATGCAGCAGCCACGAAACCTTATCCACAGACTAGTTTACCGCCAGTTCCGTCTGTCACAGTGGGCCCTCGAGCCCAACCGTCACCATCTGCCCCCTTGGTGGTAGGGGGCACGTCTCAGACTGTTGCTTCCAAAGCCCCTGCCTTGGAAGCAAAAATCCCCCAACCAATGGGGACATCAGTCCCCACATGTGAGCCAGAGTCACAACAGCCTGCTCTGGCTCCTCGCGCTAGGAAGGGGTCGCTTGGATCCCTTCCCTCTAAGGTTTCTCCCGCTGAATCAGCGGATGCCAGTGGATGGCAGAAAGTACTGCCAGCTGGTCGCAGGGCTGCACGCCGCTCCTCAGTCCTGGGGACTGAACTGGCAGCGCCCTCCCAGCATGAGAAACCTAAAGAGAAGCGCGAAACGAAGAAGAAGAAGAAGAAAGACAAGAAACCACCTAAGGAGAAGGATACCCTGGTGGCAACCTTGCCACCACCCCCCTCCACCTCTTCTTCTGAGGACGAGATAGAGATTCTCGCGTCCCCCAAAGACTTGGAAATTGCCGAGTCTGCGGAAGCCATGGACGTTGAGGCTCTGCCTCAGAAATCGGCGACGGCAGAAGGTACTGCGACCCCTATTGCGCCTCCAAATTCAGCATGCCCCAGCGACCAGGAGGCTCTCTGATCCTCCAGTGGAACTGTGGCGGCTTTTTCCGCCGTCTGCCAGAGTTACAGCACTTGTTGTGCCACTTCCCAGCTTTTTGTGTAGCCCTGCAGGAAACCTGGTTTCCTGCTAATAGGACCCCAGCCCTTCGTGGGTATCGGGGCTATTACAAAAATCGTCTTGTATATGACAGGGTCTCTGGAGGTGTCTGTATCTACGTCCTTGCCACTGTCCCCAGTGCCGCTGTGCCTCTACACACGACTCTTGAGGCGGTGGCTGTTCGAATCCGGGCTATGCAGGAACTGACGGTCTGTTCACTTTACCTTCCTCCAGATGAGACGATTTCATTTACTGACCTTGCTACCCTGGTGGCACAACTTCCCCCACCATTTCTGATTCTGGGAGACTTCAATGCCCACCATCCCTTGTGGGGTGGAGCGCAGACAACAGGCCGTGGTAGGGACATAGAGACGCTCTTATCACAACAAGACGTCTGCCTGCTAAACACTGGTGCACCCACGCATTTTTGCGTGGCTCGAGGCACGTATTCCACGATTGATCTCTCTGTTTGTTCCCCGAGCCTGCTCTCGCACTTCCAGTGGGGGGTCCATGATGACCTTTGCAACAGCGACCATTTTCCTGTTCTCTTGACGCTCCTTGATTTTTCCCCTGCGGGCTGCCCATCTCGATGGTCTCTCAGTCGAGCTGATTGGAACCACTTCACCTCAGCTGCTACAGTTCCCATTCCACTGCCAGCCGACTTGGACATTGCGATTCACCAGGTCACCAGTTCGATAGTTTCCGCTGCTGAAGCTACCATTCCTACCACGTCTGGCTCCCCACGGCGTAAATCTGTGCCCTGGTGGACGCCAGAAATCGCTGAGGCCATTCGGGATCGACGTCGGGCACTCCAGCGGCATCGTCGACACCCCACTGTAGAAAACCTTATAGCTTTTAAGCGGCTCTGGGCCCGGGCTCGACAGCTCATCCGGCAGGGTAAACGGGACTGTTGGGAGACGTATGTTGCCAGCATCGGCCGTCGCACCTCAGCATCTCGGGTGTGGTCCCAGGTTAGGCGCCTATTTGGGTACCGTCCACCGGCAGCGATTCCCAGCCTACACATCCAGGGTACCCTATGCACCGACCCGACCTCTATCGCAGAACACATGGCCGAGCATTATGCTCGCGCCTCTGCAACATGCGAATACGGTGCGGACTTCCGTGCTCTGAAGGAGCGTGTTGAACAGAGACGGCTGTCCTTTCACACGCGTCGAGCCGAATCGTACAACTCCGCTTTCAGTGCATGGGAATTCGAAACTGCCCTTGCCGCATGCCCCGATACCTCTCCAGGACCGGACAGAATCCACAGCCAGTTCATTCGGCACCTTTCCGTGGAGTTTCAGCACCAGCTTCTCGCCCTGTTTAACCGTTTATGGGTGGAGGGGGCTTTCCCGTCACAATGGTGAGAAAGCATCATTATTCCGGTGATCAAACCTGGTGCTGACCCACAGGTGGCTGATAGTTACCGCCCAATCAGCCTCACCAACGTTATGTGCAAGCTCTTTGAACGTATGGTGAGCCGACGGCTTATGTGGATACTTGAACATCGGGGTCTGTTGTCCCCACGTCGAGGAGGTTTCCGGCAAGGCCGCTCCACCATTGACAACTTAGTGGCCCTGGAGTCTGCCGTTCGTACGGCATTTAGCAGGCGTGAGCATCTTGTTGCCATCTTTTTCGACCTCAGAAAGGCGTACGACACCACTTGGCGCCACCACATTCTGGCTACACTGCGCGCTTGGGGCTTGAGAGGTCCACTCCCACTTTTTATTCAAAACTTCCTTTCTTTCCGATCTTTTCGGGTACGGGTTGGTACTTCCCTCAGCTCCTCTCACGTCCAGGAGAACGGTGTCCCACAGGGCTCTGTCCTTAGTGTACCCCTATTTTTAATTGCCATCAATGGACTTGCTGAGGCAGTGGGGTCATCGGTTTCTTCCTCCTTGTTCGCCGATGACTTCTGCTTATACTACAGCTCAGCTAGCATTGGGGTAGCTGAAAGGCGTCTACAGGGAGCCATTCGAAAGGCGCAGTCGTGGGCCTCAACCCATGGGTTCCAGTTTTCTCCAGCGAAAACCCAGGTTATGCACTTCTGCCGCCGTCGAGCTGTCCATTTGGACCCAGAGTTATATTTATATGTCTCTTCGTGTCGAAGAGACTCACCGATTTCTTGGCATGCTCTTCGACAGCCGGCTCACTTGGGTGCCCCATCTTCGCCAGCTCAAGCAGAAGTGCGTGCGGTACCTCAATATTCTACGCTGCCTCAGTCACACTAGTTGGGGAGCCACTTGTACAAGTCTTTTGCAGCTCTACAGGGCGCTGATTCAATCACGCTTAGATTACGGGAGCGTTGTGTATGGTTCAGCAGCCCCATCTGCATTGCAGGCCTTGGACCCAGTACTCCACAGTGGCATCCGTTTAGCAACGGGGGCCTTCCGTACCAGTCCTGTGACAAGCCTTCTTGCTGAGGCTGGGGTTCCCCCCCCCCCCCTGCGATTCAGAAGGCAACAGCTAATGGCTTCTTATGTTGCCCATATTCATGCCGTACCTCAACACCCAAATCGCACGCTCCTCTTCCCAGCTGACGCACTTCCTTCCCCGCGACGACGTCCACGGTCGGGTCTCCCGATTGCGGTTCGTGTTCGTTCCCTTCTGTCTTCTCTAGAGTCCCTTCCTATTCCTCTCACCTTCCAGTACCGTCCCAGTACTCCTCCTTGGGTCATTCCTCGCCTCCAGCTTCGGTTGGACTTGTCCCGAGACGCCAAAGCCTCCGTTGCACCGACGACTCTGCGTCAACAGTTCCAGGCCCTTCTACATTCCTACCATGGCGCTGAATTTATATACACCGATGGCTCCCTAGTCGATGGCCATGTTGGGTATGCCTATACCCACGGCCGGCATGTAGAACAACATTCATTGCCCTGTGGGAGTAGTGTGTTTACGGTGGAACTTGTCGCTATTTGTCGGGCCCTTGAACACCTCAGAGCCTGCCCCGGGGAGTCTGTGGTTATCTGTACTGACTCCCTGAGTGGTCTGCAAGCCCTTAACCATTGTTTCCCAAAACATCCATTGGTACGGTCCATTCAGGAAGCTGTATACAGACTATGTACATCTGGTCGCACTGTGGTCTTCCTTTGGACTCCGGGACACATTGGAATAAAAGGAAATGAACGTGTTGACCAACTGGCGAAGGAGGCCACTACCTCAACTATGCTGGAAATCGGTCTCCAGGAGAGGGATCTCCGGGCGGTGCTCAATCGGAAGGTTTTAAGCCTTTGGAATACAGAGTGGGCTGAATCGAACGCAGCGAATAAGCTCCGTGCTGTTAAGCCTACTACGGCAATGTGGAGGTCCTCCCTGCGAGCCTCTTATTTTATTCGCGCATCTGGTTTCTACCCTTCCATTTAATGGAAGGCGCTTCTGAGTGATTGACAGCCCCTCATTTTTACACTGTTTTTAAGTTACTTGATAGCCTCTACCTTTTCGGTTGAGTTGGTTTTTTAGTGTGTAAAAGCATGGCTCGCTCATCCGTTATTATCTTAGTGATCGGCCGGCCATAGCATTCTGCTGTGAAATTGTATTTTTATCCCTTTTGTGCACTCCTCTGTGTATAAGTGTAGTGTTTGTCTTTATTTTACATTCAAGGAATTCTCTCTAATCCTTGTTCTGTGTTTTCGTTCTCTCACATGTTTCATCACTGCCTGGAACAGGGGACTGATGACCTTGTAGTTTAGTCCCCTATAAACAACAAGGAAGCTTAATGCCCTCCATTTCCTCCACTCATCTTGGGATGTGCAGATCGTGCAACTCTCATTCAAATCTATTGGGCTCTAATTTTCTCCCGATTTTATTATGGGTTCAAGGTTTATGGCTCGGCAGCTCCTTCTGCCCTGTTACTGTTATACCCAGTTACTGTTATTGTGGTGTCTGCTTGGGTACAGATGCCTTCCTAACCAGCCCTACACAGTCTTCTCACTGAAGTGGGAATCTTCCCTCTTCAGATTAGGTGGCATCAGCTTTTGGTATTCTACGCCCCGCCATTCGTCAGTTTCCTAGTCGTACCAAATATAACATTCTTTTAACAAGTGATAGGTTTCAGCCTTCTGATACCCACCCTCAAGTGGGATTACCTATTAGCTTGCGGGTCACCTCCATTAGCAGGGATTTCCATCTTCCTTTCCTGGACTGGACATGCTGTCCTATAATGCACACAGCCCCTTGGATGGTGCCCCAGCCATGAATTAAGATGGATGTCTTCCAAGGTCCAAAATCTTCAGTCCCCACCATAATCTTCCAACATTTGTTGCCCCCCCCCCAATACTTAAAAATACTTTCAGGGTGCCACCATATTCTACACTGATGGCTCGAAAACTATTAGTCATACTGGATACGTTTTTACCATCTCCCATCGGCATTGAATGCCATTCTCTGCCAGAAACATGTAGCATGTTTACGGCAGAACTGATGGACATTAACAGAGCCCTTCATTTTATTACAGAAGCCACCATGGACCATGTTTTAATCTGTACCAACTCAATGAGCAGCTTGCTAATCTTACCAGCCTTTGGTATCTACTAGCCACGATCTCCTCGCTGATCTTCGTCATGGCACCTGCTCCATTGTCTTTCTCTGGCTGACCATTTGGCTAGAGCAACAGTTATTTGCTACTCATTTCCCTTGACAATCCTGGGTGCGTCCTTGCGGATGCAGATAAGATCTCTGCTTGTTCAAAAATAGAACAGCAGGTGGTAGGCTACTGCCCCATCTTATAAACTCCTCTCAGTTAAGGAGACCACTGCAGTTTGATCCTTATGCCCATCTCGGAGGAAATCCACTGTCCTTTCTCATCTCTATATTGGACATTCCAGGGTGACCCGTAGTGCAATGAACCTCCCCCATATTGTCATTGTGGAGCCCTACAATTGGTGGTTCATATCTTGGTGGAATGTTTGCTCATCTTGGATCTTCATGCCAATTATGGACTTCCACACTCATTGCCTCTAGTTTTGGTGAATGATGCACTGATGTGTGTCCAAATCCTCAGATTTCTTCATGAAAGCGGTTTGTATTCTCAGTTACAAGATTATTAGGGAATCATGACAACAATGGCGCTTATGACAGGTTCTTGTAAGTACCCTTGTCCCTTGGTAAAATGAAGATTTCATGTAAAAACATTTGTGTTGTTGTGCCACATGAATTTCTGTTGAACTTGACACATTTGGTCCAATAAGTTTAATTACTCTCCTGGAAAGAAGAAGGAAAAAAAAAAGTTCTCTACACTCCCTGATACTCGTTTTAGCATAGCTAATCTCTTGATTTTTGAAAACTTTTTCCCTCTGGATTTACTGTTTATAATGGAGAACAGATAAAGGCCATGGGTGGCAGAGACTGTATTAAGTTATTAAGAATGTGTTAGCACTTAATGTTTCCATGATTCAATAACACCATTTGAATGCTAATCTTTTCTGAAAAACTCTGTTCATGTCCTTCTGTAGGATTGTGTACTCAACATTGGTCTTTGTCATGCTTTTCCAGAGAGTGTATATTCCTTATACTCATAGTTTATTCTCATCCCTTGTACAAAGGAAGAAGTAATTGAAGTTTTTTTGTTTTTGTTGGTTTAGTACGAAGTCAACTTTTTTATCCATGTTCTGGCAGCAGTTTTGTCTACATTCACACCACAGTGCCAACAGTTCTTCAGATTATGCTTCAGCATTTTCACATGTTATTTTGAATGGTCTTCCTGAGGTGCTTCTCCCATGGAGTTGACAAATGTGTGACACATTTTATCTGGAAATGCTGTAGTTCAAACATGCAAGATGTCTACCATCTTTCAAATTTTACAAATTGTAATGAGATATTTTTATATATGAATTATCTAGGGACCTAAATAATGGATATTGGCAAGGTCAATGCATAAGCCACTTTATTTTCATTTCAGCAAACTCTACCTCGGCATCACCAGTTCCTGAAGAGTCTGGAACAAGAGCTGAGGCTGTCGCAGTTGACATCAGTGGTGCAGCAGCTGACTTATCAAATGCTGCACAGGTAATTTTTCTAGTCAATTTGTTTACTTTAAACTACACACTAATAAAAATGTGTAAAATTCTAAAAGGCATTCTTATAGCCAAAATAGTAAAAGAAGAAAAAAAAAAAATTAAAAAAAAAAATAAAACCCTACATGATCGAAAGTGCCAGGACACTAGCCCTGGGCTAAGGTTGATTTAAAATGAAATATATCTTTTTCCACAATGTGATGGCAACATCTCAGAATATACATGAGATAAAACTGATCAAAACTAGTCATATTCATTGGTTTCTGGGTACATCTGAGAATGATAAATTCAATTTCATATATTGACAATCTGTATTCATCACGGGACTGATGACCCCGTAGTTAAGTCCCATAAGCTTAACAAACATTTTTTTTGTATTCATCACATTTACCAAATAGTTTCATACTACATAAATATTTTTAGAAAATAGTTTCTGTAGCTGAGTATGAATTGCTCTATAAACAACTTAACCATGATAGTACACCATTTAGTAATGTTTCGACACCTTGTCCATATACAATATGGTTTCAAAGGAAATACTATGATGAAAATGAACTTAAAAATTTTGAACATAGCTGTGTTTTTACAACAACCATTTACAAATTCGGTGGATGGTGATACAGCCCTCGGACATGGACATAAAATTTATTTTATGTAGTTTTGGCAGTTACTATGATGTGCTACTAGGGGGTGTCAGAGACTCAACCATGAGTCTCACTTGAGCCTCGGACATGCGCTAGCATCGCGCCTCATGTATTTCAGACGTCAACTTTGCTTCACAGTTTTTCTGGATGTAATTGATGCATCGCAATGCAACTGATGATATTATTTTTGTGATTTTTCGTTCTATCGATTTCTTAAGAAATAATATGGGATATCCATTAAAAAAAAAACCACAAGTTTGTGTTGAAAATAACATTTCTTCATGTTTTAGTGTCTCATAGTACCTATTTTCATAAGCCCCTGCCATATGTTCATGACCGTAAAAGTCGTTTTTCAATATCTTTTGTAGTTTCAGAGATATCTGGGGTGAAACAGTTGAGTGGGACACCCTGTATATATATCGAGAAGGCCTACAAAACTACTTGAAGCATCTTATACTCGAGCAGCTTCACGACCAGGGATTTTGTCATTGTCTTCCCATCTTTATTTGGTCTTATCTTTCTCCACGTTATTTTAGGTATCAAGTCAGTTACATGCTCTTTGACTGCTTTGAGCAAGAAAATGGTGTCCCTCAGGGTAGTGTTTAAGTGTGACTTTGTTTGCCATAGCAATAAACAGTAGTAGTTCTGTCATGAAAAGTCATGTCCAGTGTTCATTATTTGTTCATGACTTCTATCTTTTGCTCTTCTTCTAGCCTTGCAACAACAACTTGTCAGTTACAGCTAACTCAGATGGTTGGACAAATGGGTACAGAAGACCAGTTTTAAATTTTCACCCGAGAAGTCTGTGTGTTCTTTTTAATGTAATGGTGATACTGCTGATGATAGCGCTACTAAAGCAAAGTTACTAAACACAGCTTTTCGAAACTCATTCACCAAAGAAGACGAAATCATTATTTCAGATTTTGAATTACAGAGGCCAAAATGAGTAACATTGAAGTTCATATCCTCGGAGTAGTGAAGCAACTTAAATCACTTAACAAGAACAAGTCTTCTGGTCCAGACTGTATACCCATTAGATTTCTATTTGATTATGCTGAAGTGATAGCTCCTTAATGGCCATATACAACCGCTCGCTTAAAGAAGGAACTGTACCAAAAGTCTGGAAAGTTGCACAGGTCACACCTATATTCATGAGAGGCAGTAGGAGTAATCCATTAAACTACAGGCTGATTTCACTGACTTCAATTTGCCGCAGGGGTTTGGAACATATCCTGTATTTAAATATTATGGCTTATCTCAAACAGAATCATCTATTGACACAAGGTCAACATGGATTTAGGAAATATCATTATTGCGAAACACAAGTAGCTCTTTAAATATTGTTGAAATGAGATAGAATGGCTGGCCAGTACTTACCATTGTGCTGTACCGCCGATAGTAACACAAAATGAAAAAAACAGAAAAAAGGGACAAAGGGACAAGCTTTCGGAACAGAGTTCCTTCGTCAGGTGGGAGAGAAGGGAAGAATAAAGGATGGGAATAGAAGGGAAAGGTGGTTCACGACCTAGGTCATGAAGGTGGTGTTTCGGAAGTGTGGGCGTCAGAGATACTGCATGTATGTACTGAGCCAAGCCAGAGAGGATAAATATAACTAAAAATCGAAAACAAGTAGCTCTTTACTCACACGAAGTGATGAGTGCTATTGGCAAGGTTTCTCAAATTGATTCTGCATTTCTTGACATCCAGAATGATTTTGAAACCATACCTCCCAAACATCTTTTAATCAAATTGCGTGGTTATGGTATATTGCCCCGAGTTTGTGATGGGTTAAGGGATATCCTCTCAGATAGGACACAGATTGTAGTAATCGATGGTAAGGCAACGACTAAAACAGAGGTGATATCGTGCATTCCACAGGGTAGTGTTATTGGTCCTCTGCTGTTCCTTATTTACATAACTGATTTGCAAGAAAATCTAAGCAGCTCCCTTAGATTGTTTGCAGATGACCCTGTCATTTACCATCTAATAAAATCATCTGAAGATCAAAACCAATTGCAGAATGATCTAAATAAGGATACTAGTGTGTAAATATTGGCAATTGACTCTAAATAATGAGAAGTGTGAAGTCGTCCACTTAAGTATGAAAAGAAATATGTTAAACTTTGTTTACTAGATTTAAATCAATCAAAGGTGAAAGCCGTAATCTCTACTTAATACCTAGGAATCACTATTACTTCAGACTTAAACTGGAGAGAACATGTAATGTCGTCATGGGAAAGACAAACCAGAGACTGCGTTTTATTGGCAGAACCCTCAAAAGATGCAACAAAACTACTAAAGAAACTGCATACACTATGCTTGTCTGTCCTTTTTTGGAGTATTGCTGCCCAGTGTGGGATGCTTACAGGTGGGTTTGACGGAGGACATCAAAAGAGACCAAAGAAGGCAGCTCGTTTTGTATTGTCATGATACAGGGGAGACAGCGTCACAGAAATCATACAGGATCTGGGATGGGAATCATTACAAAAAATGGCGCTTATCGCTTCGACGTGGGCTACTTACGAAACTCCAATCGCCAACATCATCCTCCAAATGCGAAAATATATTGTTGACCCCACTTAGGTAGAAATGATCATCAGAATAAAATAAGAGAAATCAGAGCTTGAATGGAGAGATTCAGGTGTTCTTTCTTCCCGCATGCTATTCGAGAATGGAATGGGAGATAAATAATATAAAGGTGTTTCGATGAACCCTCTGCCAGGCACTTATATGTGATTTGCAGAGTATCCCATGTAGATGTAACCATTCACATTCTCTTTCTTACTTCCCTGGACTGCAGATGAGGGACACTGTACTGAATTTTAAAGCCACTGTGCGTTTTCTGGTTCTCACATTTGATTGTAAACTTAACTGGTTGCTGCATCTTAAGGAATTCAAGAGACATTGCGTAAAATACCATTTTCTGCCTTCCATGGAAAGGCTTTTTCGTAATCGGCTATGAGACCTTTTGGGATTCGCACTAAGGATTGCTTGTTAGATATGGGTGTAGCAGGTTTTGATGTTTTTCATCAAGGTAAGGGCTGGTGTCCGCCTTGACTATTACAAAGACCCAGAACCCTTTTAGACCTGATGAATTTTGAAAAAGATTGCATCCCAGACATTATGTTTCAGTCTGAATTTTTTAACATCTTAAACAAGCATCATGATTATACAGTGCTGTACACTGACAGATCCAAACAAGGGGTCTCTGTCGGATATTCTGTAGTGTTTTCAGATCATCTCACAAGGATTTGCCTGCCTATTGCCTACTCGATTGTTCCAGCAGGGTTACTATCAATCCTCGAGGCATTAGAACAAATCCAACATATTAAAGGTAACCAATTTATTCTCTGTTAAGATTCTCTTAGTTCCAACAATCACTGCAGGTCATTTATCTATCTCAAACTATCACACAGTTGAGCCATGAGCAACTGTACTTCCTCCAATGGTGGGGTTAGGAGATGTCATTTCCTTCTGTACCAGGGCATGTGGAGATTCGGGGTAATAAAGTGGCTGATATGGCTACTAAGGCAGCCTGCAGTGACCTGAATGTCACATATTGTGATATTCCCCTTCATGACATCTTTTCTGTGTTATGGCAGAGGTCCCTTCAGTTGTGGGAGGAGTCGTGGCTGGCAGTGACAGGTAATAAACTGGGGTTGGTGAAACCAACTGTCCGACCGTGACAAATTTCCTGCCAGTCATTCAGATGGTCTGACGTGACCTTGACATGCCTCCACATTGGGTACTGCCCTTTGACCCACAGCTTTTATTCTGCTTAGAGGATCCACTGATTTGTAATGCCTGTGGCATGCAAATCACCCTAAGCCACATTTTAATTGAATGCATTTTATATTGTGCTGAGAGGGCAGCACTAATCTCAGTGGTGCTCTGTCCTCTGTTTTAGCTGACAACGCGGTGGGTGTTACGAAAGTTTTACAATTTTGTGAACTGTCCTGACTCTAGTCTAAGCTTTTAGGCCGGAGGTTTTAGTGTGTTAAAGAATGGCTCGCCTATTCTTTTTCTAACAGAGATCAGCCAGTAGCTATACTCTGGTATTGTGTTTTAAGTACTTCCACAATTGTCTACTTTATCAGGTTAACTTACAGCTGATAGCCACACTTTAATAGATATATTTGCAACAAGGTTTCCAGACAGAGTAATTCGAACGTCACAAACATCTGCACCTGGCATGTCTGCCCATGATGTAATTTTCATGACATACTCGCTAGAATGCCCCAGGAAGAAACCACTTCTAACTACATACCGTGACTTAAGACGCGTCAACTTACCTGAACTGACAGCTGATGCACAAGAAATAGTTTTCGAGCCAACCTCCTACACCCTCCCGGGCGTAAACGAGAAACTGCACAAAATTACAAATAAACTTAACCAGCTGTATGATAAATATTCGCCCATCAAGACCAAAAAAGTGAGAAGGAAACCTGCACCCTGGCTAACTGATGAACTAAAACAGCTCATGAATCTCAGGGACAATGCACATCGGACATACAAACTGCACCCTACACCTGAAAACCACACCGCTTACAAGCAGAAACGTAACAGAGTCAGCCAGGCTGTGAGAAATGCTAAACTCAGATACGCCTATTCATTAACCGACAACATAAATAGACCGGCCGTCCTCTGGAAAAACCTGCGCGGTCTTGGTATTGGAAAAGTAAAAACTGCAGCCGAACCCACTGTCCCCATTGAGGAACTAAATCAGTATTTCACAACGCCTACCACCACAATAGATCACCAAACGAAACAAACACTTATTGACCATATCAAGAGGATAAACAACGCTAACCATGATAAGTTTTGTTTTAAGCATGTTACTGGAAGTACAGTCAAAAAAGCCATTATGCGTATTACATCAGCGTCTACTGGGGATGATGGTATCACTATCCAAATGGTAAAGCTGATTATTGATCCACTGCTGCCCATCATAACAGATATATTTAATCAGTCCTTAGCCACAAGTGTTTTTCCTGATGCATGGAAACGTGGACTAGTTAAGCCACTGCCAAAAAAGAACATTGCCACAGCACCCTCTGATTACAGACCTATCTGCATTCTTCCGGCACTATCCAAAGCTCTAGAATATATAGTAAATGATCAGCTAACCAGCTACTTGACTATTAATAACCTTTTTGACGAACACCAATCAGGTTTTCGCAAATATCGCAGCACAACATCTGCTTTGATAAAAGTGACAGACGATCTTAAGCAGGCAATGGATAGACAAGAGGCGACTATTATGTGCTTCTTAGACTTTAGCAAAGCTTTCGACACTGTGGACTTTGACATTTTACTTGCTAAACTTAGCAGCCTAAATCTCTCTCAAGGCGTGGTGCAATGGTTTCGCTCATACTTGACATCGCGTCTTCAGTGCGTCATGTCCGGCACCAAAAAGTCACAGTGGAGAAAAGTACTATCAGGCGTACCACAGGGCTCGGTACTAGGTCCACTCCTCTTTGCATTGTACGTAAATGACGTATCATCGGTCTTGTCCTTTTGTAAATACCACATGTATGCCGATGACCTCCAGTTGTATTTAAGTGCAAAACCAAAAAACCTGAAGACAGCAATCGAAAATTTTAATTCTGACCTATGTGCACTATCAAAGTGGGCACAGAATATAGGATTAAAGCTCAATCCAAGTAAAACACAAGCAATTCTGGTAGGACATCCTAGGCTCATTAACCACAAATTCCGCGAATCTCAACCATCATTAATATTAAATGACACACCTATCTATTTTTCGCCCTCGGCAAAAAGTCTGGGAGTGATAATAGACGACAAACTAAATTGGGCTGAGCACACAGCCGCCGTGTGTAGGAAGGCATCAGCATCTCTTCATGCCCTACAGAGATATAAGAAGTTTTTTCCTCTCGATCTCAAAAAGAAACTTATACAAACACTTGTAATTCCAATTATTGATTACAGTGATGTTATCTTACAAGGTCTTTCTTGGGAAAGCTCAAGACGTCTGGAACTAATCATGAATGCCTGCGTTCGATATATATGTAACATCCGTCTCTTTGATCACATTTCACCATCTTATATGCAACTATCCTGGCTCCGTGCTGACAAGCGCAGAGATTTTCATACACTCTGTTTCCTCTACTCCCTTATCAACGTACACTGTCCCTCATATCTTTCCTCGACCTTAACACTCTTATCTGATCAGCATAACAGAACTACTCGTTTGTGTCAGAGCAAAACCCTTTCTGTCCCTATCCATCACTCAGCCGGTTTCTCAAAATCCTTTTCAGTAGCAGGAACGAGGCTCTGGAATCATCTACCTCAGTATATCAGAGAACTGAATAACACTGCCAGCTTCAAACGACAGTTAATGGATTATCTACTGAAGCAATAATTACGCCAGTCTTTAATACCCTACGGTCCAGGTACGTCACATCCATTCCTCCTCCCAGATATTCTCTTACTGCCATTGCTCTCGCCAGGTACAGCTTTCTTAACTTCCTTTTGTCAGAATTCGCCTTGCCTTAACCAGTCTCGATTCAAAAGTACATCCTGTATCTGCTAATATCAATGTTGTTACACCAACAGCAGCAGAAGGTGTCTCAGTGGTACTACTAGTATTAATCCTATTAGAATTAAGTCAATACCTTTTATTTTACATCCTTTTACATGTAGTTAACTTTTATAAATTATGTTATTAATTGCTTATCTGTAAAAATCATTGGTATGTTATAGGTAACTCAAATGTAAAAAATTCTGTATGTGTAAAACCCTGGTCCGATGTAAGAGAGGGCCTGATGGCCCTAATCTGATCAGGCTAAATAAACAAATAAATAAATAAATAAAATAAATACATTGTGGACAAGCAGTATGTGTTTGTGTGTTTGTTTTGTTGCCCATAGTTTGTCTTTCTATTGCCTGGTTTTATTCATTTACTCTTGATTCCGTTGACACTCTATGCCTAATTATTTTTTAAGGGCACTGAAGACCTAGCTGTTGCGCACCTTAAACATCCTATCCTATCATATCCTATCCTGTATTTGCAGGTTGATGGTCTTACTATGGGAAATCCATTAGCTGCTATCCTTTACTGACATTTTCATTAACTCTTTGGAAGAAAAATTCTTCCACAATTTCTCAGCTACAACACTAGGCATTGTTTCCTATTTCAGATATGTTGACATTTTAGTTACCTACAAAGGACCCATTAATGGCACTGATAACATTTTCATTGTCTTTAATGAACTTCAAGAGAATGTAACATTCATCTGTGAACTTGAGAATGAGGCTTGTGAACTGAACTTTTTTGATTTGACTAACATTTGTAGAAAATAAAATTTCTTTTAACATTTATTGTACAGAAGCATATACTGATCAAATTGTACCTGCTTCTTCTTAAATACACTTTCTTTCACTCTGCTGTCCACAGAGCTATTTGTTCTTCTCTCGAAAGAAAAAATCGAGGATGAAATAAATTTGATCAAAACCATAGCATTTAATAATAAAAATGATCCTGCCATAGTTGACAACATCCTTAAAAAGAAAACTGTTAAAAGTACTACACTTGGCACTTTCATCAATAAGTTTTACCAAAAGAAAAAAAAAAAATTCTCCATTCATTTTCTAGGAACCCATCTCAGATTCAAAGGCATCTTCATAACAAATACACCTGTGACATTGCCTTTTCTACCAATAATAGATAAGAAAAAAATTTTTTTTTTTTCATTCACAATTAAAAATCAACCTGCTCTCCTTTGAATAATTCTGGCGTTTATAAGATTTGCAATACTTGCTCTTCTTGCTAAGTAGGACAAATGGCACAAGCATTTAAAGTCATATTCAAGGAACATCTTTTGAGATAAAATGTCACTAGCACCTACAATTTTTCCTTTGCTGATGACCTTCTAATTACAGGTCACACACACAAAGCCATTCATGATCTTAATATTTTACACAATGAGACGAAAGACCGTAGATTAGACATGCTCGAAGAATTGAAAATATTTAAACATCTTTCTTGTAATGACAAGCTTATTCTGAATGAGCAATTACAACTCTGTAATAGTAGCTTATTCAACAGTATTAAGCCATTACTCAGTCTTTGTTTACTTCGTGCAGTGTCATTTATTTTAAATATAGCTACTTGTAACATTTCTTTTTCAGAGCTCCAATCTGTACAGTAGCATGTTTATAATTTGGCTGCTAGATGGTTTCACTGATGTAACATTCACTTCTCTGCAATTCTACTGCAGACAAGCCAGTCTGATGTCTCCTTCCCACTAGCGAGCAGCCCTTAGTGGCTAGCCTTTTATTTTATTACGTTGTGATTTAACTCTTTTTGGGGGTGTTGGTTATTGATTTCAACCACATATTTCACATTGCCTGGCTGCCAAAAGGGCCACAATTCTCATTGTGAGTGACATTGTTTGTTGTTAAGGGAGTTATTGAGAGAACTCCCTCAACTAACAGTGTGATTCCCAAGGGCTGCAGCCACATTTGGTTGCCAGGTGTCTTTAAAACATGCTATACAACAAACTAGTACTTACTGTACATTTTATTCTTGAAAATGTCTCTCTTGTGAAAAAAAAGTGTAATTTGTGTTATAAATAACAACTCACCATAAAGAGGCTCGCTGACCTGCTGACAGGATCAAAAACTACACAGTTACATTCACACAACTTAAATTTTCGACCATGGCCTTCATCAGAAAAACGAAACACATACATTCGACCAGTCACTCGGACAACTATACACACACACACACACACACACACACACACACACACACACACACACACAACCAACATGTCCGGCCACTCCAGTGCCAGAGTGGCCATAGATGGTGATTGTGGATGTATAGTTGTCTTTGTGGTTGGATGAATGTATGTGTTTCTTTCTCTGATGAAGGCCATGGTCGAAAATTTAAGTTGTGTGAATGTAACTGTGTATTTTTTTGATCCTGTCAGCAGCTCAGTGAGCTTCTTTACTGTGAGTTGTTATCTATCTTCCATTATTAACATTCCAACAAAATTTTCCATTGTTATAATTTATGTTATAGGTTTTTTTAATTTCTGTTGAAGGCAATCCTAGTAATTCCCAAAATCGTATAAAACAAAATTTTGTCTCCATGATCGTGGGCTGTAACACTGTTGATTAAAAAATAATTGGACTTAGGTGCAAAATGATGTGACACTAGTGTTGCATTTTAGATTTTGTTGACTGCTGACATATTATCTCATAAAAATGAGTCATTTGGTGCACTTCAATGTGGCTTGCAGAGTATTTATGTAGAGGTAAATTTCAATCCTCGTTAACATCGATGTTATAATAATCATTATTATAAGTACTAATTGCCCAGCTTCATTCCTCTTTAGATAAACTACATATCATCAAAGAAGAAATTATATTATATAATTTATCGTATTCAAATATGGATACCACCATTACTAATGAATACTAAGCATATATGATTGGAACAACATGAAAAGGAGAAATGGCAGTCCCCCAAATATTACATGTGAAGTTCGTGCTTTCAGGCATGGATGAGTACGACGACATGATCTTTCCAGTATGAGACTCTCACAGATAACCAGCATATAAGCATGGCTGAACCCACAGAATCCAAAACTTAAGAAAGTGTGTTTGCAGAATAGTCATGTTAAGATGATTCTAATAGTATTCTTTGATTCCAAATGAATCATTCACAGGTACTTTGTACCAGAAAGACAAACCTTGGATTCTGATTATTATTTCAACACATCCATTGCTTATGGCTAAGAGGAATTCATTGAATTCAACCTGAATACCAAGACACACTACATATGTTCAATGGGATTTAAGATCCAAGAGCCAATCCATGATCCAAGAGACAATCCATTAACCAAATATCCTCTTCTTAGAGCTGCTTGACCTGCAATGTTCGGTATGGTTTCACATTATCATCCATATAAATGATGACAGGTTTTGAATGAACTCCTGAAAATAATCACTTGGGGAAGAAGTATAATGTCACAATGACTTTGACTGGTGACTGCCCACGTTAAGGTTTGGTGGTCATTACACCCATGCATCATTGTGCCTCCATACACCATATTACTTGGAGCACCAAAACAATAAAGTTCAGCATTGATCCTGTTTGCTATATGTATCGTCATATTGGGAGAGGTTGAGACACACAGTTGTTAAGGTGTGCACTTGTTCATACAATTTATTTGTTCAGTTATACTGACATGGATCAAACATTCCCTATAATAATTTGTCATTTCAAAGGCATACCCAAGAGAAAGTGGCCACCAATAATAAAGTCTGAACATAGTCTTTATTTACAGTCAATATCACAACCAAAACTGAATAGTGTAATGTTTGTCCCATGTTGCTGGCATGAGAAGAAGACTGATTGCTCTGTGTGATGGAACACAGTTATATCACATTGATTCTTATAGTCTTAAAGGGATGGAGCAAGTTCATAGATTACTACATACATAGGTAGCTTGTTGAGCTCGGTGCTGCTGGTGGAAAGAACTGCAAGCAGGAGCCAGTCCCGACCACCTTAAATAGATCTTTGATCATTGCACTCCTCCCTACAGAGAGCAAACAGGGATGGCAAAGGCCTGACTTGTGCTGGATCCACCTTTTGTGTTAGGACAACCTCTACTGGAACTGGGATGACCTGCATCTCCATCTCTGCCTACATGCAGATAGTAACTGTCAAGACGTTGTTGCTCATTCAAGGCAGGTCCACAGTCTCTGGTTCTGAAACATATGTTGATGTTGGCATTTACTTCCTGTGCACCAGGTCACCAGAGGCCCAACTTTGACAGAGAGGAAGAGGAGGAGCCTGGATCCTTGCTGGTAATGTAGAATCATTGTAGCTCCCCCCCCCCCCCCCTACCTTTTCCCAGTGGAGATCTCTCACGCCTGGCATGCTTGTGACCGTGGATGCTGATGGCCAGTACTTGAGTTCAGATGGTTCTGCTAGTCTGTTTCAGATGCACTTAGGTGGTGCTGGATGATGATGATGGTGTGGTGGTGGTGGTGTGTGTGTGTGTGTGTGTGTGTGTGTGTGTGTGTGAGAGAGAGAGAGGGAGAGAGAGAGAGGGGGGGGGGGGAGATATGCAAGGCTAGGTCTTTTAAAGCAATTTGTTGAGGCTCTACTCCTTTCAATAGAGAGGGGGGAGGAAGGGCTATGGAAAGGAGATTGTTGAACGCCCCCTTGTCCATTCTACCTCTTATTTCCCACGCTGTTCAAAGAAATAAGAAAACTACCTTGATCATGTTGCCATTGTCAAGCAGCCCATAGAAGTGGATATATGGAAATTTGGAGAATGAATCAATCACATCATATAGAAGAAAGGATAAGCAAAGTTTATGCTGTCACTTCTAAGGGCCCAACAAGAGCCATGATGAAAACAGTTTGGAATGTGCAACTTTCTGCTGAGCAAATGTTGCGAGTGCACAGTGGTTTCATTGTCCCTGTCAATGTCTGACCAGTATGTGTAGCAATATGACAGCTGTTTTATTTAGGAGATGGCCCTTTGTTCTGCTTGAAGCAGCACACATACCCTGGGTACAGAATATGTCAAAGGTTTTGTAAGAAAGACTATTCAATACTTTATAACAACAAACTCCCTTATATGAGTCGTGTTGTCTCATTGTATACCATTCTAACAGGCAGCAGGAAAATATTGCAAATAGTTGTTTCAGAAGCATTACTTTCAAAGTAAGACACTGTTGCTCAAGATGAATTACATTAATAATGAGAATGTGTTACAAATTTCTTCTATTACAAACCATTTGAAACCTTTTATAATACATAACACTTTTAAGGACCAGCCACTTACACAAATTTCAGACTCAGAAAGCCAGCCAAATTGAATATTTTAGCAGCAGTTGTATTTTTTATATATCTTACAGGGTCACACATGCTAAAAAGATCAATCTTAAAAATTAGTTTCTCATATTAATTTTATTTCTTTCATGGATAGACTCCAAATTATCCAATTATGATGGTAAAATATATCATTATCCTTAAACAAAATTGATGAGAAGTGAAGACAGCTAATCAGGAGTCAGTAAATAATTATGTGCTGTGGCCATACTTTCACTGAGTTGTTAGGTTTGTGCCTAACAACATACTCAAATCATGACACATTCAAAGAAAACAGTGAAATATTTCTGACAATAAAATGTGTAAATGTGATAGCATTGTTAAAGTTGTTCTTTGGTGAAGTATTTTACTAAACAAAATGTTTAACTACCTTTTAATAATAAATCTGAAGCATTGAATTAAAATTTGTGATGCGACTGGGAATCAAACCCGGACCTCCATTCTTACTATAGTCCAGTCAAATCGTGCACAAAAAGGGCTCAAAGTCTAAACATTTGGCGTAATTGTTTTTAGTGGTTTATTTTATGATTTTTGGGATGCTGAATACGAATCTGAAGTTTTCCAACAAAAATTCCATCGGCAAATATGAGAAATCATCAAAAAAACAACTAAAAATCGCAATTGTCAGTGGTTTTCAGCTTGTAACTTGAAAAGCAAGCTATTTACACAAAAAGTGGCCCAGTAATAAAATGAAGAGGAGAAAATTATGCACAATTTATGTCTGTAACATTTTTTTTTTGTGTCGTATGGTTTCCACATAAAACATGGTTGAAAAAACGGTGAAATCAGTAAATTTTGGAAAATAGAAATTTATTTTTTTTTTTTTTTTTTCGGATGGATTATTTCATCAGCAGTTCCTTGCCTTTCAACGTGTTTACCTTGCGAACCATGGAAGCAGCTCTTCCTTTTGCCCTTTGTGAGCATGCACTCAGCTGCGCGCCCACGCCGTCCCACCTTTGTGGCCGCTACGCTTAAATTTGACAGGCGAGGGGGCTCTTCCTGCCAAAACACCGAACTGTCCTCAATTCTCCAGTTTGTGTACGTTCGTTGCCGTGATCGTGTTATTTCCCTTTTTCTCAAAGACATGAAGCTATGTTTGAATGTTTTCGTTGAGATATAGCGCAAAAACTCAGGCGCAATGTCGAGTGATAAGTGTTTTATACGTGAAAAAGATTTAGGTGAGGGTGCAGTGATAGTGGTCAAGGAAAATGGTATAGAAACTTTACGTGATGCTAGTAAAAAAAGAAATGACAGGAAGGTGGCTGTTTTAGCGGGTAAAACATCTATCAGCGTACATGTTTCATGCCAGAAAAGTTACATAAATGAAAGAATGATAGCTGCCTACTTGAAGAAAGCTGCTGAACCAAGCACATCTTCAAGAAAATTAAGATCATCCTCTGACTATTTCCATTGGAAAACACATTCTTTTGTGTGTCGAACAGGTATTATTGAAGATTACGCAAGGTCACAACAAAGACTGCCTCCTCATAAACGTAATTTGGTGCATCTGGTGACGAAAATTGATATGAAACACACAGTTGTGAAACAAGCTCAACTACGTGGAGATTATTTCGGTGTAGCAGTTATTAACAGGATCCAGCCGATAACATACATGGTGGCTGCTGACTGTAAGTACCATGATAAATGTTAAAAAAATCTTTACATTAGTAGGTCCAACGCTGATAAAAAGAAAACCGTTGGACCTTATGCTGAAGAGATTCGGAGGGCTATGAATTACATTTTCAATTTTATGGAAAGAAATGACGAGGAATGTCAGTTTTCATTAGATAGGCTAATAACTCAGATAGAGGGCAACTTAATTCCTGAAAGAAGAACTGTAATACAACATTTACTGAATAGATATGGGGAAGATATTATCGTATCAAAGATCAAACAGAATACAGTCGTATGTTTCAAAAATACAGACCATAAGATTTTGATTGAAGCGCGGTACATGGAAAGACGTTCGTCAGAATGGGAAGAACGTCTTCGATTAGTTGAGACAGCAGCTGATGTAATTCTCGAAGAGATACGATCAATACCGTATGCTATGGACGACTATCCTCCTCCAGACTCTTTCATGGATGAAAATGAAAGCCTTGTCCCGGAGGTTCTCAAAGTTTTCTTGGAAAGACTGATACTCAAGAAGAAGCGAACAAGCACTGACAAGTGGGGGAAAAAAGTTGCCATTTCACACAGTGTTATTAGTGCTGTCAAGCCAACTTCTTTTCTTTCCACGTTACAAACTGGGCTATCAGCTTTCTTTTATAAGAAGTATGGATCACGAAAACTGATTGATGTTGTTCATCCTGGGGATTTTGCGCCTCTTATTCCGAAGCTGTTCGTCTTGAAGTGTCAGCAATCATGAGGCCACCACTACAAATAGATCCAACAGCTTTCCATCAATTTGTTCATGACAATGCTGATTTTAACACACGTACATTGGATAGATATAATGCCTTCCATGCAATGGGAGTAATACATTTGATTACTCCTAGAAATGCCATTGCTCCGGATCAAAAAATTGTCCAAGTAAAGAAACCAATACCAGCTCCACTAATTGGTGAGAAGGGAGATGTTTCCTTAAAACATTTTGAGAAGACACATCCTCTTGGGTTAAAGAATATTAACATTGAGGATCTCAAACTGCTATTTGTATCACCCGATTAAATATTACCCTCATATTTGCCGAGGGAATTTTTGTTGGAAAACTTCAGATTCGTGTTCAACACCCCAAAAAACATAAAATAAACCTCTAAAAACAATTACACCAAATTTTTCGACTTCAAACTACCATTTGACTGGACTCTAGGCCTAGTAAGCATTGAATTAAAATTTGTGTTTCGACCGGGAATCCTGGTCGCATCACAAAAACTTAATTCAGTGCTTCAGATTTATTATTAATGTCTTTGACATATTCAATACGAAAATCCATCTCAGGGATTGTATATTTGTATTTACATTGATATTTATACCTTCTAATAAACTAAAACATTTGTCATAATGAAAAAATTTAAATGCATATGAGCTGCATTTATGAAACACAAGAAGTAAAAAAAAAACATTCTCACTGGCTGTTTGCATCTGATTTATGATTGGTTGTTCTTACTTCCTATTAATTGTTTACACTGTTACCAATATCTGTGTCATGGAAAACAAATACTTAACACCCCAAGTGCACTACAGGAAGCTCTACACTGGTGTATAGAACCTTTACCTTTTAACCCTTTCCTGACCAAGCTATCTCACATTCAACCATATAAAATAATATTTGATTATTTTATTGTCAAAGTGTATAGAAGCTTATTAGTGTTTTCACACATGTTTATTTTTCTTGTTTGGTGTAAAAGAAAAAGAAAAAGAAAAGAAAAAAAAATACTTGGGACTTCAGAGTCCCAACAGAATATAATGCTATTAGTATGCATTATGAAATACTTAGCTCTTTATACATAAGGATGTATCAGTAACAAACAGATAGCAGATGTTTGTATCAAAATGTCATGGTAGATATTAAACCGAAAGGGGGAGGAGGGAATTGTAACTACCCCTGGACCATATCCATATTCCAGAATTCATTAACAAAGGAAAAGAAAGCCACAGCCACTTACAACTGATGCCAGAATGCTCACAACAGCATCCTTTTGTGACAACAAGCTGCTAAACTCGCCTGACAAAACTATGCACACAGGCGTAAAATAGTCCATTGTTTACTGCTCTCTGTGAGCAGAGATATTGAACAATCTTGGCCAGTGAATTTTGTGTGATAGTCAGAGGGACACTTACGACCTGTCAGAAACACAGTCTGATATGTTTCCACTTTGTTTTATGATGCTCGAAACAAACAGGGGAAGGATTTTTAAGTTTTACTGTTCCAAGGGAAAGTATGTTTCATTTATAATGGGTAAGAGTATTTCACCGGGGAAAAATTGTTTTCAACTGAAAAATCTGCAAGAAGTGGTACAATATATCCTCTGTCATGCACCTAACAGTGGTTTATGGAATATATATGTAATGTAGGTATAAAAAAATGCACCCATCTTTTGTAATGTCCAGGGGATCACAATAAATTATGGACATTTAAAGTGTCTATTTCTTTTTTATCCAAACGGATAATTGCAGACTCCAAGCAGAAATCATGGGAAGACTTTGGAAACAAGCTAGAAACTCTGAGTCAAGCCGCGGGAAAACCATTTTGGAGCATAATTAGCAATCTTCAAAAGGGAGGGAAGAAGGAATTAACAAGTGTTTTGGAATGGTCAAGAAAGCTGCTAGTCAATTCTGTGGATGCCGCACGGAGGGAATATTTTGAAAAATTGCTCAATGTAGGAGAAATGTTCAATGATGTCAGATTTTCAGGTAGAATGGGGTAGGAACGACGATGGAAACAGGATCTCATTTGAGGAAGTTGAGAAAATGGTCAGTAGATTACAGTGCAATAAAGTTGCTGGGTGGATGTAATTAAGCCGGAACTTGTCAAATACAGTGGAATACCAGGTCTCAAATGCTTACACAGGATAATTGAAAAGGCATGGGAATCGGGACAGGTTCCATCTGACTGGACGAAAGTGGTAATCATGCCAATTTTCAAACGTGGAAACAGAAAAGATTGCAACAACTATTGAGGTATCTCTTTAATTAGCATTGTAGGCAAAATATTCTCAGGTATTGTTGAAAGGAGTGTGTGATTATTAATTGAGGACAAGTTAGATGAAAATCAGTGTGAGTTTAGGCCTCTTAGAGGCTGTCAGGACCAGATCTTTAGCCTACGGCAGGTAATGGAAGAGTGTTACGAGTGGAACAGGGAATTGTAACTGTTTCATAGATCTGGAAAAGGCTTATGACCATGTTCCTAGGAGGAAGCTACTGTTAGTTCTTCAAGATTATGGTATAGGAGGCAAACTTCTGCAGGCAATTAAAGGGCTTTACATAGACTGTCAGGCAGCAGTTAGAGTAGATGGCAAATTAAGCTCATGGTTCAGGGTAGCTTGAGGGGTAAGACAAGGCTGCAACCTGTCACCACTGTTGTTCATACTATTCATGGATCATATGTTGAAAACAGTAGACTGGCACGGCGGGATTAAAATAGGTGAAAATAAGCAGTCTCGCATATGCGGATGACTTAGTTGTAATGGCCGATTTGATTGAAAGGTTGCAAACTAATATTTCAGAACTCGATCAGAGGTGCAAGGATTATGATATGAAGATCAGCATCTCCAAAACGAAAGTAATGTCTGTGGGAAAGAGATTCAAACACATTGATTGCCAAATAGGAGGAACAACGATAGAACAGGTAGACAGTTTCATGTACCTGGGATGTATTTTCTCACAGGATGGCAACATAGCGAAGGAACTGGAATCGAGGTGCAGTAAAGCTAATGCAGTGAGTGCTCAGCTAAGATATACTCTCTTCTGCAAGAAGGAAGTAAGTACCAAGACTTAAGTTAGCAGTGCACCACTCTATCTTTCGACCAACTTTGTTGTATGGGAGTGAAAGCTGGGTGGATACAGGTTACCTTATTCATAAGGTAGAGGGTAGCAAGAGTGATTGCAGGTACTAATAGATGGGAACAATGGCAGGAGGGTGTCCATAATGAGGAAATCAAAGAAAAACTGGTAATGAACACCATAGATGAAGCAGTTAGAGCGAACAGGCTGAGAAGGTGGGGTCATGTTACACGCATGGGAGAAGCAAGGTTAACTAAGAGACTCATGTTCTTGGCAGCGGGGGGGGGGGGGGGGGGGTAAGAGGAGTCGAGGTAGACCAAGAAGAAAGTACTTAGATTCGGTGCAGAATGATTTTGAAGTAAAAGGCATAACATGAGACGAGGCATCAATGTTAGCATTGAATAGGGGATCATGGAGGAATTTCATTAGAGGTACTATGCTCCAGACTGAACGCTGAAAGGCATAATCAGTCTCTGAGTAGCCCATCATGAACATTACACGTGTTCAACGATCAAGTTACCAAGGAAGGTGATTCAGTCATTAAAGCAATGTAAGTGCATTAGGAAAACTAGATAATTATATGAATGGAATTCACAATAATTCAGAATGTCTTTAAATTTTATTAATCAGTGTGAAGGCATTAAACTGAAGTAGTTGCATCTTTTTTTAGGTTTTAAGGTGCTCAACATTATCATTGTAGTTGTTTTGAAAATGTTTTGCTAAGTCTGAATAACCTGACAATTCCCTTTGCTATTGAAAAGTGTCCCCCTGGATCCATGTAGCACTTCATAGGGGCCACTGTGAGTTAACATGAAGAATGAGTAGTATTATAAAATTTAAGAATGTTAAATCAGTATAAATCAACAGATATTGTCTCTTGGCTGTTGTATTTGAAATTGAGATGGAAATGGTGACAGTTTAAAGGGATTTGATGGCTGTCTTGTAGTGTTGGTACCTGCAGCGTTGGAAAAAGGGATTTCAGTATATTTTTATAGATTATTTAAACATTTTTTGTTTCTGTAAAAGCATTATATGTGCAAGTGTGTCTGGCAAATACATTTCATTTTACATGACTACATGAGAGTGGAATGATCAAGCAGTGAGTGACTGAGAATTGAGAGATCTGCCTTCCTGTATTACATCCTTATTATGAAATTGTACTCACATTAGTCAGTGGTTGCAGACAGATTACTCTGGGTGTGGAATGATCAGGCTTTGACCATAGATCAATGGAGATATGTTACTTGGCTGGATGAATCCCATTTCCTGTCAAATCATGTTGATTATGGTGTGCAGATGCCCAGTCATTTAGCAATATGGTTGCTCGAAACATGCACTGTATGTGGATGTTGGACAGTGAGGACAGTATTGTGTTGTAAGAAACATTCCTCTGGGTTTCCATGGGATGTAGATAGTAATCAGAGGTGCAATGAAAACTGTGTATTACATGACATTATTGCACATATGCTTGCATAATTGCATGCTTGATGTCTTTCCTAATGACGATAGCATCTTTCAGCAACTGCCCATGTCAAAAGGCCAGGATTATGTTTCAGTGGTTTGAAGACAATGGCAGTGATCTCATGTTGATGTCTTGGCCACCATATGATATGATAACCAGCAGCAGCTTGGTCTTGTGATCATTATGTTCTTTAAATTTTTATTTGTTAAAGTGATCTGTTTGTAATGAAGACTTGCACCGGTGCTGTGGCAGGCGGCTGCACCAGATGAAGTCGCGGTTGTAGCACCGACTAGAGGGGAGGATGTCAGGACCAGACACAGACCCCTCTCAGCAGATAGGACACGCCACATCCGCAGCCAATGGCTGGCACAGTCCACCAGCCAAAGCTCATCCAGCAGTAGACTAAGTGTTTTGGGGTGCAGCCATGGCAGGTTTCACCTTCAGTGGAACATCCAGGAAGCCACAAATCCTAATGACTGGATTGCCTTGTGCTATGTTGGTGAGTGATTTTTCACTATACCAACATTAATTTTCTTTTGCCATAGAAAGTATTGTATTTATTTTGTAAATTATTTATTTTTGTTATTTGCACATATTCTCACTAATTCACTAGTAAATGCATGTATTTTTGAAGAAAATCTTGTAAATTTGAAGTATTGTATATTAATTTATTTTACATTACTTTTTTGATGTGTGCACTATTAGTACATCCTTAAGTGGTATACAGTTATGTAGTATCCAAGTACCTTAAAACTGAGAAATAAGAAATTTGTGTTTTGTGGTGGAGAAAAATTATTTGGGGATCAAAATGCAGTAAAGCTACTCTCCTAAACAAACTAGGAATTCTATAAACAACTATGTTCATCTGTCATAGCTTCTTGATGTTTTTCTTTTAAAATATATATGTGTGTTTTTGAAACTTGGCTATTGAAATTAGCATTCCGCCCATTTTTGTTCCCTTTCTTTAAAAACTTTCACAGTTGAAAATAAATAAACAAGAAACTTCAGTGCTGTATTTACCAAAATAAATAGATTTAAATATTGCAACATATTTTTTTTAAATCTGGGTAACAAAGTGATACACTTGGTAAGCTTCAGGTTTATTTTACTTTACTAACGTAATACATACACTGTATAGTCTTAGGATGCTTTTTACAACTCACAAGTTTCCAGAATGAAACTTTCACTCTGCAGTGTAGTGTGCGCTGATATGAAACTTCCTAATCTGCCAGGAAGTTTCTACTCAAGTTATATTTCAGATCCAAAACTTCAGTTACAACTTAACAAAACATTACACACTGGCAGATAGTGCAGCTTTATACCAATATTTTACCCCTCCATGCCCTTGATTTGCACTATTTTTCTTTATGGTGGTATTGAAACTACCACTTCCTGACACACTATGGCTGGCAATGTGGTTGGGCACCTCCTATTGCCACGGACACAGCACCCATCCCTCTTTTTCCTGGTTTCATCAGGCAGTCTTAGAAAAACTGTATATTGTTTGCTTGCTTTTTTTATGATACGGGTGATGGATTGTTCTCTTGTATTCCCCTCAGGGGGCTCACAGATTTTTCGTGAGTATGTGCGTGGTGAGCACGGGGCCCCAAGCTAATGCAGTCTTTCTTCCTTCTTTCCTCCCTGGACTGCATTTCCTTTCCCTTTCCCACCTTTCCTATCCTCACTCCTTCCCCTCCCCACTGGGGGAATGATAACCATAGCAGTTTGGTCCCCCAATCCCCAACAAACAACACTCTCTTGTATTAGAAGTATGGATGTTGTGTATATACTATGAAAGCAGTCTTTGTGACAGCAAAATCATTTTCCTGAAAATTTTGTCCTTTTTTAGTGCCAGAACAGATTCAGATACTTTGTTATACTCAGGAAGCACAGAATTCATATTCCTCGCCTGTCATCCTGATTAAGATTATTCACTAAAATTTTTTGAGTGACCATGTTGTTCAATTACGCTGCAGTTATTGAGGATATTTTTATTCCATATATGCTATGCAAATTCTTATAGTTGCATAGACAATGTTACATATAGATTTTGTAAACTACTTTAGGTAAATATTGGGGTGGATTCACCAATAAGTCTGTGCCCATGTTGTTCTGCAGTGTTGGTCAGCTGAATGCACTGTTTCTTCTAAATAATCTGATTGTCAGTAAAAAATTAAATCGAAATTTCTTTTTGTGACCATTTCTTGAGGATGAAAATATTATTTGGATTTGTTTTCATACTATAATGCAATAAATGTGAACAGGAAATAATTTTAAAATTTGTGACATGTATTTTGTTTGCACATATGAAGGAAGCATATAAGTTATATGCTGAATTTACAGCACCTAAAAATATTATATGCTTAACATTATAATATTAAACATTGTTGAAGACTGCAAATTATATGGCAACTGTACACAGTATTTTTTGTATCCCCCCTGATCCTATGTGAGGTGTGAGAGCATAAACAGCCGTTGATGTTTTTTCACAGCTAATTGCAGTATAAAATTATTTGGTACAGGTATGTATGGACGCACAAAGTTTGAACATGAAGTTCTTGCTCTGGAAAATACATTTTCTTTTCAAAATGTGCAATTATAGTTTCATAATAGTGCCACTGACTTAAATGAAACAAACCATAAAAGTGTCAAAATGGTTTGTTCATCAAATCCTTTCAACCTGTTACTCATCACAAAGACCAAAATCAGTAATTCACATATCTAATCATCTTGGAACATCCAGTGAGCAATGTTCTGCTTTTAGCAACTGAGAAGAAAGAAGTTTTCAGCGTGGGAATTCACAGATAATTAATCTCTTCTGATCTGCGTTTCAAATAGCTTTGTCCCAGAATATCATTCACATAAGGATTCACTTTGAGAGAAATTAATAATTTCATTGTTGGGTAAATTTTTATATTAACTTCACCTCATATGTTACAGCATATTTCATCTCTATTTACAACATTTAAATCGGTCTTTACTTTCTTCCCACACAACCAGTCTAATAAGGAGAAATATCTATAACTTCACAATAAACTGATTAAGTCCATAACTTCTTCCTTCTACTAAGACTGCACTCAGTGTCAATTACTCCATAATTTCTTTAAATTTATAGTAATGAGTAAAGAAAGAGTTGTGCCTCATTCTGTGGCTTCAGCTTGCAATGCTTTCTGTTAAACCAATTACACACCAAAATGAAGAGGATGCAGTTCAGATTTTACCCAAAAGACAATTATTGATATTTTTGTGATTGACAAATATAGTTATTAAACATGAAGAATAATTCAGATGACAACATATACCATCAGACAGTTCTTCAATTTAAAAGGTAATTTTTTCTACATAATCAGATCATTAAACCAGATGGAACTGTTACATCTCACTTCTCATTCATTGCTCACCAAACATTTCAGTAGAATTTTAATGTGTTTTAACATAGTTCATGGTAAGATGTTGTAGTAAAAGTAATTTACATAGTAATAAACATAATAGAATTCTCAACTGAAAGAAGTTCTGCTCTTGTGATTTCATTTATGTTGCTGCAAGTCAAAATTAATTTAGTTGCATGAAATGTGGAAACACTGGTGTTATTTGGAGTTTTCCTGTGTCGAAAGAAAGAATAAAGCATATGTGAGCTGATTATTTTTCATTTCAAAGCCCAAAGTTTTGGTTCTTAAGGTAATCTTCAGATGACGACTGACAGATACTTGAATTTGTAAGTGAACTACTACTCCCCCCCACCTCTCTCCCTCTCCCTCCCCCCCCCCCCCCGGCCCCAGTGTTGCCATAAAAGTTGGCCGAAATTATTACTAGTTTTTAACAACCATAAAAAATAAAAAAGCATCAGTTATATATACAAAATACTCCTGAAACTCTGTTGTATCAGAACACACATGTAGGAATAGTTATCCATTTTTTATTTATCTTGTTCTGATGAAGATATTCAGGCTTGCATATAAATACATCTAGGATAGCTTACTAAACCTATTCTGGTAGAAGTGACATGCAAATGATGTAAATCAGTTACATATGTGCTGGGGAGCCAAGAGCACAAAAGAAAGTTCATCAGATTGTCATCAACTTTCTTCACAAAATGGATTATAGAGTGGATAGCATTAAAGTGACTGAGGAAATCAGCTAGTAGTATTTCAGCATGGTTCTATCTAATGACTGTACTGTCATCATTCCTGCACAAAACTATGGTTTTGCTCATTTACAAATCCAGTGAAAAAATCGTAACTCTCAGACTTCCTGAGGCCACTTTGTTGCTTATGAAACTTACACCTACACACAAAATAGTTAAAATAGATTGTGTTCGAACAGCCTCCTTATACTAAGAATATACAGTTCTCAAATTCATTAGATTTATTGTAAATGATGAAACTGTGTAAAAGCTAGCCATTGTAATTTTGAGAAACTTTTCATTGTATCATACTGAATATGTGATTTAAGGCACACAATTTTTAAAATTTAGTTTTGCTGTGTTTAGACTACTAAATTCTACTTTGCGGAGTTCACAGTAGGTGCTGGTGCCACATCACATTGCTGGGTGTGCACTTAAATTGCATATGTACAATTTTCATTGAAGGCATTTTGATCCACATAGTTGTCTACATGAATAAGAATTCTTTTTGTATTATCTCAGTGCAACCTTGAATTTGTCAAACTTCTGTTTTCAAGTTTTTCATATTATTATTATAATAATAATTATAATATCATTGTCCATAGGTAAGTACACTTCTTAGTGATTTAAAAATGTCATGAGGCAGATTGAATGTATTTGTCAATTTTGTCTGACAATCAAGCTGTGGGACAGACCGGCAATTAGGAGTTTCTGGGAAAATGTTGATTAGAGGAAACTCATTTTCACCGATGAGTGCACAATTCAATTGAGTCTACAAGCAGATGTCCTGTTCTTGTTTACTGCACAATAGGCAGATATATGGTGCCCGCTTCTTGGCTACATGCAGTAGAAGCAGGCACATAAGTGTGAAATGTTGGGGCTGGATGTCTTATATGGCTGCAGGAACCTTAGAAAATATCCAATAAAAGTGCAGTTCAGCATACTGTGAACATTTACTTGAAAATGTTATCACTCCTGGAGCTCGACTTTGGTACCCCAAATGAATCTCTCTTACCAACATGATAATCTATCATTAACCAGCACCTAGGATTTATGGCTGGTTCCAAAGGAGAGAGAATATTATTCAATGCCTACCATGGCCTCCAAAGTCACATGATCTCAATCCCATAGAGAATGTTTAGGCTAAACTCAAGAAGACTGTGCGGGATAATTGGCCAGACCCTCCTCCAAGAACTGAAGTCTTGTGCCATTTGGTTTATTCTTCATGGGCCATGTATAAGGCCTTTTTCCATGGACTTTTAGATTCTGTGCCTCAAAGGATCCAGTACTGTTCTTGATTGGACTCATATCAATATCAACCTCACAGGAAGATCATTTTTATCAGAGGTTGAATGAAACTTTAACTCTGCAGTGGAGTGTTCACTGATATGAAACTTACTGGTAGATTAAAATTGTGTGTCGGAACTGGGATTCAAACCTGGGACCATTGCCTTTTACAGGCAAGCGCTCCACCAACTGAGCTATCCTGGCACACTTCATGGTCTGTTCTCACAACTTTACTTCTGTCAGTACCTCGCCCGCTACTTTCCAAACTTCACTCTCCAATGATGTTTATTTTTTGTCTTGGGTGGCCAAATAAATATTACCTTCCAAGGAAGATTATTTTTAGATATCAAATTGAGAAAATGCAATTAGTTATTTAGTAAAGAGAACACCGAAAAAAGTAAAACTAATATAATGTAATAAAAAAGTAACTAAAGCAAGAAACATATACATCATGATAAAAAAAGAAATAAACTCAAAAAGTAAAGGCTTTGGTGGCACCCAATCTGATGCTCACCACTTAAAGCAGAGACACACACACTATCAATAAGCTACCTGCCCTTTCTCATTAGCGTAACGGTTGAATAGTCATACCAGAGTTGTAGAACGAATATTAAACTGGAAACAACAGATGATGGAAGGCACATCCACTCACGCATGTAAACCACACGTAAGGACTTAGAAAATTATGCATATCTGCTGATACATTTATCTTAGCTTAACATTATAGATTCACCATGTGGCAGTTGAAGTAATTACAAATACATGCATCCATTTTCAACATTTTTACTGCGGCTATCATTTGTCTTGTTGTTTAAAAATTGGGCTATTGCAATATTGAATGTGGCATCTAGAAAATTCAATAATTGCATAATTCATAGTGGGGGGGCGGGAAGAAAAGAAAAAGTTTACTCCAGTGCTACTCGAACTCGTGCCCCTTGTGTTTGTAAACCGTCAGCCTATCCACTCAGCCACATAAACATCTGTAAGAAGCAGTTTGTTGTAGTAAATCTACCCACGTGGAGTTCTTAAATCGCAACTGCTATTTTTTTTGCTCGAATAATGTTTTCCAAAATAAATAATACATGAGTTAAGCTGCTATGGATCTCGACAGATACTGTATCCTATTATATTGTTTCTATTTGATTATGTAAACAACAAGGTGAAACTACGAAGACTGAAAGAATTGGCAAAACTTGCACTTCGGACCTAGTGTATGCACAGTGCTCAGTTCTTGGACTTTACATTATTTGGGCCAAGTAATCTTTTTTTTCCCCCATTGTACAAAAAGTGCATTTGAAAGTTAGTTATGAGCAGTTTGCAGTTGTCTAATTTGTATCAGTTGCCTGGCCTAATGCTCTGACAGTCTTGATAAACATTTGAAAGTTGGAAAAAATTGTTTCCTGTGATTTTCATTTCAAGAATTTTTTAAAACGTTCAGGTTAACCATGTAACCAACTTTGTACTGAAACCATATTGAGGGGAGGGGGGGGGGGGGAGGAAGCTTAAGAATATACCATATTACACAAACAAGAATTTCTTTAGTTCCTGTTACTGGAGAACAAAACTGCAACAACAATGTTTTACTTACCAGTTTGTTATACTACTGGGAAAAAGTCATTGTTTCGCAGCATACTTACTCTGGAAGTTTTGCACAATTTTTTTTACCATTAGTTAAAGTTGGGCAGGAGAGAGAATTCATTGATTCATTTTGTATTTCAAAATTATCTGTAGCACTTCATAAATATGAATGTGCAAACATTAATGTAACATGTAAGTTCATCACACACAATGTCTGTTAAAAAAATTCTGAAACATTAGTGATTTTGTTCCAAAGATTGTTGGAGAAAAATGTAGCTTACATACCTGCACACACCTACATTGAATGTGTAACTACCAGAAGTTTCATTATTCATGTTTTTTCATCACCATTCAGTGTGGTATTCTTCAGTAGAACGGTGTGTCACACAGTTTACAAATTTGGTTAGAGGTAAGAGGAGCATTGTGTCTGCATGAAATTTTATGTGATACTCAAGTCTTACAGACCCACACCAAGTGATGCAGGAAGCCTACAGTAATGTGTGCTTAAGGTGTACTCAGTGTTATGAATGATTTGCACGGTTTAGAAATGGCCATAAGGAATTTTTGAATGACCCTCATTCAGGACGCCCTACAATATTTTTCAGATGATGCTCATATCAGGAACAAAATTGTGCAAGTAAATTGAAGACTGACTTCCTGAGAGATTGCATAACAATGTAACAGTCCAGTTGTGCCATGTTTCGAAGTCTTGACAAAGCGTCTTGGAATGTGTTGATTTGCTACCAATTTCATCAAGATCAGAAGCAGCATTATTTGTGAAGAGCTATTGGACCACACAAAGGAGAATGACCTGGCCTCTGTAGACTTTGTTTTTGTTATTTCTAAAGTTGAAAACCCCCATTGAAAGTTAATAAAGATTTCCAACAATAGACAAGATAAGAGAGTTTGCTGATGGCACTTCCTGCTTTCAACAAGCCTGTGTGCTAGGAATAAAAAATTATTACCTTTATTCTTTGCTAGTTATTCCAGATTTAATTTCCCTTTCATTATACAGAAAAATTTGCAAATACATTTCAATTTCAAGCATCAGTATTACAATTGGTTCCACTTCTCATATTTTGTCACCCTCTTCTGTTGTAATCGACAAGCTATAATATTTTTTATGATGCAGATTTAATGACCTAAGTATAAAAAATTGTACCTGACAATAAGTTCCACCTGAATAAACAGTTCGGAGCAACATATTATTTCAACCAATATTTATGTACTGGTGCAAGTTATCCACAGCTGTTACTTCGAAGAAGTCACTAGAGCAGTTTCATAATGTTTGTCACCATCTCAAGGTCAGAAATATATTTTTGCTACTTGAACTGTGATTTATTCAAAATATTATTTATTCATACAAAAACACTGTTGTCAAAATAGTACCCACACATTCCGGGTGTAAATGATTCAGCTAAGCCTTTTGTATTAATGATTGTGTTACAAAGTAATGATCACAAATACCACTGATTTTATAATCCTTTTATTTATCAAAAGATTTTAATGAAACTCGCGACCTTTCAGTTCTTTGTAAAAACAGTGATTTAGGTTTCCTGACATTGAAAGCACATTGAAACACTTTTTTTTTTTTTGCACTGCTACTTCTGACAGGGTAATCAACAGACATTGCATGAGCTAAACAGCAAACCTCTCTGCGGGACACTAGCGGAATTACTCTTTGTTTTTTGTACTATTATTATTATTATTATTATTATTATTATTTGGAAGGAGTATAATTTGACATAGCATATAACTATTCATCAATATTTTTGAGGATAGGTTGCTACTCACCAGAGATGTCTCAATGAGCCACAGAAAGGTAGACATAATGGAGACAATTTGTTACAAAGCTTTCGGCCTTCTACAGTTGTCGTCAGATGAAGAAATTCTCATTCTCTCTCTCTCTCTCTCTCTCTCTCTCTCTCTCTCTCTCTCTCTCTCTCTCTCTCTCTCTCTCTCTAACACACACTGCCATCTTCATTCACTGTAGCCACTACAGCCACCAGAGGTGCGGTCATGTTTGTATGCATTTCTGTCAGCATGTGTATTTCTCCATCTGACAAAGGCTGTATTGGCCAAAATCTTTGTAGTAAGTTGCTCGTGTTGGGTGCCTTTCTGCAGCACATCGGAACATATTTGTGGTGAGTAGCAACCTGTACTACTTGAAAATATTGTTGAACCCTTGATGGAAATTCCATTGTTTGAGATAGTCATAGAGGTTTGTTTTATGTTGCCCCCCAAATCAGGTCAAGTGACTTCTGTATGATTTCGCACAAAACATGCTACATGTATTTGAGTCTATGTATACTGTATCATCTCTAGTGAACTTACTGTCAGCGAGGCATTAAGCTGTAACTAATTATTTTAAGTGGCACGAGTACGTAGATGCTATTTCCTTCTCTCTTTGCAAAATAAGAAATAATTAAAATACTATCAGTATGTATGTGTGGGAACATAGAGTATAAGCACAAGCTGAAGCTGCAGAGTAGAAGTCATATAGAATTTGGATTTGGAGTTTGTAGTTGTTACAAGGTATGAACATTATCTACTTCTTAGAAACAAGGACGACTTGTTAAAATAAATATTATAGCTGTTAAATATCATCTCAGCAGTACGAGTAAAGATGAACATCAAAGTGTGTAAATGGAACAGGTTTCTATTAAGGAGAATGAGTGTTTTGTCTTCAGTTGAATGTGACAGCAACAGGAGAAAGCTGCAAGATGAGTAATTTCACATTTTGTCCATGAAATAGGGTAATAAGTTGTTACTTTGTCAAATATCATGTAAATATGGACGGAGGTGAAACTAAATAATATGAACATTCTGGCATAAGCCCATCTAATTTACAGCATATTTAATTACCAGCTGAAAAATGCTCCTGCCGGAGCTCAGAAAAGGCGAATTTGTTCTGACACAAAAGTGTGGAACCAGCTGCCTCAATCCTCATTCAGACTTCCTAAACAAAAATTTTGGCATGTGAACATAATTCACGCACTTTTAGCGAACGACTTTGTAAATACTTTGGCCCAGTTAAGCTGTCATAGTCAGCAATGTCGTCTCACTGTCAGTGTCTATAAATGTCTCTGTCCGTTTGTTTGCTGCCTCTCCCACTGCCGCTTTCTGTCTTTGTCAAACTTTCAATTTCTTCCCTTTCCCTTGCGATTCCTCACCACTGTCTGTTTCTGCCACTGTCACCGTCTCTCTGCCCCATTGATGTTGTCCCATTCATTTCCTGTCCTGTTATCAGTATCCTTTGTTTCTCCCTAAGAGTCAGCTTTCATTGTCTCCAATCACGATTGTCTCCTTCACCATGGGGATGGTTTGCTTGGGGTTTAACCTGTAGACCCGAAAACCTTAGCACGTGGGTACTAGGGATGGGAAAAATTTTACAAATTTTTTTGTGCTCGTGCTTTATGTATGGTCTCCATTTGTCTCAGTCCCACTGTTTTCTTTTTTGCTCCAATTACTACTATCTCGATCTGTCTTAGTTTGTTGTTGCCATTGTTCCTGACTTCAGACATCTCATTTCGCTTCCCACTGCTGTTTTCAAGCCTATGCCTTTCTCCTGAACTGACACTTTCTCTGTTCCATCATATATGGCTCTCTCTGTCTGTTTTACTGTCTCTGTCCTACTCACAGTCAGCTGAAAAAAGTGCAAATATCTTCGCATGCCAAAATTTTTGGTGAGGAAGTCTGAATGAGGGTTAAGGCAGCTGGTTCCACACTTTTGTGTCAGAGAAAATAATCACCTTTTCTGTGCTCTGGCAGCAGCATTTTTTCAGCCGGTTTCCATCTTTTTTCTGTTACATCAGAGTGTACTGCTTATATAACATGAAATTAATGGTGAGTAAAATTTGGATAGTATTTTACAATTTACATTTTACAAATGTCAGACCAAATTGACTATGTAGTAGTTTACTTTCTAAAAAGAGCTTCACATTCAGATGATTGCTAAACACACTTAACTATTTCAAAGAACATTGTTAAACACTATCAGTTTTGTTCCATAAAAGGAATGTAAATATTTTAGAGTCCAGCTGAGAATTTAGTTTTATATGATGTTGCTATTTCACAATAATTCAAGTCGTTCACGTTGTTCCAACCATTATGATGACGAATTTTGCACGTCTAGTGGCCTGAAAGATTTACGACGATTTGTAAATTTTATAAATGTCATTGGTGAATAAACGGCAACTAGAAACACAGGTTTGTGACCTCCAAACCAAGAACTCTTGCTATATGTTCGCTACGTTAGTTAAAAACATAATTACACTTCAGACGGGATATTACATGCATATTTTGCTGTAAGGCGCACACACAGCCGATAACATACGTCGGATTCGGCCGCGAGAGTGCGCCGCGGGCGGGTCAATGACCCAAACAGCGCGGAGTTGTGCTCTGCGCGCAGTGAGTTGTTTACGAGGTACGAGCTCACTTCGCGGGTACTCGTACAGTCAGTGCACGCCAGAGTTGTGTGTAGCAGTGAGAGAGTTGTTTTCCGTGATTACAACATTGGCGACGGGGATGGGATTTTTTGTTTTCCTCCGCGCGTTTTCCGTCTGAAATGGTTGTTCGTCTTACACAATGTCTACTGGTTCTTCCGATATTCTGCGTCGCCTCGTCGAACAACAAGAGGTTTTTGCATCGGCGATTCACGCACAGAACCAGGTATTACAATCTCTTGCTACAGCCTTGTCTAGTGGGTCCCAACCCCCGTCCACCCCACAGGTTGTTTCACCCCCCGCGCCCCCTCTGTCTTATCCGCCACCTTTTCCGGCGTACGACGAGTTTTCGAAGAGTGGGACACTTATGAAAAACGGTTAAGACAACATTTTCAGGCTTTTGACTGGTCTGATGGCACCTTATATCTTGCGTTATTCCTGTCGTGGCTGTCGCCTCGCCTGTATCGGCTCCTTTGCCAACTCGCCCCCTTGCAGGATCCTGCGTCGCTGTCTTTCGATCAAATGTGCGGCCTTTTTTCACAATACTACCGCAAACCGACTCATGTGATAGCGGCCGGTGTTGAGTTTTACCGCTGCAGGAAGCAGCCACAACAGTCTTATCGGGCGTGGGCCGCGGACCTCCACGGTTTAAGCCGTTGTTGTCATTTTGTTACGGATGTGCATAAAGAATCGTATGCCGATCATATGGTCCGGGACGCTATTATTCGGCTCGCCCCCGAACGCGAACGCGCTCTCCTGTGCGAAAATCCTTCACTTTCAGAGGTTCTTATATTGCGCAGTCTTTCGAGGTTTCGCGGGCGGCGGGCAACCAAATTGAGGCTTGGTGTGAGGTGGCGGAAATCCAACCCACTTCTTCCCCGTTACAGGCAGGGTCGCAAAGGGATGACGCGGTCGCGCCGGCCGCGGTGGCCGAGGGGACTGAGGCGCTCCAGTCAGGGTCTGCACGGCCACTACGGTCGGGGTTTCGAATCCCCCCTCGGGCATGGATATTTGTGCCGTCCTAGTTCGTAAGTAGTTAATAAGTAGTTTGTAAGTTTAGGGACTGATGACCCCGTAGTTAAGTCCCATAAGCTGTACAAACATTTGAACATTTTGACGTGGTCGCGGCAGTCCGCGCGCAGCCTCGGCGCCGGGGCGATCGGCCCATTGCACGGCCGCGGAAACTCGGGCCAGGCGGCGTGCAGTCACGCAACCGGAAAATGCTTCCTTCGTGTCCCTCCTGTTTTGTCGATCATGATAGACCTGACTGCCCCAAGCAGCGGTCCACGTGTCATCAGTGCCACAAGAAAGGTCACATTGCTTCTGTTTGTGCCTCCAAAATCCAAGATTCCGACGCCTAGATGGACGTAAATTGCGTCTCAGCGATTTCGGTTGCACCCAACAAGCTCTTTATTGACGTCACTGTTTTCCACAAACAGTTGCGTATGCAAGTGGACACAGGCGCGGCCGTCACCTTATTGAACTCAGACTTATTTGGATCTGGGTTCTCCCTTTCTTTTACCGGTGTCACGGAAATTGGTCAGTTACAATAAACAAAATATTCCGATCCTGGGACAGTTCTCAGCGCCTGTTACATACAAATCTGTCACTCGTAGGCTCACTTTTCTTGTTGTAAACAATGCTCACACGGACAACTTGTTTGGTCTTGACCCCTTTCAGGGGTTTGGGTTCACTATTTCCGACGACGTCAACATTGTCTCTGACCAGGTTCCTTTCCCGCAACTAGACTCTTTACGCACCGAATTTTCGGCGCTGTTTTCGGCAGGGTTGGGCTGTGCTAATAATTTCCAAGCCCACATCACCTTGAAGCCCTCCGCCAGGCTCCGTTTTTTCCGCGCTCGGCCGGTTCCGATTGCACTCCGTGACCACGTCAAAGCGGAGCTGGACCGCCTGGAGGAAGCTGGGGTGGTAAAACGCATTCCGTCTAGTGAATGGGCGACTCCCATGGTCATTGCAAAAAAACCGCCGGGGCGGTTGCGCCTTTGTGGCGATTTCAAACGTTCAGTGAACGCCCAATCTATCATCGACACTTATCCATTGCCGCGCCCAGACGAGCTTCTTGCGAAATTGGCGGGTGGACAATATTTTTCGAAGATAGATCTCTCTGAGGCGTATTTGCAAGTTCCTCTCGACGCTGACACTCAACGTCTCTTGGTCCTGAACACGCCCTTTGGGTTGTACCAATACTTGAGTTGCCCTTCGGGGTGGCCAGCGCTCCAGCAATTTTTCAGCATTTCCTTGAACAACTCACGCTGTCTGTGCCCGGTTGTGTCAATTATCTCGATGATATAGTAGTGTCCGGGGCCTCAGCCGATGACCATTTACGCAACTTACGTGCACTGTTCACAGTACTACAGGAGGCGGGGTTGACGTGCAACCTGGAGAAATGCCACTTTTTTCAGCCTTCTATCACGTTTTTGGGGTTTGAGGTTTCTAGTGAGGGCAGCAAGCCCCTCCATCAGAATGTCTCTCCCGTGTTGGCTCTCCCTCGGCCGACTTCAGTCAAGGACCTGCAAGTGTTTTTAGGAAAGGTCGCTTATTATCATAAATTCTTGCCTGGGGCTTCATCTATTGCAAAACCCCTGCATGACCTGCTGCGCAAAGGGACTTCCTTCCATTGGTCATCGGCCTGTGAAACAGCATTTTGCACATTAAAGTAGCTGCTGCAATCGGCTCCCTGCCTCATCACCTATCACCCCGGCCTCCCCCTTGTCTTAGCAACGGACGCCTCTCAACATGGGATTGGGGCAGTGCTCGCTCATAAATATCCAGACGAATATGAGCGACCGATCGCTTTCGCGTCTAAACCGCTCACTCCGGCCCAAAACAGATATTCGCAAATTGAGGAGGCGGCCCTTGCTATTGTCTACGCTCTGAAGAAGTTTCATGTCTTTCTGTATGGCGTAAAATTTCATCTCGTAACGGATCACAAGCCACTAGTTTCTCTCTTTCACGCTTCGGCGTCACTACCCGACAAGGCCGCTCACCGTCTTCAGCGTTGGGTGCTGTTCCTATCTCGATATAACTATGCGATACACTTCCGCCCTACATCCAAACATGCCAATGCTGATGCGCTCTTCCGGCTGGACCAGACCCAGACTTTGATCGGGAAGAATTGCTGTGCTTTCATGTCGACTTATCTGCTCAGCAAGCAGTGGACGGTTTTCCCATCACGGGTGCCAAGGTGGCTCGGGCTAGTGTCGCAGACCCGGTCCTCCGCAAGGTGATCCGTTTGGTCCAGTAGGGCTGGCCTGAGACTCCGCCGAAACGGGCATCGGACCCCTCAGAAACTACTATGCATTTCGTCACCGTTTTTCTGTTGTAGATGGCGTGCTTCTCCTTGATTATTCTGAGGATTCCTCTCCTCGGGTCGTCATTCCATCGGCCCTCTGCTCAGAGGTCCTCAAGCTGCTACACGCCGATCATCGGGGGGTATATCGTACTAAGGCATTGGCCCACCACCATGTGTTTTGGCCGGGCCTGGCCAGCGACGTGTCTCGTATGGTTACCTCATGCTCGCTCTGTGCGCAACATCAAGCCGCCCCTCGGGCAACATTCGCCCCATGGCCTCAACCTTCGCAGTCCTGGGATCGCCTGCACATTGATTTTGCGGGCCCCTTCCGTAATGCCTATTGGTTGCTGGTTATTGATGCCTTCTCTAAGTTCCCTTACGTGGTCCATTGCCTTTCAACCTCAGCCACGGCCACGGTTGCCGCCTTGTCACGCATTTTCTTGATTGAAGGCCTTCCCACTACGGTGGTGTCCGACAACGGTCCTCAGTTTGTTTCACGCGAGTTTGCCTCCTTCTGCAACACCCGAGGTGACCTGGCCCCACCCTTCCATCCGCAGTCAAATGGGGAGGCTGAAAGATTTGTTCGCACCTTTAAGACCCAGTTAAAAAATGTGTGGCTCGGTACACTTCTGCGGTTGCCCTCGATCAATTTCTCTCATCTTTTCGGTTCACCCCGTTTGGCGACAAGAGTCCTGCAGAACTTCTCCATGGCCGGCAGCCCCGGACTCTGCTTCATCTCCTGCATCCGAGCCCGGGACATTCATCTGTGTCTCCATCTTCTCGCTTCCGACCGGGGATGGCTGTCTGGGCACGTGGGTTTGGACGTCGACCGAAATGGATTCCTGCCATCATCACCAGATGCCGCGGCCGCCGTCTCTGCGACATACGCACAGAAGACGACATCACTGCACGTCACCACGACCAGCTGCGCCTCAGCCGATGCTCCCGCACCAGACTGCTCCACTAACCAGCCCACAGGCCGAAGAGAGGTTCCTGCCGTTACCTGCAAGTTGTCTGCCTCAGTCAGGGACTGACCCAGGTCCCTCCTCTCAGGGACCTATACCTTTGCGGGTACAGCCAACACCCATGCTGGATTCATCTCCTCCTGATGCATTGCTCCCTTCGGGTCCACCATCACCAGGTCCGGGGACTGAGGTGGAGATGGAGACCGAGCCACCATCACCGGTCCTGCAATATGGGTTGTCGGGGGAAGGGCGCCGACGCTGCCCGCGCCCCAAGTACTTCCGACCCTACGCAACGGTGCCCGCCCGCAACCTCACTCAGAGCCCAACAGATGACGACATCATGGACATTGCTCGCATCCGAGCCTCCCCAAGGGGAAAGGAATGCTGTAAGGCGCGCACACACACACAGCCGATAACATACGCCGGAAGTTGGCCGCGAGAGTGCGCCGCGGGAAAATGCGGCAAACACCAGAGCATGCCACGGGCGGGTCAATGACTCAAACAGCGCGGAGTTGTGCTCTGCGTGCAGTGTGTTGTTTACGAGGTACGAGCTCACTTCGCGGGTACTCGTACAGTTAGTGCACGCCAGTGTTATGTATAGCAGTGAGAGAGTTGTTTTCCGTGATTACAACATATTTGTAATGAACATGTGCGGTAACTTGGAATCTACAGATCTCAGTAATGGATAGTATTATCAGAAAAACTTTCAAAGCTTTCAGGAATCATAATGTTAGAACGCATCGTGAAAATTTCGACGATTTGCCATGAATGGAAGTGTAGATTTGCTAATGCACGCAGTTGGATCTTCTGATACCAAAATTTATGATTTTTGTAGCGTATCGTAGCGTAAGGAATACACATTTCCAAAAACATGAAATGGATTTTCCAGATAAACACCTAAACAACATGCACACAACATTTTAGTCATTTTCTATTGCTCAAGATATGTAACCTCACAATCAGAAATACCGTTTTCGAACCTATTACTGTCGCGGGCTATCATTCACAGACCGATATCTCAAGAACCACATAAGATATCATTCCGCTCTAAAATTTAAATAAAATTTTCATATGTTATCTACATTTCATACGCAGGTATGTGTAAGCTAAAATCAACCATATGAGAAGTCTACGTAATGTGTTTTTACCTCTGCAAACTCTTTAGAATATGTTGCAATAGTTCACTAAACTGGATGCTGCATATTAACTGTAAAGTAAATGAAAACAAATCACCCCTTCATCGACCAAAGATTTCAATCTTCAAGATCTAGAAAAATCAAATTTTTTCGCCGAGTACCTGTTTTCAAATCGCATGGTAAGGTTCAGAGCTGTCCAAACACCATCTTTCAGCACAGTACACTTTTTCTAGCAAAATATCGCTGTTGGTTTTTTATTTATTTTAAATCCGGATCTTGCTAATGGACTAAGATTTAGGAAAACTGAAAAATGCCATTCATAGATAAATGTCTACATGATTTATTGTAAATATTTAAACAATTTTCTATGGTTAATTATTTAGATATTTGCGATTCACTGTGCTAAAACGGCTAAAAATCGGGTTTTGTGATTTTGTGCAAAACTATGATAAGTTTCAACCTCTGGATCTTGGTAACGGATAACGATATCAAAAAAATTAAAATAGGCCTTGAGAATATCATCATAAGAACACATGGTAAAAATTTCAAAGATTTGCAATGAATAGAAAGTATTGAAGTGACCATGCCCACAATTTTTTTTACCCAAAAATCATTTTTTTTTCTTCTTTTTAGATTTTCTCAGGAACCGCCCTTGAATGAATGGTGCTTTTGTAAGCCGTTTAAAGCCCACCATACACTACACGTCATGTACAAAAGCCAACTGATTTGCTCAATTTGGATGGGCTCCAGGAAGTGTGTAACTTTGAAAATTTTGACAATGTACTGTATGGTAGTTATAGTATACCCATTCTTCTAATATGTACACAAATGACCACTAGGCCAAGATCTATCCAGAACACATTACCCCTTCACTCTGAAGATGAATAGAACCTGGGATATGGGCCCCTAAAGAATCACAAATTTGCACTTGCCATTTACGAACATATTAATACTGCGCACTTCCGGTATGATTTAACATTTCTCAACATGTCCTGAACCACTAGTATGTAGATGATTGATATCAACAAATAGCCAGTTTTTGAAAATTAATACTATTGGTATTATGACTTGGATGCTAAAATAACCCAAAAGTTCAGAATTATTTTGTCCAACTCTTGTAGTGTACAGTAATGGACATAGCGAGGGACATTCAGAAGAATAAGACTCGTACATATAGACATAAATAGGTAGAGCTTTACCTGTGTGTCCATCTTGTTTTGTGCATTGCCCTGGTGCTTTCAACTGCAATTTCAATGAAATTCAGTTACAAATAAAAGCGTTACGTAATTGCAAATGTGACATTATTAATTTACATTGTATTTCTGCTAGTACCATATTTCAAAGACAACAAACCAGTTTTACAATTCGCTTACTTTAACAAAATGCATCAGTAATGGAGTACTACTTTTACTGTAACACATATCAGAGTTTTATCTGTCTCTTCTGTTGAGTGTCTTGGTTGTAGTTAACCTGCATCTTTCTCAAATATCTAAAATTATTCAGATTACAGCATAATTGAGTATTTTTCAGTACTTGGTGAATGAACTTTTCAGTGTTATTTTTTTTGGTTCAGTTTTGAGATATATTAGCTGGTAATTAAGGTCCACTAAATTAATTGTGTGATTTTAAAAGAGCCCGTAGAGCTAATTTCAATAACAGAAACACACATCCATTTGTATGTATTACAAAATTGGGCTGCAGGACCTATTCTATGGTGAGACGAGCCCATTTGGTAACAATGGTTTCATAAAATCTTAAGGCTGTTTTGCTACTTCCTAGTTTTTAAATCTGCTGTGCAGAATGTAGATAATAATTAGCAAATTGAATAACTAGAAGGAAGATTATGGTATATAATAGGACATTAACAACAGTCTAAGCATAATCATGAATTGAGCAAGGATGTGACAGTAAACTAGAGCTGTACTTCACTAGGGAAGATACCTAGCATTTTCTGTAACTGAATTGAGGATGCCACAAAGACCTGTATCTGGATGGTCAGATGGGGATTTGAAACACTGTTCTCTTGATTATATGTTTGTTTGGGGAAACTACTACATTTGAAAAACAAATCAACCTGTCGATGCTCAGTGTATGCTTCATCACATAATGTAAAAGTAATGCGGCATTGCCGATCAACCTTGTTTGAATGTTACCAGGACAGAATACTGACATCATATGTCACATTTCTATGCATACCGGCAGTGTATTCTAATGTCTTGGCTAGGCTGAAAGACGGGAATTGGTTTTTGAGTTGTTGATGTCAATAAATGAAAGTACAAAGTGTTAAATATTACACCAGGCTGTAGATAAAATGAAACTGGAAAAATTTCATGAAGCATTAGAGATATAGCAATTTTGTCTGTTAAAGTGCTATTGCAATTTTTATGCGGCGAAGTGTGTTGTTGTAGAGGTTGCTTCTATCAAAGAAATTTAATCAAATAATCCCATAAAAAAGAAGGAAAAAAATTTCTTATTAAATTTTTGTGGTGCTTGATGACAACAGTGGTGTGCAGTGACATTTGAAGCTAAATACAAATTGTTTGTTCTGCTTTAGTATTAAAGTCCATGTTAAAGTACACCTGCTAATAAACAGCTGAGGTGTTGAACTGAAATAATATAAAAGCGAAACATTTTCGTTGTTCCACATATATTTTTTAAAATGTAGTAACGGTTTCATTATTGCTAACTACACCCTCAGTAATTGACATATTCAACAACAAAAAAAAGGCCATATATTTGTAAGAAGTAAGAGTTCTTAGGTCATTGCAGTTTCCACTACACAATTATATACAATATTTAACTTTTAGATGGGATAGTTCAGAGGTACCTGTGGAAGCAAGCCCTACCTGCTGCAGTGCTGCCACCACAAATTGCAAAAGCTGGGGTAACACACATTGCTTAACTGTAGGCCTATCAGAAGGTGTTTCCCGACATGGGTCAGTAACAAATCTTGTCATTTTAACAATATATTGCCGGCCACAGTGGCCGAGGGGACTGAGGCGCTCCAGTCACGGTCTGCACGGTCACTATGGTCGGGGGTTCGAATCTCCCCTCAGGTGCGGAAATTTGTGCTGTCCGTAGTGTTAGCTAGTTCATAAGTAGTTTGTAAGTTTAGGGACTGATGACCCCGTAGTTAAGTCCCACAAGCTATACAAACAAACAAAATAATATATTATACAATGCAAAATCCTCTGAACAGTGCTATGCAAAACAATAATGAAACTTCCTAGCAGAGTAAAACTAAGTCCGGCGCTGGGATTCGAACCTGGGACCTTTGCCATAAACTGACAAGCACTCTACTGATGGAGCTATGAGCACACTTCACAGCCGTCCTCAGTCTTATTCCCGTCATTGTCCCACCATCTATTTTTTCAAACTTCACAGAAGTTCTCCTACGGACCTTGAATTCCGAAAACGATAATGATTTTATGACATTAGCTGCCTCACAGAGATCATCCACAAGTAATTGTGGCTGTAGCCAAAACCTGGCTGCCAGCTGAATTCTGCTGATCCAGGAATATGGAGAGCTCTGCCATCTATAAGTTAACATTGTGTGACTTTAACCACACAGCTATGCTGTATACATGTAAATTGTAACATCATTATTTATATCAGTAACTCCTGAGGGGTTTTAATGTTGATGCATCATTAAATGGCAGTATATTATAAGAAATCCTTACTAGACTGACGTGTTTGTGATCAACCTTCAATGTATTAGAAAAAAACTATTGGGTGCTGCCAATGCGCCTAAATTTCGTAGAGTGACTTATGACAATAGTTATGATACTCCTTGTGGCATCCATAGTAAACTTGGATGTCATTTCAGCAGTGGTCTTATCACGGAGAGTATAACCAGTCTGGGATTTGTCAATGTGGAAATTGATGTGATTCATTTGCTGCAGTTTGTTTACCAAAATATAAATTAAATATGCCAAAATGTGTTCCGCTTTCAAGTGGCTGTGGAACCGCCAACTTGGGGGAGGGGTGAGGGGGGGGGTTGAGCAAGATAATTTGCCCTTCCCCCGTTAACACAAACTATTAGGGAATACTTGGCACACCATTTGCTGGCACCAATATTCTATTCGCATTAAGCTGGTTGGTTGACATCATTTGGGACACTGATAAAAAACATTCAGGCAAGTACACAAAGCTATGTGTCAAATGTGGTATCATATACAACGATATTTTGAACTTTGCGTCTCCGAGGTGGCCACAAACTGGGAAAACCTGGAATATCGGAAATTATCAGGAAATTTATGCGACTAGGAAATAGGGAATTTCATAGAGCGCCAGGGAATTTTTTTACCGATTCCAATCTAAGCCGCACTTTTACCCTGTTTTCCGGATCCAAAAAACTGCCGGTGGGTTAGAGTCGGTTGCAAAACAATCAGAGGTCCTGAAAAATGGCGCGAAGAACCGCCACAACTAACTTCTGCCTTCTAATTAAACAGCACTGCGCATGCTTTTCAGACTCAAATACTAGCGCAAAAATAGTAGGCAATGAATCTAAAGTAAACTTTTATCCGAGTTTTGTCCATTGCATTTTAATACATTATGCAACGGAGAAAAGGGAAGTTCATTATTGCTAATCTTCGGATGTAGCAGCTTTTCAAATATTCGTAGCAACGAAAATAAATTTCTTTGCAATACATGGCTTCAGGACTCCTGCACGAGTGGGTGCTGCCAATACGTTAAGATTTTCGAAAGTGTGATTAGATAGGAACCTAGAAGTAAGCTTAAAATTACACTGATTTATATCTCAAAAATATGCTTGTGTGTTTATCAGTATGTCAAGTAACTAATGAGAGGTGAGAAAATAGTGAGTAAATTTATTGTGCCGGAATTGAAGAGATTGTCTAGTTTAGTGTTTTTCGTCTCGCGTATTTGAAACTGTCGTAGTTCAGTGTTTTTCGTCTCGCGTATTTGAAACTGTCGTAGTTCAGTGTGATTGCGACAATACAAGCTCATCTAGTAACGGTCTATTACCCCCATCATGTGATTACAAAATACTTATTTATAGATTGCTTCTCGGAGTGTTGTGCTCATGTGAATTTTTCTTCGCGCATTATCAGAATTCCGTATTTAATCGCATTTCTCTTGAAACCGTGGCATCTTTCTTCTGTCACATTTCGTGCATGAAACAGCTGACACTTTCACACATTTGCTTGTCAGAAATATAATTATGTTATGTTACAAGTAGTTCAAGGTTTTTGAGTTAGTGATTAGGCAGAACGGAATGGCGCAGCGAAATTTCGTCGAAAATGTAGATTTGTTATTTGTAGAAACTAAACGCCGCTTGCACCAGACACACGATTGGCCGCGTATATTTTCTATAAGACAGAATGCCGTTACACCACCACGCAAAAAAGAAGCCGCCGACACGTAAAATCCTATGTGAATCTTACGGAAATATTCCAAAATCTTTAATTCATTCTTACCGTAACTCGCGTTCAAAATTGTCAGAAGAAAGTGAACGCCGGAAAAAAAGGTATAACAACTAAATCAGAAATTTGAGAAGAAAACGAATAGCAAATGATAAAAAAGGGCCTAGAATGCCAAACTTTAACTGAGATTCAAGCTATTGATGAACAGTGTAAAATAATCTTCAGTAATTTTGTATTAAGATTATAATTTGTACTAGTTTATGCTACAAATCATAAGCTTACTTGTGGATTACTCATTTTTAATTATAAACTTTTGTATAACGTTGTCAAATTACTTAAATTCCAATTATGGCAATCTACAAAAAAAGAATAAAATAAAAAATAAACTAGTCAAGTGTATCAAATGTGTTTCCTTCATTTTCGTGAGTTTTGTACCAAGATTTAGTTGTTGTCAGTTAGAAAACAATTGAAACTTTAGTTTTCTTTACAATGCAAATAAAATTTCAAAATCGGGGAAAATTATTGCTGGAGAACCCGGAAATGTCAAGGAATTTTTGAACCATTTCTGTGTGGCTACCCTGACGCCTAATTGGCTGAACTGAAAACTAAATATTGCTTGTTACAAGGCAGATGACAGTAAATGTTGGCCTTGTTGCAATTTTAATTACTCTTCAAATAAGTGCAGGAAATCAATTAGCTTTACAATAATGACAGTTTTCTTTTGAAAGACCAAGTGATGGAACAGGAAAAATAATTTATAGCTACATCCAATCAACTCTCTCTCTATTTTCTATTTTATCAAATCTTTTAGTGCTTTGTAATAGTAATAGCTTTTATCCCATAGCATTCAATTTGCTTCAAACAAGGTGGCCGTGGTGTAGCCGACCGGTCTCAAGCGTCTCGCTGCGGAGCGCGCGGTTGCTCGCCGTGGAGGTTCGAGTCCTCCCTGGGGCATGGGTGTGTGTGTTTTCCTTAGGTTAGTTTGCCTTAGTTTAAGTAGTTTGTAAGCTACGGACTGAGGACCACGCAGTTTGGTCCGATAGATTTACAAACATTTGAACATTCAAACAAGGTGGACGTATAACCACTCTAAGAAATTTAAGCTCTTTGGATGCATGTATTCTGCGCGGGAATTGTCGTGCGGTCTAAGGTGCCTTGCTAGGGATTGCGCGCCCGCTCCCCGCCGGAGGTTCGAGTCCTGGGTGTCTTTGTTGTACATACCATAAGCCGAAGTAGTTTGTAACTCTAGGGACAGATGACCTCTGCAGTTTGTTCCCGAACATTTTGATGCGGTTGTTTCGAGTGGAGAGCAGGTTTTGTGAAATCGCAAGTCGAGAGGAGCGTACTGGCTACATCGTCAGGACAATATGAGTCTCGGTATTTGTTTCCGTCGCAAGTCCCAGTTTTTCAATGCCCAAGACTAAACAAATTGGAAGTACATGATACCGAGAGTCGCTTTTCTTTCTGGTTTAAATACACACCCATATTAATAGATACTTACATATTGTATGTACTCCGAATATTACGCAATATTCTTTGATAATGAAAATACAAATTATTTACAATGCTGCCGATACCTACGAACGTTGGAATCTGTTTCTTTAACCCAAATAGACCCCAGGGGCTGCGGAGCTACAGTATATCAGTACTAACACTATTTACAGCGAAGGTCTCCCGTTATACTACTGATCGACAACCGAAGTGATTTTTGATAACCTGTTGCTGTAGTTCGTTTATAACGATGTGAAGGGCTTCGACCTCACTGCAACCAGTGTACCTTTAACGCACCCTATGGATAACAGTATCACGTGGGAAACGTCCTATGAATAAAATTTGAGTACTTCTCGGTAATTAAAGGAAATTAAAGTAAACGCTTAGTGGATGACTCATCCCCTTCATTCCATGGTATGATTGCCACTGGGTGGATTATTATTCTGGTTTTACAATGGCAGTACATTTTTCCAGCACCTATATTAGATTACATTAAGTTACTAATTATTGTTCTCCACTCTTCTTTATCCTGCCATAAGTCCTCAGGAATGTTGTTCTTCCTCATTGCTGACTGAACTTCCTGCATCCATGTGGTAGGTGGTCGTCCCTTGTTTCTTCTTCCGTTCGGTGTCCAGTCGAGTATGCATTTTGGAAGCCTTTCTTGTCCCATTCTTCTGACGTATCCATATTTTAGATGTTTGTGCTCGATGAATTCAATAGTTTTAGTCTCCAGAAATCCATACTGTAGCTAATAATTTTGATTTCAGTTGCCATTTTGTTGTCCACAGTTCTGAACAATATGTAATAATGCTCCGAACTATTGTTTTATATATCCTTATCTGTAGTTATGTGTTTATCCCAGAGAATTCCATTCAACAAAGAAATTGTCGTCTTTCCTGCATGTATTCTTGATCTAATTTCTTTCTCCTGTTTCCCATCATTTGTAATTTTCACTCTTAAATATTTATATCCCTCTGTAGTTATTGTTCCCATACCTTCTTCTAATATTAAGTCTTCATTTATTCCACCAATTACCATGTATTGAGTTTTATTCATGTTGACATTTAGACCTGCTTTTTATAGTCCCGAATCAGCTTCCTGGCCATATACTCCGTGTCCTCATAGTCTTGGGCTACAATCAGTTGGTCATCTGCAAATTGCAATAAGTATGTTGTTCTGTCATTTATTGGTATTCCCATAGTTTGACATTTTTTTCTTCCAATTCTGTAAGTTATTTCTGTATATATTTTATACAATGTAGGTGACGTACTACATCCTTGACGTAATCCTTCTGAGACTTGGAATCTAGATGATAGAAATTTTCCAATTTTTATTTTTGAAATAGACTTTTTATATAAATTTTGAATTGCTTTTATTATTGTTGGACTAATTCCTATTGGCAATAAAGCTTTCCATAGATTGGGTAAAGGCACACTATCATAGGCTTTTTCTATATCTATGAATACCAATTGTATAGGTTGTGCCCGACCTAATTTTTTTTTTTCATTTATTTGTTGTAGGCAAAAAAATATGATCAATTGTTGATATTCCAGCTCTAAAACCTGCTTGTTCTTTTCTTTGTGTTATTGTTCTAAGAAGTACTTAATAATTCTATATAATCTATTAAAGGTATTGGCAGTGGCGGCTCGTCCTAAATTTGACCAGTGTACTACAATATTACAAAAATAAACAGAAAACAAAATATATTGAAATAAAAAGTCAACCTTTGTATGATTGCCTTTAATTAAATATCAATTAATACTGTATTGACAGTAAGACCTTCAGGGGATTCTATAACAGCGCTGCCAACTGCATGTATTCACTGCAGGTAGTAAATATAACGTTTAAAAAAATATTAATTTCATTTACAGAAATGAAAAATTTAGACTCGGAGGTATTTGAATACGAGTCTCACACGGGTAGGTTTGAGAGACAACGCACAAGACGCCTGAGCCAGCGCGCCATTTGACTCCGTATGCCGCAATATTCTACTATTCTTCCACAGCCGTTACACGCAGCGCGAAGTGAAATATTGATGTGGTGCTGCAGTCGCTCTCAGCACACGAGTCGCCAGGCCTAACGTCACGTCTGCGCTTGCGCACTAGCGAACAGACGACTGCGCCGCCACTCTACGCACGTACCAGCGCGGCTGAATCCCACTTCAGCACACGGAGCTGGTTTCCAGCTATCGCGGCGAGAGCGCTGCAAAATGCGTTTTCATCCCTATTACTAGCAGTCTAATACGCATTGGAAAGGAATTGGCATAATTTTATTGTGATATGTGCTCGTATTCCAAGAGGAAGGATGTATTTTTGTAGCGATTTATCGCTTGCATTCGAAGAGAAATGGCATAATTTTAGAAATACATTTACAGTGTGCTGCAGCACATTAGCACATTATCACCAGCCGCCACTGGGTATTGGTCACTGTTATTCCCCTATAATTTTTACAATCATCTTTCCTTCCTTTTTTATGTGTCACTGAAATATATCCTACTTTCAAATCATTTGGTACATTTTCCCCATTTAAACATCTTTCGAAAAGCTTTCTTAACATATCAATTAATTTTTCAGTTCCAAATTTTAATAATTCTGCGGGAATACCTCGAATACTGGGTGGATAAGCTGATATATAGTGTAGCCTGTGAGGTATGGATCAGGTGAAAAGTGACATTCTGGTTGTCAGTTGCCTAAGCAGTATCGAAAGCTTTAATTAATTCACATTTGCACAGCATACATTATTGCCCTATTGCTTTTATTTTTAAATGTCGTACATTAGCTGGTTAAAAGAAAGGCTACGAACAGTCACGATCGAAATGTTCGCCGTTTCGCTTGTACTTATTTGACCTCTGTTCAGGGAAACGCAATACAGGCAGTGAATGGGGTGGTGTGTTTTTATAGCACCTGTTACCTGGGTAATAAGGGGAGGCCCGTGGAACGGGCGCGGTGAATGGAAACGGCTTAATAATCCCCGGCGCGTATGCTCATTGCCGCGTGGCGCGCTCTTTGTGTGGCCGGATGCGGCTCCAACCTGCATGTTCACAAAAGACCGGATACAGCTGTGAAAAGAATCCACGCCGGGGATACGTGAGAAAGCAACTGTACGCCGTAGCAGGTGGGCGTCACACCAGCTCTAATCTCCAGGCCTGAATGGAGACGCTAACGCTGTTACCTGCGCGTGACCGCAGACTCGCCTCTCCGCTGCTGCATTTGTCATCCGCCCGTGTCTGCGGTAGCTCAGTTTATCGTAAACGACTTCACAAGAGCGGCCGACTGCACAGATCCGTCGCTCGGGCAAGGGATCGCTTCGTAAATCGTACGCCCAGACTGTTGACGTAGTACAGAAACTCCCAGCCATTGTTCCTAGATGAGGGGGGAAAAAAAGTCCTGAAAATTCGTAAGAAACAATCGAAAGATAGCGGGAGTAAATCCGTACTGTATGATTGTGGTGTAAAAATACATCAATAATGCAATTGAGAGGAGGGAAATGAAACTTGTGAAATTATTGCGCTGAACCAACATCTCTGAAGCGCTCGTTCATTCTCACAAATACATTCATTTATGTATCTGCGTTTATCAGATGATATGATATAACCTTTTTTAACCCGCGAGGACTCGCGCGTGAGCATTTTGCTCACGGTAATTTTAAAACAATCGGCATTTTACCAATTTTAATTAGTGAAATGTTTGTGTTTTCTTACAAACGCAGCAAGAAATACTTAGAGATATTAAGTACATTAGAAACTTCTCTTTGAGTGTCAAAAAAATGCTATACACGTGATCGATCGCGTAACTTTCAAAGGCGCGAATTCTCGCGGGTTAAATACCATATGGTATACGACGATTTCACGTTATTACACAGTTGTTTTGTCTATATTCCATAATTAAAACGCTTTGAAAATGTAATTTTGTTCCACTTTAATTTTTCTGTGCTGATTTATCTCTTCTGTAGTCCATTTCACTGTTTATTAGTTAAGTTCAGCAATAACACCGAAATCGTAAAACGCACTAGGTTTGGTTAACTTTTGGGAATGCAGAAGTCTTCTTCGATTCCTTCGTTGCCTTTATTACCAGTAAAATAAATTGCTAGCCAATGAATGAAGCAAGATAAAGAAGTGAAATCATTAACGTAGATAATCTTGTGAACATTGATTCTCCGGCCCCTATATTTATAATGCCGCGAGAGACCACGAACACCGACTGCCGTCGTGGCGCAGGGGATAGCGTCACGGACTGCGGTGCTGATGGTCGCCAGTTCAATCCCGCCCACCGGCAAAAATTTATTTCTTTGTAATTAATAATTCCAGAATGTTCTACATCATTCTTATGTTCATTTGTATATCCTACTTGTTTCTTATGTTAACTGTTCTTCTAACTTCTGGCAAATTCTGTCTGTGTATAAATAGCAGAGCATTCTGCCCGAGAGGCAGTCAGTGCTGCGTGCATATTAAGTTCGTAATAAACGTGCTTTCAGTATAAGTGGTGTGTTTAGTTGCCTTCGAAGTCAAGCCTGTTTCCATATCAACGCGGCAATATCTCGAACCACATTCCAGAACACGGTTGTGATTGTGGTGACGATGTTAATATCATTATTTCGTAGTTTTCTCCACTCTTTCTTCAGTAGGTGTAATTCGTTACACCAATTAAATTTGGAAATTGTGATTCAAGTTCAGACATGGAAGGAATAGATTATTCTTTACATTTTCAGGGTGAAGGGCTTCCACATCCTTCATCAGATTGTCATCAAAATGAAATCTATTGTGTATTTGTTTAACACCTTCGGTGCATTCCTTAAGTTCTTGGGAGCTTAGGTTTTAGCTTTTGCTTAACGTGACATATTGTAAAGAGAAATTAATAATTGGAAAATTTCTGATCAGAATTCATATTTTCGACAGAACAAGAAAAATCAAAAAATCTTCCAACAAATCGGAAGATCCTGCAACATTGTTTCCAGTTTTTTTTTTTTTTTTTTACAACTTCTCTACTACAGTACTGCGAAGCTACTGGCTTTATAAATATACCGCGAAGCGATTGTGTATTACAAGTGTAAATGGAGTGGAACAACACTTTCAAACAGCGATCGTATTTCCTAGCTTATTGTGGTGCTATAATTGTAGTAACTATCACAAATGTAAACCACAAATTTCTTCCTCGATTTGATTAAGATTCTGAAAGATAGATGGGCACGTTACAAATAATAAGTGCTCATATACGATTGTTAGTTAATACTTTCAGGCTTGCGGATCTTTAACATTTCTAGTCACTCGTAGCATAACGAAAATTGCAGTAGCTTAATCGCTACTTCATGGTATTACTTCTGAATAAAAACGTATGCCGGCGTGCCTATGCATCGTAAGTTCGTATAGCACAACGTAGCGCACATATTACAATCTAAAGGCATAAAAGATGGCTGCATTTTCATTACTGGTAGATATTAAATGAATGTAATTGTCTGTTTGGTGCAAACTTCTGAAAAACACTTCTATCGTCGAGATGAGAAATAGTAATAACAGCAGCATGTATTGGTTCTATGGTGTAGTACTAAACTGTTTATACCTCACATTAAGTGTATGCTGAAGTGTTAGTGTGTTGCAGTGTTGCACTGGGGATAATGTAGTTATTTTGTACGCAATGCTCCCTATTATCGAAAACTCGACGAATTCTGAAAGTATGTAATTCAGCGTGTCAGCAGCAATTCATGTCTGTTTAAATAACACGTCATGGTGGTGTCAATGTGCGATAAAGTAAGTCTGGGTAATCACTGAAATAATGGCGTCAGCTGATCGGCTGTATAGAACTTTCCATTAAATATATAATTTCCAGTTAATTTTCTTGACTGTGTTAGCAGCATCGGCCACTCTTTCAGCTAATACATGTACCTACGTTCTTTACTTCATAAAGCACGAAGTTGAAATCGACCTTATGTAATAGAACTATATATTAAAAAATAGCATTACAACTCTAGGTACAATTGTCTCTGCAAAAGAAAACGTCCTTATCTTCATGTAGTCCGCACCAGAAGTAAGTAATTAGAAATTTTAATCACAATATTGTACCGGACAGTTGTGAAAGCAGAAAGGTTTCTGATGAGTTTGTCGCTCGCTTTTGTGTGTTATCCATGGAGGTCTAGTGGCAGTCACAGAGCAGAAATATCTCTGAAGTGAGCATTCAGATGCGCATAAATTTATGTCCTCAACATTAAGGTGGAAATGTCACGTGATTTTGGGAAAAATCTACTAATCGCTGACTTTATGTCGGTCCTTTTTTGTGCAAATGGCCCTTTTAGCGACGCTTCCTGAACTTTCTTGTTGCTTTTGTGACACATTTATGTAGATATTATTTCATATTTTTGCTTGCTCTGTAAAAAGGAGGTGGGGCTTCTTTGCAGCCAATGCGGTAGAAACCAATCGTAACGGCAAATAAATATGTGGAAAGGGTGGATTTGTCTCAATATCACGTGGTAATTCCAGCTTAATGTTGAATAGATGCACAGAACGCGATGCCAACTCCATAGATATTTCTACTCTCCGTATAATTTAGTGGTTGTACACGTCGAAAGATGCACTTCTTTTCTTTCCATGACATTGGGGTATAGCTAGGAAGAAAAACATGTTTTTGTGCCCTAACAGGGTTAAATTTTACTTGCGTTGGCAGCGGTTTAGTTTGCTACCATTGCCAACGAACTATTCGCTTTAGGAGGAGGATTAATTTACTGACCAGAACAGCATAAATTATTTATTTAATCGTGAACATAAACAAATTATTCTCCTCATTCTACGTGACTGATTTTTGGAAAATCATTCAACGACCACTTCCAACTTCAGCACACAACGCCGCCGCCGTTAGTAAAATTTTACCCCTTCTTGTAGTCTATTACACCATAGATATGAGAATGAAAAAACGAAGCAAGCCACAATTAGTTATTTGGTGTACTGTGTAATTAACTTCGCCTCACTTTGTCCTTTCCTGTACTACGCCGTTTTCGAGGCATTCCTAAATAGAACGCACTCAAAATGTAATGAGGATAACACCGAAATCAGAAAGGGAACTAAATAAATTCGATTTTCCTTACAAAGAATTCTTATGTAAATTAGAGCATCGATAAACCCGAACGAATGTTATGTTTTGAATTCAAGTGTTCCCTGTCAAAAGAAGCAAAGAAATGTCGTTAAGCAGTGAATATACAAAATGTAATCAGTAACTCGCTGTTCAATGTTTTTTTGTATTTGCAGAGATCAGATTGCGGCTCTTAATTCAAAATGCTTCTGTTACTGAGGGAATATGTACAACACGTTCATGTATTGTTTCTTTGCAGCACTACAAAACCAAAAGCACCTTTAGTGGTTCGTTGTTGTTCCATGGCATAACCATCGGAGAAAACAAAATTAAAAATGTAGCAGCACCAACTGTTAGTTCTTTTGTGCACTACGTAACTAACAGGACTCATTTTTTTCTGTACTGTACTGCACCGTTTTCTAGGCATTCCTAAACAGAATGGACTCAATATGTAATAAGTACGCACCGAAATCAGGAAGTAAACTACGTAAATTCATGTTTCCTTGCAAATAATTCACGCGAAGGAACGTCGTTATGTTTTAATTTCAAATGATACCCGCGAAAAGAAACATTTTCTTGCCATAGCATTGCAAGGCATGTGGAATACAGCTATGATGGGAAAAAAATGTGTGTCGTGCCTGGGTTAAATTTTACTTTCAGTGACAGCGATATGGTATGTTAACATTGGCAACGAAATATTCGCTTTAGGGGGATCATTAATTTACTGATCGAAACAACATTAATTATTTATTACATTACCAACACAAAGAATTATTCCCATCATTGTACGCGACTGACGTTTCAAAAAGGATTCAACGGCCGTTGCCAACATCAATACACTACACCGCTGCCATTAGGAAAATCGTAGCCTTTGTTTCACTGTATTATACTTTAATTATGTGAATAAAAACGCAACATCCCTATTAGTTATTTGGTATCAATGGTTTACTATATGTAAGTATACTGTACTACACTGCAATTCAAGCATAGCATACACCAGGAAGTACAAATTACGATTTCTTTTCTGCCCCTGATGCGATTTTGATGAAATGAAGCCTATGTTACTCTCCAAACTATTATTAATTTATCTGTGGAAACCCATGAAAGTTCGTGTAGTACGTTTGGAGATTATCCTCGACAAATAGACATACACGATGGTCTTTAGATAAATGATTAAATTATATCTTTATTGACTCTGATCCGATTTTAATTGTTGAAGCCTGTATATAACCGCACGATATGCTCAAGTTACATGAAAATGCGTCTAGTAGTTTTGGAGATAAACGTTTTCAAAGAGACAGATATGATGGTCGTATATAAAAAATTTCAAATTACGATATTCTTTTTTTCCGTAATCCGATTCATATGAAACGAAGTATGTATGCTGTCCAGAGTTACGCCCAAGTTACCTGTGAAAACCTCATGCAAATTCGTGAAGTAGTTTTGAAGATAAGAGGTTTCTAATAGTCGAATAAACAGACACGACGGTTACTGAGAACACGTAAAATTTCGATATCTTTTTTATTCCTTGATCCGATTTTGATAAAATTATTTGTTCGCCCAAACTTTTCTCTTGTTACGTGTGAAAACTGCATGAAGATTCCTCCAGTAGTTTTGAAGATTTAAGTGAACAGTGACAGGCCTACATTTACAGATTTATGATTAGTATATATTATTTTGTGGCTATGTTTAATATCTGAGAAATCAGCGTGGCTCGCTTTTTATTGAGTACAAGAGAGTATTATTCAGAACATCCAAGTCTGAAGTAATATTTCCAGTCGATGAATACTCGCATTCGAGATGGCAATCAAATTTCTTTTCGCAGTCTGTATACAAAATTGTTTTGCACACCATATAAACACATGCTTTTTGTCTGGTCTTTATTGCTTAATGGTATGTCACAATTATACAATTATACAAATACAAATTCAAACTGGTGTAAAATAATTATTGAAACAATATCAGTGAATGATCCAGAAATATGGGAACTTAAATTGTTATAAGCTACGAAATTCTTAAACAGTAGAAGACAACTATAAAGGTTGTATTTACATCTTAAGGTGACACTTCTGACTGATGGTGACGCTGTGTTGCATTTGTCACCTGGTAGTGCCACCGCCACCAGCTCGGTACCGATGATGGGAAGCGTGATCCTTACTCGCAGTAGCGATAAATTAAATGGCCGCTGAGAATCGAAACCCTGAAATTCATACGGAAAGGACACGTGCTGCTTACGTCATGAGGCTTCGGAGGCCAAGGAAGGGAGGAGTCACATTGAAAAGTAAATATGTCTTGTCGAACGATTAGAAGAGTCAGTATTAATTACGACCTTGAATGTCTTCCTGAGAAGTTTGCAATCTCGTCACGTTGAACGTGAAAGTCTGAGGTGTCTTATAGTAACCGTGAAGTCAACGACTGCTGCAACACGTTTTAAACGAACTGCAACAATTCGGTCAAGGGCGTGGACCCTATAAAACCACGGAGAAATGTTTCAAATGAAATGGAATTTTTGGAGTATCAGGATTTATCCGTTAGTACAGGATTAGTGATTGCCAGTTTTTTCCCGGTTTATTACCACAGGGATACGAATCGTTTCTCACTGCCAAAACGTAGTTTGTAAACAGCAACATTATTTTGTGCCCACATAAACTCAAAATACTCTCCTGGCCATTAAAATCGCTACACCAAGATGATGATGTGATAAAGACGTGAAATTTAACCGACTGGAAGAAGTTGTTGTGAAATGCAAATGATTAGCTTTTCAGAGCATTCACACAAGTTTGGCGCCGGTGGCGACACCTACAACGTGCTGACATGAGGAGTTTCCAACCGATTTCTCATACACAAACAGCAGTTACGGGCGTTGCCTGGTGAAACGTTGTTGTGATGCCTCGTGTAAGGAGGAGAAATGCGTACCATCACGTTTCCGCTTTTGATAAAGGTCGGATTGTAGCGTATCGCGATTGCGGTTTATCGTATCGCGACATTGTTGGTCACGTTGGTCGTGATCCAATGACTGTTAGCAGAATATGTAATGGGTGGGTTCAGGAGGGCAATACGGAACGCCTTGCTGGATACCCACGGCCTCGTATCACTAGCAGTCGAGATGACAGGTATCTTATCCGCGTGGCTGTAACGGATCGAGCAGCCACGTCTCGATCCCTGAGTCAACAGATGGGCTCGTTTGCAAGACAGCAACCAACTGCACGAACGGCTCGACGACGTTTGCAGCAGCATGGATTATCAGCTCGGAGACCATGGCTACGGTTACTCTTGACGCTGCATCACAGACAGGAGCGCTTGCGAAGGTGAACGCAACGACGAACATGGGTGCACGAATGGTAAAACGTCATTTTTTTCGATGAATCCAGGTTCTGTTTACAGCATCATGATGGTCGCATCCGTGTTTGGCGACATCGCGGTGAACGCACATTGGAAGCGTGTATTCGTCATCGCCATACTGGAGTATCACATGGCGTGACGGTATAGGGTGCCACTGGTTACACGTCTCGGTCACCTCTTGTTCGCATCGACGGCACTTTGAACAGTGGCCGTTACATTTCAGATGTGTTACGACCCGTGACTCTACCCTTCATTCGATTCCTGCGAAACCCTACATTTCAGCAGGATAATGTACGACCGCATGTTGCAGGTCCTGTACGGGCCTTTCTAGATATGGAAAATGTTCGACTGCTGCCCTGGCTAGCACATTCTCCAGATCTCTCACCAAATGAAAACGTCTGGTCAATGGTGGCCGAGTAACTGGCTCGTCACTATACGCTAGTCACTACTTTTGATGACTGTGGTATCGTGTTGAAGCTGCATGGACATCTGTACCTGTACACGACATCCAAGCTCAATTTGACTCAATGCCCAGGCGTATCAAGGCCGTTATTACGGCCAGAGGGGGTTGTTCTGGATTTCTCAGGATCTATGCGCCCAAATTGCGTGAAAATGTCATCACATGTCAGTTCTAGTAAAATATATTTGTTCAATGAATACCCGTTTATCATCTGCATTTCCTCTTGGTGTAGCAATTTTAATGGCCAGTAGTGTAGATATTGTAATACTGCGAATTAATAGAATATAAATATTACTGAACGGCATGTTCACGTAATGGGTCTCCGCAAAATATTTTCCATCATACCCCTATGGTATAAGAGGGAGATGACAGTTACCTCTTAGCCTTCAGGAAGTCACTTTCGCGACATCAGTTGAGCACATACGTATCTTACCCGTCTGAGAAACTCGTTCGACCGCTAAATCTGTTATGGCGAATTCCGGATATGTCACTTTGAAATAGACGATTTACTTCCCCGCGAACTAGTTTTCTGTTTATAACATCACACACACACACACACACACACACACACACACACACACACACACACACATGTTACATCACCTTGGTAGCAAGGTCTTCTGAACACTGAGGTTGAATGTGTATATTGCACCAGGAACATAGTTCCTTAGATTGACATCTATGGACACTCAACCCGTACAAAGATGTAAACAACCACGTATGAGCAGTCCAGTGCGACGAAGTGGATAAAACGGCCCATCAGTTCCAGTCGTAACACCAGGAAAGAGGCACAATGCTTGTGTTGATTGTAGTTTTGCCGTGTCTGAATGGTCAATTCGGACGTCTGATCGTATCCGCATCGTTACACCCTGTTAGGAGGGACTCAAGGAAAGTTTCCAACGTCTTCGAGTGAACAGAAGCGATGTTATTCGAACATGGAAGAGGCACGGAGACACAGAAGACTATCAAACGGCTGTACGTAACAGGAATGACGTCCTCCGATGTATAGTGCAACCACATCGACATCCTATCGGTGAGGGATTCGTGTTAATGGACGACTGTTCTTGCGCTCATCGTGCACATCTCGTGAATTCGTTTCTTCATGATAACGACATCGCAAGATTAGAATGGCCATCATGTTCTCCAGACATAACCTCTATGGAATATGCCTGTGATACATTGAGAAAGGCTGTTTTTGCACGAGACGTCCCACCAACAAATTTGAGAGATCTGTCCGAATCGCAGTTGTGAAGTGGGTACAAATTGGACCGTCAGGCCCTTGATGATCTATTGGACAGTTTGCCTAGACCAAAACTGGCACGAATCAGTGCAAGAGGACGGGTAATTAGGGGCACTGGTTTATGCTGCAATGTGGAACACAAATTGAGAATGTTATATTTTCATGTATCTTGTCAATGTCTGTTTTCGTAAGCAATAAAGAGGACTGAAATGTTTTTTTATGTAAAAGGTTCGTGAACCCCTAGAATTCTGCAGATGAAAAACTTTTTTTTTTATGTGTATGTAATTTCCCCACAAACAGATAAGCTTCACAGCCAGGCGCCAGTACGTATTAAGCTGTCATGAAGTTTAACAGCGCCGATGAAGGCGTTAGCGCGTTGCTAGTTGATGCACGTAGCACACACCATGTATTGCGTTGATGGCGCTGAGCTGCCGAGCACCCACAGGAATAACAAGTATCATCGGTCAGTGACGGTAACCAACAAGTAGCGAGTAGGCGCAGTCGTGGACTCGTATTTTGAAAATAATGCGGATGCCTTTCCGGTCAGCCTGAATTAAATTTCTTCAATTGGTGGCTCAATGGTGAGATTGGATTCGCATTCCAAAAGACGGTAGGTCAAATCACGTCTATATATAATTTCTCCGTAGTTTTCTTATGTCCCTTAACCCTCTTTGAATTAGGTGGAGTCGGTATGGCATGCTGCACCTGCAGCTAACCTGTTTTCCAGAACCTCTCCAGTCGTTAGTGAGGATACAGTTTAGCTGAAAGATTCTCAATAAAATGGAATATGGTCAGTATGACCCCACTTGGTCTTTTGTGCTGTCGCCCACCTGGTACTAGTAGTGTTACAGCTTATGCTATAGTGATTCTTATGCATCATCCAGAGTCGGTTTAAGGCCCGAGAGACATAAGCGGCCTCTCGGCGCAACAACACGAATCTGCAAACGTATCGTTCCAGAAGTAATTATGAATGTGTGATTACAAGCCTTCACCGACTTCAGTATAATGTATTAGTTTTCTATTGTAAATGCATTCAGAATCTAAAATTTTCGGCCATTCATATTTTGGTCAAGGCCTGCTGTTACAAGAAAAACAATACTGTTTCACCGCGTTACACGTTACAGCGTGCTGTATATAGAGCAGAAAATACTAGAGACATCACTTAATCCTCGGTATCAATTGAAGTCCGCTATACGACCCTCGGCTTGGACCAATGACGTCACATCTGAGTTGGAAGAGGCTAGTTTGTTTACAAGCAGAATGTCATATAGATGACGATTTTGTGTTTAAAAAGTGATCTGTAGCTTATGTGAAGGTTAACCGAGAGGTTTTTTTCCCGCAAGTTGCACCGAAGGCGGAATTTTTGGGATGAGACCTGTAATCAATGGTACAGTAATTTACAAGGATAATAACAGATTATTTATTATCCACAATACATACCATACTATACCATCTTCAGGAAAGTCTGTTAAATAAAAATGACAACATGAATTAGACACAATTTAAAATAAAATACATAATATAACCTAGTAGTTTCATCTTGAAAGTACTTACAAACTTAACAGACTGATTAAGTTTATACATTATCTGCTACCTTATCCATGATGACATGCTAGCCAATCAGTAAAAAATTTGTAACCTGTCACTTGACATCAGGTTGATGACAAAGACAGTGCCAGGCTATGTTATAATGAACCAGGATCAATGAATAAAGAATATCCAACAAAAGTATTGAGAACTAAATCAGTTAATGTGATAAAGATAGCAATTATCAAAGTATTCATGGTGTGAAAATAATATATCTTTGATAAGGTGTCATGGTGACTGATACAGGGTGTAGTATGTGAACATTATGTAAATAACAGTTTAGGCCGTGAAAACAATAAATATGTATCATAACAACAATTAACTTTCAAAGTCGGAAATTAGGTAAAAGAAATATATATTAAAAATGTAATTTTAGGGAGTATAAGCAGACAGTTATCCTGTCACAGAATCGTACAGTTATAATCAACTTATGCAGAGGTAGACTAACCGATAGTATTGAGCATATTATTGTAATAGAGCGTGCATAATAATACACATGGATACATCTTTCAGTTCCTAAAATTAACATTTTATGATCAAGTCTAAAATAGCAGCGCATGGCGTAGAGATAGGCTACGAAATCCAACTGATAAAACATAAAGACAAAAGGGTGTTACGTATTATAGAGTATATGAAGTGAAACCTTGACTTTTCCCGGCATAATGAATTTTCAAACAACTTACGGGTATGCTGCCGGCTGACGACGTCGACCACCGCCGATATTTCGACAGGAGCACACCCTGCCATTCTCAAAGCACAACTGCACGCAAGGAAGCAATGTACAAGCGTATTTAATACCGCGCTTTGCAAAGGGTAAACAAGGAAGATAACACACACAGTAAAGTAACCGTAGAGCCAACACAACCAAAGATGACCAACATGAGGAACATCGATAGTGACTATTAATCAACAGGTGAGGAGCCATTAATTCTGCCCCTTTGTTTTTTGACGAGACAGACAGCCGGATTCCAAGCAGAATTTAAACAAAAACAACCATCTTTATTTATAAGGTCGCTTGCTAGTTTAATTTCAACAGCTTCTTTAGTAACCCTATCACAATTAGTGGAAGTGCATGCCAGAATCTGTGTTATTATATTCCATAGGATAAACGACGACCGTCTGTACTTACGATGTTAACGTATTATGGTATGTAGATTAACATATTGTAGTTACTCGTTCGTATAGCATTGGTCGATAAATTTGAGCCACCGTCTTGGTAACAATATCTGATTCTGCAGATAAGGTTCATTCTGGGATTCAGGAAGTACTGACATGACTAAAAAGCTCATTGGCGATAACTCCCCCCTCCCCCTAAAGATTACATATTTGGTGCTGGAGTAATAAGTACAGTAGCCAGACATAACATATGCTTACATTGCCCTGATTAATTACGAGTCGATGAACTCGGGATACAAGCGATACGACGTGTAAGGAACACAGAAATGACGAGAATTCGAACAAATTGTTCGGTTGACAGGTGTGTCCAAAGAATAGAGAAAGCTTTTCATTGAAACATCTTCAGGGTCATAGCAGGGATGCTGGTTCGTCGACTGCAAATTTTTATTACAGAAAGGGCGTATATGGTCGCTGTTCACTTAAGTATGTTGTTGAATTTACGACCTTCAGATTTGAATGATTTATCTTATAACCATAATACCGGGTGCGTGACCATGTGGTGATCGAAAGGCAACAGTTCAACAGTTTCTAAACTCTAACCACGGTGTCTGTACTCTAATATGACCATCCTGGTGATGCAGGCAGAATCGATATTCGTCGCTGTAAACATGTCGATTCGTTCGGTTTTCCGTGTCCGTGGTCCATTGCGCCTCTGGCGTTGACTCGTTGATGAACACAGTAATGGACGCCTTGCAGTCAGTCCAGTCTTCTTGCAAGTAACGCCGAATGGCACGCGCGGACGCTTTTTGTGTGTGTTTGTGTGTGTGGGGGGGGGGGGGGGGGGGGGACAAACCGAATTTGTCGTGACATGTGGCAAAAGCGAGCCCTCACTGCTATGCCCACAGTGTGCTTGTCGTGCAACGAGGTAGATGCAGCCATTCCTGTCGGTCTTTAGTTTCCTCCAGCGTCCATCGATTACAGGTTCGCACACAGTTGGTCGTTACGTCATAACGATGACCCATTTCGCTGAAAGATAATTTTCAGTTACTATAGGAAACTATTATTTCCTGATGGAACTCTGAAACCTGCTCGTAACACTGAACTCTACGAAACATACCGAATCTGCTTAAGCAAAACAACCACGCGAAAGGACAATTCCACTCCATTTTCACATTTAATGAGAGGAACGAAAGGAATCTCTGTAGCTGCACTATGGCATCGAAGTAACTCAGTGGTGGCAAGTGTAGATTTGAGCCGGGCCATAATTCGACTCCTTGTCTCCCGGGTCGAGCCAGTTGTCGCCTTAACCTTTTGGATACCCACGCACGCCTCCCATCCGCCTCAAATTCACACAAGTTGCAAACTATAGCTATACCGCCCCTACCATCCGTACCCTTTTATGCTCTCCATTTCTGATTCCCGCACGAGGTCTAACGTTTTTACCACATCAGAGGCAAAGTAGGTCAATCAAGCGCCGTCGTCGCATAGAAGTACATTTACAGATGTCCGAAAGAACAGACACTTGTCAGATCTGTATATTTAATTCCAGTACATTTCCCTTGATATAACTCTTACAGGTGCCGCTGATGACGTCCGTGTTCTGCGCCTGCGCTGATATGCTACCAATTTGACGCGATTTCAGTTGTGCCTTCTGGATGTTGTATTTTAGGTGGTCAGGTGAGAACTAATCCCGTTTTACACGCTCGATTTGTTGTGAAATTGACTGCTGCAAGTGCGTGCGCCTTCGGTGCCTGCGTGTGAATCAGCTGCCAACTCCATTTCGAGTGCATCCATGACCTCAGTGACCTATACATTGTTCAGAGCCTGGAGTTCTAAAATTTCCGAGTGTACTGGAGAATGCACATTCGCAGGAGCAAGAAACAGTAGTATTGTCTTCTAATATCGGAAGTTAACCTATCCTTGTCGAATTCATTCATATTGTTGAAATGATTTCGCATCTTCTTTTGTTTGCTTTGTGTTTTCATCGCTCTGAAAATGTTGCACCAGAGCCTAAGATCATTTTTTCTACCAGTATTTTCCTACAAAGAAGCGAAATATCTGCAATCAGAAAAATATTTTCGTTTTACGGGGGAAAAGCCTACACTATATAGAAATACGAACGTAAATATATAAACGTGTTTTAACGAAAATGTTTCAAACAGAGTCAGCATTATTATAAGAGAAAATAATTTTCGATGTTATTTTGACCGTTAGGGAGAAAACAAGATACGATAACTGAAGTAAAAAGTGTCTTTTTACTGACTTCTCGATATTGTTTTATATATTTGCTAGTATACATTTTCTTCAGCAAATAAAGTTTTGAATGAAACCTTTTATTTAGATTCTCAACTGTGTACAAAATTACATTTAAGGAGAACATAAACTATGAATTAAATTACCCTTTCGTCATTAATAAACGCAATTGTTCTTTTCCTGCTTCTACATAAAAAGTGCCCTCATAACGCATTTCCTCGTTGAGATGCAGAACTACACAGCAGACAACTGTACACTTCTGGTGTTCACGTCTAAACGAAAACTTCTACTCGAGACAGGCGAGACGCATCACGGGAATAACACGCCAGGGACGCTGGAACAGACTCATTCGTCTCTAGTAGTCAACTGAGACAAAATTCATGTTGTAAAAGGGAATGAAACGGACAAACGCTCGGATTTACGCAGAAGCTATGGGCGTCGTAGAAGAGATGATCAGGGCTGGGGATTATGATGGTGGCCTTCCGGATTAACTGGTAACTATTAAGCACATCAGCGACGGTACAGAGATAGACGTGTGCGCCTTGAACCCAGCTTCTACGGAAGGCCACTGCGCCGTCAGAAAGTAAAAGGTCATGGAGGGCGCTACACGCTACTGGGTGAGTGTGTCTAAAGCATTAAACCGATTGCTCCAAGCATACGCCCTTGCTTGCATTCCTCCGTTCTGTAAATGCGCCCACCACTTAACCGAGGTTCCCGGTTTTCAATACTGAGTACACGAGGCACATGATACACTGCCGGAAAAAAGATTAGTACACTTGGAAAGAGGACATCACTTTTGATCCGATGACGACAGATGCCACCTGGGGGATTGTAAATGTACTGATAATGGTTTCAACGTCGTTTGTCAACAGGTAGCGTAGTGCGTTACCAGAGCGCCATCTCTCTTTAACAGCCATAAAGCTCAGTGTGATACCAGCTGGTGATGCCAACAGCCGCCATGCCACGAATATGTGGCCGTGGTTCCTAGACGCAGCTGAATGAGTTTGAAGGGGTCTAATTGTGGCCTTCTAGTGACGGGATGCTCTTTTCGAAAAATTGGTATACACGGAGTACAACGATGCTGGTTGCAATAGTCACGTGAACAGTAGCACAGCCGTAGTCGAGGTTCTGGACGTCTACATTTACATACATACTCCGCAGTTCACCGTAAGGTGCGTGGCGGAGGGTACACTGTACCAGTACTAGGCATTTCCTTTCCTATTCCACTCCCAAACAGAACGAGGGAAAAAAGAATGCCTATATGCCTCCGTACGAACCCTAATTTCTCTTACCTTGTCTTTGTGATCTTTACGCGAAATGTCAGTAGGCGGCAGCAAGATCGTACGATACTCAGCTTCAAATTCCGGCCCTCTTAATTTCCTCAATAGAAATTCACGAAAAAAACGTCGTCTTTTCTCCAGCGATCCCCAATTCAGTTGCCGGAGCATATCCGTGACACTCGCGCATTGGTCGAACCTACCAGTAACAAACCTAGCTCCTCGCCTATGAACTGCCTCTATGCCTTCCTCTAAACTTATCTGCTGCGTGTCCTAAACGCTTGAACAATACTCAAGACGTGGTGTATAAGCGTTTTATACGCGGTCTCCTTTACAGGTGAAGTACATCTTCCCAAAATTCTCCCAATAAACCGAAGTCGGCTGTCCGCGTTACTCACAACTTACTCCACACAGCACAGACCTCTGCCAAAAACGTCGTACTGTAAGGGCAGCAGTGACGTATCGGGCAGCTGCCACAGCGCAGATAAGAGGGTTTGGAGCTGTTGCCGTCTGGTTACTAGCAGTTGGACTACGAGCACACACTCCTCTAGCTCGCCTTCTACTCACACCACAGCATCAACGTGTACGGCTCGACTAGTGTCATCAGAGGGGCCATCTGGAATGGCGCGTTATGGTATTCGGCGAGGAACGCGGAGTCTGCCTGCACGCAAGTGATTGTCGTTTGAGCATACGCCTCAGACCTGGAGAGTACTGTCTCGTAGAGTGCATTCGCCCAAGGCACACTGCCCCCACCCCATGCCTTGTTGTCTCGTTCACCTTTTATGTTTATGTAGGGAACGCTGACCAGCGCTCTGTACGTGCAGGATGTTGTTAGACCCGTTTTTCGCAGTTCTTGGAACAGGTAGGTGACGTGTTGCTCGAACAGGATAATGCTCGCCCACACACAGCGCATCAAACTCAACATGCGGTGCAAGACGTGCAATTTCCTAGCCAGCACTATCTGCAGATTTCAATCGAGTAGGTGTTGGATATGATCTGACGACAAGTGACACGTACGACTAGTCAACCAACATCTCCTGGAGAACAACGTGAATAGGCCGAACAGGCGTGGTTAATGTATCCCAAGTCAGTATTCGCCATCTGTCTGATCGAATGGATGCCAGAATCAGCGCCAGTATTGCCGGCCTTGGAAGCTGCACTACATACTAGTAAGGGCGTTTCACCAGTCATTGGAACATGGTACTTCAGTACCGCTTGAGCTGTTGCTGTGGAAGTGTAATCATTCCGTGCCCTCCTTATGTACTGTTTCAGCAATAAATCTTGAGTGAGTAGGAAAACTCTAACGGTGGAGGGGGTAGAAATTTTATTTTTGCCAGTATACAGTGTGAAAAGTAACTATCCTATAACACTCTCTCGGAGTACGCCAGAAATTACAGTTCACATCAAAAGATTGAGAATAATATCTGATATCCTGTTCGCGAGAAACTCTTCAATCCGGTTAAACAGTGTGATATTCACCTCGCTCATATTTTGTTCATTGGGTGACAGTGCGGAAACACATCGAACGCCTACTCATTGTTAAGGAATCTGGTCGCTTATGTGCCAGTCTTTATCTCCTCCCTCTGCGTCTCGTGGACGAACAGAGCGATGCTTTCGGAGTCCTTGTGTATTACTACAGATGAAAGGTGAAATTCACATAAAACATGTTCCAAAGTTCAACAATATAGCGCAGTAAATAAATATACGCATATCGTTTTGCGCATCTCTTCGACGATTCTTTTAGAAACAGGAATGTCCTGCGCTTTTCACACACACGGATGATGCGCCAGTACATCTAATGTGTAAGTAACATGTTCAAAAAATGTTCAAATGTTTGTAAAACTATCGCACCAAACTGCGTGGTCATCATTCCGTAGCTTACAAACTACTTAAACTAAGGTAAATTAACCTAAGGACAACACACACACACATATACACTCATGCTCCAGGGAGGACTCGAACCTCCGACGGCGAGCAACCGTGCGAGGCGCTTTAGACCGCTCGGCTACTCCACCGCGGCTAAGTAACATGCAAGGTGCTGACGTAGTGTAGTATTTCTCATGCCATAGGTTACATTTGATCTTAATTAGATGGAAACTTAATGTAGACGTTTACATCTCAAACGTATATTCAAATGTTTGTAAACCTATTGGGCCAAACTGCTATGGTCATCAGTCCCTAGACTTACAAACTACTTAAACTAACCTAAGGACAAAACACACACACACACACACACACACGCCCCAGGGAAGATCCGAACCTCCGACAGTGAGCAACCGCGCGTTCCACAGGAAGACGCCTTAAAGCGCTCTGCTACTCCATCGGAGCTTAAACGTGTGTACTAATAGGGAACATCATAATGAAGTCAGTGTCGTCTAGCAACTGCTCAGTCGCAATTATCTCGTAATTGGGGACACATGTTTACAGTGACTTTTTGCCTCTTTTGATTTTTGTTATTTACACCCGTGTCGGTTCTCTCCATTGATTAAGATGCACCCCGCATTTTTTTTTTTTTTTTCATACGAGATAGGGAACAGATACAAGGCTATTTTAAACAAAGCTGAAGACTAACATCCCGGTGATTGATGACGGATCACTGTAAACAAAAACTAGTTCGAAGAAGACTGGGAAGGAAATAGGTCGTTTCGTTATCAAAGAAACATTCCGAGAATGAGGGAAACCACAGATGGCCAATTAGTAACACGATACATTCAACCGTGTTACAACATTAGTGTGGAAAGAGCATTCCAAGGGACGGAATAGTTTGCATACTTCTGAATCGCTGCTAGGTAAAGAGGACTTCTGACAATACCGATGGTGTTTATGTTGTTCTTGTTGCTGGTAACGTGATAATCATGACGTAAATTATGATGATGATGAGGACAAAGATACTCGATCTCCAGACGAAAAAAAAGTCAACATATATTTTCGCTCATTGAATATTTTGTTAGTTAAATTAGAGCAACAGTAATACGGGGCTAAGGAACTTAACGATGTCACCACTGACGTGTTATAGATGTGATATACGCGACACTGCATTTGTAATGCGTGTTTTCGTGTCATTCTAGCCTGAAAGGAAATCACCAATATCCTCTATTTCATTAATAACATAAATGATGATGGCTAAGTTTTCTTGAAAGTCGAATTTCACTCTCCATGTTGACCATTTATTTCATTTGCAATCATTGGCTTTTAGTCACGAAAAGACTGGAATTTCTTTTCTGGTTGAGGGGAGAGGTTAGAGAAATAGTGTCCTTCCCAGCAATACTGTTATGTCGAAATCTTGAGATATAATGTGTCATGGTCTGTTTTCTAATATCCTTTGTATGGTACGTATAGTGGATCCTTAAAGAAATTTTTATTTTTCCCAAATAGATGGGTGAGTCTGGCCTCATCATTGTAGTGAAACTGGTACACTAGAAAATGAATGCCGTGCAGGAGTAGCCGACCAGTCTGGAGCGCAACGTTGCGGATCGGGTGGCCTCCCACGTCGGAGGTTCGAATCCTCCCTCGGGCATGGATATTTGTGTTGTCTTTACTGTAAGTTGGTTCATAAGTAGTTTGTAAGTTTAGGGACTGATGACCCCGCAGTTAAGTACCGTAAGCTATACAAAACATTTTTAGGAAATTAATTAGTTCCACCTTGCTACAGATATGAATTTTAATCGGTAAACATGTGTGGCGAATTAAGCCATTTATTCGATGATAGAATACACTGCAATATCATCCTGTTAATATTTGTAACTCGTGTTGCAGTTTTTCCTTGACTGATATTAAAAATGCTTTTTGTTTCAAAACGCTCCCTTCTGCAAAACAATGTTTTCTGTTTCATATTCTTTACTCATACGTATTTCGACTGAATTACCCAAGGATGGCATCATAATGTATATCTAATGATCAAACTTCGTCTATTATTCAAAATACCTTGTGGTTCATTTCTGCTTTACTATTTATTTTACAAACTGAACAACCAAAAGATGATGATCACCTCATCTGTATACACCGGCCAGCGCTTAGACAACGACGGTGAGCTTAAGAATCTGGTTCCATTCAGCGGCGGCAGACTTCTATGACACAGGAAAACGATTGTTGATCCCACGATATGTTATGTGTCTTAATTGTTTTAGTGACTGTGGTGGAAAATAGCTCAATTATTGTTGTACCTGTTACCAATAAAGTTTTTCATATAACCATTTTATGTTTATTAAAAAAAAAAAAAAAAAAAAAGGAAATTTACTTTCTGGATGCACCTTGGAACTTCATTTCCATTGATTTCAAGATCCCTTCATTTCCTTTCAGGAAAAGTTATACAAAAAATTACTGTTGTAAAGAATATACGAGGTACGTTCAGAAAGTAAGTTCCTTTTGGTTATATAAAAAAACGTGTAAAGATACAGAAAAAATATTTATTGTACAAAAATCTACAACTATTAAACTACTTTTCTACATAGCTACCGAAATTTTGTAGGCACTTGTCATAGCGTGGTACACGTTTCTATATGCCTTCTTCATAGAAGGTTGCCGCCTGTGTATTCAGCAATGTGGTAGCATGCTCTTTCAGCTGGTCATCGTTGAAGTACTGACAGGACAAATTTTAGGTGTTAGAAGAGGATTTCCATCAAGAGGTGGTGTTTTTCCACGATAGTGCCCGACCTCATGTGGCGAATGTAATCAAACAACTCTTACGGGAATTTCACTGGGACGTCTTTGATCATCATCCGTACAGCCCGGGCCTCGCTCCTAGCCACTTTCACCTCTTCTTACACCTACAGATCTGTCCTCGGTGGTCAACATTTCAACGATGATGACGAGCTGAAAGTACATGCTACCACATGACTGAATACACAGGCGGCAACCTTCTATGAAGAAGGCATACAGAAACTTGTGCCACGCTATGACAAGTGCCTACAAAATTTCGGCAGCTATGTAGAAAAGTAGTTTAATAGTTGTAGATTTTTGTACAATAAATATTTTTTCTGTATCTGTACACGTTTATTTTATATAACCAAAAGGAACTTACTTTCTGAACGTACCTCGTAATATTTGAGACCATTTTCCGGATGACATGCTGGTAAGTCATAAAACACGCAACACTGAATAGAAGTTTTAAATGAATACCTTCAGATGAGCAATTATAGTTGAGCAATCCCACATTATGCTTTGAGGCGTAAAAGAGAAAACAAGAGGTGAAATATGTTTGGATTTTTTAGAGAAAATTGAGCGGAAGCCGACTTGCCACAGGGATATCGAAAAAAGCAAGGGTCAACAATAAGAATAATACTGCGATTTGCAGAAGACATGTGTACAATTTAAAAAAAGACCTTTTCTGCTGTTGTTCAGAAAGAAAATCTTATTGTATCGAAAATATAACAGTAAAAACATATAAGAAGCTTTCTGAAGAAGCGCTAAAGCCCGAAATCAATTATGACTCAATGTAAGTAGACGACTGCCAATAATAGTTACACACTTCTGTCGAATTTTAACATTTTTACTTCCTAACAGTGGTAGGTACGGCTGCATTCACAATAACTGCACTACTGTCGATGCTGTAAAAAGTAGTCATTTAGACACTCTAGGATCTTGTGACACACATTGTTCTCCGAAGTTATGCAGATTAACGTTTTATCGATGTCCTGGTCGTTAGAGACAAAACCTTCTCGGTCGCGTGACTAAATGTGTTTGAGGGACGCCCTGTGGGCCCATTAAGAACAGTTCCGGCTGTCTGCAAAGGATGATAGAGAAGCGACCTGAGGATGGAGCAGGATGTTCACAGCCGGAACACATTCGATTTCGCGCCTTCTCCACAGCGATGCGGCACAGAGCTCTGCCCTTCGTAGCAGTCACACGCCTGTACCTCCACGGTTTGCGGCTAACACTTTTCACCGCCGTGACCGATAAATGTGGTGAAGCGTTTAATTTACACCGTTCAGATATGGATTTGTTACTAAGAGGATGTAAGCTTACCGTACAGATACAGATTCAAGTATTCAAACGAAGAAGGGAACTGTAGCTCGGTTAACTATCGTGAATTGCTTACCGCAGCATTCTGCAAAATTTCATTTCTCAGAGACATAAAAAACACCCTTGGAAATACTCTCAAAGGAACAGAAAACTTTTAGGTACAATTTTAAATATGGCCGAAATCAACCCGATTTAGAAATTAAGACTACGAGGCGCGTCCAGAAAGTAAGTTCCGTTTGGTTATATAAAACGAACGGGTACAGATAAAGAAAAAAATATTGATTGGACAAAAATCTACAACTGTTAAACTACTTTTTTACATAGCTTCCGAAATTTTGTAGGCAATTCTCATAGCATGGCACAAGGTTTTGTATGCCTTCTTCATAGAATGTTGTCGCCTGTGTATTCAACCATGTGGTAACATGTTCTTTCAGCTTGTCATCATCGTTGAAGTGTTGTCCACCAAGGACAGATTTTAGGTGTAAGAAGAGGATTACTGTCAAAAGATTTTTTGCGATAATGCCTGACCTCACACACCGAATGTAACCAAACAATTCTTATGGAAATTTCAATGGGACCTGTTTTATCATCCTCCATACAGCTCGGACCTCTCTCCTAGCGACTTTCATCTCTTCTTACACCTAAAATCTGCCCTTGGTTGTCAACACTTCAACGGTGCTAAAGAGCTGTTACCACTTGGTTGAATACACAGTCGGCAACCTTTTGTGAAGGATACATGCAAAAACTTGTGGCACGCTATAACAAGTGCCTACAAAATTTCGGCAGTTATGTGGAAAAGTAGTTTAAGAGTTGTAGAATTTTGTGCAATAAAAATTTCTTCTGTATCTGTGTTCAATTACACTTTATTACCAAACGGAACTTACTTTCTGGACGCGCCTCGTAAATATCGATGCACATTATGTGCCGTTTTATTGGGCCTACGTTATCTCAAACTGTGAGGAATGTCACACAATATAAAGTGATGCAAGATGTTTCAAAGCCTCATAATACATTGCCAGAAATAAAACTACTACACGCCCTTAGAGTTTTACAATTAGCTCGAGATTTATCGTTAAAAACGTGCTTTTAGAACACAAGAAATGTTTACATTTACTAACCAATACCTCAAGTGGAAGAAAAGATAGGAGATACGGCAATCCGAGAAGACTTTGACAGAGCACTAAGAGATTTGTGTAGAAACAAGGTCCCTGGAGTAGACGATGTTCCGTCTGAACTGCTGTTATCATTAGGAGAGCCAATCGTGAACAAATTGTTTCACTTGGTATTAAAGATGTATGAGACAGGCGAAATACCCTCAGACTTCAAGAAGAATATAGTGATTCCAATCCCGAAGAAAGCAATTGCAGATATATGTGAAAATTACAGAACTATCAATTTAACAAGTCATGTTTGCAAAATGCTAATACGAATTATTGACTGAGGAATGGAAAAAGGTGGAGTTAGACCTTCGGGAAGATCAGTTTGGATTTAGGAAAAATGTAGAAACACGGGAGGCAATACTCACATTACGACTTATCTCAAAAGCTAGGTTAAGGAAAAGGAAACCTACGTTTTTAGCATTTGTGGACTGGAATACACTCTTTCAAATTCTGAAGTTAGCAGGTATAAAATAAAGGAAGCGAAAAGTTATATTCAACTTGTGCAAAAACCAGACTGCAATTATTAGAGTCGAAGGGCATGAAAGGGTCGCAGTGGTTGGGAAGGGAGTAAGACAGGCCTGTAGCCTTTCCCTGATGTTGTTCAATCTGTACATTGAGCAAGCTGTGAAGGAATGCAAGGAGACATTTGGAGAGGGAATTAAAGTCCAAGGAGAGGGAATAAAAACCTTGCGGTTTGCTGATGACATAGTAATTCTGTCAGATCTAGCAAAGGACCTGGAAGAGTAATTACATGGAATGGATAGTGTCACAAGAGTAAATCGAGGGTAATGGAATGTAGTGTCAGAAAATCAGGTGATGCTGAAGGAATTAGATTAGGTAATGAGACGATTTGGGTAGCAAGATAACTTCTGATGGCCGAAGTAAAGAAGATATAAAATGCAGAATGGCTCTGGGAAGAAAAGCGCTTCTGAAGAAGCGAAATTTGTTGACATCCAATATTAATTTAAATGTTAGGAAGTTCTTTCTGAAAGCATTTGTCTAGAGTGTAGTATTGTATGGGAGTGAAACGTGGACGATAAGGAGTCCACACAAAAAGATGATACAAACTTTGGAAATGTTCTACAGACGTATGATGATTGGATGGGTAGATCACGGAACTAATGAAGAGCTGATCAACAGAATTGGGGATGAAAGGAGTTTCTGGCATATCCTGACGAAGAGAAGGGATAGGTTGTTGGGACACATTCTGAGACATGAAGGAATCGTCAGCTTAGGATTAGAAGGAAGTATGTTAGGTAAATATCGTAGATCCCCAGGGGGCTCACGGTTATTTCTTGAGTACGTGCTTGGCGAGCACGGGGCCCCGAGCTAATGCAAGTCTTCCTTCCTTCTTCACTTCCCAGACTGCATTTCCTTTCCCCCTCCCCTCCTTTTCTATCCTCACTCCTTCCCCTCCCCACCGGGGGACTAATAACCTAAGTAGTGTAGTCCCCCTATCCCAACCAAACAACCCAACCCAACCCAAAAATCGTAGAGAGAGATCGAGGGACGAATACTGTAAGCAGATTCAAAAGGATGTAGGCTGCCTTACGTATTTTTAGATGAAGAGGCTTGCACATGACAGGGTAGTGTGGAGAGCTGCATCAAACAGTCTGCAGACTGATGACCATAACAACAACATCTCAAGTGGTATTTAAGTGTCAGGTGTCGATCCATTCTGAAACACACACATTAGTACGCGGTATAACCTCCGCGAATGACACTGCAGGCGATTCTGGCATCCAGTCCACCGCCCGGAAGGCGAATAATGCGGCGGGATCCATGCTCCACCTGTTCACATAGTTCTTCAAGAGTTGTGGCTTGACGAGTTCCACGTTTCAGTTGTCGTTCTATCGTATCCCAAACGTGCTGGATTGGAGGCAAGTTCGGCGGTTTTACCGACCAGGGAAGTTGCTGCGGGCCTTGTTAAGCACGTCGAGTTTCACGCCCCGTGTTTGGGCGAGCATTAGCCTGTTTCAAGAATGCCAGAAGAACGAGTCTTTCAACATTCTGTACGTATCGAGCGCTGGTCAGCGTTCCCTACATAAACATAAAAGGTGAACAAGAGTTGTGGCTTGTCGTATCCCAACCAGTAAAGCCTACGATGGGGTCAGAGAGTCTTGGACGAATTCGCTCTACGAGAAAGCGCTCCCCAACTCTTGCGTATAGGCAAATCTGCCTTCAGCGCTGAAGACCACTGGCCGCCATTCCATAAGATCCTCTGACGGCACCAGTCGAGTCGTGCCCGTCGATGCTGTGGCTTGAGTGGAAGATGGCTAGAGTGTGCGTGTCCATAGTACCACTACCAGTAACCAGTTGAAACCATTCGTGTTGACACTTCTGGCTCACAAATCATCTTATCTGTGCTGTGGTAGCTGCTCGATCTGTGACTGCTGCCCTTACAGTACGACGATTTTGGTGGACATTTGTGCTATGTGAACGTCCACAACTTTGTCTGCGGGTTGGATAATGTTCATGTGGCCATTGCATCCAACATCGATGCATAACTGACGCAGCACCTCCTACTTACCAAACTTCAAAGAAGTTCTCCTGATAAACTTGCAAGGCTAGCACTCTTGGAAGAAAGGATATGGTGGGGACATGGCTTAGCCACAGCCTAGGGGATGTTTCCAGAATGATATTTTCACTCTGCAGCGGAGTGTGCGCTGATATGAAACTTTGGAAACTAGGATGCGAGGTACGGGCTGAAGTAAAGCTGTAAGGACGGACTGTGAAGCGTGTTGGGACAGTTCAGTCGGTAGATCGCTTGTCTGCGAAAGGCAAAGGTCCCAGGTTCGAATTCCGGCTCCGGCACGCAATTTTAGTCTGCCATAAAAGTTTCATATCAGCGCACACTCCGATTTAGAATGAAAATATCATTCCAGCACCGACAAACATTGTTTTATATCACATCACTCACCTGCAGATCTGTCTCAGGCGAATGGACTTCTTTTCTTCAGCAGCTGTTTCGTTGCCTGGAGATGACTAATTTAAAGACTGGGACAGTAAGGGAAGCTACAGACAAAGTCGGGAGAGTCGGTTGAAAAATATATTTAGAATAAAGCGTATATCTTAAAGTTAGCCATTTACAGGTTTTCATGTACAGCTCTCCACTGAATAAACCCTTTGGGCGAGAACTAATCAGTAAGACAATGATTTACACATTAAGAAAACAAAGAGTAAATCCTCAGAAAGAGCTCAGATTAAATACAACTAGCCATGAGCTACGCGAACGATGACAGAAGCAGGTGTCAGAGCAAGGTTGCAGCGTCCGAATCTGCGGCGGTGTAAATGCAGCGATAGCACAATCACAACCGAAGCAATTGCGCAGTACGTCCAAGGCTGATACATCAGTAGCCGACGCGAATGGCTAAGACAGGCTGCTCTAAAAAATGCAACGGAATGGTGTGCAGAGCTGATCTCTAGGTTACTTAAAGACATGACCAACGGAATCCTGTACAGTTCCGCAGTACGCGACAAGGCCTCAGTAGCCACCCTAACAGAGGGACTGAGGTGTAGGCAGTGCTGCTGTTCCTGTCCGCCGGCAGCGGCTGACTTCCGGTCTTCAGGTTGTGTGTCCTGGACTGGCGCGAATCCCCAAACTGAGGGCAGCTCCTCTCCCTCCGCCACCGCGTGTTTCCAACATCGGCTTGAAATAATGGCCAGAATACAGATTTCGCCATCTTGGGCATTTTCAATATTGCAGAAAATTATGTTGCCCTCTCCAACTGATGCTCCTCTGTTAGAACAATACAGGGTGTTACAAAAAGGTACGGCCAAACTTTCAGAAAACATTCCTCACACACAAAGAAAGAAAATATAAGTGGACATGTGTCCGGAAACGCGGAAACTCTTAATTTCCAAGTTAAAGCTCATTTTATTACTTCTCTTCAAATCACACTAATCATGGAGTGGGAACACACAGCAACAGAACGTACCAGCGTGACTTTGTTACAGGAAATGTTCAAAGCCGGCCGCGGTGGCCGAGGTGACTGAGGCGCTCCAGTCACGGTCAGCACGGCCACTACGGTCGGGGGTTCGAATCCCCCCTCGGGCATGGATATTTGTGCCGTCCTAGTTTGTAAGTAGTTCATAAGTAGTTTGTACGTTTAGGGACTGATGACCCCGTAGTTAAGTCCCATAAGCTTAACAAACATTTGAACATTTGAAATGTTCAAAATGTCCTCCGTTAGCGAGGATACATGCATCCACCCTCTGTCGCATGGAATCCCTGATGCGCTGATGCAGCCCTGGAGAACGGCGTATTGTATCACTGCCGTCCACAATACGAGCACGAAGAGTATCTACATTTGGTACCGGAGTTGCGTAGAGAAGAGCTTTGAAATGCCCCCATAAATGAAAGTCAAGAGGGTTGAGGTCAGGAGAGCGTGGAGGCCATGGAATTGGTCCGCCTCTACCAATCCATCGGTCACCGAATCTGTTGTTGAGAAGCGTACGAACACGTCGACTGAAATGTGCAGGAGCTCCATCGTGCATGAGCCACATGTTGTGTCGTACTTGTAAAGGCACATGTTCTAGCAGCACAGGTAGAGCATCCCGTATGAAATCATGATAACGTGCTCCAGTGAGCGTAGGTGGAAGAACATGAGGCCCAATCAAGACATCACCAACAATTCCTGCCCAAACGTTACAGAAAATCTGTGTTGATGACGTGATTGCAAAATTGCGTGCGGATTCTCGTCAGCCCACACTTGTTGATTGTGAAAATTTAGAATCTGAACATGTTGGAATGAAACTTCATCCGTAAACTCGCATGTCAACAAAATCACTGAAGTCTACAGTACATACTAACGAAACAATTGGGTATTTTGACAATTGTTTGCACGAATTATTTCAATTTACATTTAAAGAGAAATGCTAAAATGAGCTCTAACATGGAAATTACGCGTTTCCGGACTAATGTCCACATAACATATTTTCTTTCTTTGTGTGTGAAGAATGTTTCCTGAAAGTTTGGCCGTATCTTTTTGTAACACCCTGTATATTGGTAGTGTATGTGGACCTGAAAATATTAATTTAGTAAGGTAAATGTCGTAATGAAGTTTGAAGGATTATCAGTTAATTAATGAATCAGTCTAAGTTTGCCATCAGTTTACTCGGAATTTTATTTGGAATTAGAATCTGTGATCACATATAAGGTATTGTTTGCAGAGCGCTCTCTCTCTCTCTCTCTCTCTCTCTCTCTCTCTCTCTCTCTCTCTCTCTCTCTCTTTGTCTGAGGACTTGGGTAGACAGTCGCTGCGATCTCGCCATGTGTACTTCGTGCTTCATCAAATTAAGATTAGCATCAATTTTGAGTCACAGAGCGCCGTTCTTCTGGAGCGAATATGGTCTCAAGTTCTAGCTGCAGAAAATCGCGTAACATGCATCTACAGCGATTTACATTGACTACAACGGTCCCTCTCTCGTCATCTAGAAAGAAATATGGACCTGTGACGCGGCCACACTATGAACCACACAACACACTTAACTCTTTTCTGAATGCAATGGCGCCCCATGCATCACTTGTGGAGTCTTTCCGCTCCAATAACGACAATTATGTAATGTCGATACCACCACGACGAAAATGCGCCTCGTCTGAGAAAATGATTTTTTCTTGCAACTGCTGAATGGCCCAATCGACAAACTTACTTACATCTTCAAAAAATTGAGTCAATACAACTTTGTATGGATACAGGCCCTTTCGCTAGATTAAAATAATAATAATAATAAAATTCAAATGTTTGTAACTCTATCGGAGTCAACTGCGCGCTCATCAGTCCATAGCTTACAAACTACTTAAACTAAGGCAAAGTGATCTAAGGAAAACACACATACCTAAGCCCGAAGGGGGACTCGACCCACGACGACGAACGACCGCGCGCTCCAGTACGCCCGGCTAATCCGCCGCGGCTTTCGCTAGATTCTCCTAGTTGATGTCTCAGATAGACGCAACCGCTCAGTAGTCTGGTAACAGATACATTGAGCTCTTTATTCAATTCTGACCGTTTCCGCTGCAATATTATCCTTATTTTTCTATGCTTATCTTTTACATATTGCGCATGGTTCACATCTGTATCTACACCCACACTCCGCAAGAGCCGGCCGCGGTGGCCGAGGGGACTGAGGCGCTCCAGTCACGGTCTGCACAGTCACTACGGTCGGGGGTTCGAATCCCCCCTCGGGCATGGATATTTGTGCCGTCCTTAGTATTAGCTAGTTCATAAGTAGTTTGTAAGTTTAGGGACTGATGACCCCGTAGTTAAGTCCCATAAGTTATACAAACATTTGAACATTTGAACTCCGCTAGCTACCTCACGGTGCGAGGCGGACGGTATTATGCGTACGACTGTCATTTCCTTCTATTCCAGTCGCGTATGGTTCGCGGCAAAAATGATTGCCTTGATAGCTCCTTGTGAACTTTAATCCTTGTGGTCGCTTCGCGAGATATACGTAGGAGGAAACAATACATTGGTTGACTCTTCATGAAACGTTTGCTCTCGGAACTTTGACAGAAGCCCGTACCGCGATACAAAACGTCTCCCTTCCAACACCGGCCACTGGTGTTTCCTAATCATCTCTTTAACGCTTTTGCGGTTACTAATTGAGCCCGTAGTAAAGCGTGGTGTTCTCCAGTGGATATTCTCTATGTCTTCTATTTAACCCTACCTCATACTGATCCCACACTAATGAGCAATACTGAAGCGCTGTCCGAACGAGTGTTTTGTACCCTACTTCCTTTTTTGACGGACTGCACTTCCTGCGGATGCTTGCAATGAATGTCAGTCTGGCATGTAACCCACGATTGCTTTTATATGGTCGTTTCATTTCAGGTCGCCCCTTATGTCTACTGTCAGATATTTTATTTCAGTAACTGCTTCCAGTGTTTGTCCTACTACTGCGTAGTTATATAGTAAATGATCTTTCTTTCTTTCTTTCTTTGTAGACGCAGAACTTTACACTTGTTTATGTTGAGGCCCAATTACCGTTCCCTGTACCATGCGTCAATACGCTGCAGATCATTCTGCAGTTCGCTGCCCTCTTCCAGTGTTGCGACTTCTCGATAAACTGAAACATCAACCATAGAAGGCATCATTGAAATTCCGATGTTATGTACGAGGTCATTTATACATACTGCGTGGGGTTTCGTGGGGTTAACTTTAACGTCTGAACTTGCCTTCATTGAGAATGAGAGACTGCTTTCTGTTAACTAGGAACTCCTCAATCCATTCACACAGCTGGTTTGATATTCCAAATGCTCGCACGTTGTTCATCAGGCGACGGTACAGAACGGTATCGAACGCCTTCAGAAAGTCGAGAAACGCAGCGTCTACCTGGGGACCTGTATCTACTCCCCTATGGATATCGTGGGTGAATAGCGCGAGTTACGTTTTACATGATGACTGCTTCGGATCGGCGATGATTTCCGGTCTCAAGAAATGACATAATATTCGATTATAAAACGTATTCAAAATTTCTGCATCTGATCGATGTCAGAGATTGGCCTATAGTTTTGCGCATCTGACTGACTACTCCTATACGGGAATGACCTGCGCTTTTTTTCCAATTCTTGGGAACATTTCGCTTCTCTAAAGACCTTCGGTACACTGCTGCTAGAAGGAGGGTTAGTTATTTCGCATACTCCTTGTCTCCTTTGAAATGGTGTCATCGACAAATAATGCACAGCTCTAAGCGCCGTTGCCATTTCCGGAAGCAGTCTTGGTACCCTTGATGCTGGATGTCACGAATGTTGTCCATCGTTATAAATCGTCATCCTTGCAACGGGGTTTTCAACTTTCGGGGGAAAAAAAAATTACGCAGGTGCCAAGTGTAGAGAGTGTGAAATTTGTGACAGTCAGGCAACAATACGGATAAGTGTGCGGGTGCGTTGTGATTCAAGAGCTATGAATTGCCTCGCCACATTAAACGCCGTTTCCTTCGCACACGTCCAGATAGTACCATCGATTAACAGTTTGTCCCTGTGTCACGATTTCAAAGAGAAAGATTACAATCAGCATGGCTTTGCCATTGTGAAGATTAAACCTTGCTTTCAGCCATAGAGCGTAGATACACGTCTCACGAAGCTATAATTCTCTTAAGGAACCCGCTCTCGTTTTCCGATATTGGAAAAGCTTTTCACAGGTTGTAAGGCGATGGTCTTTTTGGTGTTGATTCATAAACTATAGGATGAACTTGAGGCAACACGATGCAGGCTTTCATGAAATGATCCAACAGAAGTGTTACATTTTTCTACAAACTCTCGGAGGTTCAGTCTTCGATTGGCGCGCACAGTTGCGCTGAATTTCACGCAAAATTTAATGCCGACGCGTGGCTCCTCTAACTCTGTCACCTCGAAATTCACTAACTGTGCGATAAAATGTTCTACTCAATACAGCACTGAACAATAATTAAGACATGGAAGACTGATACATCCAGCATTTACTCATTGAACACAGACGTTTTTAGGGATGGAAACCGCTTTGCGCTCTGTTCCTCCATTAATGCTAAATGACAAATGTTCCAATTTTTTTAATATACCTCGTATAGCCTGAATAGACAATGGTGACGGGAACCAATTCACAGGTGAACAAACTATAAGTACTTCCAACTAAGTGGCGTCTTTGGTAATTTATAATGTAATTTCCATACAATCTGTTAGCGCGAGTCGCTGCTTGGTGAAATTGGAACCTGAACTAGACAACTTGAAAGTCGTAGCCATACAAAAATATTTGTTTGAAATTACCATTTTAAAAAAAGTCACTTTTGATGAAGGGCCCCATACTTGAAAAATTTCATTCGTCACAAGGATTCGAACCCACTGCCTCAGGGACGAATGTCACCGTACAGGCGTTCTGCCGTGTAGGCGGGTTACGTAGTCGCGACGACATACGCTATTGCTAATAACAATGCTGACGATGTTATGACACAAAGAAAGGAAAGCTTTCGAAACGTCTCACATGTGCTGTTTCATGGCAGTACTGACTCGTTCCTTGGGTACTCGTGTTAACGTTGGCACCGCTGACCTTCGGTGCAGTTTTGAAAACTTCACCTGAGATGAGGCTGAGCAGTAACATTTATAATTTATCATTTGCGTCGTCATGATGCAGACAACATGTGTGCTGCATCAATTTTAATCTGCTTTACATTTATTTATCTTTTGCATATCATTCAGTATTTTGTTCTACACCATCATTCTATAATATGTCAAAATCATATCTGTATGTTAATTCCTATCTGTTCCGGTTTGCACAAAAGAGTGATTGGTTGTGTCTGTGCCGGCCGTAGTGGCCGCGGGGACTGAGGCGCTCCAGTCACGGTCTGCACGGTCACTACGGTCGGGGGTTCGAATCCCCCCTCGGGCATGGATATTTGTGCCGTCTTTAGTATTAGCTAGTTCATACGTAGTTTGTAAGTTTAGGGACTGATAACCCCGCAGTTAAGTCCCTTAAGCTTAACAAACATTTGAACATTTGATTTGGTTGTGTCTGTCTGCTACGGAATTACAATATGACTGGTAGAATAGAGCTTCCGTCTGCTGTACCTACAGTTTGACCAACGTTGGATAACTTGGGGCGTTAGGTTGGAGTTAGAAGGGGCTCCTCTGGTCACTTCCGTTAGCGATAGATAGCTGGTTCGCTGGCTGGAGTCCAGGGAAGGGCACTCGCTCGCTGAACACTGGTAAGGTAACATCGTTTTGTAGCGCGATCTGAGGTTTGTAATTTGTATAAGGCTGAAGGCTGTCTGAAGTTCTCCAATGGTTTCTTTTCCAGCTCTATCGAATTCATGATTTATTTAGCACAGGAACAGGTGTTTCCGATTTTGCTGTGTTTGGCTGGGAACTTTAATTGTTCCCATGATACTTGTGAGGTGGGCTAGTAGCCCACTACAAGGTGGTTTGAGTATTCAGTTTATAGTGCGAATGTGCGTATCATTGTGACTTCGTGTGCGTGTGCCAATATTCTTGCCGTTTCATACATTTATTTGAGAGTTTCTTTGTAATATCAGTGTCCTTACCATGTTACACCCACGTGTTCAAGATTCGGTTACTGAGTCATCAGCATTTTATTTAGCAACATTTAACTTTTACGAATTTTTTGTTTGTCAATAGCTTTGCTGATCCGAGTCAGTTAAGAATTTCGCGAGTGTGTAAACCCCTTACTTGTTTCAGGTGATCACGTGTTACTTTGATTTCACTTCTCTTATGATTTGTAATTTTGTTCTCGGTATCTTCTTGTTCTTTGAGTAGGTCTGTTTCAGACAGGTTTGAACTGGACGTCCTGCACTTCACTCTGTTCTGGGCATCCTCCTTCATTTGTCTGTAGTTCCTTCCTTTCTTCAGGTCAGTCAGTATGCCAAATCTTCTCCTTCCTTTCCCTCTTCTTTCTTCTACTTTTCCTTCAATTATTCTTAGCAGCAGACAATTCCTACGTAATATGTGCCCTAACCAAGATGTTTTCCTCTTCTGGATTGTCCTAATGAAAGTGCTTTCCTCTCTTACCCTGCGCAACACCTCATTTTTCATTCTGTCGGTCCACTTCACTTTTTCCATTCTTCTCGGTATAACTGAGTTAAATTCATTAGTAGAGACTAACCGGCTGTTAGTTATTTCCTTAGCCTTGCGTGTGTATTGTAGGGTGTTGCAAATGTTCAAATGTTTGTATAGTCTATGGGACTTAACTACGGGGTCATCAGTCCCTAAACTTACAAACTACTTATGAACTACTTACGAACTAGGACGGCACAAATATCCATGCCCGAGGGGGGATTCGAAACCCCGACCGTAGTGGCCGTGCAGACCGTGACTGGAGCGCCTCAGTCTCCTCGGCCACCGCTGCCGGCTAGGCTGTTGCGTTTAATTCCTTCTGTTCTTCAAGCTTGAATGTGTGAATGCGTTGCTTGTGTAATCCTGCCTTTTACTTCGGCATTCTGTATTTAAATGATACCGCAAACAGGAACTAGCAATTCAAGATAGGATGCTTTCATATTTCATTCTGAACGCTACAGTAAATAATTGTTCTATTTAAATTTTAACCTTCGTGTACTTCATAATTTAACGCCATTTTCACCTATGTATTTGATGTTACATTTCTTAGCGATTCCACCGTACGGCTCTAGTATAATTTTTATCATGGTGAAACGCAGTGCACTACTTCCTACCAGAAGTACACCAATGTTCTATCGAGAGCTATCCTCGTACTTCTTTTCTGGCAACTTACTAAAGAAACTGTGTAGCTGTATTAGTACAGTAAGTCAGGTTTGGGATCTTCGACTGTAAGTTCCACGTGTTCAATCCAGCAACGAAGTACACACATACTAATAGGTTTCACCTATTGTGTAAACTGTTTTCTGTAGTTGGTTTGTTTGCATTCCCTCTTAGTGTGGCTTTTGTGCTTCCAGATGACGAAGCACATTAATTTGTAAGACTGAACAGAGTGTTCCGGTGGCGACGCTTTGATGAAATAATGGGGGGTAAAGGAAAAGCAAAAGAGGCGCGTGTAATCTCTTTTCTTGACTCCTCCCTGCGTGTGGCCTTTGTTCTTCCGGATGACGAGGCGCGGTACCCTCTGCAGGTGGACCGACAGCTCGCCGGGGGCGCTTTGAGTTGTGCAGATCAAGGATGACAGGAATGCCCTCTTTAGACGCTTTTGTTGGTAAAGCGCGCTTGTTCTCACCGCTGGCGTCGGCCCTGATCGGGAATGTCTTTCATCTCGGCTGATGCAAGCACGCAAAGAATGTCTTCTGCAAGAATGAGCGCATCTGATGCCAGTTCGGACTCACCTTTCAGTGGCGACATTCTTGTCATACTCCGACCGCGCTTTCATTCGGAACAGTCTGACATGACACGTAAACGAGTAAAGTCTTTAAATGTCGCGCCGTCATAGGTTGGTCATGTCCCATTTTCACTCAAAGTGGCGCAGTGCCTAACACAGGATACATATTCGGATGGCGAGTGGTTCCAGTTTTATACGGGTACCCATACCAAACGTAGTTTTACTGTAGTTAGCGAATCCTGCGGTGCTTCCTCGATAGTTTCCCACATATATAGTTATGTTCCGCTTGGAACACAATCCCTTTATTTAGAGACTTCGTTTGGAGAGAGATCTGGTCATGAGGGTTAGGTAATGGACCAGGGAAAATAGGGCAAGCAAAACTCATATGGCAAGTAATGAAAGAATGTAACAGTTTACTTAACATTGGCATAGTTGTAGATGAACTGGGGTGGGGGGCGGCAAGGAAGGAGTTCCGGATTTCAAAATTAAATGTCTCAAAGACGAAGGTTGATAGACGATTGGATCAAAAAAAGCATTTTTGTTGTGAAAGCTGTTTGAATTGTCTACAGATAGCTCCGAACGATCAGTTCTACCGCTGCAACGTGAAAGGTCTTTAGCGTACCGAAGGCGGAGGCGGTAGTCATATATTCGATCGAACAAGGCGTTTTTGTGCTACTGGAATGCCACATGTTGCAACACACTCCTACGGCGACGAGGAGCAGTTTTCAAACTGGGTTGAACTTGTCTAAAGGACCAGATACGAAAACAATTCACAAGCTCTTCTAACCTAATTCCAACGGACTGGCAGCGTCGGTGACGATCTTGTAGGAAATGGTGGTCCCAAGCAAGCTGCTTACTTCAGCAAATATCGCGTCGGTCTCTGGAATTATCCAGCAAAATATGGAAATGCGTCCGAATAATTGCGGCTAAGGTTGGTTTGAAACGTTCCAGCACGTAGAAAATACTGAGACAAAGCTACACCCGCTCCCATTCGAAATACAATGCCACCATGCCATACATATACCTACGAGAAATGCCATAGAGGGCTGACTTTGCGAACCAGATTCTCAGAAATGGTTGATAATGAAGGATTTGATGTTGGCTGCATATGTTTCACGGATGAAGCGCATTTCCACCTGAATGGTGTCGTGAATAAGCCAAACTAGCGATTTCAGTGTTCTGAATCCCAATTTGTATGAAGCAAATCCACTGTGTTGTCCCAAATTTATTGCGGGGGCTACGGTATACAGCAGAAGCAGTGTTGGCCTTTTTTCCTTTCATGCGAGAAACGATCACTAGTGAAGTAAGAATGCATTGCCTCGCGGCGATAACATTGAATAAGAAGTTCTTGGGTTTCCGTCCGCGACAAGCTCGTGGAGTTTTAACTATTTGACGCGGACGGAAACCTGAGAACTTTTTATTCGATCACTAGTGAAAGTTACATTGCTTTTTGAAACAATTTGTCGCCACACAGGTAATGTTGCAGTATCAACCAGCCATAGAGTGGCTCATGCAAGATGGTGTCAGACCATATTGCACCGAACAATGTGCTTCGCTTTGTTATTTCGACCTTACGGTCAGTACGTTAGCTTACTGCAAGTTTACTGAAGCGTGGATGGATTGGCCTCCATATTCGCCCGATCTGAATCCGTTTGACTACTTTTTGTGGGACACATTGAAATACACTGTCTGCCGGAATCAACCCACAACGCTGACGACCTCGAATCGGTGCACTGCGAGGCACCAGACTCCATTTTCGTTGAGACATTACAGAATGTGATGGCAAATTGTACTTCTTCATTCCCACTCTACATAAATAATTTGCAGATATAATTGTTGTTGTCATCGTTGGCGTATCCAGAATTGGCCGTCGTCTTCCAGACTTCGTAGTTGAATGTTTGCAGCTTGAGATACGCCTTCGGGGTAGGCTGCCCGGAAGTCTTATCGGTTATGGGGATTGCCGCCCGAATGGGGTTTCCTGGAGGCATTAAATATACAGACTTCATGTGCCTCAGAAGGGCAAGAAAAAACCTTATACGTAGTCTGAAAAAATACGAGAGCTAAAGAAGCGCATCCAGAAAACAATGTAAACATTATTTACTTTGTGATCCACTTCCTTCCCAAAAATTATCGCAGTAACACTTCAAGCATTTTATGTAACGACGAGAGTGAAGTCAGTGGAGTTTCTGTGGTGTCGGAAACAGTGATGCCATCAGAGACAACTACACCACTATCGATAAGGACAGTCACAGCCGCGGTAACATGTAGACGTTTGTAACACCAGTTCCACAAGATGTCGCGCACTTTACAAGACGATCATGAGTGTGCATCGTGACTGGCAGGTCTACAGTTAAACAGCCGGCAAATTCGGCCTGTCGGCAGAGTGCTTCGGGTCCTCCACAGAAAATCGCGTCGCGTTGCGAGTGACCTCACCTTGATACAGTGATCCGCAATGCCTGGAGACTTATTAATACTTGTCTGGATTTTATCAGTTTGGAATCATTGTACTTTACCAACGCCCAAAGATAAGTTCTCAATTGGTTGTAATAAATTTCATGTGTTAGCAAAGTTGTGGGATGTTTCCGTTAAAACAGGCCTCTCCAACTCAGGTGCTTCGCGAGCACCGGCCGGCACCGGGAAAAGCACCGGTGTTCTGCTGCAGTGCTGGTGGTGGTGTGGGTTAGGTGAGCGAGGCGTATAAAGCCCTGTCATGGCAGTGGTAGGAGCGGAACGTGTTGACGACGCGTGTAGCGAGGCGAGAGTCGTATTGTTTGTGAATTATTAAAATGAATAATAATGATGTCATTTTTGTATATAGACAGAAAGAACATTATACACAAATTTTCAACATTCTTTGTTGATCTTGTTATCGCATTGAAGAAACTAATTTTCTCATATTAGGTACAATAGTTTCGGCAGTTACAGTTCGAAATACAGCTTGCAACGATTCATTAAACTTGACCTTGTTTTTGTTTCGTTAATATTCATAATTTGAAACATTTGTTCACAAAGGAACGGTGCTCAGAACATTGCAACACATTTTAAGGCAAGGACATGAATCCCCAGGAATTCTCGTTCATCAAAGCCTTTATATAAAGGAATTTAAATCGCTGTTGTAAACGCTGAACGCCTGCCTGCGAGAATGGAAGCTGTCATCGAGGCTAAGGGTGGACCAACCCCATATTGAATTTCACGAGCTTGTAAGTCATTTTTAGCCGGGTGTGCGGATACTTTTGATCACATAGTGTATAACAAAACTACATGCGCACCGCAGTGTTACCAGTGGTTGAATAGTCTGTTGTAAGGAAAGATTAACTCCAAAACTTACATTCTCACGCCTATGCGCCATCAATAAAGGTCTGAGGATGTGGTGGTTCGAGCTAATTACGGGCCAGCAAAACGATGACAGAACACTTATTTCTCGAAACTTATTCGTCTGGTTAAGGGAAAAAATTGTACGCGATCGTGTGGAAACGGACAAAACTGCTAGAAAATGGAGTAATCAACTGCTTGATGTTTGCGAGTTGGTTAGCACGGAACAAATAAATTTCGTGAAATGTATGGAGAGCAAAAAAATTATTGCAATACGTCCTTGAACCAAAGTTCCGAGACTTCATATTATCCGACTATATGTAGAGATTTTTGGTTCTCGATACACGCGAGCAGCCAATGTTCGAACAACTATAGTTGTAAATGACAGTCCATTACATGTCATGGAAAACAAAGGACAAAACAATGTGTAAGAACCTGGATAATATCACAATCGAATACACTTTATATGACCGGAAAAATATTTTTCGGGAGATAATGTTACATTCTTACGGACTTTAGTGGTGGTTTTATCGTCAGGTGATATTTCTGCATTCGTGAAACGAAAACTTGAATTAAAAAAGGCTGTAAGTACCAAAATCATGAATATAATAAAAAATAAATTACATGAAGGTAGCAATGAGTAGAAAGTTTTGAAAGACAGGGCGTTTCATACGTTACCTGTAGCGGCTACTACACCGCCTACCACCTGTTGAGTGCACTTGGTACTAAATTTACATTCGTTTCTGTATCCGCTCTTTACAGATGGCAGTTTGCGCTTTTTACACGTAACAGGACTTGGTATGTAGATCTAATTTTACAGAAAATTTCAATTAACAAAATTTAATTTGTTCTTCTTTTATTATGGCACTCAGAGCATTTTTTATTTCAAGTCTTCAATTTATGTACGTACTTCCTTCATTTGTTACAACAAATGAAACTGGGCGCTGCGTAAGAGGTAATTTCCAGACGACAATGTAACTGTAAGCCATATTGGCGGAATCCCAGAATCTTTTGCAAACGTGAAAGCAAAGAAAATAACAATAACAAAGAAAAAATATAAATTTGGCAGGACGCGAACCAGGGTCCAACAACGCTCAATTGCAGGACACTATGACTGTGGTTGGTTGGTTGGATCGTTGGTTGGTTGGAACAGGAGGCCAAATGCTCGCCACGTACGTACTCACGAAAGAATGGTGAGCATCCTGGGGGCATTACGACCGTAACCGCACGGCTATTCCGAACACACGAAACTTCATTTTTCTGTTGATGTATTAGAAGCTTCTTAAGATATACGTGTAACATACACTTTTAAAAGTAGCTTATTCCAGGACATAAACTATCTCCACGTAAATTTTCATCCAAATCCGTGCTGCAGTTTTAACGTACTGCGGTAACAGACATGCAAACTTTCGCATTTAAAACAGTTATACGATTAGGATCATATTGTACGTTTTGAAATTTTAATATGGCCTTATCAGTAGCTAATTTAAATTCCAAGAGGTGAATGGTCGTCACTTTCGGCGTCTGCTATACTCAGATTAGTACTGTATCTCAGAACTTCACAGTTTAAATCACACAAAATAAATATGGCTGCAGTACTGATGTATTGTTTTGTGTATTACGCTTGTTCATTTTACCAAAACGGGTTGGCTTATAAAAGATCGTTTTCTGTGAATATAAATCGGAATTTATGTAATGTTAGAAGTAAAAAATTAAGAACCGATTATTACAAACCTAGCGTTCTGTTTCGGGACATAACCGTACAGACTATAGCTTAATACTTAATGCGCTAGCGAAACATTGGGCGTTATATTTAAATGAAATTATTTCGTGTTAGAAAACTCTCACAGAATTAGAGAACAGAATAGACGGAAATGTGATGTACTGTTAAAATTTCGTTCGCATGTTGTGTTAACACAACTTCAATAACAAAAAAGCTTGTCGCGTGTCGACAGACGGAGAGAGAGAGAAAGAATAATAATAATAAAAAAAAAAAGAACTGTTGGAACCCTGTTGGATATGCTACCTGTGCCAGGCGAAACGCCCGTAGACTTTAGGCTCTACCTAGCTCAATTTGAACACTCGCTCAATTCGATTGCGCATCGCGCGTCTGATCTGTCTTTCGCTACAACCTTTCTGGCGAAAGGTGACTTGGAGGTGGGCTAACTCAGCTGTCAAACTCCCAGGGTCGGACACGACGCAGGCACTACGAACCAAGGTGAGGAGCAGGCCTTCACTCCAAGCCGCATGGTGACAACTACCAGCTTGAAGATACAAAACTGTGTGTCGGCGTCCTATAATCGGCGTGTCGCAACATACTCGCAGCCTTCCACCTGATCAACAAGTCAAGAACGAGGAAGTTAAGGAAACCAGGCTTTTCCATCAACATCATGAAGCGATATTCGGGAGGACTGAATAAACGTGTCTTAAATCTCCGTTTAAAGTCTTACTTCCTTTAAGGTAAATAGACGTGTCGTCTACATATCTGAAACAGTGCGTCTATTTCAACGACGTCGATTTGAAGGCAAGTTCTTTAAAATCTCCCGTAAACCGATGGAAGAGGTAGGTGGTGACGGGCTTCCATCGCAACTACATCTGACCGTTCGTATTACTGGTCGCTGAATAAAAAAGAAGCGCAAGTCGTCACATGTTCAAAGAATTTCGTATTTCAACTTAAAACCTAAACACAACTAACCGGAATGAATAATGTAGAGGAATCCAAGTGAAGTGAGAGTCTACCTCAGTCTTACCAAAATATAAGAGTCATTCGGAAACATTTTAATAGGCGTAAGAAATTCGCCGAGTTATTGTCTTGTACAAAAAGACTTGATGGTGGGTTCAGCAGAGCCGCAAGGTCGACATTAAGGAATTAAACTACTAATGGGCATTGCATTACATCAGTGGGGAAAGTTGAAAAATTGTGTTGAACCGGGATTAGAAGTCTGGTCTCCTGTCCACGAGGCAACCGCGCTGACCAATACGCCACCCGAACACAGCGGTCACCACAACTACACGGACTACCCTAGCACGCTTCCCGCCAGATCCAAATTCTAAATTTATCAAAAAATGTTTCAAATGTTTGTATAGCTTCAGGGACTTAACTACGGGGTCATCAGTCCCTAAACTTACAAACTACTTATAAACTACCTTATACTAAAGACGGCACAAATATCCATGCCCGAGGGGGGATTCGAACCCCCGACCGTAGTGGCCGTGCAGACCGTGACTGGAGTGCCTCAGTGCCCTTGGCCACCGCGGCCGGCCTGAATTTATCCACACACTATAAAGGTGTGTCCATTTTCGTCATTACTTGCGGCAAATTGACGATTCTCGTAAGAGTTTGCACGTGTGATGTACATGTGGTGTACATATTCAACAATATGTCCAAAAGAACAAGCACTACCTACATGATCTGATGGACACCACCTATACGATCTGATGGACAGAGTAACTTGTAATTTCCGGCTGTTTGCTGATGATTCTGTGGCGTATGGGAGGGTGTCATTTTTAATTGACTGTAACAGCATACACGACGACTTAGACAAAATTTTTACTTTGTGTGAAGAATAACACCTAGCTCTAAACGTAGAAAAATGTAAGGTGATGTACATGAGTAGGAAAAACAATCCCATAATGTTCGAATACAGCATTAGTAGTGAGCGTCTTGATGCAGTCGCGTCGCTCAAGTATTACAGCATTAGTAGTGAGCGTCTTGATGCAGTCGCGTCGCTCAAGTATCTAGGCGTAACATTGCAGAGCGATATGAAATGAAACTAACATGTAAGGACAATTGTGAGTAAGGCAGACAGCCGACTTCGATTTATTGGGAGAATCTTGGGAAGATGTACTTCACCTGTAAAGGAGACCGCGTATAAAACGCTTGTACGACCACGACTTGAGTATTGCTCAAGTGTTTAGGACCCGCAGCAGATCAGTTTAAAGGAAGACATAGAAGCAGTTCAGAGGCGAGCAGTTAGGTTCGTTAGTGGTAGGTTCAACAATGTGCGAGTGTTAGAGAAATGCTCAGGAAACTCATTTGGGTATCGCTGGAGGAGAGACGACGTTCTTTTTGAGATTTTGTGTTGAAATTTAGAGGGCCTACTTATATTTCAGGTAATGATCATAAGGACAAAATAAGAGACATTAGGACTCGTATAGAGGCATGTAGACATTCTTTTTTCCCTCGTTCAATTTGGGAGTGGAATAGGAAAGGATATGGTACAGTGCACCCCCCCCCCCCCACCACCACCACGCACTTCACGGTGGATTGCGGAGTATATATGTGGGTGTAGATGTATACACATAAATAAAAGAAATTTTTGCATCGCCCCGATTTGAAAGGTATATGGACCCTTTACATAAAAATGGAGCAGAGACATACAATAACAATCTTTCTGTCGTCCTTATTGAGCATGATAATAAATTGACAAGTTCTACGAGAACCTAGACATTCTGAAATTTTATTTCAGACTGCAGCACACACCATTACCCCTAATAACCGGTAGCACGTCGTATTGCACTGATGAACTGGCATACTGTCCACTAGACCATCAAGGGACTGTTGGCCCAGATTGTACCACTCCTCACGAAGGTTCGGCGCGGATCTCTCAGGTTCGATGGTAGGTCGTCTCGTACAGAAACAATCCTTTTCAATGTACCCCAGGCCCGTTTGATAGAGTTCGTGCCTGGAGACGTGCACGGTGAGCGCGAAAATAGTTGTCCATAACAGGAATCCCTCACAGACATTTTGCCGATATGGTTGCAATGTACCTCGCCGGATGTCATCCCTGTACCGTATAGCCTTTTGATTGCCTTCTACGAGCTCCGCTGGCGTACGGTGGCCCCAAATACTGCCACTCCCAAAACACCAGGGAACCACCACCTTGATGCACTGGCTGAGTCTAAGACGTTCATGCACACCGGACTGTCTCCAAACATGTTTCCGACGATTGTCTGGTCGGAGGCATGTATGACAAACGCTTGATGCCAATTCTGACGAGTCATTCAGCATGCTGTTGGGCCCATCTGCACCGCGCTGCATAGTGTCAAGGTGTCAAAAGTGGACCTCGCCATGGACGTCGGGGGTGAAGTTGCATGACATGCAGCCTGTTGACGTACAGCTTGAGTCAAAATACGACGTTCTGTAGCTGCATAGCTGCACCATTCAGCATAGAGGCGTTCCTGTCTGGGTTGCTCCGAGCTGAAATCCGTACCGGCTTTAGCCGCTGTGGTTGCTTTTGGCTGACCAGTGCGAGATAAGTCATCGGCAGTTGGAGTAACTGTACTTTTATCATTTTATGGTTTACTTTCAGTCCACAATTTATACTAATTTGATTATTAATTACATTCAATATATCATTAAATGTTTTCCTGTTATTCTACTTCTGAACAGAACACTTCATGCCTCTCTTGTATTCTTTTTAATCCAAATATTTCGTTGTTTCTCTTGCAGATTAGTATCGCTTCTTACAAGGAAAGTACTTGGGCTCGAAAAAACACATATACACCAAAATAGTATGAGAGATACTGTAAAGATCCCTTAGTGCACTAGTGATACTCTCGCATCTGCAAAACTCTGCGTCGTCTGTTAGAGGCCTCTGCGTGTGCCATGCCGCATTGCAGTTTGACCTGTCGGTTCGCCAGTAGGAACGGTGCAGTGTGCCTCCGAAGTTGCGTTTTGTGATGTTATTTGTGTGGTGAAGCGTCAGATGGGGCGACGATTGCTAATCAATCCTGCTAATGAATTGCGATTAGTTGAGATGAAGTTACGAAGAACCCTTCTTCGTGAAGATGGTATTAGTGTAGAAGATGAATCATTTGCATGCTTTCTCGTATCTGTTATGGTACAGAAATATGAGCGTAAGTTAGATACTGTTGTTACAAACTCATAATAATGATAATTGGGATGATAATGACGAACAACTCAGTGCAAGCGGTAGTGCTACGGTAAGTGGCGATGGAAGCAGTGGCAGTTAACACCAACAGTCTTTCGGGAAGAAGGTTAAAGTTGCAACTATCTTCACGGCTTTTGATGACAATTCGCTAGAGAACATATACGGTGATTATTACATTAGTTATAATTAAGATATCTGCATTACGTATGGCGTCTACAATTACACCTACAGTGCCATCTAGAGCATGGTTGCAGAGCTTTGCAGAAAAACGATACCCACCAGCACATTGAGGTGTACGTAGAGATCCTGTAACCAAACGTTCATACAGATATGTTTGTTCGAGCCCATGTACTTTCCTTGTTAGTTTTTATAATTATTATACAGGGTGGAGCAAATAAAAGTGGTCCAGAGAACAGACTTCCAGGCTACAAAGAAACGCAGTAGAGGAAAGAAAATGAGAACTAATCCAAGTGTAGCAGACTTTGCAAGTGCCGACAGTTCATCTCCTGCCACTCTTTCGCCCTGGTCAGAAAGCTGCTGAAGGTGGTTCGACGCTGGACAGTTGCAATTGGTGCCATCTCATTCGAAAGGTCGTGCCTCGTTTCTCGAACACTACGAGGGCTGTTGCGATACACTTAACATTTGAGGTCTCCCTACTTGAAGTAATCACACACTGACACAACATATGACCTGGGTGACCATACTGACCTCTGCTGACAGTTCTGTCAGATGTAAAGTTTACGTAAACGCGCGCTACATCCTGTTGGAAGCAGCTGTAGATTTTTCCTCCTCCGTTAATGCTATCGCAAATGGTTTGATGAAGCATATCCACTCGTCCGGGTCAGTTTTATTTTTCCCACTCTGTATATCGCGCATCTTTCGCTATAACCTACTCTAATGGTACTACATTTTACATTGTGGGTCGCTTTTCTCTAAGTCGACACACCCTATGAACGAGTAATTTTTTTAAAAATTGAACCTTTCTTCGTTTATCAATCGCAATGTCCTACAGCCAAAGTGGTTCTCATCCAACAGATCCTCAATTATATTTTCATTTCTCCTGTACATTATTATCATCCGTACCTCGGATTCCTGAACTGTTAAGACGATTGTACGGTAGTTCTCACACTTAACTGCCCTTCGTGTAATCAGAATTGTGCGGGTGCAATTCTCGCGTAAAATTAAAAAAACCTTAACAAGAGAGTATTTTCCTCCCTGGCTCGCCTTACTATACCCGTCTCTAATGACCACGCTGTCGACGGGACGTTAAACTCCAAGCTTCATATTCCTTCGCCTTACTATACGTGCTATAGTTCCACGGCATTTCTATGCACCCCTCTTGGTGTCAGTTTAACGGTAGACAGGAGTCGAGTAGATTAACTGATGATAGCACAAGCGTAGCGAGGAATTAATTTCGGGAGGGCCTTAATGAATGGTCGTTATACTAATGTGCACTTGTAATTGAATTCAATAGGGCACTGACAGTGTATATTTTACATTATTCTGAATATTTCATTCCAAAGAACTGCTAGAGACCCTCGATGATATATGAGAAACGTTAGGGAGCTTTTTTTGAATCTGTACATTCTCCACATTCGATGAAAGGTTAACCATATATTCAAGATATGAAAATGTTGATCGAAACACGGGTGGCAATGAGAAAAACAATGCCTGAAGAATTTCAATAAATTAGGAAGCAAACCATTATTCCAGAAGTTGTCTTTAACAAATTTTGATCGTACGTTTAGGCTGTTACTACTAGTAATAATAATAATAATAATGTACACACTCTAGATGACGAGACAGGGACCGCAACATAAGAAAGAAAAACTGAGGTCGAAATCAAAAAATCAGTCTTCGATTTTTTCTGTACACAGGAAGATAGAATAATAAGGTCGTCTTTTAGTAGCCCTAGTGGTGGAAATAGTCTTCACGAGTTTGCCGCCGCATTACGCGCAAATCCCACAATAGTTTCTCGGAACAACTGTTCGACATCTTCCGGTGGTTGGGCCTTGTTGGTAGCTATCAACGCCCCTTTATATGGAAGAATACGCAGGCGCGCAAACCGCGAATGCGCAATAATTTGCCAAAGCCAAGCGCTCTCTGCAGAGCGATCTATCTGCGCGTGCGCTGTGGGCTGTATTTACTAGCAGTGCGGGCAGACGCTACTCACTATAACAAAATCAGTTGTATGACGGGTCCGTTATCAAAAGATCTCCACTTCCTCGTTGTGATTTAACAGCAGCCAATGCAATGTTTTAGGCTATACTCAACTGAAATATCGCATGCCTTTTGATGCGATTGTCAGGTGTACGAATATGTACTGCTTCCTTAACGACATAGACCTGAACAGATGAAGTCGCGGATAAAATGTCTGTCTTTTCATAAAACATATTCCTGTATTCAGACAGTGTTCTGCAACTACCGACTTCTCCGGTTGCCGTAGGCGTGTATGACGCTGATGTTCGTTACAGCGTTCTTGTACTGTGCGACATCTCTTGCCTATATATGCCGTCCCACATTGTCAAGGGATCTTATACCCACCACGTTTCCTCAGGCCAAGATCATCCTTGACTGAACCTAAAAAGTTCCTCAGTTTTGCAGATGGTCTAAACACACACTTAATGTCCTATCTTGCGAGGACTCCTCCAATTTTTATCGACATGGCACCAAAGTACGGCAAGAATGTCAGATGTTCTGTATCTTCATTCTACTCCATGGATTGAATGCATTACTTATCTGTCTCTAAAAATAGCCGTTTTGTCGAAACACTGTCTTCAGATGTTGTATCTCAGCCGATAGGCTTTACAACAGAAAAATGTCTACCGGGGGTATGTTAACCGGTCCTATATCATTTTCTTTCCTCCATGTTGCCATGGATGACGCACAAAAGTTTGCGTTTGTACCGCAATGACAGTGCACGCGAGGGTTGTAGTCACTCCCCACTGCACTGTGTGAAGAGTAGAAACTCGAAAAGTTCACCAACCTGACGTCTTCTATCAGTGGCGTAACTAGGACTTGGCTTTAGGGGAGGGGGGGGATAGATCTGCTTGAAGAGCAAAATTTTAGTTAGTTTCCAGACAAACTACCATCTACCACTCCCATTGAAGAAACTAATTCACTCCCATCCAATGAAAGATTAGGTAAAACACCCCAAGTTTTCAATCTTTACCTTTCCGAGATTGCTGTTATACGATTTTTTAGGGGTTTCTGGGGGTGTTCTATCCCCCTCATCCCCCCATAATTACGCCACTGTCTTCTATAGATGTCGTCCCCACGCAGATGATAGCACGCAGGTAGGAATTCTTGAATGAGGCTGAAATTGCTAAACTATTGGCAGGAACTGACCTAATTACGGAATAAAACTGTGGTAGTTCGGAATGCCAGCTGATTTATTTAAAGTTAGCAGAAAACCAGCAAACTGCATAATAACATCCACTTGACACACATTATCTTAACTGAAAGTAAATATACAGTCATTTCCCTTGATCTAAGTCTTATGACCGCCTACGTATGCATGTTACTCCACCGAGTGCGTGTACTGAACTCACATGTCACTCTTCCGAGTGTCTGTTCTGAACTGAAGAGTGGCGGCTCGATGCAAGACTGCCTTCGTTCCGCTATTTGGCGCGCAAACATGGCTGCCGTGCATCGTCCGTCTTTAATTATTTTGTTTATTTAACTAGCAATAGTTAACATGTTTTGCCTACTCATGGCATAGCTTATCTTTGAGGTGTTTTTCTAAATTCAGTATGACATTGAATATATTATTAGTTTATTAAATATTAATGAAAATGTGATCGCGTTTTGGCGCGTGACCGACAGTGCTACAGCCAGTGCGTCCAGTGCCTGCCGCTCGGGGACTTCCCTAGAATTCGGGGAGATTTGCCAGCGCTCTTTCCCATGAGAACCCGAACTATTGCACCACCTGTCGTGGTTCTCACCAGCTTTTACCATCTGTCGCCGAATGGTCCTAACCGGCTCCACTGAAGCAATACTTCGATCTTAATATAATGGCTTTAAGCTACAAATATTACGGCTTTCAGGATTAGATAAAACAAGCGGTCTATGAACCAGCGTACATAACGCACTACCGCATTGAGAAGGATGATGGCAACTTGTACGCTGCAAATACAGGTCTGCATACGTTGGTTTTCAGTAGACGCAGCGTCCCAAGGTTCCATCTGCCTTCCTCCTCATCAAAACATCAAGACAAGCTAAAGTGCCATCTTTTTCCGCTTCAATTGAAGTTTATATTAGGATGGAACGAATTTAAATGCTGAAGAAAGGTAGGTAAATTCCATGTGGCCACACTACAACTGTGTCATCGACTATGGGGTCGAGCATATAACTGCAGTGTGCCTGCGCATTGATGTATCTTACAAACGATTTTACAGTGTCTGACATGGTTTAGTTCAGCAGACGAATTTCCGTAAGTTAATGCGAGACAAAGAAGTGCTTGTTTACCTTTTGAATGCATCTTATGTGAATACGCAATGTAAGGGACAGATATGGTACCGAGTCGATAAGTATTTTCTTTCCGTTTTGTCGTTATACGTCGTAGCAGACATGTTGTAATTCGGCACGACATCAGTGGCTGGCACACTCTGTTATCTAAAGTTCAACATACAGGTAGTGTAGAGATCACCGAAGTTAAGACTGTCGGGGTTGGATAGCACTTGGATGGGTAACCGTCCTGGTCTGCTGAACGCTGTTAGCAAGCGGGGTGCTCTCAGCCCTTGTGAGGCCAACATTGAGGAGCTGCTCGATTTAGACATAGCGGCTCCGGGCTGGAAACCCGATACAACGGTCTGGAGTGGGGGCGCTGACCACGCCCCCCTCCATACTGCATACGGGGAGTATGATGGCTGGTACAGTACTTCTCACTCCCATCGACCGAATAGAACAGCCACAGCTTGCGCTGTATGCGCCCGCGCAAAATGATGGGTGTGTTGTGCAGAAAATGTTGCCGCTTCTTTCGTAAATCTAGCTCCTTCTGACTTTGACTTAATTCGGAAGATGAACGAACCACTTCGTGGCATTCGCTTCATAACTGTTCCACAGATTCGACAGACAGTACACCGCTACATTCGAATCATCAACAGAACAGGCTCTGCTAACGGTGTACTACGTCTTTCACATCGCTGGGTGGGTTCTACACAAAACTAGTGATTACTTTGAAGGACAGTAACAGGTGCAAACATGTAACGCTTTTGTATCGGTTGTGAACAAATAGTTTCCACTATTTAACTTCCAACCCTCGTACATTTCTTAGTTGTAGGCGTTTAAAAACATAATCAAACAACCTTGCCTTCTAGAAGGCAGAGGAGGTTCTCTCGTGGAACTGCAGAATGTTTTGTGCGAACACTTAGATTGAGGAAAAGGAAAGAAAAATGTACAGCCTCCAAGGCGTAGCTACAGGGAGCAAGGAAGGAATTTATCAGTATGAAGGGAGGTAGAACGTACGAGGGTCGTTAGGAACTGGCACCTCTTAAATGCAAAGGACATCGAATATTGAAAACATACTTCCTTTACATGAATCAGAAGTCACTCAATGTCTATTAGAAATGCGAAGATGAATGAAAACTAAATCGCGAAATGGATTAAACTCAACTACTGAGAGATAGCACATTGTTATATGTAAATAACAGAATATTGCAGAACATACTGCATACTGCTGTTGCATAAAGAAGTATTTAAACATATTAAAAATGCAAAAGATGAAATTAAAAGCATTCACAGGATTCGAATCTCAGATCTTCAAAAAAAATGTTCAAATGTTTGTACAACTTATGGGACTTAACTACGGGGTCATCAGTCCCTAAGCTTACAAACTACTTATGAACTAGCTAAGACTAAAGACGGCACAAATATCCATGCCCGAAGGGGGATTCGAACCCCCGACCGTACTGGCCGTGCTGACCGTGACTGAAGCGCCTCAGTCACCTCGGCCACCGCGGTCGGCTCTCAGATCTTCAGCTCAACACGCATATGCCTCAAACCACATGCTCAGAAAGTTCTTTCAAATCTCCTTTTATTGAGGAATATTTTATTATCTTGTTCTAATGTAATATATAAAGCAGAGTGTCCGTATGTTTGTACGTGTTGCATACAAATCTAAAGTTTTGTTCCAATATTTATGAAATTTTGAACACGTAAGCTTTAATCCATGAGGACGGTCGCCCGTAAGTGTAAGAATCATATATGATATATAGCTCACGAGATATGACGTCATAAACAATGAGATGCGCGAAAAACTGCTGCATTTTGCGACAATGCTGCTCATTTTCTCCTAAACCATTGGACCGATTTCAACTAAATTTGGTACACACATTCCTTACCGTGAGGTAATAATTTCTGCATGGTTAAGAATCACATGCGGCACATGGTTCAAAAGATATTACGTCATAACCAATAGAAATCGCAAAAAAAGCCATATAATGTGGCGAGACTTTCGAAATACTCTGTATGAGAATGACATTACTTAGCGACTTGCAACCAACTTTAAACATAATTTCAAACCTTTATTAAACTTTTTCTCGCTGGCAACCATAGTAAAATGATGAAAGGAAAAAGAGTTTCTCGGTTACTACTTTTCCGCTGTTTATGGAGTAAAACTACGGCTCTCGATATGACGTTACAATTTATAATTTGAACACTACAAATTGTAGCGACAGGTAATTTTACAGACAGTATACACATATATAGTTGAATGTAGCTTCTAAATTGTATCACATTCCGACACGTAGTTCATGAGATATGAGCACATAAACGTAACGTTAATGGAAAACCGCCCCATCACGCACCAAGTTTTGATCCATTACTCCTTTACTACTAATTGTATTCCCAAAAGATTTTACAGACATACAGCTCAAAAATTCAAATGTTTGTTAAGCTTATGGGACTTAACTACGGGATTATCAGTCCCTAAACTTGCAAACTACTTATCAACTACCTTATACTAAAGACGGCACAAATATCCATGCCCGAGGGGGGATTCGAACCCCCGACCGTAGTGGCCGTGCAGACCGTGACTGGAGCGCCTCAGTCTCCTCGGCCACCGCGGCCGGCAGACATACAGCCATTATACAAATGAATATATACTTGACAAATGGCAGGAATAAATAAAGAAATACCCGGCCAACGCCGGGTTTTCAGCTAGTAACTAATAACACGTGCTTATAGTAAATCTGCATTTTTTAATGGTACTTAACAACGGGGTCATCAGTCCCTAAAGTTACAAACTACTTACGAACTAGCTAATACTAAGGACGGCACAAATATCCATGCCCGAGGGGGGATTCGAACCCCCGACCGTAGTGACCGTGCATATCGTTACTGACGCGCCTCAGTCCCCTCGGCCACCGCGGCCGGCAAATCTGCATTGTTCCGTTGCTTAAAAGCGGAATACTGTAATAGAATGCAAGTTCTATACGGATACAATCGAAATAGGTGAACTAAACACGGCGTTCCAAAAGTAGATAGCGTTTGATGTCAGGAGACGAGCTGTTGGGATGGTGGAGCCGGGCGCTGGGTGGGGTGAGCGTTGCAGGTAGGAGAGAAGGGTTAAACGTTTGCTCAGAAATGACGAGCCTTTTTTTGCTTAGCTTCGCCCCCACTTCAGGAGAAGTCTGAAACCCCGACCACCGACCCTTCCCCTTGCCCCTACGGCCACGCCCTTGGCCGGTAAGTTGCGGCCGCGCAGTGGCGTGGGTGTGGGGAGCGGCGGAAGCGGTGTGTTTGCGCAGGGCGCGGCTCGCGCGGTGTTTGCGTGGCCGGCGGCAGGTAGCAGGTAGCTTCCCAGAAGCTCCGCCGGCGTCACTTCCGGTCCGACTGCTCGGTGGACACTGGGCAGGTCGCCACGCCGCTCAAGGCCGCCGCGGCGCCTCTCCAGCCAGAGGACCTGTTCCTCGCCTCTGCGTGGGAGAAGGCGGCACCAGAAAAAGTGGTCCAGCGGGCGTGCCCTCCAAACAAACGACGCGCTACAACTAGGGACATTCCTTTGACAACTGGCTGGGGTGAACCCTTTCGCTGCGTCGCCGGAGAAGCGGCTGCAGTAACCGGGATTTATCTACTTTCTAGTAGTAGATATTTTTTCTCCATTCATCGAGTCCAAATATGTCTCTCATACTTAGTTTTATATTTTTACAAAATAATTTCTTATAATTTCTTCAACGTATTATACTTTTGAAAACAGTTGCACTCTGCTCAGTAATTTTTTGGATACAGTTAAGAGTCCACAAAGTTAGGGATCACAGCGAAATATTTATTCACCAAAAGCGAGTGCAGACTTCCAGAGACGAAATCCATACTAGCGCCAGAGGCATAGAGCACGGAAAGACGAGCTGGAATTGCCCACGAATGTTGGAATGCACAATGGACATGAATGGATGGTGGTGATGAGCCAGGGGACCCATATCACTCCAGCTGTACACTTACCACCAGTGGCGTAACTATGGGGGGAGGATGTGGGGGATATAACCCCCCAGAACCGGAAAAAAAGAAACAAAATCGTATAACAGCAATCTGGTAAAGGTAAAGATTGAAAACTTGGGGTGTTATACCATAATCTTTCATTGGATGGGAGTGAATTAGTTTCTTCAACGGGAGTGGTAGATGGTAGTCTGTCTGGAAACTGACTAAAATTTTGCTCGTCAAGCAGATCTATCCCCCCCCCCTCCAAAGTCAGGTCCTAGTTACGCCATTGCTTCCCACACCATTACTGAGCCCCCACCAGACCCCTGCTGACATGCAGGGTTCATGAATTGTTGATGTCTCCATACCCATATACCTCTAGTTGCTCGTTACTTCTGGAAATTAGGAAGGAGGAGGAGTTTCAAATGTTTGTATAGCTTATGGGACTTAACTACGGGGTCATCAGTCCCTAAACTTACAAACTACTTATGAACTAGCTTATACTAAGGACGGCACAAATATCCACGCCCGAGGGGGGATTCGAACCCCCGACCGTAGTGGCCGTGCACACCGTGACTGGAGCGCCTCAGTCCCCTCGGCCACCGCGGCCGACGGGAGGAGGAGTGTTTTACGCCCCGTCGACAGCGTCGTCATTAGAGGCGGAGCTTACATTCCGGTCGTTTGGGTTAGGATAGGGAAGGCAATCGGTCGTGCCCTTTGAAATGAACCATCCCGGCATTTACCTGAAGTCATTTAGGAAAATCACGGAAAACCTAAATCTGGATGGCCGGAAGTGGATTTGAACCACATTCCTCCCGAATGCGCGTCCAATGTCTTACCACTGCGCCACCTCGCTCTCTGTGTCTCGTCAGACCAAGCATCATGTTTCCAGTCATCAACAGTCCAATGTCGGTGTTGATGGGCCCAGGAGAGGCTTAAACCTTCGTGTCACGCCGTCAGAAAGGACAGACGAGTGGATCTTTGACTCCGAAAGCCCATATCGATCACGTTTCGTTGAATGGTTCGTAAGCCGACACTTGCTAATGACCCGGTACTGAGATCCGTAGCAACTTTCGGAAGCGTTGTACTTCCGTAACCATGAACGATTCCCTTCACTCGTCCGTGGTCCCGTTCTTGCAGAACCTTTTTTCGGCCGCAGCGATGTCGGATTCACAATACTCGAGGTGCAATCATGAAATGGTCGAGCGGGGAAATCCCACCTCATCGCTATTTCGAAGATGCTGCGTTCCATCCTTCGTGCGCCGTCTATAACACCACGTTCCCAACACACTTAAATCGCGATAAACTGCCATTGTAGCAGCAGTTTACATTAGATTAATATGTGTTCCATAGATCATAAATACGACATTTCGCAATGATGGGGAACGTGTCTGTTTAATAAATAGCGTGTAGACGTATAACTCAATATTTGAAGAATTTTTAATTTTGTTTTTTGTCTATTTCAGCGATATTACTAAGTTTTATCTAAAAATTCGTGCAAAGTGTAGAAGGAGTCGTCATTCAGAAATTATTTTTTTTTAAATACTAGTTGGCTATTTGTCAGACTTTTGATACTATCGATGCTACTTGGTAAGTGACCGAAGACTTTTGAGGCAGCATACTTCACCCCTTTCTGTGCCATAGTTAGATTTAACCTTCAATAGCGAATATCACCCTTTTTCCTAGTGTTGTAGCTGTGTATACTACTATTACTTTTGATTTGGGTCGGATTGTTAATAAGAAATACATATCTTGTGAAGCTACTGTGAAGATTCCTAGATCCTTAAATAAATGTCCGCAGAATGATCTTGGGTCGGTTCCTGCAATTATTCTGATTACACGCTTTTTTGCAATGGGTACTTTTCTACAAAAATGTTGAATTGCCCCGGAATATGAGCCCATATGAAAGCAGTGAATGAAAATAGGCACAGTTAACTAATTTACTTACATGTATGACACCAAGCTTTGCAATGTCCCACATTGCATAAATAGCTCAACTCAGATATTTCAGCAGATCTTCAATGTGTTTCTTCCAATTCAATCCCTCAATAGTGCAAACACCTAAAAATATTGAATTTTCTACCTTTTCTACAGATTTCTGTTCAAAGTCTATATTTATTAATCGTGTATGAAACTGTATATATTGAGTTTTATCAACGTTAATTGAGAGCCCATTTGTAGAGAAGCAATAATTTTCTGAAAGAAATCATTTACAATTTAATCAATTAATTCCTGTTTGTCATGCGCGGTAGCTGTACTTGTATCATTAGCGAAAAGAACTAACTTAGGATCTTCATTAATATAGTAACCGATATAACGGCTGTGCCATACACGTGCTGTGTTACACAGGCGTTGTCGGCCGCAGCACCGTCCTCTGAGTGTTGACATAACTCTGTGTTTTCATACGCACGCCTGAACCAGATTCTTTGGCTCTTCAGTCGCTGTATAAAAATACTTTTATACGAGGGTTAAATAATGGCAATACTGCCGTGGAGACATCATGCAATGGAATCTACTATTGTCGCTGATCGTTGTTCACATACCTTCGAGAAAATGGAGTCACCCATCCCACGTCGCCGGGGTGCGTATAATCAAGGGAAACAGTCAATTGTGAGTGAGTGGTCTAACGTAACGGTGTCACTGTGTTTTCAAAACAGGAACAACGGAGTTGGCTCAAGATTGAATGTGCCAGAAGTTATACAGCACGATAGTGTCATCAAGATCTTCAAGAGGCGTACGGGGCATCGGAATTATCGTACAGAACAGTGTCACTTTGGGTAAATCCTTCAATGAAGGTCGGCAAATTGTGACAGACAGCTTCGGGCAGGTCGTCCTAGCGTCTCTGAAGAAGTAGTGCATGCTCTTGCCGCGTTAGTGGACAGTGATCGACGCCTGAAGATTCGTGAGCTCGTCCACGAAACCGGATTAACTAATATGACTGTGCTTCGCATTCTAAAGAAACGCTTGGGCATGCGAAAAATTGCATGACATTGGTTCCGCATGAAATGACGGAAACGCAGAAATGGATGCGTTACGACGCTGCTCAGACGCACTTTTTGAGCGCTATGAGCGCAAAGGAGAGTGTGATGATACAGGGTTTTAGGTTAATAACCTCTTTGGTATGTTTTGGTCGAACGATAGTTATCGTTGGCGTGCAGCGATAGCTTCTGGCAACAATGCTTAGGTTGGAATGTTTTTTGTTTGTTGGCCAGTGTGCGGCAGTTTCCCGCCGACCGTAGAGCGAGGCAGTAGCATGTTGACAGTGCGTCCGTAACCCGCGTTTAGCTGTGGCTAAAGTTTTTGCCCTTCAGTCGTATCGCATATGAGTTTCAGATGCGTATTGAAATGTTTCAGTGTGGACTTGTAGACATTCATCGTGGTGGCACGCCGTTATTTAATCACTGTATTTAAAGGATGAGTTTTTAACATTTGTCGTTCCATAAGAAAGGAAGTTAACAAAGTTTATTGTTATGGATCAACCTAGTAATTGTCTGCATCCTATACAGTCATACCATTGGAACAATGATTAAGGAGTAATTAAACAGCAAATACAAAATAACGGCACCTTCGCCCATCGAGGATTAGGTGGACGCAGCTGTGACGTTACAAGAGGCTTTCCTACGCCGTATTGTAACACAGTATGAGACATGGTCCACATCGTACGAACCAAAACTGAAACGCCAAACGACCGAATAGCGTCATTATGGGTCGCCGTGAAAGTCGTAAGTGCGTCAAAGCCCCAGTATGGTGAAAGTTATGGTGATTCTCGTGAACGACTGTCATGGTGTTCACATAAAGTTCCTCCACGGCAAACCGACAGTGCACAGCATTATTGTTCTTTTGTGGAGCATCAACTGCGACCACCTTTGCGAAAGAAGCAGCAGCGGTTTCTGCGCAACCCACCCATCATTTTACACGACAATGCGCGGGTGCATACAGTGCAAGCTGTAACTGCTCTGTTCAGTCGATGAGATTGGGAAGTACTGTACCATCCACCATACTCCCCGGACTTCAGTCCTTTTGACTTTGATTTGATTCCGAAGATTTAGGAATCACTTCATGGCATTCATTTCAGAACTGTTCCAGAGATTCAACAGGCAGTAGACAGCTCCATTCACACCATCAACAGAACAGTCTCTGCTAACACATCGCTTTCAACGGGTTCTACACAACGGTGGTAACTACTTTGATGGACAGTAACAGGTGCAGACATGTATCGGTTGTGAATAAGTAGTTGGCACTATTTAAGTTCCAACCCTCGTAGCTTCGAGAAACGCGAACTAAGGATTCCCATCAATGTGAACTGCAATAGGGAATAAACAAAAACTCGACATTAAAATGGTTCTGTTACTGATATATTTCGTAATTTCCACCTTGTCGTGATGTGTTGTTTTCTTCAGTGCGGTCGCACACGAGGACCGGTCTCCTGACGTAAATAGATGGCCTGCTGCGAGCCCTGCAGTACAGTGGTCGAAGGAGGACATGTAAGGGTTTGGGTTGGGCGGGACACGACTTCTACACTATAGTCTGTGCACGAGAACAACCTTTCGCTTACCTAATTTCTTCTTTTTAATACATTTCAGCACCGTAGTGCCATGCGACTGATGCGCTACGAGTTTACTTTTCTTGAGTCATGGACTTTTCAGGGCATCAGATACATTCTTCCGATTCAGCCTAAGTGGCAGGTAACACTAATGGACGCTGTTGTAGCAATTATCCATAGAGAGTGTCTAGACTATGTAGAGAGGAGATTCAATAAGTTTTATCAGAATCTGACTAGTTTTCAATGCATTTGCAGAAAAAAAAATTCGTTTCTATTTCCGTGCAACTACTTGTAAACATAATAAAAAGCATAAATATCCTGTAGCTGATTCCCATATCTCGTAGCACTTGATACCAAACTTCTTTGCTTGTAGAGGTAGTACGTTATTATTGCCAGCATTACTTTCCAAAACGTCAAAGAATCATCCACAGAAACACTTTCTCCGTTTTTTATGAATTTTGCTAAAAGTAAGCAATGTGTGTCAGTGCAAGGGACTAGTGAATTAAGCCAAGTCATCATCAGATTGGGAAGAAATAACATGTGGTGTCCCACAACTATCCATCTTAGGGCCACTGCTTTTTCCTGTGTACATTAATGACCCAGAAGCAGAGTTCGTTTTTTATGCAGATGATACACGTATTGAAATAAATACCATGTCGAGCTTAGTTCTGGAAAGGTCTGATAATTTCATTAACATTAATAAATGGTTTAAGCCAACTCATTGACATTAAACTTTGAAAAGACTCACTAAATGCAGTTCAGAACATGAAAGAGATTCCCATCCATTATATGCATAAAGTATGAAGAAGAACAGATAGAAGAGGTTGACAGTATAAAATTCCTGGGATTACAGCTTGATAATAAATTCAGTTGGGAGGAGCACACCACAGAACTGCAGAAACGACTTAACAAATCTGTATTTGCAATACGAGTGGTATCAAACATAGGAGACATAAAAATAAAAAAGCTTGTATACTTTGCTTACTTTCATTCCATAATGTCACATGGTATAGTATTTTGGTGTAATTCTTCAAGTCAATCAAAAGTTTTCACAGTCCAAAAGGGTGCATAACGTATAATTTGTGGTGTAAATTCATGGACATCCTGCAGAAGCCTCTTCAAATAACTAGGTATATTAACTACTCCCTGCGAGGGTGAAGGTCGGGGTGAGAGTTTAAAATAGGGAAAGATTAATTTTTGAAACTCACAACCACCAGCTGCGAACCAAATTCCTAAACATGCAAAAACACTGGAACTGTTATTGCGACTGTTTGACTCGTTTTCTAGGGGATGATATCACACGTTCGCAGCTTTCCTTCCCTGCATATGATTAACAAAACAAATTCATAATAAGTTCAAGTTCATGAGAGAAAAGGGTGTACTAACTACTATTTTAGAAAACACGTGAAAGTTCACTTTATGTTGTTTATTTCACAATACTTGAACCCTGTGGCTGTCGCGTCTGTACGTCGGTAAATGTACCAAATAAAGTTATAGCTCGTGAGCCCCCAGACAAAATGAATATTTGTCGCGAATTGATTTCACACCATGTGGCTGTCTCAAACACCGTTTAGGTTCATGCCTATGCGACGACACGTGTTACATTAACAAATCACAGTCACTTTAATTCAATGTGATGCACACCTTGTTGCACCGGCTAAATATTCACAAACACACAGTAGCACTCGATTTAACTTGGTGCAGTCTACGACGAGCAACCACACGTGGCGATTGCCACACACAAATCTCAAGTCACCACCTCGAGATCCACATGCCGACTGAGGCAGAGCGACCCCGCCAGGCCAGCCACACCACGTGCTCTCTCTGGAGTCCTCACTTCCTGCCCTCGCGCGCGCCAAAACTCAACTGCCGGGGTTTTTTCCCCTACGTCATCAACTTCCCCATGTAAGCTGTTGTAACCGATTTGCCAACGTACAGCGCTCAGCCAATAAATTTCTAAAACTTTACTTAAAATCAAAATAATTACACTACACATTAAACAAATATTTTCTTACGTTTTTATATTAATATAAACATCCTTTGTACTGTTTATCATAATTGTGCAATTTCTTATACCACAGATAAGTGATTTAACTGAATACTTCAAGATAAAATACAAAAGATTAATTGAAAATAAAATGATAAATAGTTCATATATTATTTTTATAAACAAACATTGCCATGCTAGTTGTGTAACTGTCTTGTCTTCGTTGGTAATTTATTACTTTTCATTGTCAATTAAACATATTACGTTAGATGTGACTATATCAGCTAATGTATTGTTTATTTATCAACAGGCTATTTTGTAATGAGGGCCTTAAAGGTTCCTAACTGCATCGTATTACTTCAAATGCCAGTAGTATTACAATATTTGCGCACTGCACTGTGCCTGGCACTCGCCATTGTCCCTCTCTCCCCTCACCGGAAACGAACTGTAAAATCCTAAGTTGGAACAAGCCACCAACATCGGCCTGCTCGCTGGCCTCCCATCAGCTACAAGCACACAGCAAATCTCAACGTGGAGAATTTCTACCTATGGCCTAACTATAAATGTTGTCACCCAACTGTGTACATACATTGCTACCATAATTAATAAGATTAAAATTGTGTAACATTTAGTGCATTGGCATGGTCAATGTTTGCAGTGAACTTCATACTGTTTAATTATCAAATGCTATTAATTACCAGTATTTCTATTGGGCAGTAATCTCACAATACCCCCAATTGCGGCAGCCAAACCATGTGCAGGATGGCGCAAGTAGCACCAAAATTAATACATTCAAATTAACAAAATTTTTAAATTACAAAATTATTGAATCGGATTGGCTCAAACACTATGCCAATTATGACCTCAAGTAACGCAAAAAATAAATAAATAGATAAATAAAAAATAAACAGGGCAGTGAGATAATTTCCCAATATTTGTACCATAAAGGCCACTTATAGTGTGTGCATATTTTTAAGAAAAGAATCCTTATAACTAATTACATCAATGAAATTTAAGTGTGCCTGTTGTTTATATACAGAATTGGCACCAAATTTATAATATTATTAAACTTTAGACTTTAGAGAACCTTGTCCTACATGAAAAAACTAGAATTGTCACTATAAAAACTTTTGACGGTGTACAATCCACTTGTTTGAAGGAAATCTCTCACCACTTTGACACTGAGAACCCCATAGTCATCGTTGCAGCAACCTATGTCTCCGTCATTTCAACCAACATGCTGTTGCAGCTTAGATTCATGTCACTGGATCAAGCGTTCTTGTTCACACACGTCATATGCACCCTACATGGAACAGGAAAAGCAGAAGGCACTCATGAGTCAACATAGACAAAAGTTTGTCTGGTCACCAGGATTCGGTTGGATTTGTATCCCACCCCCCTGCCATCCAGACTTGGTGCAATTGAAACTAAGCATTGAGACATGTACAGTAACATGTAAATCAACAGAATTAAGAACTGAAAGTGGCTGTTGTTAGTCATTATCAGATTAACCCAAACCACCATGCCTGCACTCTCATCAGCCATAGCTTCAGATGAAACAGACAAGAGAATATGTGGCCTACTTGGAGTATTACTACCAAACGAATGTTATCATAGAGAATTTTCTCTTCTATCAAAATGACAGCTACAAGCATAAATACAAATCCTACCCCCTCGCACCAAAAGAAATTATTTCTACTGGTGTGAGGTTAAATTTGCATCCCCGTCACCAGCCTCATGTGCTTTCCACAAGTACTCCCCACAATAAAATATCTAAGGTTAAAGTCTAATCTCAAAATTAGTTTATCACAAAACATCTAAATTTTTTAAAATGAAGTATCACCAAACCCTATTGATACTCAGGCTAGACAGAAAAATAGTTCTCGTCAACTGTTGTTGCAGAAATTGTTCAGTCAACAGTTGAGCAACATTAAAGAAACCAAAATGTGTTATCAGAATCAGTTTAATATAACAATACAGAGAGCATTCCCTATTAGACACATTACCTACCAAACACTCAAAGAGACAGACATTAAAGAGCAAACACTTTCTTTCATTGAAACATTTCTCAATCCAACCCACCTTTAGCCAAAACAGCCACAACAAACATACATTCCTCACTTCTGACCCATATGGTCAGTCACACCCACATATGCAACACTGTCAGCTGACATTTTCATCACAATTTATCTAAGCCACAGACCCCACTGCCTGCATCAATGTCCACCACTTTCTCATTCTCCGAGTCACCCCACAACTCACATCACATATCCAGCCCAGCTCACATATACACACACATAAACAGTACACTCCCACTTCCTCTATCCTTTGGTGTTGGCATACATACATACTTATTTACCTCATGTACCACTGTTGAACTGCAAATCTGATACAAGCACATGTTTTAACACAAACAACAAAAGAAAAACATTTACCAAGAACACTTGTAAACTTGACCCCAATGCTTAAATCTAAACACACAAGTAGATACTAACACAGACCACAGAACAAATATACACAAATTCTTAACCTACTATCTACAATGCATTGAATCTCATATTTCATAATTTACACTGGATTATGGCAGTTACATGTGTAAACATGCCATTAAATCTTTATCACTTACAACATTTTTGAATTTCACCCTCTTCATGCATCCCTCCAGACTTAATTTTAACACTTTATCTTTATACTTCAACTGAGCTTCATATCTGCACGGGAAATCACTTCCTAACATTAGATTTAAACAAAGTCCCTTTATGACTAATAAATCTTGAATAAATAGCTCCTCCTCAATGATTACTTCAAATTCTGGGTTCTCTTTCATATAGTTTGGTTCGTTCAAGAATTCATTTTGTATCTTAGCTTGCTTGGCCTTCCCCCAATACTTATTTAAAAACAACTTTTCAAACGCCTCAAAAGTTACAAATTTATCAGCACACTGATTTGCCCAAGTTTGAGCAGAACAGTCAAGCATTCTCTTTGCTAACTTCATTTTACACTGGTCTGACATACCAGGCACAAATTGGTCCTTGCATGCAGCCAAAAAATCTACTGGATGATAATTACCCACTGCTGAAAACTTTCTTCCACTAGGTGTCTGCACCATGGACCAATTAGTGTTTCCTGATGCAGTACACAATTCTAGATTATTTATTCTAGTGTTCACCTTCTCAATCTCAGTATAGTTTACTGTCACTACTCGTTCTATCTTTTTCCTAAAGTTACATTCTGTATTCTCTAATTTTCCTGACATCAAAGTTTTTGTTTCCTCAATACCTGCCACCATCCTCTTGTCGACCTCAGCCAAGGCCTGCATAGTGCCCTCATTCCTGTGATCACATATTTGTTTCACATCATCTAACTTGCCTCCTACCTGAGTCTCAATAGCACCAACTCTGGCATGTATCTCCTTTTCCCTATTTTCAAACCGTTCTGTTTGACTTCCTATCTTTTTGTCAATGTCTATGATTATTTCTGCCTTTAATCCAAGCATTGAATTTTGTAGTGCCCCAATGTCTGCTTTAAAGTCTGCTTTCAATTCTGATTTTACCGTTTCTATTTCTGTTTTTACCGTTTCTATTTCTGATTTTAAATTTGAGTATGAATTTTCTATTTCTGATTTTAAATTTGAGTTTGAATTTTGTATTTCTGATTTTAAATTTGAGTTTGAATTTTCTATTTCTGATTTTAAATTTGAGTTTGAATTTTCTATTTTTGATTCTAAATTTGAGTTTGAATTTTCTATTTTTGATTCTAAATTTGAGTTAATACTCGCTAACATGGCTGCGAACATCTCCGCTGTCAACAACATTCCCTCAGTATTTACCCTCTCTGGACTTTCTGGTATGCTACCCTCTGAATCTACGTCGCTTGGCGATTTTTTAAAAATCTGCTCCATTTTGTGTGCCACAAGAAAGCTTGATTAACACACAAGAATTTATAGCGCCAGCTGCTTTACTTATCTTTTAATCCAGACGTTGCTGCAACGAGCTGCGACGTCCCCCAACGCTCGCTGCCGTCTGTTGTAGAAGCTGTGGCTGGAATATGTCCTCACTGCATTCCTTATCCTTTGTAGAATCGAAGCTGCTGGGCCCCGACGCTCCGTTGGCGACTTGCGAAGTCCCCACGATCACTGCCGTCCGTTGCAGAAGATGAAATTTGAGTGCGTTGAACCCACGCGCCACCGCTCACTGCTGCCGGTCCGATGCGCCGTCGATCGCCGGTTACGGATGCCCGCGCTCGAACTCTGCGTCACTAACCGTCGTTAAACGCGCGACGCGATTGCGTATCTGCTTGCAACTGTTCGTAACTGTTCACTGTCCTATACACACCCTAATCTCTCCGTCCGAGCAAGTCCAACGTGAACTTATCCCGGCTGAGCCCCCAAATGCGAGCGTGAAGGTCGGGGTGAGAGTTTAAAATTGGGAAAGATTAATTTTTGAAACTCACAAACCACCAGCTGCGAACCAAATTCCTAAACATGCAAAAACACTGGAACTGTTATTGCGACTGTTTGACTCGTTTTCTAGGGGATGATATCACACGTTCGCAGCTTTCCTTCCCTGCATATGATTAACAAAACAAATTCATAATAAGTTCAAGTTCATGAGAGAAAAGGGTGTACTAACTACTATTTTAGAAAACACGTGAAAGTTCACTTTATGTTGTTTATTTCACAATACTTGAACCCTGTGGCTGTCGCGTCTGTACGTCGGTAAATGTACCAAATAAAGTTATAGCTCGTGAGCCCCCAGACAAAATGAATATTTGTCGCGAATTGATTTCACACCATGTGGCTGTCTCAAACACCGTTTAGGTTCATGCCTATGCGACGACACGTGTTACATTAACAAATCACAGTCACTTTAATTCAATGTGATGCACACCTTGTTGCACCGGCTAAATATTCACAAACACACAGTAGCACTCGATTTAACTTGGTGCAGTCTACGACGAGCAACCACACGTGGCGATTGCCACACACAAATCTCAAGTCACCACCTCGAGATCCACATGCCGACTGAGGCAGAGCGACCCCGCCAGGCCAGCCACACCACGTGCTCTCTCTGGAGTCCTCACTTCCTGCCCTCGCGCGCGCCAAAACTCAACTGCCGGGGTTTTTTCCCCTACGTCATCAACTTCCCCATGTAAGCTGTTGTAACCGATTTGCCAACGTACAGCGCTCAGCCAATAAATTTCTAAAACTTTACTTAAAATCAAAATAATTACACTACACATTAAACAAATATTTTCTTACGTTTTTATATTAATATAAACATCCTTTGTACTGTTTATCATAATTGTGCAATTTCTTATACCACAGATAAGTGATTTAACTGAATACTTCAAGATAAAATACAAAAGATTAATTGAAAATAAAATGATAAATAGTTCATATATTATTTTTATAAACAAACATTGCCATGCTAGTTGTGTAACTGTCTTGTCTTCGTTGGTAATTTATTACTTTTCATTGTCAATTAAACATATTACGTTAGATGTGACTATATCAGCTAATGTATTGTTTATTTATCAACAGGCTATTTTGTAATGAGGGCCTTAAAGGTTCCTAACTGCATCGTATTACTTCAAATGCCAGTAGTATTACAATATTTGCGCACTGCACTGTGCCTGGCACTCGCCATTGTCCCTCTCTCCCCTCACCGGAAACGAACTGTAAAATCCTAAGTTGGAACAAGCCACCAACATCGGCCTGCTCGCTGGCCTCCCATCAGCTACAAGCACACAGCAAATCTCAACGTGGAGAATTTCTACCTATGGCCTAACTATAAATGTTGTCACCCAACTGTGTACATACATTGCTACCATAATTAATAAGATTAAAATTGTGTAACATTTAGTGCATTGGCATGGTCAATGTTTGCAGTGAACTTCATACTGTTTAATTATCAAATGCTATTAATTACCAGTATTTCTATTGGGCGGTAATCTCACATCCCCCTCAGTATATTTATTCCTTAATGAACCTTGTCATAAGTAATATATACCTTTTCCCAACAAACAGCTCAGTTCATACCTACAATACTAGGAACTAAAATGATCTACACAAGGATTTCAAAACACTTACTTTAGTTCAAATAGGAGTCCACTACTCAGGAACACATATTTTCAATAATTTACCAGCAACCATAAAAAATTTAGATACAAATAAAAATCAGTTTAAGATCAAAATGTTTCAAATGTTTGTATAGCTTATGGGACTTAACTACGGGGTCATCAGACCCTAAACTGACAAACTACTTATGAAATAACTATGACTAAGGAGGGCAAAAATATCCATGCCCGAGGGGGGATTCGAACCCCGACCGTAGTGGCCATGCAGAACGTGACTGAAGCGCCTCAGTCCCCTCGGCCACCGCGGCCAGCCCGTATCATTCAAATGTCGAATGACTCAGCCCAACTTGAACAATATTTTATTGTGTTGAAATGTATGAAATTCCTCATTGTTCCCAAATTAAGTAATCTACAAAGTAGCGCAAATCTGTCTTGGTAACTTGACTGTTCAAAAGTGGATACTTGCCATCCTCTCACGGACGTGGAAACTTGGTGGAAACGCACGAGGAGGAGGAACTGGTGACGTCACAGCGTGGAGTCCAACGTTCCACTACCCTGCGAAGCGTGGAACGATGGATCTGGCAAGTTAGATTTTTGATTCGTGGAGTGGAACGTGGTAAATGAGATGCTAATTGGTTACGCGTGACAAGCAGTAATTTTGAGCCGCCATATTGCAAATTGAATTCCGTATTTCGCGCCTTCTTTCGCTGTAGCATACGATTTATGAATGTAATCTTGTTTAAAGCGTAGTAAAAATGAGAAACTTTCGAAAACGCGTCACTTTCCATACGATTACCAAATTACCAGAACTACATATTGATAGCTTTAAATGTCATTGTATTGAACATTAGTCCGTGTTATGATTTTTATACTGTGAAAGAATATCGTTCCTATGCTACAACGCCATTCTGTCAAAGGAGCGTGTTTGTGATACTATGTCATAGCTAAATTATATATTACAACATGTCTTAGGTGCGTACCGTACCATGTAGAAGGAAACGTCGAAACAGTGCACAGATAGCGTAGTTGGTAGCGTCGCAAGCTGCTGTGCAGCGATTGCAAGCGTATCGAGTTCTTCCAAATATTTTTTCCCTTAACGTTACTGATTCTTTTTTGTTAATTTAAATACAATATCCGATATTTGATGCTATTTCTTTTTAAGACGATAGATTAGCGCGGTGGTAAGCGTCACTAGCTGTGGAGGGAAAGTCACGTAAATAACAGGTTTGCATCTAACTCACCAGATATTTTTAACGATTTGGTTTAATTACCTTTTATGGAAATTTTTTGTTAATTTTAAAATACAGTATTCGACGTTGTTTATTACGAGCTAGAAAGAATTCTGTCCACGAGAGAATTTCTTGAGTTTTTTGTTCTAGGGCTCAGCGACCAATAAATTTCAAGACAGTACCCTACGTCGGTTTTCCTTCCGGTGTTTGAATTCTGTTGCAAATCAGTACAGTGTTGGAAGAGTTCAGTTTTACAGTGCAAAGAGAACATGTGAGCGGTCACGGAAGGAGATGCAGTAAAAGGAACAGTTTTTACGTACAACACTGAAAGCAAAAATTATGACAACGAACATGGTTTGAGACGTTATCCTGCGTTAATGAACAAGTTAAATGTATCAGGCAGAAACTGTTTCCTCCGAAGGAAGGCCAAAGTACTTTTTGCATTATGCTGAATATGTACAACATGGAAATTGGGAATAGAAGAGAGATCAATATAAGTGGAGCTGGTGGAGATGATGTATTTCACCGTTGATAGTTTTTTTAATGATTTTTTGCCAAAAGCGATTGTTCGAACATTTTGTTATTATCAACTGCTTTCAGATATATGTATCGTCTTTGTGTGTCTTGGAAGAAAGATTAATTTTTTGAAGATTATTGCATCGCACGTACAAGCAAATGTACAGCTCTACCTGTGACATAAGAAAGCTACAACATTCCGGCTACTTTTTCGATGATCGCTAACAGACCAACCATGTAATTTTACGCACATCCTTGTTTGTAAACACTCTGGTGTACGCGCTAGATGCAACGGGCACTGGAGAGCGATGCGGTCGCAAATCACGATGAGAAGCACGTTCCGTAGGATGTAGCGGGTCGTTTCAGAGCGTGCTGAAGCTAGGTATATAGCACGTCTGGCGTGCACCATGTAGATCAACACGTCCCGTGTGAGGACCAGTTTACTGAAATAAGATTTTATGGATGGCTTCTGAAAACTTCCCATCAAAAACTGCAGTGCAAAAAATTCATGAAGTTCGTCTGCGCTGGCTTCTACCAAACTACTTAGCCCTGAATGTGTTTCTGAATAAAGTCTACATGATAATGGTTGGTTTCGCAAACAATTGGTTTTACGATTTTATTCACCAAATACAGTTTGAACGCTTCTGCTGCATAATTTGCTTCTGTGTCCCACTGAAGTGTTTATTTTTGTTCTACACTCATCAAGAATTTCTCTCATCCGTGTTCTCTCTGTGTTTTTTGTTTCGTCAAATGTGACCTTGTAGTTTAGTCCCCTATAAACAACAACAACATAATTTGCCTGTTGGTCAGGTCGACATTTACCAACATACTGTGCTTTCAGAGGTTCGTTGGAGCTGTTATCCACTTCCCACTTCCAGTCTTCACATTACACTCGTTGCACTGGTTCAATACGTTCAATCTTGTCCTCACTATCTACCGATTACACTCGAGTTATTTTTCTGGCGTTTGTTCCAAAACGCCCCTGTAGTTGTCATCAGTATCCAGATCTCTCCAGCTGTCATTGATGTCAACCAATTCAGCTATCGGTTCACTCAGAATCGTAAGAATTTACTCTGACATAAGAACACTCCACGTACTTGGCTGCATCGTTTCGTGTTGATAGCTCCGCTCAGACTCTAAAATACATGTGATTTATACAGACTTGCTCAGTTCCTGGTAAAGAAATTGCCCATATGTCAGCACATTTATGTCTACAGTTAGCTGAGGAAGTAGTGTTTCACATGGTCATCAGATGGCAAGCAATACCCTTTTACCTGCAACTGGCGAGCACGGAGTGTACATCTGACACCTATGCTCTCTCAAACTGGAAGATGCACGTAGTTCCGTAACAGTCCAGCTGATGTGATTGTAGTCCCTTAGCACGCAATTATAAACTGCATTCGATTTTTTTCGTGCTGCTCCGAGCATGCCAAGCTCAAATGGCCGACCGTACAGATAAAGGGGATAAATCTACTTCATGTTTTACAAACATTTGGAGGTGTTTTGACTGAATGACACCCAAATTTGCACAAAACAAATTTATTTACACATGTTAGCATTAGAATTTCAGTTAATACATATACATCGTTACCGAATAATATTCTGACTAGACGACGTAGGGAATCAAAAGATAAACCAAGTTCCTATTGTCCTTAACAAAAGTTCTCTTCTATGAAGCCCGCTAGCATCGTGGAACGGTATTCAAAATGTTGAGAGTCCACAAGATCTACTTTAGAAGTCAGAAATATTTGAAGTTCACCAAAAGAGAGTCCGGAGACGAAGACGGTCGTAGCGCCAGAGTGATGAGAAACTGAGCGAAGATCCAGAGTATATGTCAAAAGAGAGTCCTGTGTCGTTGCGTGAATAGTCTTCGTCCGTAGGCGTGTCTTTCCGTAACTGACATACGGGGGCGAACTGACGCCGCGGCAGGCTCCGTGCCAGGATACAGCCGGCTTCAGCTAAGCCGGTCGAGAGTAGTGATACTTCCTGCAGTGCGGTCCGTTGCCTGTAGCTCCACCTCCAAGAAGTAGTGCACGTAACGTGTACTGTTGTCATCCTTTGCGTTCCCTGAAAATGGTTGTCGTATGCTACACTTCGTGGTAGAATGTGTACCGCCTGAGTTACGCTACCCGGTACACTCATCGGTCAAGTGATTTGCCGGTCCGTGCTATCCTGGAGCCGGTATAACAGCAGCAATTTGTTTTCCAATAGAAGAAAAAAATATATATATTCCTGTCATTTGTTGAAAGAGAAGCACAGAGAAGGAAGACTTTTTGCAAATTTTACTTGATGACGAGATTCCGAAACTCGAGAAATTCGCCGTTGGCATTATGTGATTTTTGCGAACCACTTATGCTCGTGAAAAAATTTTCAAGTGCCTTATTCGGCCCACTGTGCAAAAAATACTGTGACCTCTGTACCTTAGAAGCACCTTGATTGTGGAAGAATTTCCAAGGAATGCTTAGAATTCACAATTAGGACAATATACTTCACAGAAACGCCTTGTATAATCGCGAATCAAAATTACGCAACTTCAAACAAGCGTATTATCGGTACTGCCTTTTTTTCAGTTTATCGTGATCGGGAAACGTATCGCAATGCTCTTGGCATATAATTCAGCTCAAGCGAAGCGCAGCGCTTGCTAATGACTCCTCCTGGTGCCAGAACAGAAAGACACACTCCCTATCATCCTCCCCTCTCAAATGTGAAGCTGAGATAAGTGTTTAGTACCAAAGTTGCAAAAATTATCCGGGATTAGGGTATTTGAGTGCTTTGTGGTTCTACGTTAAGTTGCATGTTACATGACTAGATTGCTCTACATAACTCTAAACTTGTAGGTATCAAGAGGGTATTTTTGTCGGATGTGGGTATAAAATGTAGACTTGTATCTTCGTGAATAACAGAAGTCTAACATTTTTTTATAATTCTTCTTAAGCAGGATTTATCCTCTTTATCTGTGGGAAGTGAAATAGAAATTTGGCGCCTCTAAAATTCAAATGAGTAGGGGAAGGTAAGGTAAGATAACGAGTAGTCTGAGATAACAAAACATTAATTTAATGCGACTGCACATAAATAGCACCTGGAACACGTGTGGTAAATTTTTCCATCCTAGCTTCAATTTTTCCCTCGGGTACAGCTGTGTCGGTTGTGGCACAGTCAGTGCTACTCTGTGGCTGTGGCCAGGAGATGAGGAACAGACTTCTGCTGTACCTGGTACCTGCAAGGATTCTAAGACTGTCCACAGGCTTGAAGTTTTCAGCTAACATTTCGACAGATGTATTAGGCAGATACCTCGCTCTTTATCCGCGCATAATACGCGGATATCCGCGTCGCTCACAATTTTAACCGCAAGGTAAGAAAGTACCTCTAGTTACAGGAGCCTACCTCAGGGGTTAAGCCGTCCTCCCACGGGACGTGGAAACGCACGTGGAGGAGGAAGTAGTGACAACGACCCGTGGAATACCACGTTCCACTACCCAGCGAAGCGTGGAATGAAGCGTGGAATGAAAGATGCAGCATGTTAGACTTTGCTTCGTGGAGTGGAACGTGGCCAATGACAAAGCAGCCTGGTTTTCACTTGACAATCAGAACTTTTGAGCCGCCATATTGGAAACGGAACTCCGTATTTCGTGTCTTCTTTCGTTGTAGCGTACGATATATGAGCATAATCTTTTTGAAAGCGTAAGAATATTGAAGAAATTTTGAAAAGGCGTCATTTTAGATATGATTTTTTACAATATAGTACCGGAAACAGCATTTTCATAGCTTTAAAGGTTCTCGTATCAGTATTATAATATGTACAATGTGAAAGAATATCGTTCCTTTGCTACAGTATAACGCATTCTATCACAGAAGCGTCTTTGTGATACTATGTAATACGTAAATAACATATTGCAACATGTTTTAGAACTGTAATACATCTTAATTCAGAAGCACCTGCTCGGGAGTCTGAATACCGTAGGGGTAGTGTCGCGGGCTTTGGTGCAGTGATGAACGGCGGAACAGGTTCGAGTCTCTGCATTTCCTCAATATTTTTGTTTTTTACTTTTTTGTTTCCTTAACGTTTCTGGTTCTTCCTTGTAATTCAAGTATAATATCCGATATTCGTTGTTATTTCTTTTTAAGACGACCTATTACGGCAGTGGTTAGCGTCACGAGCTGCGAAGGAAGAGCGATGTAAATAACAGGTTTGCATCTACACTCTCCCAGATATTTTTAACGATTTGGTTTAATTACGGTTTATGTAAGTTATTTGTTAATTTAATACAATTATAATATTCGGTATTCGGCGTTATTTATTACAAAGAAGAATGACCTTTGTCCACGAGAGAAATTGTTGAGTTTTTCGTTCTAGGCCACTCGGTTTTCCCCACGGTAATTGAATTAAGTTCAGTACAGTGTTGGAATAGTTTAGTTTCACAGCGTAAACTGAACATGGCTATCGCGTGTTTACGGAAGCAGATGCAGTGTATGAGGAACAGTGTTTACGTACAATAATAACAGCAAAAATTATCACAACGAACATTGTTGAGCTGAGGCATTGTCCCACATGTATAACAAGTAAAATGAATTGGTCAGAATCTATTATCTCTGAATATGCAGAATTTTTACAACATGGGAATATAAGTGCAACACATTTTGAGCCGGTACAAATGATTTTTATTACCGTTGACAATTTTTTAAAGAATTTTTGCCGAAAGTGATTTTGTCTTAAATTTCTTTACTATTCTCAACCGCTGTAAGATAAATGTACCGTCTTTGTGCTTCTTCAAGAAAAAATACAATTTCTGTAAGAGTATTGCATGCCATGAGCAAGCATAAGAAAGCATTTCGTTGTTTTTTTTTTTCTGACGATACCGTGTAATTTTACACACGTCCATCTTTGTAAACACAATGATCTACACGCCAGTCCGCAAAGGGCGCCGAAAAGCGCTTCGGTCGTAAAGCAAATCACGATGAGCAGCACGTTCCGTGGGGTGTAGCAGGTCGTTTCAGAGCGTGCTGTATCTATGTAGACAGCACGTCTGACCTACGCCACGTCGGGACAACACGTCCCGTATGAGGACGGCTTTAATGTATCCTCTGAAGAAGGTTCCTGTAACGAATCCGAAACGTTGGGGAAGTATATCGTCATGACGCAGCAAATAGCTCAGAAGAAGGTCAATTTTAAGATCCCTTTTGTTATAACATGTTGATGAAGTCGTCAAGAAGGAAGCCGGCGCCGCACAGTTGTAAGAAAGACCCAGCATCCATAGATGATGTAAGGGACAGGAGCAGCGGAACCGGAGGGAGAGTCTATCCGCAGCCCTGCCCTCACACAGCACGGTGCAGCACACAGTAGCCTACAGTGGGCGGCGTGGCGCCACGTGCCTGCCTGTGCCGGGCCCAGTGGCTGGCGCGTATGCTGCCAGAGCCGCTATCGGTTTCCGATATCCTTTGTGTAGCCTCTGCCTCTGCATAGGCCGCCCTGCCGCTGCCGCCGCCGCAAGCAGCTGCCAATCGATAAGAAAATAGAGCGAGCGCGCCGCCGACGGTGCGTGAAGCGGCACCCACGTCATATACCCGCCACAGCTGACACAGTGGAGTGGTGCACGACCTTTTCCGTTATACGGAACACTTTTCTTCTCTCTCTCTCTCTCTCTCTCTCTCTCTCTCTCTCTCTCTCTCTCTCTCTCTCCCCTCCCCCTCCCCCTCCCTCTCTCATGTACAAGGTGTCCCAGCTATCTTGTCCACCCAAAATATCTCTGGAACAATAACAGGTATTGGAAAACGACTTTCACCGGCATCAATATTCTAAAACGAAAGCAAATGTGTTTTTTAACACAAACTTTTTTTAATTTTTTTTATTTTTTTATTTTATTTATTTATTTATTTATTTATTTTTTTTTTTTTGTAATAGACACCCTATATTTTTTCTTCAGCAATCCATAGCATGACAAATCTCATAAACAATGGCGTTGATTGCATCGCAATATTCCAATTACATCCCGAGATATTGCGACGAGAAGTTGACGCTTGAAAAACCCGAAATACGCTGCTATCGCACGTCCTGAGGCTCAGGCGTGAACCCCATGCAGCAGACCGTATTATTCGTTTCGGACCTCTTGGTAAGTATGGAAGTGCAATTACGCATGTCAATCACATCGCAATTACGGGCAGCATGGGGTTCACGCCTGAGGCTCAGGCCGGCCGCGGTAGCCGAGGGGACTGAGACGCTCCAGTCACGGTCTGCACGACCACTACGGTCGGGGGGTTCGAATCCCCCCTCGGGCATGGATATTTGTGCCGTCCTTAGGATTAGCTAGTTCATAAGTCGTTTGTAAGTTTAGGGACTGATGACCCCGTAGTTAAGTCCCATAAGCTATGCAAATATTTGAACATTTGAATTTGAACACGCCTGAGCCTCAGGACGTGCGCTAGCAGCGCATTTCGGGTTTTTCAAGCGTCAACTTTGCGTCGCAATATCTCGGGATGTAATTCTAATATTGCGATGCAAACAACGCCATTGTTTATGTGATTTGTCATGCTATGAATTGCTGAAGGAAAAATATAGAGTCCCCATTAAAAAAAAAAAAAAAAAAAAAAAAAAAAAAAAAACATAAGTTTGTGTTAAAAACACAGTTGCTTTCGTTTTAGAATGTTTTCAAATATGTACATTCATGAGCCCCAGCTGAACATTGATACCGGTGAAAGTCGTTTTCCAATAGCTGTTATTGTTCCAGAGATATTTTGGGTGGACAAGATAGCTGGGACATCCTGTATATCTATAAATGTGAATGTCTGTTCGGTATACGTTTATCACGTCTGAACCATAAGATATAAAGAGTTAAAAATTTGTACAGTTACTAATGTCTACCCGGGGAAGGCTTGAGTCACGGTTTTATGGCGATCGGGTAGCTATTTATCTATATATATTAAAGTGAATGTCTGTTCGGTGTACGCTCATCACGTCCGAACGACAAGACGCAGAGACTTAAATATTTGTACAGTTACTTATTTATACCTGAGGAAGGTTTTAGGCTCTGTTTTATAGCGATCTGACAGATATTTAGTAATTTGAAGAATATAACGCGAAATACTTAACAATAATTACTGTTTGAAAATTATATTTACTCTTTGAAAATGGTTTATTGGTTGCATTGTTGCTTGAGGGTTGATAATGATAAAAGGGTGGAGTATATTGGGATGGAAAGTTACAATTCTACGTATGTGTGAGTTAATATTTCGCTCTGCAGCGAAAACTACAGAACGCAAAAGAATGGTCCGTGTGTAATTGTTGTCCGACGTCTCCCGTTGTACACCATAGCAGTTGCATGCCGATAGCTATAAGGGAGTGGAAGATATGGTGGTTGAAAGTTGCCAAATTATTAAAAAAAAATCGGACGGAAGGCCAGCGATGACGATTGCGACTCTATAGCAAGGAGGTTACATACAGCGAAACCTGATACCACAGACCATATCTTTGGTCTATGCGTGCTACAATGTCTTCAGCTCTTGCTCTGTAAGGATAAGCACACGAATAAGGAAATATAAGAATAAATAAATATTTAATATTTAATATTTCTCTTTTAAAAAAATAGATTTGACATTACATCAAGTGATCGATCTGCGTTATTATTACAATTATTATTGTTGAATGCCACCTCATCTGCAAAACAAGTCTCATAACACACTACTGAAAGATAGCTTATCTATCATAATCATACGGTGTTACGAAAAGGTACGGCCAAACTTTCAGGAAACATTCCTCATGCACAAAGATAGAAAATATGTTATCTGGACATGTGTCCGGAAACGCTTATTTCCATGTTAGATCTCATTTTAGTATTTCTCTTTAAATGTAAATTGAAATAATTCGAGCAGACAATTGTCAAAATACCCAATTGTTTCGATAGTATGTACTGTACTTCCTCGATTCACCGCCAGTTGGCCCAATTGAAGGAAGGAAATGTTGACTTCAGTGCTTGTGTTGACATGGGCCTCATGTGCTTCCACCTACGCTCACTGGAGCACGTTATCATGATTTCATACGAGATACTCTACCTGTGCTGCTAGAACATGTGACTTTACAAGTACGACGTGGTTGATGCACGATGTAGCTCCTGCACATTTCAGTCCACGTGTTCGTACGCTTCTCAACAACAGATTCGGTGACCAATGGATTGGTAGAGGCGGGCCAATTCCATGGGCTCCACGCTCTCCTGACCTCAATCCTCTTGACTTTCATTTATGGGGCATTTCAAAGCTCTTGTCTACGCAACCCCGGTACCAAATGTTGAGACTCTTCGTGCTCGTATTGTGGACGGCTGTGATACAATACGCCATTCTCCAGGGCTGCATCAGCACATCAGGGATTCCTTGCGACGGAGGGTGGATGCATGTATCCTCGCTAACGGAGGACATTTTGAACATTTCCTGTAACAAAGTGTTTGAAGTCACGCTGGTACGTTCTGTTGATGCGTGTTTCCATTCCATGATAAATGTGATTTAAAGAGAAGTAATAGAATGAGCTCTAACATGGAAAGTAAGCGTTTCCGGATACATGTCCACATATTTTCTTTATTTGTGTGTGGGGAATGTTTTCTGAAAGTTTGGCCGTACCTTTTTGTAACGCATTTCAATACACCCAGTAATTGTCATCAACTTCTCCGCAGATAAGATGGGTACCGTTGAGGAAGGAAAGGAATAGTACAACAGTTGTCCACATGTCAGGAGTTTTGTTTGTGGTCATCGAGAAACAGTAGTATCCAACAAACAATCGATGTTAAAGCATCGACTAAAACAGAGGTGATATCGGGCGTTCCACAGGGTAGTGTTATTGGTCCTATGTTGTTCCCTATCTACATAAACGATTTGGGAGAAAATCTGAGCAGCTCTCTTAGGTTGTTTGCAGATGACGCCGTCATTTATCTCCAGGAAATTCTGAAGATCAAAACCAACTGCAGAACGATTTAAATAAGATATCACTATGGTGTAAAAATTGACAATTGACTCTCAATAATGAAAAGTGTGAAGTCGTCCGCATGAGTACGAAAAGAAATCCGTTAAACTTTGTGTACAAGATGAATCCATCAAAACTGAAGGCCGTAAACTCCACAAAATACCTAGGAATTACTATTACTTCAGACTTAAACTGGAAAGAACACATAGATAATGTCGTGGGAAGGCGAACAAGAGACTGCGTTTTATTGGTAGAACCCTTAAAAGGTGCAACAGAGCTATAAAAGAAACTGCATACACTACGCTTGTCCGTCCTTTTTTGGAGTATTGCTGCCCAGTGTGGGATCCTTATCAGGTGGGTTTGACGGAGGACATCGAAAGAGACCAAAGAAGGTCAGTTCGTTTTCTATTGTCACGATACAGGGGAGACAGCGTCACGGAAATGATACAGGATCTGGGATGGAAATCATTACAACAACGACGCTTATCTCTGCGGCGTGGGCTACTTACGAAAATATATTGTTGACTCCCACTTACATAGGTAGAAACGGTTATCAGAATAAAATACGAGAAATCAGAGCTCGAACGGAGAGATTCAGATTCAGGTGTTCTTTTTTTCCCGCGCGCTATTCGAGAATGGAATGGGAGATAAATAATATAAAGGTAGTTCGATGAATCCTCTGCCAGGCACTTGAATGTGATTTGCTGAGAATCGCTTGTAGATGTAGACGTGTACACAACGGTTGTGTAGCTATCTGATACGTTTGTTTACCTATTTGCCTAGGGATGCCGCATTTGCTGCACCTGTGTTGTTTCCTGTAGTGATGTGTCGTCTGCAGCGAACGTCAAGCACTGCTACGATACATAACATCTGGTTCCTGCATGTCAGTTCCTTCGTCACAGTTGAAAAGAAAACATACCTGGTCTGGCTCCACGAGTGGAGACATCCATAGAAAAACGTGCTGCAGTTCTAGCACTTAGCCAAGCAGGTTTATCTATTCGCCAAATTGCGAAACAATGTAGTGTGTCTGTAGGGGGAGTGCATACAGCCTTCGCCCCCAGAAGACAAAATCAAATGTTCAAATGTTTGTTAAGCTTATGGGACTTAACTACGGGGTCATCAGTCCCTAAACTTACAAACTACTTATCAATTACCTTATACTAAGGACGGCACAAATATCCATGCCCGAGGGGGGATTCGAACCCCCGACCGTAGTGGCCGTGCAGACCGTGACTGGAGCGCCAGAAGACAAAAGGTAGCAATACGGACAAACAAAGACCAGGACGACCTCGTAAAACAACTAAAAGTGATGATAAATATATCAGAATTACCGGTAAAAGAAATAGATTCAAAACAGCACCCCAAATTCGTGCATAATTGGTAGAAATGAACGCGACAACAATATATGTTGCAACACGAAAAAGGAGACTAACTGAAGCGGGCTTGAAAGGTTGTGACACAGTAAGAAAACCCCTTCTAAGGCCCATAAATAAACAGAAGAGACTTGAACGGGCTAGAAAACATCGTAATTGAACATCGGAAGAGTGGAGAAATGTGTTAGTCTCCGATGAATCGTAGTTCGAGATTTTTGGAATCAGAAGGGAAACATTTGTTCGCCGATTTGAAGCGAAAAGAGTAGCGCAGCAGTGTGTTCTACCTACAGTTAAACATGGTGGAGGTTCTGTTTTGGTTTCGGGATGTTTTGCCGGAGATAGAGTTGGCGACTTTGTGGAAATATAAGGATGTAAGAATCAGAAGCAGTACCACCGCATACTTCAAAATCATGCAATAGCAAATGGAATGCGCTTAACAGGAAAAGGGTTCACCTTACAACAGGATGATGATCCAAAACATCGGTCGGCAAACTGTAGGAACTACATTACATTAAAGGAAAAAAGAAAGCACTGAAAGATATGGTATGGCCGTCCCAAGGCCCCGCTTGTAATCCCATTCCAATGGTGTGGGATGAAGTGGACAGACGTATCAGGGAATTTAATATATCATGCAAGGAACATCTCTGGAATATTGTTAAAGATGTGTGGTATCATATAGATTCACAATACCTACAAAAACTGATTGACCGCATGCCTCGCGTTTGTGAGGCAGTTATTAAATCCAAAGGGGGATACTCTGATGAAAGTAAAATATAATTATTGTATTGTATATGTGTAAGTTAATATAATTATATTTTCTGAGAAATAACGTTTGATTTGTACCGTAAATCTGAAATACCAGGGTGTATTGAAATTAATGAGCGGTATATGAAAGACAATTTTACAAATAAGAAAGTGCAGAAATAGTATGGTCACTTTTGTGGACTTCAAAAATGCTTATGATTCTATTGATAGGCGAACATTATTCCATATTTTAGAGGGATTCAAGATTGATAGAAAAACAGCCAAAGTTCAATTCATAGGAGAAACGTCAGAAGCATATTTCCTATGCCAAACCTAAGTACATGGAAAGCGAGGCAGCTAAAAACCTGCCCATCACAACCCCAATGGCACAAGTTACACAGTTTCCAAATGACAAGCCAAGATCGCAAACTAACAATGTATTAGTGACGACCGGTTTCGGTGCACTGTGTCACCATCACCTGGTCACATATATGTTATAATCTGGTTATCTTGTTAAAAAATATTGGGTACAAAATAGCAAGTGCAACATTGCACTTAGTCACTATATAAAAAAAAACATAAGTTAAAAACATGACAGCTTACAAAATTTGCGCCACACCTTTTCACTAATATAAATAAATAAGGTAGAATTTGGATGGTTCTAGCGGCGGGGGGAGGGGGGGCGGAAATAAAGTATCGCTTAAATGTTGTTCGTAAACGAAACTGAAATCGTCGTACGCATTGACATGTTTAATGTTGATTCTGACTGCAGCAATTACGTACACTCATCGCAAGAAAAGGAAACATTAGGACCTACGGAGATGTACAACAGAGTAACACCGTAGACAGTAATGCCTAACTCACCCATTAATACTTGCTCCTTGTACATGCGACCCAACTTCCGAAACACGAAAATTGAATTTCGGAAACCGTTTTTCGCTGTCGTGTGTACATGTCAGGGCCAGATACGGTTTTGTTGGGTCGATTGAAAACGGCATCTGGAAATTAGCTGCTCGGATTTCTGAATTAGACAGCACAGTAGCTGTTCCCTTTCAGTTCAGTATTATCACTTTTTTTTCAGGAATAAAGAGGGTGTATTTATGACAAGTGATAAATTATTATTTAAATTCTATTGTTAGGTTATTGCTTCAACACGACCTCGGAAGTCGCGACCCATTCGCAAAAAATGGATAAATATTTGTGACAAGTAAGAATATGAATGTCATTTCTGGTCCCAGAATCTGTTACATACAGGAAATTGAGAAAAAAATATTAACGCATACCAGGGCTCGAATCAATGATCACTGCATTTAAAATACTACTCTCCGTTAATCACTTGGCCTTACTCCATACTAAACATCGCCATTGAATAGCTTTAGTCAGTGGACAATTGTGACTGCTTTTACAGTATGTGGCAGCTTTTATAGCCACCGTGTCATTGATTGACATTTAATTGTTAGAAAACCGAGGGTGACGTTGCTTTGATAAATACATTAAAAACGCTCAGGTGCAGCTTTTTGAGAAGAAAAGCAGACTACAGTGAAGGTTCGTTCAAGCAGCTGCCAGTTCCAGCAAACTGCGCATGGGAAGAGCTGTTATCGAGTGGACTTGCGCATACTAGTTCGCGTTCGGGAGCGCTCACTTTAGTTCGCGGCTCTGTCGCGAACTTTTCGTTCTTTTAGTTTGTCCGCTCCCAATGACGGCTGAGCGGCGTGGTCTGCGCATGCAGGTGGAGGGAGAAGTTCCCCCACGTCGCTGCTTCATGCGCTTGTTGCGTGAGCCGCTAACGATATCACGCAAACCAAAAGAAGCAGTTTGTGGATAATTTCTCGCGTTTAAGTTTAGAGTTATCTCTATATCTTGGCATTATGGAATTTATTAGTCAGATATTGCAGAGTGCAGGATACCTCAAAGCAGAAATTTTGTAGCACTGAACTATGTTATCTAGCAGGCAGACGCTAACCTCGAAATTGCTCTCATCCGCAGAAGTCAAACACGTGATTTTAAATTCTGTTGCGCGCCCTCTCGCTATTGACCGTCGGTCTTCGGAAAAGAATCCAACGAACTAAGAAGGAGATACGTTTGGCATAATAGTTCGCGACCGATTGCACATATTTTAGTTTGCGACCGATCGGGCATATTTTAGTTCGCGACCGATCGCGCATGTTTTAGTACGCGACCGGTAGCTCTCCTTTTAGTTCGCAGCTCGGCCTCGAATTAGTGGCTTTTTTAGTTCGTCCGCTCCTTTTGGCTTTTGCTACCGCTACTAAAAGAGCAGCTTCTTTTGTTATGACAGCTTTTTTATATAATGATCAGTGTTGCCCAAGCGTGTGCTATTTTTCGGAAATGCCTATAAAACTAAAGCTGAGCTGCATCTCAGCTCGAAATGACGGTGACTGGCAGAAGGGAATCACGTTATTCTGCGCGCTCTCGCGTCCCCTCGCTGTTCTCCGTCAGTATCCGGAAAAGGAGCGGATGAACTAAGAGGCGAGGGATCTGCGAACTAGTTCGCCTGTGGGAGCGCTCTCCCGAAATAGTTCGTTGGCGAACTACACAAGACTATTATCGAGTATCAGCTGCAGCTCTGCGTATGAGTAGTTTGCTGGAATCTAGCAACTGGCAGCTGCTTGAAAGAACCCTGAGCTGAAGCAGAGCTGTCGCCTAGCGGCTGAATACGCAATTAACGTGCACCGATCATTCCTTTAATACGTGATCTGTGGTGCACTGAATGAAGAGAAGGGTGATTAGCTGCAGGCGAGTCTTCAAATGTTTGTTTGTTTGTAAATCTATAGGACTTAACTGCGTTGGTTATTAGTCCCTAGGCTTACAAACTACTTAAGCTAACCTAAGGACAACACAAACACCCATGTACCAGGGAGGATTCGAACCTCCGACGGCGAGCAACCGCGCGCTCCGCAGCGAGGCGCTTTAGACCGCTCGGCTACTCCACCGCGGCGGCGAGTCTTCAGGGTAGCATGAAGAGAAGGATATTTTGTGTTATTTTATGACATTTTTTTTTTTTTTTTTTTTTTTTTTTGTTTAGAGTCTAAATTTGTTATTCTCGTGACACCCTTGATACTACTACGCGACACCACAAGGTGTCGCGACACCCAGTTTGGAAAGCTGTGTGTGTGGTAGCACTGGGAGGGAAAGGGTTAAAAGAGGGTGTCACTCCCAGTGTAGGCGTTACGAAAACTAGCGTGGTGTTTGTTGCTCTGAGTATCGAGTGATGTAACAGATGATGTACTGCCCCGCTGCGCGACCTCGAATGCCGGAGGCAGCAACTTCCCGGCTGCGTGCGTCGTGCGTTTGTGCGTTGCGCGGTCGGGCGGAACCGAACGCACGAACGCGACGTCGGCGGTCGGCGCGGTGTCACGTGCGCGCAGAGGACGCATCGCGCGGATTCCTCGCTCGTGACGGCGCGGTGCCGGCTTTTCCTTTCGGGGCCGTGCGTTCGGCCAGCTGTTGCGTTCAGTCACCGCGCCGACGCCGACGACGAGGCCCGGAATGCCGCGCAGCCTTGGCGGCAACTTTTTGCCGGTCGGCAGCTGACGGCGAGTACGGCTCTTTTTTTGCACCTCGCGTCATTCTCGGAAAGTGTGATGTGGTTCTCTTCTCGCGAAGGGCGAAGGTATCACTTGCGATTTTCCCCGTCTCTCTGCGCGGCCGCTATCTCGTATAATAACTTGTAACTGGTTGCGAGACGCTAATGGCTCCAGTCTGTCGGGGGGAGGGGGGGGGGACGGCGGTACTTTACGATCGGCACCTCGGGTACTTTTAAAGAAATATTCGCAGCCATCTGTAAAGTGTTGAGAGTAGCGAATGGGGTAACTCACCTTCACTGTCATGTTACTCTCGCAAAACGGCGCGAGCTGCGTTCTTTGCACTCGGGAAAATGTTGTACACAAGAACCTCCGTTATCCGGAATAGGTTGGACCGGATGTAATTCGGATTACTGAAAATCTGGATAATTCGAAAACGTTACACTAAATAGAAAACAACTCATAATTGTAACTCTATCTTTCATCTCTCGTAACCCCTTGCCGAGTGACCTCCTTTGGAAGCCTGCGTCTTACAAGGAAAGTACTTGGGCTCGAACAAACATACCTGTATGAACTTTTGGTTACAGTATCTCTACGTACACCTCAATGTGCTGGTGGGTGTCGTTTTTATGCAAAACTTTGCAATAATACTCTAGATAGCAATGTAGATGTAATTGTAGACGCCATACGTAATGCAGATATCTGAACTATAACTTATGTAATAATCATCGTACAAGTTCTCTAGCGTATTGTCATCAAAAGCCGTGATGATAGTTGCAACTTTAACCTTCTTCTCGGAAGACTGTTGGTATTCACTGCCACTGCTTCCATCGTCTCTTCCCCCACTTACCGTAGCACTACCGCTAGCAATGAGTTGTTCGTCATTATCATCCCTATTATCATCATTATGTGTTAGTGTTATAGCAGTATCTAACTTATGCTCATATTTCTGTACCATAACAGATACGAGAAAGTATGCGAATGATTCATCTTCTACACTAATACCATCTTCACGAAGAAGTGTTCTTCGTAGCTTCATCTCAACGAATCGCAATACTTTAGCAAGATTGATTATCAATCGCCGCTCCTTCTGACGCTTCACCACAAAATGTCGCAAAACGCAACTTCGGAGGCACACTGCACTGTCCCTGCTGCCGAACCGACAGGTCAAAGTGCAATGTGGCAAGGCAAACGCAGAGGCATCTAACGGACGATTGCAGAGTTTTGCAGATGCGGGAGTGTCACTAATGCAATAAGGGAACTTTACATTACCTCTCGTACGATTTTGATGTATATGTGTTCGTTCGAGCCCAAGTACTTTCCTTGTTAGTGGGTAGCATTCGATAAAAGTCCAGATTCGTCGGCATTATAAATCTAGTGTGGGTTTCAGTTTCCGCAGGGAATAATTTCTTCAAATTCTTTACTGAAGTTTTCTGCAGCCAATCATCGCCTGAAAAGTTTAACACGTCACTGACCGTTGACGTATTCCGCGACCATCGGGTAGCTTTCTGTTTAGCGTCAGCGACACAAGTGGACCGGATGTTTAACTTCATACTTTTTTTTTTTCTATCACGGAACCATATTAATAATATTTCATCCAGTGTTTCGTTTCTTGTTTCATTATCGTTCCATGATTCTACAATCTATCTTTAGCTATAATTTTAAAGCAGACCTCTTCAATCTCTTTTCAGTTCTTCTGTCAGTGTGATCCAGTTGATGTCCCTCCACCATATTGCCTGGCTTTGTTTTTCAGTAGCTTCTAGTATGAAAGGAAAATGCCAGACAAGTTCATTCGAAGAATCTTTAGAGAGTGGAGTTCATCTGCGATTGAGTTAATTGACGAAATTGATTGATGCTTCAGTATTACTCTTGAGTTGGAAACATTTTCACTACAATTGACAGAGAAAAAAAGACGAGAGTTGAAGAAGAAAGCCAAGTGTCACCAAGGATTTGTTCTATGCGCATCACGCCTTTGCTTATCGTACTCCACTGGCAGGCACTACAAGACAGGCGCCGTCTGTCATTTCTGGGGCAAACGTTAGCACTATACGCATCAAGAAGTATAGAATTACCTGTGTATGCTATAAATATATTTCTTCTGAACTTACAGTGACATCATACCAAAAACGTGGTCATTTGAAGTGTATTGAAAGGCAAATAAACTTGCCTATAGCCCCCTCTTTCGAAAGCATACTCATCTCGCTGAATGAAGGTGAAAGAAGATTTGTATTTTCATTTACTACACAGTGTGGGAACAAGATAGGTCGTTTGTATGGACGTTCTCCCATGGCAAGAACGAGAATATCAACGTACAATCGCAAACGGAGTTTTGCTTCGTGTCAAGAAGGACGTTGTTCAAGGGAAGTTGCAAGGCAAATAGCCTAGAGTCAGAGTGATGTTGTAATGACATGGAATCGTCTTAAAACGACAGCTAGTGTTCATGACTTTCATCTGCGACTTCTCGCCTGAAGGAACGCCGACCGGACGATTATCACGACAAAAGTAACTCTGTGATGGCAACCAGGAGGGAAGCGACAAACCAGACGGTACGAAACAGAATCCACCACAATTCCGTGTACACGTCATTTAGAAATCCGGTCCTTAAACCCAGACGCTGTGCTACATGTTTTAGGTGGGCCAACAATCATCAAGAATGGAGTGTGGGAAACGATGAATGACGCGAATTTATCAGAACAGATGGCCGTTGACAAGGTGTATGGATGAAACCTGGTAATGCTGCATCATCAATCGAGAACAACAAGGGGGCGGATCAGTGATATTCTAGGCGAGGGTCATGTGACACCACTGTCGCCTATCAAGGAAAAGCTCATAGTTCCACAGCACAAGGATAAGATCCTCCAACACTTCGTTGAAGCGTGTCATTAGCATCTGGAAGGGGGGTGGGATCTACGTTTATGGACAACTACATCCAAGTCCATAGTGCGGGCATCGTCAGTGATTTCATCAGTCTAGCCGGTATTGCACGATTGGATTGGCCAGTATGTTCCCCCAATATGAAATCCAAATGAACATACAAGGGATAAAGTGAAAAGAGCTGTACCAGTACGTCCTAACTAACAACAAAATGTAAGGGAGTCGAGCAGGAATGCCACTGTATAATAGAGTAAATTAGACTAGCAGAGGTTAAATTGACTCGTAGAAGCATGTCACGTAGAATGCACGCATAGATCCAACCAAAGCCTCATGCTACTCTTTACTGAAAGAGGTTGCTAAATAGTGGACTTACACCAATAAAAGTGGTTATATGACATGCTAGAATAGAGAGGAGGAGATTTCTTTCGGATTGGTTTCGTAGTAAATCAGAAGATGTACTACTTCGTAACTACCAGTTAACCATAGAAGCCGGCCGCGGTGGCCGAGGGGACTGAGGCGCTCCAGTCACGGTCTGCACGGCCACTACTGTCGGGGGTTCGAATCCCCCCTCGGGCATGGATATTTGTGCCGTCCTAGTTCGTAAGTAGTTCATAAGTAGTTTGTAAGTTTAGGGACTGATAACCCCGTAGTTAAGTCCCATAGACTTTACAAACATTTGAACATTTAACCATAGAATAGAACTCTTGTTTACTAGTTCATTCAAAAATCTTTTTGATCTGAGTCAATGTAGAGTACATGGGACTTCTGGACCATGGATTAAAAGTTTAAAAGGGAAACTCCACATTGCACCACTGTCACATTTAGTGGTAGTTGGCGCATTGTATAACACATCAAATGCTGATCACAGATCAAGTATGAAAATAGGAAGAAAGTGTGTGGAACTACGAATAAAGAAGCGAAATAGAAGCACTGAAAATCCCGAGGAGGAAATGAGAAAGAAACATCCACAGCGAGAGTGTCGTGGTCCTGTGGTTATGGTGGTGAATTGCGAAGCTGAAAGTCCCTGGTTCATACCTTCCTCAGCGTAGCCGGGCGCGGTGACTCAGCGCGCTCGGTCAGAGGGCTCAACTCTCTCTGTAATAATAATAATAATAATAATAATAATGATAAAGACCAAGGCAAATATTCAACAAACAGCACTGAACGGACATGAACAAACGACTGAAAAGCATTGATCTACCTGAAAAAGCGCAAAAAATAAAAAATAAAAATAATAATAATAATAAAAACAAAAAATGATAAGAAATATATATTTCTTATTTTTACGAAATTATTATCTTCCGGTCATTGGCGTGTCTGTTTGCTGTTACCAGTCTTTGTCTGTGTGGTGTTGTAACGTCCGCGCCGCAATACGATTGGATTAACAGCTGACAGGAAGTGGCTCTCGAGTGGAAACCGCAAACGTTTGAACGCAAGGTGGCAAGTCGACCGATTCCTCCACTGGAAGACACCTCTGATGTATTATACACGCCACTGGTGACTGTACGTCACATGACAGGAATCCCTCGTCGACCCACCTAACCTGTACACCTGGTGAATGAGTGAAGAGAGGCTTCCTTGCCCGATTTAGGATTTCGAGTGGATGTGAATGTAATCACTTCGAAAAAAGTAATGAAAACTCAGGAGTTTGTCCCATAAGCTACAACAAATAAACGCAACAGTTTTACAGATGCACCGTTTCCCTGTGGTCTTTCAGAACATATGTTTTAATGCTTTCGAGGTTTTCCACGTGTAGACTTTCAAATCCTGCATGTATCCAAGCAAATCTGAACTTGCCCAGGAATGTCGGAGAGCGAAGTTGATTATGTAAGAGTCTGGACTTTGATAATAGATACAGAATAACGTAAACAATGGTACTCTGTGTATCTGTGCAGCTTTGCCAAATCATAGAGTCTTTTTCACTTCCTTGTGACAGTTGTATGTTCTTACCATATGACTCATATTCTGTATCTCCTGATAAAAAAAAATAAATAAATAAAAATGACGTCAATGTCATCACGGACAGTTCATAATGTACACGTTTGCTGCAACTGCTTCCTTAATGTGGCATATCATGCGCCTGGAGTGTTCAGTTTTTATTTTGCTTCATTTTTCATAGTTCCGTGTACTTTCTTTCGGGTTGCGATGAGGAGTTTCGCCTGTTAATGTGCTCCGCGAATGATACACCCAGGTTGCCTACGTGCAGTGGCAGGTGGAAGCGAGACGAACAGAAGATGACAGCAAAGTTTGGTGGTAGTTGGCGCATGCGCGCTCTCACGCAATGTTCATCATAGCCCAGTACTTTACCAGCATCGATTAAACAGATAATCAGTACCGTTACCAGCAGGCGCTGATGTCGTTTACTGCACCCTTTCTTGGTGCCTAAACACATCATCTTTGTAATCCCTTGGACCACAGCACAGTATGTCACCAATAAGTCTCACAATGCACCAGTGGCTCAGAATCTTGGAAACGTGGCCAAAAAAAAAGGGGGGGAGGAGTTTCTAGATGGTAATTTTGGAATGTCAGGTTGCTGCAGCAATGCTGGAACCACTGAATGCCGGCTGTGCGAACGACCAGATGTTCATTTGTTCGATTATATCTCAGGTCAAATGCGTGCGTGCAGCTGGCCAGCCTACAAAAACAGTCTCGTTGTTGAAGACAGTTCTTTGTGTTTTGTGCAAGTGAAGCAAATACTTTCAATATGAAGAATATAAATTCCACGACATTCCGCTTTCTTTTGCACGATGACTGTAAGTATATATTACCTTCGTAAATTAAGCTTCAAATCATAATTAATTATGAGTTGCATTTGTAGAGTTTAAATTCTAATCAGCGAGAGAAGCATTGTAAAGAATAAAAAAATTAGAAAAATGACTGAAAGTGTAACAGATTTTTTTAATTTAATTTAATTTAATTTATTTATTTCAGTTTCATCTGATCCAGCGTATTCCAGAATCGAATTTCCGAGAAATATATATTTTTTTTTCTAAAATTTACAAAATAAATTATTGTATTTGAACTGAAATAATTATTTGTAATATTTTATACCATCTTCTATTCTCTGTTTGGTCCTTTCTTCGACCTTTTTTTGGCATGTATTTTAACCATTAGCTATAACTACTCCTTAGTACTGGCTTTTATATAAATAAGTAAATAAAAATATAAGCAAATGAAAAGACCTGTCAACTTTTGACCGCCATCTTGGATGCACCTTTTTCTTTCTTTTTTTTTTTTTTTTTTTTTAATTTGAACTCAAGTGTTCATGAGTAACCTCGATAATTCCCTAAAAATTACTTCTATATGAATAAAATGACTGCAGTGTACACATAGCCCGCCATCTTGGACTCGTCATTTTTTTCACATTTTGATAAGAGATTATTAAGCAGAAACATCGTTAACTCTCACATACTAAGTTTGGTACAATTTCAAAAACTAGTTTCATTTTGGGCAGCTTTTTGGAATTTTGACCCATCGTGCAATGGTATGTTTTTTGTTCTTCCGCAAAAGCAGCCACGCCATTAATCTTCATGCAGGATACCGCCAAAACGCATCATCCTTGGAGCTGAAGTTCGTCTACAGTAGATATCTTTAATAAGAGACTATAGTTTTCGGGTGTTACTAAGACTGTACAGAATGAAGTGGGTCATCGTTGGACATGGACTGTATTCAGGCACGGTCCATGCTGCTGTCGTCCAATAGTGCAACATTATCAGATTTTCTTGATGGTTCATATCCACTTAAAGGAATGAGTCAGCCAATCATCCCGCAGTGGCTCTTCATCTACATCTACACGGTTATTTTGTAAATCTTCCATTCTCGAATAGCACGCAGGAAGAAACGACACCTAAATGTCTCACTCGAGCTCTGATCTGCACCCCCCTTTTTCTTTTTCTGTCTCTCTCTCTTCTTCAGAGAAGAAAGTCGGCGATAGAAATTTGGCAGAGAGATCTCGCCGCAACGAAAACGCCGTTGTTGTAGTAATTCACATTCCGACTCCATTCCTGCATCATTTACGTGACACTCTCTCCCCTGTATCGTGATAATACAAAACAAGCTGCCCTTTTTACTCTTTCGATGGCCTTCATAAGTTCTACCTGGTAATGATCCCACACCACGTGCCAATGTTCTAAAAGAGGACGGATAAGCGTAGTGTAGGCAGTCTATTTCAGTAATAGTTATGAAAACCCTAAAAAATGGAAGCTCTCACTCAACCAGTAGCACAGATTGTGCAGAGCTCTGAAGAAAATTGCACACCTTCCTAGCCTGCTGGAGGAGTTCATAATTCTTCTAAATGCTGCAAATGGCCAGTTCGGGAACTTGCGGTTTCTTGCTACGAGGGTGAGGCAGTAAATAAGTCACGAATTGAGGTAGACACGCCAGTACTGCGTTTACAAGCCTGAATATTGCTTTACTTTCCAACTGCCTCCACTCGCCCCATCGTTCGAGAAGACTTTAAAAGCATGGAGCTTGGAATTTGTGTGGCAGCGTTTGCATCCCGTAAGTGACGCTCTTGAGCTGAACGTCATTTCGTTCCTTACACTGCTGCAACCCTCAAGACGGATGTGTCGTAGTGGTAGAGAAATACCCCTACACAGCGCGCAGTACCTAGCCCTGGTACTGGCGTGTCTAGTTCAGTTCGCGACTTACTGACTGACTCACCTTGGTAGTCGCCCGAAATCCTACTTTGGTTTAGTGTACTCCTTAGTTAGCATTACTTCGCGCGGGTCTTCTTTTGTGTGTGTTTTCGTATATATACGCCAACATTGCCGAGACCACCGAAACCTTTCACGGGAAATAAGGACTTCATGTTGAACAAAAAGTCTGCAGTGAGGCTGTTAAGATCCGTTATTGAAGCATCTTTAATTTTTTTGTCCTGCCTTGTTCATTTGCGTAATATTATGTCTACTGCAACAGAAATAAACCAATGTTTGTGCTTGTTAAACATATATAAGATGGCAGTTACTGAACTGTATTAACACATTCAGCACTATGCCCGTACGCAATACGGGCGCGCAAGTTTCGGCCGTGTGGACGGCGCCCATATCCCGTACGGGCGCCGCTTTTACGGTCGCTGCAAGGAGTTTTCACCGCACCACATGGCTGGCGACTGTAAGATAACTGCTGTAGTTCATATTTTGTTCACTAGATGAAGCAGCAGTCGATGTGTTCTGTGTATCAGTTGTATGCAATACATTAGCCGTCGGCACTGTTGTGAAAAACAGAAAAGGCTTACCAACAAGCTTCAAAACAAATAAACTGAAGCAAAATGAAATGATATTTTTGAGGAATGAGCCCATTCTAGCTCTGAAGTGGAAAAAAAGCGTGATGTTTACGCTTTTCTACAAAACACCAGGGTACTACAAAAGACGTCCCAGTACTTTCAAAAGATGGGATTATAGCAGTAATGAAACCAGACGTTGTAATTGACAACAATAAGAACAAGACTGGTGTAGATAGTGTGGATCAGCTGTACAGTTACTACCCATTCGCACGAAAACAATGAAGTGGTGGAAGAAACTGTTCTTTCATGTTTTCCTAATGGCTGTCGTAAATAGTTTTATTTTGTGCAAAGACGTCAGTAAACAGAAAATCTCTCTTGCGTACTTCATGAAAAACGTTAGCTTGACGTTGGTAGAAAAAGGTTGAGGCTTTAGATCTGTAGAGCCAACACCATGCACTAGCCTGGACAGAAATTTTGGGCGTAACTTTCCAGAAAAAGTACCTCACACTGCCAAAAAAGTAAATACTACACGGTATTGCAAAGTTTGCTCCGACAACCGGAAGAAAGAGACTGGCAAGCGGGTAAGAAAGGAAAGCAGATGGTGGTGCAAAGACTGCAACGTAGGACACTGCGTACCTCAGGGCTTTCAGGATTACCACCTTACATTTTTCCTAATCTGTAAAGGATGTGGTTTCAAATGATAATAGAAATGTGCCTTTCTGGCTCTTAGTTACTGTACAGTTATTCATTAACGTTACATAAAAATCGCCAGTTCACCTGCACAGTCGAGGTACATACATAGCAGTGTGGAATGTGTTAAATAAAATCGTCGTACTTTCAGAACGTTTTGCGTTAGGAAGTTGATACTGCACATGTGGCCGCGGTTGCATGGTGCGAATTAGTATGCGGGATTTGATGTGAAAAAGGTTTGATTTAGCCCACTTTTATATGTGTGGGTTCGTCAATAAGCAAAAGTGACGCATTTTAGGAAAGGAGAATTAGCATTTCACTTTCGGGAAAATACCCTCAATGGGTGACTGTGGTGGCGTTGTCCGGTCACGTAATAATCGGAACGATGTTTCTTATGGCACTGTGACTACCGAACGGTACTTGAAAGTTTTCGATGTAATCTTACTTTGGACAACATGTGCTCCATGGAAGACGGAGATTGACCCCGTCGAAGCAAGAGAGTGTTTGATGTACTAGAAGCGCACTTTGTGCACCGCATTCTGGCTCTGGGGTAACCAGAGGCCACTGGCATGGGACTCGATTGGCCACCATATTGTCCGGATCTGAACACATAGGATTCCTTTTTGTGGGGATATATTAACGACAGCAGTAACCTCAAAACAGCCATTCAGGAGGTCATAGACAGCGTCCATATTTCTACACTTTTGCGTGTCGTGCTGAATTCCGCAATTCGTACGCGCCACATCATTGTCGTAGAAGGCAGGCATATCGAACATGTCGTAACCTAAAACCGAAAATCTGTAGTGACGTTTACACGTTGAATAAAGCTTGTGCACGTCGTAGTTACTGACTAATTTACTTTTTGATTTATACATTACTAAAACCCACCTTTCATTGTCACACAATAATTCTACACCGTCATCGGATAAGATTTGTGCTTACTCCTGCATTGTCTCAGGAGCTTGCTACTTGAAATCAGGCAACTTTTTTGTACCTTGTCTATTATGAAGGTTCTATGGGACATACGGTTTTCGGATTCCTTTTTTATATTTACTGAGACGTGTCCTTTTATAGTTTGCTTTTCGAGTAGTATTGCTTTTAGCAAGTTATTTATTTTATCATTTGACGAATTTTGAGATCTGGGTTACTGTCTTTCGTATACTTCACATTGATTTAAATATAATGTAATAGTACTGTTCCTAGCGGATTTTTCTGCTTATGATCACTTAATATTTAAGTTAGTAATTTCGAAGAATAAAATTGTTCTTCCTCGAATGTACAGCTCACGTCATGATGCGTTTCAAGAATGCAAAACTGCCCGCAACTTTTAATAAAGGATTTTAATAGCCTGAGTCGAAGATTTTTGTTTAACGAGCAGTATTACACCTATGCTTCTCTTTATTTTAAAATTATTTGATAAATACCTCGTTGCCAATCATAGGACCCATCATTTTCTTTACATGTACAGTACCAGGGACGGTTCTGGAACGTCCGTAGCCTGCATGTATGTAAGATTTGTCGCCAGTGAGAGTCGTCGAATTGTATCGGCATTGCATTCCAATTTAGCTGACGTCGCCGAAGGTTTTCTCCATTTCCATGTGTAATTGTCACATTTTTTAATATTACAGTATTTTGGTGTAACATACGATGTATATACTTATTTTGTTCAAAAGGAAACTTGATGTGTGCAAATCCTAGCATACCTGCCAACCTTTACAGTTTATCCGTAAAATATGGAAATTGCAGTATTTTACGATTTTACGGTTGGACTGTGTTATCTTACGACTTCGTGGACAATAATTTGAAACGTTAAGATTCGATAACTACACCAATTCCGTAGAATCGATTGTTTGAGTCTGACGATTGTTTGAGTCGGACGAAGGCAAGTCTACGAGAGTCGATAACTCCTTCTTTTGTATGATTGGTACTTTTAACGGCGTGTCATCAAATCAAAATGTTCAAGTGTTTGTAGAACTTATGGGACTTAACTACGTGGTCATCAGTCCCTAAGCTTACAAAGTACTTATGAACTAGCTAAGACTAAGGACAGCACAAATATCCATACCCGAAGGGGGATTCGAACCCCCGACTGTAGTGGCCGTGCAGACCGTGACTGGAGCGCCTCAGTCCCCTCGGCCACCGCGGCCGGCGGCGTGTCATCATTGGGATTAAATTTAAAGCCGGGAAATAAGTTTTTTCATATGAATCTTAGGTGTCGACAGGCTCTGCTCTGCAGATTCAAAGCAGTAGTGATGAGTCAGTTATTGGCATTCAAACCTAGAACATAGTGACACATCTTCAGGATACAGATAAATCCCTTTTATTTTCATCAGTGAGAAAGTACTTTTATACGTACTGCATGTGACCACATTATCAATACGTTTGCACTCAGGGTTAGACAAAATTGGAGATGCATTGTTTTCTTCCCTTCGTTTTTACTTGGAAAAGTTTTCTATCATGTATGTAAGGAAGAGAATGAAACTACAGATGAAATAGTGATTGAGCTTCAGAAGCAGTTCATAGCTCTTCTACATTTCGAGTAGTTATCACAATGGCAAAATCAGAGAAATTAGGGTTCGTACGGAGGCATATACGCATTCTTTTTTTCCTCTTTCTATTTGGGAGTGGAATAAGAAAGGAAATATCTAGTAGTGGTACAGTGTACCATCCGCTACGCACCTTACGGTGGATTGTGGAGTATGTATGTAGATGTAGTTGACAGTTTGGTTGCAATTCAAGGCGCTGCAAGTGATTCCATTTGGACATCCATACGAAGAACTCTTAGAGCCGCGATGGACTTCTTAAGTATAACCGAATTTCTATAAGGAGTGCTCTCTATTCTGACCTCAACTCCTACCATTGCAGAATGTGGACGATTTTCAGCCTCATGAAGAAAAATAGAACATAGTTCAAATCATCCATGTCCAATGAATCTCTGGAATCTATGATAAAAGGGGATATGATTTTATTTGAGTACCTGTTTGAAGCATGAAATATTGTATTTTGTATCCCAGATGTATTATTAATACTTTAAGGTTTGGGACGTTTTCTCGTTTTGCAAAATATCATAATTTAGGAACGGTTGTTACCGGTAAATCATTGTAGTTTTTTCTGCTTTACCACTGCACGTTAATTTTTAAAATGAAGTAACAAATTATAGTTAGCAACTTAACTTATAATTACACTGTTATCACGAGTTTGCAGCTGAAACAAGGGAAATAAAGTTTTGTAGTAGGATGTATTGTAGGTAGAAAGAAAATTGCACTTGTTTATGTTTTGTAAAAACAAACTGAAAGGTATTTATTTACAAAAATCACATCACATAACTTAATTAAATTAACCTACTATTTTATTATAATAATAAGTAATTACCATTCCGAAATTCGCGATGTATTTGACGCGTTTCCTGTTGAGACATCATGCCATTATCGTCATGAAGCTCTTCTTCCGTAAATAGATATATGTACAACTCGATAAACTGTATTATCGTTAGAAGTTTACAATATATTACACGAAAATATCACAAAGTCGAAATTACCCGCAATATTTCTGTCATCTTCAGAATCGTCACTAAATTCTCCTTCAGAACCCGAATCATTGAATGGAACATCCAAAATTTTCTTCATCTGTAAGCAATCGTCTATACTGTTATATCTTGGCGGTACAATCTACAGACACGAACATTTCTCTTGCTGGTGTTGCCATCGCATGGAATTTTTGCAAAACTCAAACATCAAACTGCATGACGAAACACATGAACTGCGAGCATAGCAGTGGTTAATTTTATCAAGCCGGAGTATGTTGAATTCGTCATAATTCTTGCCGCGCGTAATTTTCACTGATAGCTCTATTCAGAAGTTGGCAGGTATGCCCCAGTGTAATGTAACAAAATATTTTCACGTCTACTGCTGAATGAAGGCCAGGCCTATAATTAGTCAGTCCTCATTTCGTACCCGTTCTTCACCACCCTCACCCTCCCTGCTGGCAGAACCCACACGCTGAGCGGCCGTTTGTCAAGAGCCTGCCCCGGTCCACAGGGGAGGTTAATTTAACAAGCTGTTGCGGTTTAAATTAACTTCCTGCTCAGTCCAGAACCGGGAAGGGCATTGATGAATCCGTTCCCTTTTACAGGGGTAGCTCATTAACTCCGATAAAGAGGAAGGCGGACTGCGTTCCAACTCTTAATTAAAACAAGTTAAATATTCACATCGAGATATATCCTGACAAAAGGAAGTCAGACTCTTGCGCCGCGAACAACCTTCAACATATCGACAAAGACAGGGTCATTAATATACACATTGTGTGGTTAATAAGATCGTCATTATGGATAACAAGATGTTTGCAGAAGACGAACGCTAATGCAGTGATTAGAGAGAATGCACCATAAAATCCTGGTAACATGCTAGAAAAAGAAAGATAGAGGTAGAAATGTTCAAATTTTTGTAAAGTTATGGAACTTAACTACTCACAAACTACTTATACTAACCTAAGGACAAAAGACACACACACACACACACACACACACACACACACACACACACTTGCGCGAGGGAGGACTCGACCCTCCGACGAGGAGCAACCGCGCTCTTGGCAGTAAGGCACCTTAGAGCGCTCGTCCATTCATCTACATCTACATAGATACTCTGAAAATCACATTTAAGTGCCTGGCAGAGGGTTCATTAACCACTTTCATAATTTTTCTCTACCGTTCCATTCTCTAATAGCGCGCGAGAAGAAAGAACACCTAAATCGTCTCGTTTTCGATCTGATTTCTCTTATTTTATTGGGATGGTCATGTTTCCCTAAGTAGGTGGGTGCTAGCAAAATATTTTCACATTCAGAACTAAAAGTCGGTGATTGAAACTTCGCAAACAGATCACGCCGCAATGAATAACGCCTTTCTTTTAATGATATCCACCCCAATTCTTGCAACATTTCCGTGACGCTTTCCCCCCCGTAACGCGATAAAACAAAACGAGCTGCCCTTCTCTGAAACTTCTCAAAGTCTTCCGTCAGTCCCACCTGGTGAGGGTCCCACAATGGGCAACAGTACTCTAGGAGAGGACGCACAAGTCTGATGTAGGCATCTTCGAAGCGTTCTGCCGATGAAACGTAACCTTTGGTTCGCCTTCCCTACAATATTTTCTATATGTTCTCTCCAGTCAAAGTTGTTCGTAATTGTAACTCCTAGGTATTTGGTAGAATGTACGACCTTAAGGTTTGACTGATTTATCGCGTAATTAAAGTTCAGCGGATTTCTTTTAGTGGTCATGTGTATTACTTCACACTTTTCTTTATTTATTGTCAATTACCAATTTTCGCACCATGCAGAAATTTTGTCTAAATCGCTTTGCAGTTGCTTTTGATCCTCAATTGACTTCATTAACCGATAAACGACAGCATCATCCGCGAACAGTCTAAGGGAGCTATTCAGATTGTCTCCTAAATCGTTTATAAACACGAGGAAGAGTAATGGACCTATAACGCTTCCCTGTGGAACGCCAGATATCACTTATGTTTTACTCGATGACTTACCGTCAATTACAACGAACTGTGTTCTTTCTGATAGGAAATCGTGAATCCAATCGCACAATTGGGGAGATATTTCATAAGCACGCAATTTCATTAGAAGCCGCTTGTGGGGTACAGTGTCAAAAGCCTTCCTGAAATCCAGAAATATGGAATTGATTTGAGATTCCAGGGCGGCATAAAGAGAGAGAGAGAGAGAGAGAGAGAGAGAGAGAAATTGTAATGAAACCGTGAAATAGTGATTAAGATGACAAAATCGTTGGTTCTGACGGTTTCTAATGTCGTGTCTGGCGATGTTAGTATTTCGATAGCAGGGGGAAATGTTCGTCCATGCCGTGTAAAATGGTGACATCCAAATGTGATATTAGGACGTTCGACTCAAAGAAAAGAATATGTTGATGGAGTGTTGTTAATAGGACGGAATTACTAACAGCGAACTTGTGTCAAGGACCGCCATAATTGTTGGGTAAATATGAACTACTTCTTTGAAAGGTCGGTTCGTCAACGTAGATGCAGGCTCTATACAGAGACTGTTCTCGTATTTCGTGGCCTACTGTTGGTTACAGATAGTCTTTCAGTTTCTCTCTGTTCCGATTTGTTGCTTTGAATACGATAGCGTAAAAATTAAAAGTAATCAAGTGTTTGTGTTTGCTCTTTCTGCTAACCATGATTTCACATGGTGTAAATACAAGAATGTTTATTTTATTTTAATTTTTTTTTCTTTTTTTTTTTTTTTTGCGAGGTGTACCAGATTTTATATGAACAAATATAAAAGAGAGTATATCTAATAAGCAAATGTAAGCAAAGTGTATGGTATGAGTTCTCATTTCTGTGCAGTGACGGTGATAAATTCTACTCAAAAAATGGAAATTCAGAATAATAGTAAAAGTGAGGACGTTAACACAGGAAAGTGTGTAAAAAGCGCGTTACATGGACAATCGCGATTTGGATAAAAAATTAGAAGTAAGTAAACAGTGTTTTTGTTCATGTCATCTCGCCACCTGCAAATGGTTTCGCTATTATTAACACCAAACAATTTGTTTTCAAACAGTGAACTGCACCAGCATGCTACACATGTAAAATTCTGAACGTTTTAAGCACCTGAAGATAGACACAAGACCGAAGCCGATCGTGTCATAAATTAATAATACGATCATATAAATGGATTCTTCCGTCGCTTCTTGGTAGAACGCTTCCATATTTAAGGTTGAAAACAAAACAAACTGTTTTTGTTCTACTAAATTTTGTTTATTTACTAACTAGTTTTCGGCTTATTAGGCCATCGTCAGGTAAACTGTTGACATGCGTCGACAAAGACGCTATTGATTGTCTTTGTCGACGCATGTCAACAGTTTACCTGACGATGGCCTAATAAGCCGAAAACTAGTTAGTAAATAAACAAAATTTAGTAGAACAAAAACAGTTTGTTTTGTTTTCAACCTTAAATAATAATACGATCTTTAAAGTGAGTGGTAGCGGGCCAGCCGCGGTAGCCGAGGGGACTGAGGCGCCCCAGTCACGGTCTGCACGGCCACTACGGTCAGGGGTTCGAATCCCCCCCTCGGGCATGGATATTTGTGACGTCCTTAGTATTAGGTAGTTCATAAGTAGTTTGTAAGTTTAGGGACTGATGATCCCGTAGTTAAGTCCCATAAGCTATACAAACATTTGAACTGGTAGCGGTTTTTATTCTCAACCCTATTTTAGGAACAGTCACGGAGTTCAGACATATCCATAATGGATAAAACACATATAAAACTATTATTTGCATTTTTGTTGTACGAGTATGTTGGATGCCCGGATAATTTCTGTATTACCATTTGTCTTATTCTGTCTTCGTCATTGGGATTGCTACAAATTTAGTTTGTTCCCATCCTAAAACCCCTAATACCTGCATTTGTACCAATGGTTTCATGTTCTTTTAGCAATGAAATACGCTACCTTTCGTGTTGCGGTGATAGTTTTATAGTCAAAATTCGCATGTTCTGACAAGGACAAGGAGTACTAACAACGAAGTGTTTTAAAGCAAATATACAAACGAGAAGAGGGACTACTGCGCCCATTAGTTCGCTTGTTTATACCTGCGTTAATGAGTGACTCCAAGGCCGTCACATCGTATAAGCTTTCAGCGGCACCACCCACTTTATGGGTAAAGGCCATTGCCGCGCGGTTTGAGGCGTCATGTTTCGTATTACGCGGCTGCTCCCGTCGGAGGTTTGAGCCGTAACGCGCGCGCACGCGTTGTGTGTGTGTGTGTGTGTGTGTGTGTGTGTGTGTGTCGCCCTTAAGATAACTTAGTTTATGTAGTTTATATCGCTATTGATCGATGATTTTAGTAGTCTGCCTCCACAGGACTACAAACATCTTTTTGAAAGGTTAATATTTTGTACCTATGTGTGACCCATATTTTGATTTTGGAAGTCCGGTCACCGCATCGTAGTCCCAAGTAGCTGTAGTCAATCTCAGATGTTACTTAAATCGTACCAAGAGCAAGCAGTATAAGTAGCTAAAGGAAAAATGGGAGAAGTAATGAAGATAAATGGTAAATAAATAAAAACGTTGAAATTTACTTACGGCATTGTAATTCTCTCAGAGACAGCAAAGGTCATGTAAGTGCATTTGAACGGAATGAAGAGTGTCTTAAGGGGGGATATACTAGGAACGTCCAAAAGGAAAGTAAGAGTAACGGCATGTAGTAAGATTAAATTAGACAATGCTGAGATAATTTGATTAAGAATAGAGATGTTAAAAGTAGGAGACGAGTTGCGTTATTAGGGCAGTAATGTAACTGATGGTGGCCTATGTAGAGAGCATAATTTATAAAGTGTACACTGTCAATGTCGAGTAAATCGTTTCTGAAGAAGAGAAATTTGTCAACACAAAAAAATTAAATATTAGGAGGTATTTTATGGAGGTATTTGTCTGGAGTGTAGCCTTATACGGAAGTGAAACGTGGACGATAAGCACTTCAGACAGGAAGAGAATAGGACCTTTCGAAACTTCGTGTTACTGAAGATTAGATATGTGGACTGTGTAACTTACGAGAAAGCAGAGTTGGGGATAAAAGAAATTTGAAGCGCAGCTAGACTCTAAAAAGTAATGTAAGAGCACCGGGAGGAACGGGGGGGGGGGGGTGACAAACAAATTGCAGACGCAGATCAAGAGACGATTACGGTAAAGAGGGTTCAAGTGGATAAAGTGGATATGGATTTCACTAAAATTTTATTTTCTGTATGTGCTCTATTATTATTATTATTATTATTATTACTACTACTACTATTAGCTTGTGCACACATTCTCACATTAGATATACTCTCTTTGACCAGAAACTCTGTATCCTAATGTAAACAAAGTGTATGGTGTGAATTCGCATTTCTGTGCAGTGATAATGAAAAATTCTGCTTAAAAAAATGGAAAGGAGAATAGTAATAAAAGTAAGGAGTTTAACAAAGGATAGTGAGTCCGCAAAAGTATGTAGAAAGTGCGTCACATGGAAATCGCGATTTGGATACAAAATTAAATGTAAGTAAACAGTGATCAAATTCTTCACGGGTTTCCAGCCGGATCATTCTGAACACAATATTTCTGCGGTCCAACTGGCCGCTATCATCAGGTGAGGAAGCTAAGGTGATCTCGCCGAGACTGAGTGAATCTGTGGAACGGTTGGCTCTATGTCCGCAACGAAAAGTACGAAGGCGCATGCGCTAAGTACAGAGGGCGTCAGTTTACTCGTAGCTCCTGACCCCTGGCGCCAGAGAAGTTGTAGCGCCTGCAGTGGTGGATACTGTCAAAAGCGATAGATCGTTATAGATTGTCTTTCGTTGCTATTTGATGCAGATGCCGATGTTTCTTTAGGTCTGATAACTCAGGATTCCACGATTTACTCAGAAAATAACCACTGTCACGATTCATTGTGTTATCTGTTATTCTGATTTCAATTGATTCTTTCAAAACACAATCCCAGTAATGTGAGGTGTGTGCAATAACTTGTGTCTCGTCGTATAGCATCCTGTGTCCCTCTCAGAGACAGTGTTCAGCCACCGCGGATTTTTCAGGCTGCATCAATCGCGTATGGCGGTGATGTTCAACACATCTGTCACTGACGGTGCGAACAGTCTGGCCAATGTATGTTTTGCCGCACTCACAAGGTATTTTATATACGCCAGGCTTTCTCAGGCCTAAATCATCTTTAACAGAGCCAAGAAGTGCTCTAGTCTTAGCTGGCAGACGAAAAATACACTTTATTTTGTGTTTCTTAAAAAAGTAAACAGTGTTTTTGTTCATGTCATCTCGCTACCTGCAGTTGGTTTCGCTATTATTAATACTAAATAATTTGTCTTCCAACAGTGAACTCACCAACATACTACGCACACAAAATTCTGAATGTTTTAAGCACCTGAAGATGGGCACAAGCCTGAAATCGGTCGGTCATAAATAAATAATACGGTCTTTAATGTGACTAGCAGCCGGCTGAGTGGTCTGCGCCGCGCCAGTCACAGTCTGCACGGCCGCTACGATCGGGTTTGGATGTTTGTGTCTTCTTTAGTATAAGGTATTTCATAAGAAGTTTGTAAGTTTAGGAACTGATGACCCCGCAGTTAAGTCCCTTAAGCTTAACAAACATTTGAACATTTTGTGACTGGCAGAGGTTTTTATTCTAATCCCTAAATTGTTTTATAGTTGTAATATACAAAGAAGTAGAAAAGACAGTTGTTACTATTTACGCAGTGTACTTATTTCTCTCTCAGTTATATTTTGCAGAAAAATCTGTGTCATTCAGGAGTTGGCATTCTGACAATAATTTTCATAACAATCAAGGCACGGAGTACTCTGAAAATGAGTTGCTGTTATAATTATTTCATTCACAGTTTGCACACTTAAGACATTGCGGAACAGACTTCGAAGGAAGAGGCCATTTGAGCTGGACCCTGGGCGACGGTCTCAGTCTCGATATAATCAATTAACGTTCCGTAAAATGAACTTGATATATCCAAGAAATCAGACTGTTTCAGCAAGCAATTTTATTTCAGTGTTAGCATCTTGAACATGGCTGTTGTAAAAATTACCGGAATAATAAACTTACAGCCAATCAGTAGCAGGTATTAAGAAATTCTTCACCTAGAATTGCACGCCATTAAGGGTGTCTTCACTGGAAGGAAAATCTAACTCCGATTACAAGTACTGTATTACACGGTACTGCGAACACAATGCTCATACGAAAATTACTTATCAACGACTGAATTTTTATAGTTGAAATAGCTGCTCATTCCAAGTGAAAGCATTGAGTAGTCAAAACCGAACAACTTCAAAAAACATGCATCATTCAGTTCGAATTGAAGTCTATTTTCTTTATTGTTTGATTATGATTACATTTATGCTCCATTTCGTCGCACTTTATGTGGTGTCGCACAAGTACAAAGTGCGCGCCACCTGCTTTCGCCGCGCGCCGCCATGCACGCACGGCGCGGCGTTCTCACGACGACAGCCACGAGCGCCCTCTGCGGCAACCCCGCTCGTGGCCACCACGGAAGACACCGGTCACTTCGGACTGAGATAGCAACGAGTTAGGACCTTCGTAATCAGATAGGCACCAGTGAAGACTTTGCTATTGTACAGGCACTAGGCAGGCCTCTAACAACTATGTATCAACATTCTGCAGTACTATGTAAAAGTTAAGTATTGTTACATTCTGTGCAATATATATCTCTTTCTCATTTACTCTAGTGTTTGTAGTTTCTGGCTGCTCCCCTCCGTACCTGCACCGGCGTGCTGTCTTGTTACTGTGTCGGTCTCGTTCCACTCGGCCACCGACACCTACGACGAGGCTGGGACACAAAAGCGGCGACGAAGTTGGGACACAAAACTTTACATTAGTTAAACTTGACTGCAAGAAATATGGGACGTTTAATAAAAGACGGGACAATATACGTCCGGTATTTAGTTTGTCGAGACAGCGGGACACTTGAGCCGTGGGCACACGGAGCGTGTATCTGAACGAGTGTGGCCAATTTGGCGAGTTTCTGACTTCACAACGTGTGAATCGCACGTTGACGAGGCTTTTCCAACGTATCAGGCAGTATCAGGCAGTATCAAGCACGCCAGATATTCTCGGCGAGCGTCTGAACGATCACCAATAAGGTGGGAGAACAGCACCGACGTCACACCACGTGGCTATCCAGGGAAGGGGCAGCTCTTTTCGGCAGACAGCTGAAGACGCCATATTTGCCGTCCTATTTCATGGGTTTTATGTTTATAACATAGGTCTTATGAATGTATGGCATTTCAAAACAAGTAAAAGTAGCTGAGTAAATTGAGAATCTCTCGAAAACCGGTCATTAGAGGTACTATTTGTTGGAATAAAAGACTGGAAACGTCTTCCATGTGGTTAAAAAATTTTCGTATCACAGTAATCTGCCATTTCAAGGCAAGGCGGATTGGAGATCTATCAACACGAATTGTTCGTTACATCAATTGTTGTAATTGCATTTCGGCAGCTAATATATCTACCAGTAGTGTATACAACATGGCTAATACCTTCAAAAATGTCCAAATGTTTGTGTAGCTTATGGGACTTAACTACGGGGTCATCAGTCCCTAAACTTACAAACTACTTATGAACTAACTAAGACTAAGGACGGCACAAATATCCATGCCCGAGGGGGGATTAGAACCCCCGACCGTAGTGGCCGTGCAGATCGTGACTGGAGCGCGTTAGTCCCCTCGGCCACCGCGGCCGGCTGTTCAAATGTTTGTAAAGCTTATGGTACTTAACTGCGGGGTCATCAGTCCCTAAGCTTACAAACATCCATGCCCGAAGGGGCATTCGAAACCCTGACAGGGAACGGCCTTGCGCAGCGGAGCATGGCGTCTCAATGCGCTCGGCCGCTCCGCCGCGGCGCTAATACCTTCGTCGATGATATACGGATACATTAGTGGCCGTAGCAAAGTGGACGATGAATTTGGAAGACGCCCTGTAGAAGATGCGCGGATTCAAGCCTCGTAGGAAGCTTTTCCCTCTCCATTATCGGATCTTCTGATAACTCAAAGACTTTCCCATAAATTTCATAGAATTATACCGCATAATATTCAATGGTATGTAAACATAAGTGCGTATCATCTGAGGAGTGAGTTTGTTGGATTCGTTTTAATGAACAGGACAGTTTGCACCTTACTTAGAGTAAAATACGCACTTTATTGTTTCACGTATTGTATTTCACACGTTCTTATCGTTCTTCTACTGAAAAGTAACACTGACCGTGGAAGAACTACCTTTAAGTTTTACTAAAATGCGAGACTGTTGGAATAATTTTTGCCTCATGTGAAGGCCTTTTCTGATTTTATGTCGCACAGTTTGTCATGAAACTTTTATAATTCGCTGCACTTATTGACATAACATGCAACTTTTGTAAGAGTCTTATGTTCATAGATATTCTGTTCTTATTTTTGTAGGAAATTTAATAGAGGTGAAGCAGGAATTCCGCTCTTTTGATTTGGTAAACAGTGTGATTCCAGAACCTGATGCCGCCGACAACTGTCGCTGGAGGGCGCTGCGGTCGCGTGTAGCTCGATGAGGCACACGTTCCTTATGCACAAGTCGCGCCGTCTCCGAGCGTTGAGCCGCATGTTGGGCGCTGCACGTTGACCGCACACGTTCAGACACACGCTCCGTATGCCAACGGCTTTAGGCTAAAATCAGGGCCGGCTCTAGGGAGGGGCGAACCGTGCCATCACCCAGGGCGGCAGATTTTTGGGGGCGGCGAATTCCCGATTTTTTATGTAGTTCGGATAGATTAAATTAAATAAGACATTGAATAGTGGAAGTGACGTGCGTAAATGCAAAAATGTAAAAATAAGTTGGAAATACGAATTGTTACAGATTGATAGACGTTGATACAGACCACAGTGATATGCGTCATCCAACAAGCAAAATAAACGGGCAAGGTTACTATGTACAAGGTTGAGCCAATGTGTTCGTCAGCGTTCGGGTGCTTCCGCGTGCCGCGGTTGAGTAGCCGAGCAGTCTAAAGCGTCACGCTGCGGAGCGCGCGGTTGCTTGCCGTGGAGGTTCGAGTCCTCCCTTGGGTATGGGTGTGTGTGTTGTCCTTAGGTTAGTTTACCTAGGTTTAAGTAGTTTGTAAGCTACGGACTGATGACCACGCAGTTTGGTCCGATAGATTTACAAACATTTGAATATTTGAATTTGTGGTTTGATTCCATTTCCTGGAGGTGCTCCACGATCACAAAATGATGAACACACCAGATGTACCAGATGTATTTCGCAGCATTGGCCGTTAATGTTATATAACACAGATTGATTTCAGTCACCTAGTGATTATCTTCAGTGTCCAAACAAGCATATGAATGCCCTGAATGTAACAAAAAATGTTCAAATGTTTGTTAAGCTTATGGGACTTAACTACGGGGCCATCAGTCCCTAAACTTACAAACTACTTATCTACTACCTTATACTAAGGACGGCACAAATATCCATGCCCGATGGGGGATTCGAACCCCCGACCGTAGTGGCCAAGCAGACCGTGATGAATGTAACATTCAGGGCATTCATATACTTGTTTGAAGGACACTGAAGATGATCACTAGGTGATTGAAATCAATCTGTGGTTCTTTAAAATAAAACCTTAACGGCCAATGCTGCGAAATACATCTGGTGTGTTCATTTGAATTTGTGCTTCCGCGTGACGTCACTGTGGACTGTGAGAAGCGGTAGAAGGTCGAGGCGTATTCTTGCGTTCGACTTCGCCACTGTTCCGTTTAATTAACATTAATTGTAGAAAACAAGTACGATATAAGCATAAACACAAAGGAACAGAATGCTACTATTTACTACGGACTGAAAACTCTTGTACTGATTTCTAGTAATGGAAACTGTATATTACAGCCCCCTTGACATTTATTGTATTCTGTAACACTTACGCTGCTTTGAACATATTCACTAGGAAGAGACGCATGAGTGTAATATGTGAAAATAAGACGTCTTATTTGAATAAAGCTGACAAAGTCGAAAAATGTGTGTGTGTTTGTGCGTGTATATGGAGAGGGGGTGTGCTTGAAATTTTTGCACGGGGCGGCAAAATCCTTGGGACCGGCTCTGGGCTACATGAGGGTCGATCCCGTACGATACGGGACGTCTGGTCACTTTAAATCTCTTAAGAGGGGGGTGGGAGAGATAACTGTGCACGCCTGCTAGAGCCGGCCACGGATGTGCGCCGCTTTTTGGAGTATCGGTCGGCTGTTCCGCGGCACTGTGGTTGCCTGTGGCCGGCAGCAGCACAAGTCACTCCCCACTGAGGGGGCGGGGCGCGGCAGCGCAGGTAGCCAGGTAGCCGCGCTCGGTTTTTTCGTGCCGAGGTGGGCGTCCGCGCAGCCGGAATGGACGACATCCGGGCGCCTAATAGCAGGAAGTGTCCCGCGTAATCGCCGCTTACCTGCTATCAGCGTGCGTCGCACCTGCCGTGCGTGCCCGCGCCGACTGCTGTTGTTGTTGTTGCTGCTGCTGCTGCTACTGTCTGCGCTATGCGGTGTACTCCCACAGCGAACAGTCCCAGTTTCCTCCAAGTAGTGCTGGTACCCGATAGTTACCGTCCAAGCAACAGTTAGTAAGTATCTCGGACAACACCAGTAGGTGGTACGATTAATGTTTTCACCAACAAGATGCAACATAATTTATTTCATTGAGGCAAGATGTTAAGTTTTTATGATGTATCAATTATATTATTTCTCATAGTTTTTAATTTTTTTTTTTTTTTTTTTTTTTTTTTTTTTTTTTTTTTTTGTGGGTACGCCATATCTCCCGTATTACTTACGCAAAATAAAAGATCTAGGTATCATTTTCAAGGTTTCGTTCTTCACTAATGCGAAAAATACACTGATAGTTTAAACTTTATTTTGAAAAAAAAATTACTGTTTAGCTTAGATTAGATTAGTTATTTGTTCCGTAGATCCATGTTGAGGGGATCCTCGTGGATGTGGAACATGTCAAGAAACAAAATTTACAAGTTGAATAATAGATAATACTAATAATATAAATACAAATACATACACTTATAATATACAGATACATAAATTTTTAAGGTTTTTTTTATTTTATTTTGCTGATAATATAATAATACTAATATAGTATGAGTACATGCATCATTTGGTACAATTTAGAAATTCACTAATGGAGTAGAAGGAGTTGGCCACTAGAAAGTCTTTTAGGTTCCTCTTAAACTGATCTTTATTTGTAGCTAAATTTTTTATACTTGATGGTAAATTATTGAAAATTATTGAACTAAAGTAAGTGCTTTTAAGTCCTTGTGTAGATCATTTTTATTTCTAGTATTGTGTGTATGAACTGAGCTGTTTGTTGGGAAAAGGAATATATTATTTATGACAAATTTCATTAAGGAAGAAATATACTGAGAGGCAGTAGTTAATATACCCAGTTCTTTGAAGAGGCTTCTACAAGACGTCTGTGAATTTACTCCACAAATAATACGTATTCCACGTTTTTGGACTCAAAACTTCGTATAATGTAAGTTGAAACCCAGCAAAAGTTCGTAAATGGGACATTTATTTACGGTTGTTTCCAGCAAAATGGTATAATTATATTAAATAGAAATTTTAACACTAATCAGGGGTTAATTAATGGTGCAAGACTAGTTGTGACTCAGTTAGTTGAGTACATCATCACTGCTATATTAATTGACTCCGATAAAACTGTGTTCTAATACCCAGCATTAACCTCACACCTTCCTATGCAACACGGTTTTGCAAATGACAAGAAGAGAATTCCCAATAAAAGTAGCCTTCACTATGACCAAAATAAAACGCAAGGTCAGTCGCTTCAATGGACAGGATTATATTTACCAGAACTTGTAATTCGCATGTATAGTTACGCGTGGCATTTTCACGAGTTCGCTCATTCACTGACATTTATCTTTGTCCTAAAGACACATACGAACAATGATCACATTGCAACTAGTAACATTGTTTTCAAAGAAGTTTTGTAAAATAAACAAGTTTTCAAGTAATAAAATAAACATGAAAAAGTCAATATGCCGGCCGCGGTGGCCGAGCGTTCTGCGACGCGCTAGTCACGTTCTGCACAGCCACTCGGACATGGATATTTGTGCCGTCCTTAGTATTAGCTAGTTTATAAGTAGTTTGTAAGTTTAGGGCCTGATGACCTCGTAGTTAAGTATCATAAAAAAGTTAATGTCTGATTTTTATGTGTTCCACAATTAATCATATTGTATTTAATTATATAGCCGGCCGCGGTGGCCGAGGAGACTAAGGCGCTCCAGTCACGGTCTGCACGGCCACTACGGTCGGGGGTTCGAATCCCCCCTCGGGCATGGATATTTGTGCCGTCCTAGTTCGTAAGTAGTTCATAAGTAGTTTGTAAGTTTAGGGACTGATGACCCCGTAGTTAAGTCCCATAAACTATACAAACATTTGAAAACATTTAATTATATAAATTTTCTTACAATGAGACTAATATTTGTGACTACTATTCAAAGTGTATTATGTTTTACACATACGTACTTGCATCTATCTTTTCTCCATTACTATCTTACCTAACTGTGACTGATCAGCATAGACTGTGAATTATTCGCACAGGTTAACTAGTATTTAAAGAACTGATGATCATATAATAACAGCAAACAATAACAAAATCTTTTAAAAAAGCAGTAGTCCTTTAAAAACATCAAAATTCCACTGTTTCTTTCAGTTTCGTACTTAGCACGACTAGACTACAATTTAATGACATTCACAGCCAGTGCCCCACTATATCAGTAAACACTGAAGTTACGCCGCCAAGTGCAAGAGTAATAACAGGATGTAAGAGAAATCGCACTTACAGGGCAGAATGATAAACTAAAAGACTCAATTGAGACATGGATTTAAAAACTAAAAGAGCTGCTATCCGCAATCAGCACATTACCAAATCGTTCCCAACACATTGTGATTACGTCGTGGGGAGGGATCTGCCACGGCCAACAATCAATGAGGGGCCAAAAAAATGGAATTAGAACCAGCCCTTCCTTTTTCCTACTTTAGAGGGGAGGCGAGAACTAACAGTAACAGGCCAGCATACCTACCACATATTAGGAACAATGACAAGACCACACAGAAAAATACACTATAACAGAAGAACTGCAAAATTACAACCCGCCGCAGCAGCAACAACGACGAGAAGTTAAAGGCGAAACCCTAAGGCCGGTAACGCACTAGGCAGCCAGGCTGCGGCAGCCAATGAAACAGTGGTGGCATACGGCAGGCCGCTATAAGCACTGGAATGGGCAGCCAGGAACTGGTGGCTGCGGCAGCTATCAAAACGCGGCCGACTGCACGGCAGTGGCAGCCAGCTGGCTGCGGGCAGCCAGTGCGAACAGCGAACCTCGCAGTGAACGCGTGTGGCTGCCAGCGATCTCCGCGCACTTGACCAAGCAGCCACACCTTGCCTCCAAGTTGTTATGACGTCATGAAATTCAAAGACGAAGAGAAATCTGGGATGTGTCTCGTGAACAATATAGTGATCGTGATGTGAAGAGAAGGAGGTGGGAGGAAATCGCAAATGTAATATGTGAGGAGAACATGTCTGAAAATGAAAGGAATGAATTCGGTAAGTTATTTATTACCTATTACATAGAAAAAAATTGCTTATAGCTACAATAAGGAAGAAGAGGGTTTCATTGTACACTTAATACGCACTAATTCACATGGAAACAACAATAGTTACATACATAATATGTAATTACTACCCCAATGCAATTTTGTTTTGCCATTCCAGCGGATTTTCATTCGTAAAGTAATCCGCAAATAAATCTCTATATGCTGATGCTGATGATCGGCTCCCTGTTGTTGCAGGACCTGAGGAAACTTCCAGTTCTGCAGGGACAGGGACATACAGTGTGTCTTCAAATTTGTAGCCATCTCTTTCTCGCACATAGTTATGTAAAACACAGCATGTTTTTATTATGGCAATTGCAAATTCTTCCCGAACATCCATTGGGCGATGAAAAATTCTCCATTTATTCGCCAGAATGCCAAACGTACTTTCTATGAAGCGCCTAGCACGCGACATTCGGTAGTTAAAGATTCTTTTATATTTTCCAGAAGTTTGTCAAAAAGACTCGACATCTTTGTAGAGTTAAAAAAGCGACCTGGGAAGTATCGAAGATCCTTGAAGTAATTTTTAAATAAACCCTTCGAGTGCCGCTCCGCAAGCAGAGGATGAATCCAATATGTGTTTTTTGCTTTGCGTTTCCTTTGAGACAAAAGGTGGACGATTATCGTGTCTTCCATGTCCATGTGGCTCGGCCGATTGGGCACAACTGGCCGTCAGCTGGCTGCCAACGCTGGCTGCCACCAACTGGCTGCTCAATGTTTTGGCTGCCGCAGCCTGGCTGCCTAGTGCGTTACCGGCCTAACTTTTGACTACACCTCGGGGCGGCAACCAAGTCATAGAACGGCAAAACGACACATAAATTCCGCTCATTGTACTTCGTACTAAAGGGTTAAGAATGATACTCGCGCCACAGGCGAGATATTTCAAGAGTCAAAGTCATGATCTCAAACAAGAGAAGCTGAACTTGACTTCAACACGCAGGAAGCAGCCGACACCGCTTTATGCAGCAGAAGACCGGCCGAGTGGAGCTTGCTCTGAGCACCAGCCAAAGCGTCACCATTGACTACCCCGGACCACAGAGTAACATATATTTGTCTGTGCCCGGACCCAGTAGCCTACGACCGCTGCGCGTCGCGAGCAGGCGGAAAACAAGACATTATATATATAGCGCCACCACAGCAGGGAGAACACACAAGGGCAGATCGGCGCGCCGGTTTCAAACAAGACGAAAATGTTCAAATGTTTGTAAATCCATCGGACCAAACTGCGTGGTCGTCAGTCCGTAGCTTACAAACTACTTAAACTAAGGTAAACTAACCTAAGGACAAACACACACACACACACACACACACACACACACACACACACATTCCCCAGGAAGGACTCGAACCTCCGACGGCGAGCAACCGCGCGCTCCGCAGTTAGGCGCCTTAGACCGCTCGGCTACTCCACCGCGGCTCAAACAAGACGAGCCGACGTCTAGTGCTCAACCACCAAACTGATGCAAGTGCGTGGTGAAACGTACCATCTTCACCTCACCCATGTCTTGCTTTCTAATTTAAATTTTAGCGAGTCTTTTCCGAGACTGAAGTGAAACACTGACGATAAACGGTAAAGCATAGCCTAGACCAGAGGTCTCCAAAATACGGCCCGCGGGCTGGATGCGTCTGAGAACAGGTTTAATACGGCCCATGTTTGAAGTTAAGCTTTTTGTGACTAAGAGCTCGACTAACTCACAGAGGTTGATAGCAGCATTTCAGGACTGTATCCAAGTTCATAACGACATCCCCGTCAGCTGAAGCCAAAAAAAAAAAAAAAAAAAAAAAAAAAAAAGAGAGAGAGAGAGAGAGAGAGAGAGAGAAAATCATCAAGAAAATAGCATGTTGCACAGTTTGCGATAATGTAGGCCTACATCATCAAAACGTTGGCCGTGTATTCAAAAGGCACATTCCATACCCCAAATTAGGTGTACTAAACAGTAATAAGGATAACTTCACTTTTCAACTGAATATTATGCCTCTGTTAAAAACATTAAATTTTGTTGTTTTCTTCCTATGAGAAAAAGAGTCGTGAAATAAATGTTGGGATTCCACAGATCGTGTTTGTAGATATTTTGAAATGTTTGGTGAAGTTATTCGTATGTTATTTATGTTTCTATGGCGCCATAATGAAAGATATTGTCGTGGTCATGTCGTATACGACTGAAATAGGGCTTGATGAAGTTACAGTCAAATCACATGACTGGTATTTCAATTTTGGGTAATTCCAAACTATGTCATCCGAATCCCACTGAAAATTGAATCTCTAGATGGGCTCCTCACGGTCTAATAATTTAGAGACCCCTGGTCTAGACGATGACGGTAAGTTAATTAATGTTCTATGATTAATCCTAGGACTGTTATCTGTCGCTTATCTATTTCCCTCTGGCAATGGACACTGCTCAAAACAATCAGGTGAGTTTTGTTAGGAAAGTATCTCTTGATAAAAAACGAAAATAGGACTAGTGATGTTAGAGGAGAGGGGTGAAGATTGGGGGGTGAACTACCCCGAATTAGAGTTTTTTGCTACAAAAATTAGTTTTGATTAATCTATTAAAACTTCAAAAGGGGTAAACAACCCTTATATTGCCGCGCTCCTTTGATACTGCCCGTGAATCACCTTAAGAAACCAGAATTTGTACTGTTTCATCTCTTTGATATACCAGTATTTAGAGTCGCTGAATCCGAATTTGAAATCAGATTCTCAAAATTCAGTATGGATGATCCAACATGATGACATGTAAATGTGGCCGTGCGATGACCACGATAAATCACAAGCGACGCTAACACCGACGGTTAAAATCAATAAACACTTTAGCATGTTTTATTCACTTTTAATCAAAAGTGGATTTTACCGTGTTTTAAAGTCGCATGTCGAGTTACTGTCTATTCAAGCATTGTTCTCGTCCGCTATGCTGGATCAGCCGTTTTGAATTTTGAGTATCTGATTTCCGATTCGGATTCAAAGACTTTAAATACCTGTATATTAACCGTACTACGGTGTTTATTTTGTACATTCTCATGAAATGTTCGGGTCAAAAATACCTATAGTTTTTCCCCTTTTGTAAGCTTACTTTTACACATTTGTGAATTGAAATCATGAATAAAATTATAATATAGGCCGTTTAATGTATGAATCAATTAAACCGACCCATACAATGAGAAAACAATTGTACATTACAGTTATCTGTTTATTTTCGTACAGTCTGCCTAAATTACACAAATAGTTTTTTACATATCTGTGTAAGATGTTTTTGCAAGTGAATCCTTTACACTTCATATATTTTCATGAACTGTAGTTAAGAGCTTTTTCAGAGAAATGACATCTGCCTGTCATCTTACTCCAAGGATATTTTTTCTTCCGATGTGGATGGTGCATATTCAGATGAGGTTCCTCTCTCTAAAGCTTGTCTTGTAGCATATTATCTTGGAAGATGTCCTGTTCCCTCCATATACCCATCAATTAGCTGCTCGCCTAGAGTGAGTTCGAGAAATTGCATACCTTGATGTTCCTGGAGTCAGGTGATCTATATTACTTGCTGTAAGCCGTCCCAATTGAGGTAGGGCTTCTGCCTTCCATTCAATTGTTTTATACTGTGACATCATAACTGCACTGCCTACCAATTTTGTTCTGGTGTGCAATCTGCGTCGACTAGGAAAGCTGAAGTGCTGTATTTTGAAGCATCCGAAACTACTTTTCCCCTATCACAGATGTCCATCAGTACGTCCGCTATATCAACACCATGAAAGAGGCCTTTATCTCCAGAAAAAATTACAAAACATATTAATTGTAAAGGTAGAAATCCAATGATGAGACTACAGGTGAATCACTTTTACAGACTGATTTGTTTGCAGGAAAACACAGTGACTCACACTCCTACTTCTTCTCTGTCCGTGCAAATGCAATTCCATTGTTCAAAACAACAATGATTTCACTTGTTTATACCCACCTTACGTTATCCGTACGTATTCCATTCCTAGCAAACTGAATATTGTCAGAATTTGCTGTAATAATGAAGGTTAAAATATACAGGGTCTAGAAAGCCCGAACACCTGAAGAAGTACTATTTCTGTGGATGTCAAACTGAAGCTCAATAAATAACTTTATTTTCTTTCAGAACATACTCCAGTAAGGAGCAAACAACGTCAATGAAGGCAATTTATAGAAACAAAATAAATTCAAACTTACAGACGATCAAAAGTGTTTGAGGGTCGAAATAGACCCAAACATCTTACGAGGATTAAAGAGATGAAAAGTTCAAAAACGTAAGTTCGCAAGTTGTTCACAGTAGGCAGTATGAAACGAGCGCGGCAATATAAAAGCTGTTTACCCCTCAAATATTTATATTAAAAAGTTGTTTTTTTAATTAGGCTTCATTTTGAATTTTTAATAGATTCTACTTCCATTAAAATAAACAATTGGTCTCTTTTGGGTAGTTGCCCCCTTGGTTTTCACTTTCCCTCCTATATATCTAGGCAAAATTTCGTTTTTTTTTTTTTTTTTCCTTTTATCAAAAGACACTTTCATAACACCAGTTAATAAAATCGCTTCACTAATCTCTAAGTTATCCCAATTTTTCCATTCTAACATATTGGAGGGACCCTTTCGCTCCTTAAATATGTTTTACCGCTGGTAAAAAAAGAAAAAAAAAATGTCCCTTAGTTTATCATGTATTACAACATATCGAAATTTCAGAAAAAAATCGGAGAGTGAGACTTCCGTGGGCTTACAAGTCAGTAAAACTCTAGGAAAACATAGTAACAAGAAAAGAAGAATGATTTATTTAACTGCTTCATCTTAGTCGAAATATCGTATTAACTAGCTGGCTAACTGCTGTTGACAGGTTTCTTAACCATTGCGATCTTAGAAATAAATTGCAATCACCCAACACTTGAAAGACAAATTTGATTTACTACACAATGTCTGTTCCAAAAAAAAAAAAAAAAAAAAAAAAAATGTTTGTATAGCTTATGGGACTTAACTACGGGGTCATCAGTCCCTAAACTTACAAACTACTCATGAACTATACTAAAGACAGCCCAAACATCCATGGCCGAGGGAGGATTCGAACCCCCTACGGGGAACGGCCTCGCGCATCGCAGCTTAGTGCCTCAGTGCGCTCGGCCGCTCCGCCGCGGCTCTGTTCCAAAGAAAACAGATGACGATGATGAAATGCAGATGTGTTAGACATTCATATAATCATTTGCAATTTGCGCCATCTCTCGAATTTGGCTGCACATTCTCTCTGGGCAATAATGCGCTCTCCTTCAAGCGCTCTGATTTGACGGTACGGCTTGCACATACTTCCACGAGGCAACCGGTTTATAGCGACAAGACAAGGCAGATTTAACTAGTAGGTGGCGTTGCGCCGCGATATCGATATTTACGGTTAACACACGGATCGACGTCGAGCGACGTAAACTGTCCCGTAAAATTCTAATTGTCTCTCTTCTTACAACTGCTTTCCTTTCGTGTCTTATCATTGAAAAGCAAAATTCCAATGGCGAACCTGAGCTGGATACGTGGCAAATTATGCGACTCGATAAATTTCTTTTGTATCAGATGTGTATTGAAATTTAATTCTCAGCTAATTTTTGTATGTACAAAGTTCGGGTTTTATTAAGATTTGACGTGCAAAAAACTGCATTCCTTGGACGTTTTTCTTAGAGCATAAACGAATGAAGTCAAAACTATTTCTTGGAGAATAATCATTACCCTTTCCGCTAGTAGCCATGGTTTAAAGTCCACGTAAATTTAGCACGTGCTAAGACTCTTTGAAAGACCAGACAGAACTAAAAATTGATAGTAATTGATTACTGATGTGTTGTTTATATGTTAATTGCAGTGAAATTTCAAGTATAATGTGTCTAATAAGCGTAAATACAGTGTTTATTTTATTTCATTACCGCAAAGTTGTTTAATTTTTCTTTAAGAAACTTTGAAGAACTTATAATTCACATTATATGACAGCTAATGAGCTATCTATCTATACATATTACAAAACAAAGTCGTTCTGCCGCGTGTGTCGTCTGTCTGTCCTCTATGAAGTGTAAATATGACGAACGGATTTTCATACGATTTTCAGTAATGGACAATCCGATTCATGAGGAACGTTTGGGGGTATAATTCGTTAAGGCAATTGGTAGTGGGTGAGGGTGACGAGCAAAAAATCAGCAAAATAGAACACTCAATACTCTTAGGAAAAGTTATATATTGTGTGACTCACGAACATTACTGTTCGTGTTGAAATTCGTTTATTGTTTCATAATACGATGCTTCTGCGATTTCGTCATTCATACTTTAATAACGATCGCCACATGACGACGTGCAATATTGACATCAGTTTCAAATAAGTCGTGTAATTTGGACATGAAAGAGAAGAAACCCATACATACTCAAATCTCGCAAAGGAAGAAGAAAGACATTTTGGTATCTATTAATACTAACTCACTACAGGCTGTTCAAACACAACAACAGAAAAAAAATGTAGGCATAGGCATATACTCTGCTTCCTGTTTGAAGCCGGGGCGGGTTGCTAGTGGTACAATAAAAGTTGGGAAAAAGTATTGAAAACTGCTCCTTTCACATCACGACGCAAGGTGAACATGCCCTGCTCAGAGAGAAAGACGTAAAACAGCAAAATCAGTTTCTCGGCTTACCTGGCAGCTTTGCATTGTTTAAACAAAAACAGTTCACGGACTCACGCTTTCTTACGAGTTAAGCCTAACTGCATAGCGGAGTCAGTTCTCGCGGATGGCGCCATTGTATTAGCAAGTATCCCCGAGTGGGAATGCGTGCGTCCTGATCTTAAATGTAACGTAGTGTTATATTGCACTATGTGAAAAATGCCATAAAGAATGACATTATGCCGTGTGCTAAGTTATACGACCTCATGTTATGAATCGCGTTACTTAACATCCGTGCGAATACGTCAGATAAGCAGAGAAACTAGTTCTCCTCTACGACAGCTTTGAGCTGAATATACACCGATAAGGCGGAACATTATGACCACCTACCTCATAGCCGGTATGCCCACCTCTGACACGGTAACAGCGGCGGCGCGTGTAGGCAGGAAAGGAGCGAGGCCTCTGTAAGTCGCTGGAGGGAGTCGGCACACACAAGTCATCTAATTCCCGTAAATTCCGGGAAGGGACATGTCATTTCGAACGCCACACTGAATCACATCCTAAGATGTCTTCAGCCGGGGTTCAGATCGGGCGAGTTGGGGGAGGGGGGAAGGGGAACTCGCCACATTGTTCTTTGAACCACTCCACCAGAGTCCTGAAACCTAACCTTGTGACATGGCGCATTGTTGTTGTTATGGTCTTCAGTCCGGAGACTGGTTTGATGCAGCTCTCCACCCTACTCTATCCTGAGCAAGCCTTTTCATCTCCTCATAAGAACGGCAACCCACATCCACTTGAACCTGCTTACTATACGCGTCTCTTGGTCTCCCTCTGCGATTTTTACCCCACACACTTCCCTCCAATGCTAAATTTACGATTCCTCGATGTCTAAGAATGTGTCCTACCAAGCGATCTCTTCTTTTAGTCAGGGTATGCCAAAAATTCCTTTTCTCACCAATTCTGTTCAGTACCTCTTCGTTAGTTATGCGATCTACCCACCTAATCTTCAGCACTCTTCTGTAACACCACATTTCAAAAGCCTCTATTCTCTTCCTGTCCGCACTGCTTATCGTCCATGTTTCACTCCCGTACAAGGCAACACTCCACACTAAAGCCTTCAGAAAAGACTTCCTTACACTTAAATTAATATTCGATGTTAGCAAATTTCTCTTTTTCAAAAATGCTTTTCTTCCCATTGCCATTCTGCATTTTATATCCTCTGTGCTGCGACCATCGCATGCTATTTTACTACCCAAGTAACAAAACTCATCTATCACCTTCATTGTTTCGTTACCTAATCTAATTCCTTCAGCATCGCCTGATTTTCTAAGACCGCATTCCATTATTTTTGTTTTGCTCTTGTTAATGTTCATTTTATACGCTCTCTTCAACACACTGTCCATTCCATTCAACTGCTCTTCCAGGTTCTTTGCTGTCTCTGACAGAATTACAATGTCATCAGCAAAACGCAATGTTTTTATTTCTTACCCCTGAACTTTAATCCCTATTCCAAATTTTTCCTTGCTTCCTTCACCGCCTGCTCGCTGTACAAATTGAATAACATCGGAGAAAAGCTACAACCTTGACTTACTCCATTCCCAACTGATGCTTCCCTTTCATGTGTAATAACTGCGGTCTGGCTTTTGTACAAGTTGTAAATAACTCTCCTTTCCCTGTATTTTACCCCTGCTGACTTCAGGAATTGAAACAGTGTATTCCAGTCAACATTGTCAAACGCTTTCTCCAAATCTACAAAAGCTAAAAATGTAGGGTTGCTTTTCCTTAATCTATCTTATTATCTTAGTATCTTGCTGAAATATACCACTTTCGTTAGGAAACGTGATCGTGGTCTGCAAGCAGTGACGATACTGCTTTGCCATTTGGCCGTCATTGAGCCACGCACAATCTCCACTGACAGTGGAGCACATTTCACATTACTTTTTGCTGTCGTGGCGTCACTACTGTGATTTCAACTATTGACTTTGAGAACGCCTGTAATCAACGTCTGTGTGAATTTTATTGGGAACGCTATATTTAATTTCTTTTCCGAATCATAACTCACGTATTGTATGAAAGAATCCTGTCTCAATGCAGCAGCGTATGGAGCTTATCATTAATATGTCACTTTAGGTACGATTTAATATAGTAAAATATCAGTCATACGTGGGCTATAAAAATATAATCAGTAGCAGTTACCTGACCCTGAATAGCGATCAGGCTGTTTGGTATTGTAGATAAGGGCATGTATATACAAAACGAAAGAACGTCGGTTCGCGTCCAGGCAAAACCTAATATTTTTCATTACATCTTCGTATTTATAACCCATTCACAGACATTAATTTAACAGAACTTCAATTTTGCAATATTGACTGTTTTTCAAACATTACAATATGATTCTCTCTCTTCTCCCCCCCCCCCCCCCTCTCTCTCTCACTAACATATGAGTTGGTTGTCACTGTCACATTGTAAAAATTATTCCCAAATACGAGTTATGATCATCTGATAAAACAAACTACCACTCAGAGTAAAAATACAGAAATTCTGACACATTTGAAAAAAGATTGGAAACAGAACTTAGTAGCAAACATCTATAACGTATAAAACAAATTTGTTTTAGGACACATCTTATCCAAATAAAAATCCTTCATTATGAATGAAACACATAATATATTCTGCAAATTTATTGGTTTCGGGGTCGGTTTTCGACTGTTACGTCATCATCAGGTAAACATTGCAGGTTTAAGTTAAGATCTTAAGTTGGTAGATATATAACTTTCAAAGGAGACTAGCGCTATGGTTGATAACTAACCTGAGGGAACATATTACAATTCATATTGTGATGTAAATTCCTGGCATTGATGAAACATGTGACAATAAATTACGACATTATCCTAAGAAATATAAATTTAAATAATAGAAATTAGCTGAAAAAAATTGACCAAAAATTGTCTCATCATAAAAAGGTCCATGTCTGAAAACATGGAAGCGTTGTGAATTATGTTAAAATTTTAACTGTTTAATTTAAAGTTATCAAAAAATTTACCTCAAACAGATCCAATGTCTGGATCATGGGCAGTGTGACAAAGTTGAAACTAACATCTGTAAATATATGTTAAAATTTTAACTGGATAAATTAAGCTATGGAATGTAGTAAAATAAGTTACTTCAATTTATATCAGATAAGCAGGATTTTATAACAAAGCTATAAAACAGTAGTAGAGGCATGAGGCAAGTGGGTAGGAGATGGTAGTTTACATTGCACAGGGTTATGATTAGATTCTGTAGACAGAAGTGGTGAGAATGGAAATTGTGTATTATCATTCAGTACGAGGTTTGGGGAAGTGTACATATGTTCGTTAATTTCCATTACTTCAAAGTAGTTCATTTCACTTCCTTTTCGTAAATGATGTAGGACTTCATGTGTTACATTATAGCTGTTGCCTTCTTTTAGCAGGTGGTCTGCAAATGTAGAATTACTTTGCCTAAGTTTCCAACTTCTGTGATGTTCCTTTAGTGTAGTACAAATTGCTCTGCTTGACTGGCCAATTTAAAATTTGCCACAGTTGCAAGTGATTTTGTGTATTCCACTCTTTACCAAGGCTGCAGATTTATCTTCACCATTGGGTAGAAAGTGACCTGTGGTACTGTGTGTATAAAATATTTTTTAATTTCTGAATTTAAAATTTTTGAAACTCGTAATGTTTACCTGATAATGGCGAAACAGTCGAAAACCGGTTCGTAAACCAATAAATTGGCAGAACATCCCACAGTTATCTAGTGTGTTTCATTCATAATGTATAAAATATTCTGTCAATAACCGACGGAACAGTCAATGAATAAGGAAAAACTGTCAATTAAAATACATCTGAAATTTTAAGTTCTGTTATTTCAGAAACAGTTGCAGTTCAGTGTATGTCATGATTTTTTGTTTCTGTCTCTCTATGTTTTGATTTGTAATAACGACGTTGTAATTTCTAACAACAACGTTATTATTGTCTAACACGTCAAAATTTCGATGGAATGGTTATTCACTGGCCAATTAAATTTAAAACTCTTGCTTGTCAAAAACAATATATTGTTTTCTATTTTTCAGATATAAGCTTAGGGACGAAACTAATAGCACAACTATAATTGCCATGAGAGAAACAAGTAGGAACCATATTTGCATGTCAAAAACGTTTTGCTGTTATGTGCAAATGTGACACGATTTTCCGGTATTTGCTTTAGATTAATAAAAGACAGCTCTGTACTATAGCGATAGACAAATCTATAATTTTCGATTACGTCGGTTCCTGAAAAAATTAATGTCAGAAGTGCTCGAACCATGCCGACGTGATTGTTCCTCAGAACATAGTTGAACCGCCGCTGCCGCGTGGGACTAGCCGAGCGGTCTGGAGCGTCACGTTGCGGATCGCGTGGCCTCCCGCGTCGGAGTTTCGAATCCTCCCTCGGGCATGGATGTTTGTGTCGTCTTTAGTATAAGGTAGTTCATAAGTAGTTTGTAAGTTTAGGGACTGATGACACCGCAGTTAAGTCCCTTAAGCTTTATAAACATTTGAACATTTTTGAACCGCCGCCACCTTGTTTGCGTCCCAAGGTGTGATGGAGCTGCTGCCCTGAAAAACGATGGATCTACATCTACACCCATACTCCACAAGCTACCTCACGCTGTGTTGGCGGAGGGTCCTTTGCGTACCACTGTCACTTCCTTCTGTTCCAGTCTCGTATGGTTCGCAGGAAAATGATTGCCTAAAAATGTTCAAATGTTTGTTAAGCTTAAGGGACTTAACTGCGGGGTCATCAGTCCCTAAACTTACAAACTACTTATGAACTACCTTATACTAAAGACAGCACAAACATCCATGCCCGAGGTGGGATTCGAACCCCCGACCGTAGCGGCCGTGCACTCTCTGACTAGCGCGAAGCAGACCGCTCGGCCACTGCGGCCGACAATGATTGCCTGTATGCCTCCTTGTTGGCCGTAATCTTTCGAATTTTATCCTTGTGGCCCCTTCGCGTGCAATATATTGGTCGGTTCTTCATGAAAGGTTTGGTCTTGGAACTTTGACAAAAGCGCGTACCACGATACAGGACGCCTCTCTTGTAATGTCTGGCGCTGGAGGTTCTTAATCATCTCTGTGACGCTTTCATGCTTACTAAATGAGCCCGTAACGAAGCGTATTTCTTACCGTTGGATCTTCTCTACGTCTTCTATTAACCCTACCTGGTGCGGATCCCACACTGATATAGAACGAGAGTATTGTAACCTACTTCCTTTGCTGACAGACTACACTCCCTGAGGATTCTTCTAATGAATCTGTCTGGCATCTACCGTATCCACGACTAATTTTATATGGGGATTCCATTTCATATCGTCCCTTATGTCTTATGTCGCACCCTTCCATCGTCGTGATGAAGAAAGTTACGGGATTCATCAGCCCATACAAAGCTCTGCCAGTGTGCCAATGTTCAATGGCGATGGTGACGTGAGCATTTCAATCATAGTTGCCACTATAGTGCTGTTTAACATGGCACATGCATGGGTCGTCAGCTGTATAGGGCCATCGTTGAGAGTCTTCGGCAGACTGTGTGTTCAGACACATACGGCGTGTAATCAACTATGGTAGAATAAAGGCTGAGAAGCCCAACTGTGGAGACACTATGTAAGGAATCTACTATTGTCGCTGATAGCACACGTCGTTGACACACATACCTTACCTCTGAGCAAATTGACTCACCCGTCCCACGTCACTGGCGTGCGCATAATCAAGAGAAACGCAGTCACTTGTGACCGAGCGGTCTAACGTAACGCTGTTACTATGTTTCTGAAACAGGAGCCAAACCTGAAACGCCTGTCCAACGAATGGCGTCATTACGGGTCGCCGCGGCGCGCCGCCAAGGTCGAAAGTGCGTCAGAGCCCCAGTACGGAGAAAGTTCTGCTGATTCTCGTATACGATTGTGATGTTGTTGTGCCAACTCATTACGTTCCTCGCTGGCAGACCGTCAATGCACACCATTACTGTTTGTTTTTGGAGCATCACCTGCGACCTGCTTTGCGAAAAAACGCTTTCTGTGCAACCGACGCATCATTTTCACAAAAATGCAAGGACGCATACAACGCAAGCAGTGACAGGTCTGTTCGATCGATGGGGTTGGGAAGTACTATACCACCCATCATACTCCCCGGAGAGCTGTTCCTGAGATTCGTCAAGCAGTAGACCGCTACATTCGCACCACCAATGGAACGCGTTCCACGTCGCTGGCAACGAGTTGTACACAACGCTGGTGACTACTTTGAAGGACAATAACAGGTACAAACAAGTAACGCTTTTGTATCGGTTGTGAATAAATAGTCGCCACTTTTTAAGTTCCAACACTCGTGTTATGTAATGTAAACGTCTTGACGTGATTTCTCCTTGGTTTCGCTACTTGTCGAAGCACTCGCCACAGCATTGCTCCATTACGCGACAAGTGCCAAGCTTCCGGAGCGTCAAAATCTTCTCTCGGTCAAATTGAGATAGACCGCGTGCGGTTGTCATTCTACGCACGGACAACACGCCAAATAACACTACAAGCAGTCATTCCTATTCAGGCGACGCTGCTATCGCCTGGAGAGGTTTATATCGATAGTAGGTAGGTAGTCACGGACCCGCTCGGTTAGCCATGTGATCTAACGCACCGCTTTCCGGGACGAGGAGGCGTACCGGCCCAGGTTCGAATTCGCCCGGCGGATTAACGAAAGGGGTCGGAGTGCCGGCCAGTCTGGATGTGGTTTTTAGGCGGTTTTCAACATCCCCTTGGTGAAAACCGGGCTGGTTCCCAATTACCGCCTCAGTTACACGATTCGCAAAGATTGTGTTCCACTTCACACTTTCACACACATCTCACACTATACGCAGACATTTGAGGTACACCTTTCCTCCTGGGGGGGGGGGGGGGGGGCATGGGTGGCGGCAGGAAGGGCATCCGGCCACCCTGTAAATATTAACATCTGTCAAATCCGCGTTTAACTCAGTGCCGACCCTGCATATGCGGGAGAAGGGCCAAATAGATAGAGAGGTAGGTAGTCCTGATTTTCTGCTGGCCAGTGTATTCGTCTTCCTGTGTGATTTGAAAGGAGCATTTTCCATTGTCATAAACATACATTTGTGAAATCAATATCATCAACTTCAAATAGCTTATTTTTCCCCATCTATTATCTGTTACAATTATATATATTTTTGACGAATTACAGCGTTCAAATGAATGAAATAAATCGCAATTTGCGATGTTATGGCTTCACTGTATTAGGTTTAGATGAAATACCAAACTGTAGCGAATGAAAATTTGTGTCCGGCCGGGATTCGAACCCGGGATCTCCTGCTTACTAGGCAGACGCGTTGAGCACTCCGCCACCGAGGACACAGTGATCAGCCCGACTGCAGAAGACTCTTCCCTGCACGTCTCCCGCCATACACAAATCTCCAATTGCCACGCTGTCTCTTTCCTATTACCACAGTCTATTTTATAATGATCGCAGCCACAGTACTGTATTCCCACATCAGGGAGAACAGACCATGAGGTATGGAGACACAATTAATTGTCGTCAGGAGCCCAGCCTCGGCTTGTATACAATTAATATATTTTTGACGAATTACAGCGTTCAAATGAATGAAATAAATAGCAATTTGCGATGTTATGGCTTCACTGTATTAGGTTTGGTATTTCATTTATTATCTGTTAGCTTGTTTCTTATGAATAATTTGCTACTCATTCCATTGTAGGGTGATGTTTGACAGCACATCTGATTAACGATTATGCGTTTCACTGCCGGGCTCGAATTGTCCCGCTGACTCACTGCTGATTCACTTGTCGCGCACCGCTGTGGACATAATGACAGGAAGCTGATTCAGACGCGCGGCTGCCGATCGCAGTTTCCCACATCTGCATTCGTGAAATTGGCGTCCTTCGGCGCCCTGCCATGTTGGGCCTGCCCTTGGCTGCTCATTGTCCACCGCATTGTTCTCGGCGCCGCGCCACGACTGCCATCTGCGGATGTCTGTCCGCCGTTTATGCATACCGATTATGCAGTCCGTGCGCGCGCTCCCACGCGGTCTCAGTGGGGCGGCGTTGGTCACTTGTGTGATGAACTTGTCGCAGCCTGCAGCTACTGAGACAGACAGACAGAGCGCTTGCTAAATGGCCGGCAAGGAATCGGGTGAGCGAAATTATGTGTGCGGCACTTATGGATGGCAATCTGCATACTTACCCCGCAATCCACCCAAAGCTGCGACTCGGAGGGCACTCAGTACCACTACTAGTTACTCGCTGTCCTGTTCCACTCCCATATAGAGCGACGAAAAAATGAATTATTATGTATTTCACTATAATGTTTTTAAACGAAACGCCTTTTGCTACTGCAATGAAGGATTTTATTTTTATAAGTCACCCATACGCGTTTCGCCTTTGTCACAAGGCATCATCAGTGGGTGTCCTGAAATATTTACATGTTTCTGTTTAACATAAAGGTTAGGTTTCTTACATATGTACAAAACATTTCGTTTCTGATTTAAAACAGTTCGTTGTTTGCTATAAAATGGTGTACTTACAGCACTTGTTTTGTAGTGTTGCCAACCTACACACACACACACACACACACACACACAAAGATACCTTCAACACTCTCTCAATGAAACAGTTGAATTTCAAATAAGCTGAGAGGGTTGGCAACACCACAAAACAAATTACAGTGGACACAGTATGGATGCAGATGACAGTGGAACCAGAAAAATGCAAAGCTTTTTTTTGAAAACAGTGGAACCTTTTGACCTGGTTGCCAGAAAGAGACTGATGTGGAGTAGTAAGTGCTGTAAGTACACCATTTTATAGCAAACAATGAACTGTTTTAAATAAAAAACGAAATGTTTTGTACATATATAAGAAACCTAAACCTTAATGTTAAACAGAAATATGTAAATATTTCAGGACACCCACCGATGATGCCTTGTGTCAAAGGCGAAACGCGTGTGGGTGACTTATAAAAATAAAACCCTTCATTGCAATAGCAAAAGGCGTTTCCTTTAAAATCATTACAGTGAAATTCATAATATTCAGCTGCTGCTCGAATGGCCACTGCAAGCAACGTATTGAAAAAATGATTACTCTACGAGTCCTCATCTGTCTGATCTTATGGTCTTTACGCGAAATGTAGGTTGGCGGCGACCGAGCAAGGTGGCACAGTGGTAACACACAGGACTCGAATGGATGGTGGTTCAGTCCACCTCCGGCCATCCATATTTAGGTTTTCCGTGATTTCCCTAAATCACTCCAGGCAAATGCCGGGATGGTTGCTTTCAAAGTGCACGGCTGTTTTCCTTCCCTATCCTTGCCCAAAACAATCCGATCATTAGCTCCGCCTCTAAAGACCACGCTGTCGACGGGGCGTTAAACACTAATCTTCCTTCCTCTTCCGTAGGTTGGCGGCAGTAGAAGCGTTCTGCAATCCGCCTTAAATTCCGGCCTTCTAAATTCGTTCAACAGTGTTTCTCGAAAAAGAGTGTCGCCTTCCCTCCAGCGACTCCCATTTCAGTTCCCTAAGAATTTTCAATAACACTCACGCATTGATCGAATCTACCAGTTACAAACCTAGCCGCCCGCCTCTGAACTGCGTCTGTATCTTTCTTTAAACCATCTGGTGGGAGTCCTAAATACTAGAGCAATAAATGCGGGGTCGTGCCTTTTACGTGCGTTCTCCCGAATCACACCTTCCCAAAACTCTCCCAATAAAACGAAGTCGACCAGTCTCCTTCCCCACGATGTCCTCATATGCTGGTTCCATGTCATATCACTGTGCAGCGTTACACCTAAATGCGTAACTGACGCGACTTTGTCAAGCAGCGACTGCATCATGAAGCTCACTACCTATGCTGTATTCGAACATTATGGGATTGTTTCTCCTTCTCATCTCCATCACCTTACCTTTTTCTACATTTACCGCGGCGGAGCGCATTGAGGCGCTATGCTACGATGCGCGAGGCCGTTCCCATGGGGGGGGGGGTTCGAATCCCCCCTCGGACGTGGATGTTTGTGTCGTCTTTAGTATAAGCTAGTTCATAAGTATTTTGTAGGTTTAGGGACTGATGACCCCGTAGTTAAGTCCCATAAGCTCTATAAACATTTGAACATTTGATTTTTTTTCTATGTTTATCGCTAGTTGCCATTCCTCGCGAAACCTAGAAATTTGGTCGGGTGGTTAGGGGGACTAAACTGCTAAGGTTATCACTCCTTCGTTGGGGAGGGGAAGGAGTGAGGATAGGAAAGGAGGGTAGGGGGAAAGGAAATGCAGTCTGGGAAGTAAAGAAGGAAGGAAGACTGAATTATCTCAGGGCCCCGTGCTCGCCACGCACGTACTCACGAAATAACTGTGAGCCAATTTGGTCCAAGTCTTCCTGCATCCTACTATAGTAATTCAATGTCGACACCCTCTTGTACACCACGACATCATCAGCAGACAGCCACAGACTGCAACTCAGTCTGTCCGTCAGATCATTTATATAGATAGAAATACTAGCGGTACTATCACACCTCCCTGGGGCACCCCTGACGATACATCAGTCTCTGATGAACACTTGCCATCGAGGACAACTTAATGGCTTCTATTACTTAATTAATCTTAGAGCCACTCACATGTTTGGGTACGTATTTCACAAGCTGGTACCTTCGTTAGCAGTCTGTATTGAGGTACCGTGCCAAAAACCGATAAATATGCAATCTGTCTGTTGTCCTTCATCCATAGCACGCAAGATGTCTTGAGAGAAAATGGCAAGCTGGGTTTCGCACGATGGATGCTTCATAAAGTCGTGCTGATGCAGGGGCAGAACCTTTTTCGCCTCAATGAAATTTAAGAGTGTGCGCAAAATTACAGGCCCTTATCAAAGACGTCGATTTCCAGTAGGATTTTGGAACACGTACCTTGGTAGAACATTATGAACTCCATCGAAGAGAACGAGGTATTTACCAGTAGTCACACCGATTCAGAGAGTATCGTGCTTGTGCAATGATATCGACAAGGGATGTCAGATCTGCCCAGACTGCAGCGGAACTGACATCAAACTTTATTGCTGGGTAAAGTGTCTCTGAACAAACTGTGCGCCAAACACTCCCAACGATAGCCCTCTGCAGCTGAGGAACCATGCATGTTAACATGACGACATCGCCAACTACGACCTAAATGGTCACGTGACCATCGTCAGTGGACGTTGTCACATCGCTGCATGGTCTCATGAATCCCAGTAGCTTATCCTGCCAACGGGAGGGAGCGAAACCCTTTTCCTCCAGAGGAACTGCTCGTCAATACCTGAACTACGGTGTCAGTTTCCAAGTTCGCTTCCAGTGGGCTCCTGGAGACGTAGGTGTGTCGGGGAACGAGGCTACTGATGCTGTGGTCAAGGCTGCAACCGCGCAGCCTGGGACCACTACCTTTTGTGTCCCGTCAAATGATATTCCAGGGGCTATTTGTCGACGCATTTTATCGTCGGAGCATAGTTTATAGTCCTCGCTCCATGGCAATAAGCTTACAATCATAAAACCGATCCCAACGGCTCGGTTGACCTCCTCACGCCCCTCTCGGTGAGAGGAGGTCATCTTTGCCCGGTTGCGGATCGGACATTTTCCGGTTCAGCCACCGCGTACTATTGTGTTTCTGTTTTATTTATTTATTTATTTTTAATGTTTACAAATCTATCGCACCAAACTGCTTTGTCATCAGTCTGTAGCTTACAAACTACTTAAACTAAGGTAAACTAACTTAAGGACAACACACACACACACACACACACACACACACACACACACACACACACACACGCCCCATGGAGGAATCGAACCTCCGACGGCGAGCAACCGCGCGCTCCGCAGCGAGGAGCCTTAGACCGCTCGGTTACTCCACCGCGGCTGTGTTCCTGTGGTCACCGGTGACGGTTTTAATGGCATGCCCTAATTTCAATCATTTCCGTGCTGGACTTAATCTGCCGTACACTCTAGAGGAAATTTTAGCTGACGGCGCACGAGCAGCTGCTCGAATTCTGCATTTTATAAACATGACTAATTTATCAAACGACATTTAATTCCTCCTCTTGATATACTTTAGCCTATGTTTTTAGCCGTCTTCTGGTCTCATCCTCATTGGCAGTTGTCTCAACTCTCCGTATTTGTTAGTAAATACATGACCGAGTTCGGGCGCTAATGACCTGAATAGTTGTGTGCCCTAAAACCACAAAAAATAAATAAATTAATTATTTTATTTAAAAAATTGGAAAGGAAAAAAACTGCACTGTGGTTGCGGTTGCAATCTAATATTTACGAACTCGATCAGAGGTGTAAGGGTTATGATATGAAGATCTCCAAAACAAAAGCAACGTCTGTCTGAAAGAGATTTAAACAGATTGAGTGCCAAATAGGAAGAACAAAGTTAGAACAGGTAGACAGTTTCCAGTTCCTAGGGTGTATTTTCTCACAGGATGGCAACATAGCGAAAGAACGTGAATCAAAGTGTAGTAAAGGTAATTCAGCGAATGCTCAGCTAAGATCTACTCTCTTCTGCAAGAAGGAAGTCAGTACGAAGACTAGTTAGCAGTGCATCGCTCTATCTTTCGACCAACTTTGTTGTATGGGAGTGAAAGCTGGGTGGATACAGGTTACCTTATCCATAAGGTTGAGGTGACAGATATGAAAGTAGCAAGGATGTTTGCAGATACTAATAGATGGGAACAATGACAGGAGGGTGTCCATAATGATGAAATCAACGAAAAACTGGGAATGAATACCATAGATGACGCTGTTAAAGGGAACAGGCTACAGAAATTGTATTATTTTTTTTCTTCAAGAGCCGGCCGCGGTGGCCGAGCGGTCTGCGGCGCGCCAGTCACAGTCTGCACGGCCACTACTGTCGCGGGCTTGAATCCCCCCTCGGGCATGGATATTTGTGTCGTCCTTAGTATTAGCTAGTTCATAAGTAGTTTGTAAGTTTAGGGACTGATGACCCCGTAGTTAAGTCCCATAAGCTCTACAAGTATTTAAACATTTTCTTCAAGAAGCACAAAGACGGTACATTTGTCTGAAAGCGGTTGAGAATAATAACGAAAGTTAAGACAAAATCACTTTCGGCAAACATACTTAAAAAATTGTCAAAGGTAATATAAATCATTTGCACCAGCTCCAAATGTCTTGCTCTTATATTCCCATTTTCCACGTTGTACATGTGGTGTCGCACAAGTATGAAGTGCGCGCCACGTACTTTCGCCGCGCGTTGCCATGCACGCACGGCGCGACGTTCTTACGACGTTAGCCACGAGCGACCTCTGCAACTCCGCTCGTGGCCACGACTGCTGCATCGGCCACTTGGGATTCAGATAGGCACCAGTTAAGACTTGGCTATCGGACAGGCACTAGGGATCATCAGTAGGCAGGCCTCTATATAAACTATGTATCAGCATTCTGCAGTCAAGAACTGTCTAAAAGTTTGTTGTTGTTGTTATGGTCTTCAGTCCGGAGACTGGTTTGATGCAGCTCTCCACCCTACTCTATCCTGAGCAAGCCTTTTCATTTCCTCATAAGAACGGCAACCCACATCCACTTGAATCTGCTTAATATACGCGTCTCTTGGTCTCCCTCTGCGATTTTTACCCCACACACTTCCCTCCAATGCTAAATTTACGATTCCCCGATGTCTAAGAATGTGTCCTAACCAAGCGATCCCTTCTTTTAGTCAGGGTATGCCAAAAATTCCTTTTCTCACCAATTCTGTTCAGTACCTCTTCATTAGTTATGCGATCTACCCACCTAATCTTCAGCATTCTTCTGTAGCACCACGTTTCAAAAGCCTCTATTCTCTTCCTGTCCGCACTGCTTATCGTCCATGTTTCACTCCCGTACAAGGCACACTCCACACAAATGCCTTCAGAAAAGACTTCCTTACCCTTAAATTAATATTCGATGTTAGCAAATTTCTCTTTTTCAAAAATGCTTTTCTTCCCATTGCCATTCTGCATTTTATATCCTCTGTACTGCGACCATCGCATGTTATTTTACTACCCAAGTAACAAAACTCATCTACCACCTTCATTGTTTCGTTACCTAATCTAATTCCTTCAGCATCGCCTGATTTTCTAAGACCGCATTCCATTATTTTTGTTTTGCTCTTGTTAATGTTCATTTTATACGCTCTCTTCAACACGCTGTCCATTCCGTTCAACTGCTCTTCCAGGTCCTTTGCTGTCTCTGACAGAATTACAATGTCATCAGCAAAACGCAATGTTTTTATTTCTTCCCCCTGAACTTTAATCCCTATTCCAAATTTTTCCTTGCTTTCCTTCACCGCCTGCTCGATGTACAAATTGAATAACATTGGAGAAAGGCTACAACCCTGTCTTACTCCCTTCCCAACTGATGCTTCCCTTTCATGTCCTTCGAGTCTAATAACTGCTGTCTGGCTTTTGTACAAGTTGTAAATAACTCTCCTTTCCCTGTATTTTATCCCTGCTGACTTCAGAATTTGAGAGTGTATTCCAGTCAACATTGTCAAATGCTTTCTCCAAATCTACAAAAGCTAAAAATGTAGGTTTGCCTTTTCTTAATCTATCTTCTAAGATAAGACGTAAAGTGAGTATTGCCTCCCGAGTTCCTACATTTCTCCTGAACTCAAACTGATCTTCCCCGAGGTCGGCTTCTACCAGTTTTTCCATCCTTCTGTATATAATTCGTGTTAATATTTTGCAACCATGACTTATTAAACTGATGGTTCTGTAGTTTTCACACCTGTCTGCGCCTGATTTCTTTGGAATGGGGATTATTACATTTTTCTTAAAGTCTGAGGGCATTTCGCCGGTCTCATACATCCTACACACCAGTTCAAATAGTCTTGTCATGGCTGGCTCTCCCAGATACTTTAGTAGCTCTGAGGGTATGTCATCTACTCCTGGGGCCTTGTTCCGACCTAGGTCTTTCAAGGCTCTGTCAAATTCATCTCTCAGTATAGTATCTCCTATTTCATCTTGATCGACTTCCTCTTCCGTTCCTACAACATCGTCTCTAAGTTCATTTCCTTTGTAGAGCTGCTCTATGTACTCTTTCCACCTTTCAGCTTTCCCTTCTTTGCTGAGAACTGGTTTCCCATCTGAGTTCTTGATATTCGTAGAGCTGTTTTTCTTATCTCCAAATGTTTCTTTTATTTTCCTGTAGGCGGTATCTACTTTTCCCCTTGCTATACATTCTTCTACAGATTTACATTTGGCTTCTAGCCACTCCTGCTTAGCCGTTTTGCACTTCCTGTCAATCTCATTTTTTAGTCGTCTGTACTCCATTTTGCCTGTTTCATTTACTGCATTTTTATATTTTCTCCTTTCATCAATTAACTGTAGTATTTCCTGTGATATCCATGGATTTTTTGTAGGTCTTGCCTTTCTACCTATTTTGTCCTCCGCTGCCTTCATTATTTCATCTCTCAATGCTACCCATTCCTCTTCTACTGTTTTATTTCCCCCTGTTTCTGTCAATTGTTGCCTAAATCTCCCTCTGAAATTCTCCAGAACTTCACTTTCCTTCAATCTATCTAAGTCCCATCTCCTTATTTTCCTACCTTTCTGCAGTTTTTTCAGCTTCAGCCTACAGCTCATGACTAACAAGTTATGGTCGGAGTCTATATCTGCCCCTGGGTATGTCCTGCAGTTTATAACCTGGTTCCGGTACCTATGTCGTACCATTATAAAATCTATCTGATACCTTCCGGTGTCTCCTGGTCTCTTCCACGTATACAACCTTCTTTTGTGATTCTTAAACCACGTGTTTGTTACGATTAAATCATGTTCCGTGCAAAATTCTACCAGGCGACTTCCTCTTTCATTCCTCCTGCCCAGTCCATATTCACCTACTATTTTTCCTTCTCTTCCTTTTCCTACTACCGAATTCCAGTCTCCCATCACAATTAAGTTTTCCTCTCCCTTAACTGTCTGAATAATTTCCTTTAGCTCCTCATATATTTCTTCGATCTCCTCATCATCGGCAGAGCTAGTTGGCATATAAACCTGTACTACTGTTGTCGGTGTTGGCTTCGTATCTATCTTGACAATGATAATGCGATCACTGTGCTGATCATAGTAGTTTACCCGCATTCCTATTTTCTTATTCATTATCAGTCCTACTCCTGTGATACCCCCAACTGATTTTGTATTTATAATCCTGTACTCACCTGACCAGAAAGCCTGTTCATCCTGCCACCGAACTTCACTAATCCCCACTATATCTAACTTCAACCTATCCATTTCCCTTTTTAAATTTTCTAATTTTCCTACTCGATTAAGGGATCTAACATTCCACGCTCCGACCCGTAGAATGCCAGTATTGTCTTTCCTGATGATCACATCCTCCTGGGTAGTCCCCGCCCGGAGATCCGAATGGGGGACTATTTTACCTCCGGAATATTTTACCCGAGAGGATGCCATCATCATATGTTCATACAGTAGAGCTGCATGTCCTCGGGAAAAGTAACGGCTGTAGTTTCCCCTTGCTTTCAGCCGTTCGCAGTAGCTGTGTGGCAAAGCCACATTAGCTGATGTTACAAGGCCAGCTCAGTCAATCATCCAGACTGTTGCCCCTGTAACTACTGAAAAGGCTGCTGCCCCTCTTCAGGAACCACACGTTTGTCTGGCCTCTCCACAGATACCCCTCCGCTGTGGTTGCACCTACGGTACGGCTATCTGCATCGTTGAGGCACGCAAGCCACCCCACCTCGGCAATGTCTGTGGTTCATGGGGGTGGGTCTAAAAGTTAAGTATTACTAAGTCTCTATGAAATATATATCTCGTTCTAATTTACTCTAGTGTTTCTAGTTTCTGCTGTCCCACTGGCTGGTCACCTCCGTACCTGCACACGCGTGTATCCTTTATTCCTATGTCGGTCTCTTTCTACTCGGCCACCGACACCTACGACAACCGGCGGACGAGACACAAAAGCGGCGACGAGGCTGAGACACAAAAGTGGCGACGAGGATGGGATACAAAAGTACATATTCTCCATATTCGGAGATAACAGGTTCTGACCAATACATTTTACTTGTGGGACAATGCCTCAGCTCGATTATGTTCGTTGTGATAATTTTTATTTTTAGCATTGTACGTAAACACTGTTCCTCCTCCACTGTATCTGCTTCCGTAACCACGCGCTAGCTATGTTCACTTTGCACTATGAAACTGAACTATTCCAACTCTGTACTTAACTGCAACTTAATTCAAACATCATGGGGGAAACAGAGTAGCCTAGAAAGAAAAACTCAACAAATTCTCTCGTGGACAAAGTTCGTTGTTGTTTCTAATAAATAACGTCGAATACCGAATATTATAATTGTATTACCTTAACAACTAAGTTACATAAACAGTAATTAAACCAAATCGTTAAAAATATCTGGGAGAGTGTATATGCAAAACTGTTATTTACATCTTCTTTCCACCACACCACGCTAATAAGTCGTCTTAAAATGAAATAACAACGAATACCGTATATTATACTTGAATTGCATGAGAGAACCAGAAACGTTAAGGAAACAAAAAAGGAAAAAATAAAAGTATCTCGAATATGCGGAGACGCGAACCTGGTCCGCTTGTGCCGACCGCGGTGGCCGGGGTGACTGAGGCGCTCCAGTCACGGTCAGCACGGCCACTACGGTCGGGGGTTCGAATCCCCCCTCGGGCATGGATATTTGTGCCGTCCTAGTTCGTAAGTAGTTCATAAGTAGTTTGTAAGTTTAGGGACTGATGACCCCGTAGTTAAGTCCCATAGACTATACAAACATTTGAACATTTTGGTCCGCTTGTAATCGCTACCCCACGGCCCGCTACGCTACCAACTACGCTATTCCTACTTTTGATCAAGTGGTTCTGCATTTAGGTATACTACGCTTCTAAAACAAGTTGTAATATGTTATTTACGTATGACATAGCATCATAAAGACGGTTCTTTGATAGAATGCGATATACCGTAGCAAAGGATCAATATTCTTTCACATTAAACACATTGTAACAGCGACACACGTTAAATACGAGAACCTTTAAAGCTATGAAAATCTTGTTTTCGGTAATTTATTGTAACAAATCATATCTAAAATGACGTCTTTTCAAAAGTTATTCAATATTCTTACGCTTTCAAGAAGATTATATTCACATATCGTACGCTACAACGAAAGAAGGCACGAAATACGAAGTTCCGTTTGCAATATGGCGGCTCAAAAGTTCTGCTTGTCACGTGAAAACCAGGTCGCTTCTCATTGACCATGTTCCACTCCACGAAGCAAAAATCTAACAGCCCGATCCTTCATTCCACGCTTCGCAAGTTAGTTGAACGTGGAATTCCACGCTGCGGCGTCACCACTTCAAAAGTGTTCAACTCTTTGTATAGCTTATGGGACTTAACTGCGGGGTCATCAGTCCCTCCAATGAGAAGCGACCTACTACTTATGAACTCGCTAACACTAAGGACGGCACAAATATCCATGCCCGAGGGGGGATTCGAACCCCCGACCGTAGTGGCCGTGCAGACCGTGACTGGAGCGCCGCAGTCCCCTCGGCCACCGCGGCCGGCGTCACCACTTACTCCTCCACTTGCGTTTCCACGTCCCTTGAGAGGACGGCTTAAGCGACTCATAAGCTCGGCAGCAGAGGGTAAGAGGAGTCGAGGTAAACCTAGGAGGGAGTACTTAGATTCGGTGAAGAATGATTTTTGAAGTAAAAGGCTAACATCAGACGAGACATCAATGTTAGCATTGAATAGGAGTAATTTTATTACGCTCACTTTGCTCTAGACTGAACCCATAATGATGATGATGATGACGACGACGACGCAGTGCGGGTCGGAGACAAGGTGGAGGCGACCCAATTATGCAATGGGGAACATTCAGGTGGCTACCCACTGGTTCAGTGTGGTTCGTGCACGTCACCATGAGGGCCAAGCAGTATCGTAAACACGTTGCATATCACGTAGAGCCCTACATGACGGTTATGTTTCCTAACGTCAGAAGCAGTTATCAACAAGATAATGACGCCAGTCACAAGGCCAGGAGTGTGATGCAGTGGTCCCCGGAACACAGTGGCGAGCTGCAGTTGATATGATGCCTCCTCCCCTCCCCCCCCTCCTCCTCCTCCAAATCCCAACCGACCTGACCTGGAACGCAAACGTTTCGGATGTGACTCAACGTGACGTTAGGGATCATCGACGTACCAAGGCCTCGTTGCTTCTATGCCAAGACATGTTGCTCCTGTTATCGGTGGCGAAGATGGACATGGTGGACGATAAGTGTATCCGACTGTATGAAACCCAGATCGCTCTGTTCCACCAGGAGTCCCAGAAATCAGTATATACAGCCTACCAGGCAGATGTCTAGGTATTTTTATTTATTCATTTATTAATTGTCGGAAGGCTTTCGATACGGTTCTGTCGTCTAATGAACAAAATACAAGCGTAGAGAAAACTGGACCAGCTTTGTGACTGAAGACTTCTAGTGAAGATAGCATGTCATTCTCCTGTTATGTGAAAGTAATTTCTAGCGTAAACCAAAGGACTGTTATAATAATGTTACTTTTCAAAGAAAGTCCCAAAGAGTTTTCGCGGATGACGAATTGTAGCCATATGTTGCAACCAACGAGCTTAAATTTCATAGAGTGGCGATAGATCCGCCATGTTCGAGGAAAATTGAACTGGCGTCCGCCATGTTGTTTGGGGTATCGGCTGACAGCTCGTATGCCACACCCACTCGAGAATTGTATCTATTTACAGTTCCACGTTTTAAATAAACATTGATTATTGAATACGGTTGTGAATCAAGTTCCGTCAGACTTTTTCGAAGCTACGAATTGACAAATCTCGTAGTATATTTCCTAAAAATGCGGCAATGAAGTATCACGAAACTGTCAGTATTACAGTTCCAGTTGGAAGTACAACAATTATATGCGGTTTGTAATAAAAACGAAACTGCCGCTGTGAAAATATTTGTGTAGATTTTAAAGCAAGTACATGGTCTAAACGAGATGCGAAATATACAGTGAGTAGTACTTGTTAAGACGAAAAATCATGACCATGGATTTGCATGTGTTGTTAATGTGTTGTAACAACTGCTTTCACATAGTCTATATACATTTATCTTGTGTCTACAAGCTTGTAAAATTGCTGTTCAAGGGTGTGGTTGTAGACTTTGATGAACGAAATTTTCGTACAAAGACGAAAGAGACAACAAAATACTGCCGTTAAAAAAGCGCATAGGTAATCTGCCACAAAAGCATGCCACGTCGAAAAAAGATGTCTTTAACAAGTTTCTTTGTTGCCATGCTGAAACAAGTAACGTTTGTTATGTGAAATTTGAGTGCAAAGACGAAAGTGACAATAGAATATTGCAATAAAAATGCGCCTCGGTCAGCTGCCACAAAAGCATTCCACACCGAAATAACGTATTATTTATAAGTTTCGTGGTTGCCACGAAAGTACATATTTGTTGCAAAGAACACAGACGTATACAAGTGGAAAAAATTCTGGCTGTCACTACTGCTTCCACACATTGCACTGGTTGCGTGTCAATCATGCTCGATCAAGTATTGTCAAATACTTTTGGGGTGTAGACATTCAAAAGTGTGGTTTCGTCAACCACAGGAGCGACAGAAGAAGAAATATCTAAAACCACACTGAGCATTTTTTTTATGGCGTGCACTTCAAGGGAATTGCAGGATAGGTTAACGGATGCTTTACGCTTTGGGGAGCTAAGTGCCATCAGTCAGGAATTTTGTTTGAATATGGACAGACTGAGATCAAACAAGGCAAAATATTTGGTGTTCTTGGACGAAGTACTTGTCGTTTTATCACTTAGATTTGTGCATTTAAATGCTCAATACACTTTAGGCATATTTCATGAGCAAAAATGGTATAGGCAATACACACTAATTACAATATAAACAAAATACAACACTTCAAGCTCAACAACAACATACGATAGACATACTCCTCTTAAGTGTACTGACCACCAAAAATATGGCGGCCGAGTTCACAGAAGTTGCCGCAAAGAGCGTTGTAAATCTTGTGTTAGGCACTCTATGAAATTTAAGCTCGTTGGTTGCAGCGCTGAAGAATTGTTATAGAGGAGCATTTGCAGAGTATCGATGCTTGGTGTGCGAGTGTATTCCAACCATTAGCGAATACACAGAATAAATATCCTTCATTATAATATAATCACGCATTAGCAGAAGAGTCACTGGAAACTGTTACTTCCGTGACATCTGGAGTAAGCAAGCGAAGTGGAACGATCAGACAAAATTATTGATGGGTAAAACCCCTTTGACACGGTCCACTTTCTTGTCTCCGTTGACTACTATCTGAGTCCATCTACTGTAGCGCTCCTGGCGTGTTATTCCTGTATCGAGTTTCGCCTGTCTCGAGTGGTTGGTTTTGTTTACACATCAGGATCAGAACTGTAGAGCTGTTCATGAAGGCACTTTTTACTTAGGAGCAGGAAATGATAATTGGCTTTATTAACGACAAAAGGGTAATATTTATTTAATGTTCTCGTCAAATGTCAGTCGTAAATTCTGCACACTATTGAGAACCTTAAAAAAGGCTTGTGCCATCAGTTTTAATCAGTGCTTCATCAGTGATCAAGTGTTCGTGCCAGTGCTTTGTGTTCCGTGTCCCAGTTTGAAGACGTCGGCAACCGCCGAACAGGCTGAATATTCGAGTTGCCCTGTAATTTTAAGTGTGTGCTCTCGTTATCGCGTTCTGTCCTCAAATGAATGTGTTTAATCTCCATGAGTTTTATTGTATCTTTTAACAACCGTGTCCATTTTAAAATCTTAAATGTTCAAATGTTTGTATAGCTTTTGGGACTTAACTACGGGGTCATCAGTCCCTAAGCTTACAAACTACTTATGAACTAGCTAAGACTAAGGACGGCACAAATATCCATTCCCGAGGAGGGATTCGAACCCACGACCGTAGTGGCCGTGCAGACCGTGACTGGAGCGCCTCAGTCCCCTCGGCCACAGCGGCCGACTTAAATTCTTACTATTTTTATTGCTCCCTGTGTCATCGTTGTTTTTCCAATTTTATCTCCTTTAATTTGTGTAAATTCTCCATTATTTTTTGCTTCATGTTTATATTTTAAATCTTCATGTCAACTTTTTGTATATATATATATATATATATATATATATATATATATATATATATATAAGAGTGTCTTTCAACAATTTCAAAAAATTAATTTATTTGCTTATGACAATTTATGTTTGCAAATACATCAGTATCAGAAATGCAGTAAAAAGCGGCTTTGTAATTTAGTTTTCATATCTTGTTATCTTAGCAACGGTCAAATATTGTCGAAAATTATTTTATCATATAATAATTTTGAATTTTTCACTTTTATAATAATTTTTATTAAAATACGTTCATATATTTACGTTCGTATTTGTGCATAATGTAGACTTTTTGCCCGTAAAACGTAAATATCTTTGACCTTGTTGATACTTTCTTTTGTAGGGGAACGCTAATAGGAAAAGAATAGTAGGCTCTGGTGCAACCTACGCTGTTATGAGAACACAAAGCAAACAGACTAAAGTTTAAGAACAGAGAGAAAATAAGTCACTTTCGCAGAATGTTTTTACAATTTATTTGCTAATTGGGTGACCGGTTTTGATCTAATCTGAGATCATCATCAGACCGATTCGTCTCACCGCTGATGATGATCTCGGAATAGATCGAAATCGGTCACACAATCATCAAATAAGCTGTAGAAACATGTTGCGAACGTTACTGTTATTTCCTTTCTGAAATATGTATCAGTTCGCTCTCTGACTTTCCAATGGGAAACTATGTTTTCCAAACTCATTAAAGTTTAAGATGATGTGAAAGCATTTCTATACTATGTACGAGCTCGACTATAGTTGGATAACTTTCAGCAGATGCAACTACAGTTCCTTCATAGTGCGCATGCGTATCCTGCAGCACATTCGGAATTTTAGAACTCCACACTCGGCACGATCTATAGATCGTTGACGTCATAGACGTACTCGCGGTGGGGATGGCTGTTGATTTACACGCAGGCACGAAAGGAGCACGCACTTCGAGTAGTCAGGTTTCCCCAAATTGTTAATCGTGTAAAACGGTCTAAAGAGACGTGTCAGACTGTGACCCATTGCAAGAATATTTAGGGTGCGTTGTTCCACCAGCAAAGGAGGTAGCTTACAAAACACTCATTCGTCCAGTACTTTAATATTGCTCACCAGTGTGGAATCCGTACCAGACATGGTTGATAGAGGAGATACGGAAGATCCAAAGTAGAGCAGCACCCTTAGTTGCAGTTTTATACACTACTGGCCATTAAAATTGCTATACCAAGAAGAAATGCAGATGATAAACTGGTATTCATTGGACTAATACATTATACTAGAACTGACATGTGATTACATTTTCACGCAATTTGGGTGCATAGATCCTGATAAGTCAGTACCCAGAACAACTACCTGTGGCATTGAGTCAAACAGAGCTTGAATGGCGTGTACAGGTACAAATGCCCATGCAGCTTCAACACGATAACACAGTTCATCAAGAGTAATGACTGGCGTATTATGACGAGCCAGTTGCTCGTCCACCATTGACGAGACGTTTTCAGTTGGTGAGATATCTGGAGAATGTGCTGGCCAGGGCAGAAGTCGAACATTTTCCGTATCCAGAAAGGCCCATGCAGTCGTGCATTATGCTGCTGAAATGTAGGGTTTCGCAGGGATCGAATGAAGGGTAAAGCCACGGGTCGTAACACATCTGAAATGTAACGGCCACTGTTCAAAGTGCCGTCGATGCAAACAAGAGGTGACCGAGACGTGTAAACAATGGCACCCCATACCATCACGCCGGGTGATACGCCTGTCGATGAGGAAAACACGCTTCCAATGTGCGTTCACCGCGATGTCGCGGTACACGGATACGACCATCAAGATGCTGTAAACAGAACCTGGATTCATAAAAAAAAAGTTCTGCCATTCGTGCACCCAGGTTCGTCGTTGCGTACACCATAGCAGGCGCTCCTGTCTGTGATGCAGCGCTTGGGTAACCGTAGCCATGGTCTTGAGCTGATAGTCCATGCTACTTCAAACGTCGTCGAACTGTTCGTGCAGATGGTTGTTTCTTGCAGTCGTCCCCATCTGTTGACTCAGGCATCGAGACGTGGCTGGACGACCCATTACAGCCATGCGGACAAGATGCCTGTCATCTCGACTGCTAGTGATACGAGGCCGTTAGGATCCAGCAGGGCGTTCCGTATTGCCCTCCTGAAACCACCGATTCCATATTCTGCAAACAGTCATTGGATCGCGACCAACGCGAGCAGCAATGTCGCGATACGATAAACCGCAATCGCGGTAGACTACAATCTGACCTTTATCAAAGTCGGAAATGTGATGGTACGCATTTCTCCTCCTTACACGAGGCATCACAACAACATTTCACCAGGCAGCGCCGATCAACTGCTATTTGTGTGTGAGAAATCGGTTGGAAATTATACTCATGTCAGCACTTTGTAGGTGTTGCCACCGGCGTCAACATTGTGTGAATGATCTGAAAAGCTAATCATTTGTATATCAGTTAAATTTCGCGTTTGTAGCAGGTCATCTTTTTGGTGTAGCAATTTTAATGACCAGGAGTGTATTTATCAAGCCTATGATCGAGCAACTCTAGCAACAGACACTGTTAGAGATGAGTTGTGCATCACGCTATGGGCTTCCGACAAGCTTCCGAGAGTGTACGTTTCTCCAAGAATCACCCAGCACGTTGCTTCCTCATACCTATGGCCGTGAGGATACGACTAGAGAGATTACAGCCCACACGGAGGAATACCAACAGTCGTTTTTCCATGAATCATACGCGACTGGAGGAAAGGAAGTAACATTGGCACAGAAACAGAAAGTACCCTCTGCCACCCGCCGTGAGTTTGCATCCGGAGTACGTGTGAGCTTGCCTTTTTTTGTCGCCTACCGGTTCTTTGTACAGCAACGCGGAGGATGTAATCCGTGGAAAGCACCGAGAAAAGCGAACGTTTTCCGGGTGTTACTCGCTGCCAGCAGATGGAACGAGGGTTCCGACATCTACATCTACATCCATACTCCGCAAGCCACCCTACAGTGTGTGGCGGAGGGTACCTTGAGTACCACTATCCGTTCTCCCTCCTATTCCAGTCACGTATTGTTCGCGGAAAGAAAGATTGTCGGTATGCCTCTGTGTGGGCTCTAATCTCTCTGATTTTATCCTAATGATCTCTTCGCGAGATATACGTAGGAGGGAGCAATATACTGCTAGACTCATCGGTAAAGGTATGTTATGAAACCTCGACAAAATCCCGTACCGAGCGACAGAGCGTTTCTCCTGCAGAGTCTTCCATTGGAGTTTATCGATAATCTCCGTAACGTTTTCTCGATTACCAAATGATCCTGTAACGAAGCGCTTTGCTCTCCGTTGGAACTTCTCTGCCTCCTCTTTCGACCCCACCTGGTACGGATCTCACACCGGTGAGCAGTATTCAAGCTGTGGGCAAACAAGTGTACTGTAGCCTACTTCCTTTGTTTTTGGACTGCATTTCCTTACGATTCTTCCTATGAATCTAAGTCTGGTATCTGATTTACCGACAATTGATTTTATATGGTCGTTCCATTTTAAATCACTCCTAATGCCTACTCCCAGATAATTTATGGAATTAACTGTTTCCAGTTGCTGACCTGCTATGGTGTAGCTAAAGGATACAGGATCTTTCTTTCTATGTATTCGCATCACATTACACTTGTATACATTAAGATTCAATTGCCATTCCCGCATCATGCGTCAATTCGATGCAGATCCTCCTGCATTTCAATACAATTTTCCATTGTTACAACGTGTGTGTGCAAGATCCGCAAAAAAGCCTCAGTGAACTACCTATTGTTATCCGCAATGTCATTTATATATATCGTGAACAGCAACGGACCCACGATACTCCCCTGTGGCACACCTGACATCGCAGCCGGTAATTTCAGCGGCAGGCGTTATACCTGTGACGTGCTGAGGCCGTTACTGCGCTCTATTTCTAGGTTTCAGCGACGTTATCTTCCACAAAGATAGCGGACGACTCCACGTTGGCCGTGCTGTCTTGACCTGCTTTCGTACAGTGACTATTCGACCCTGTTGTGTACTGACCAACATGATCTCCAAATTTTCTACCCGTTGAAAGTGAAAGATGTCTACTCTTTGGCTCCTTTTGTAACATCAATGTTAATAACATATTTTTGTGTGCAAATATAGTTTCAGAAGCATCTGATGAGCGATTTGCTGTGTCTAGAATATCATCACTTGCCAGCCATTCAGACTAATGCAATGTGGCTAGCCGCGCAAGAATGGCCGTGTGGTCAGGGGCGTCACTTTACGGATTGCACGGCCGTTCCAACCGTCAGAGGTTCTCCCTCGCGCATTGGCGTGTGTGTTCTCGTAGTATATGTTAGCTGCAGTTTGTTTAATTAGTTTCTAAGCCTAGGGACCGATGACCAGAATAGTTTGTTCCCTCAGAAATACAAATATTTCAACATTTTTTAAACTCTGGCAAATAAAGGTGGCCTTTGACCTCGAAAACTTGCAACCGCATTGAGCCGTGCTTACAATGAAACTCCAGAATTTAAAAACAACAATAATAAAGAAATACAGAGTTACGCCTCATTTCGAGGCAGAATAATTCATTCTACCAGAAGTGAAAATTTAAACAAGAGGAACGAAGTTGGAAGATACCAATACCATAAGAGGGAAATTATACCGAATTTACTGGCGTTGGTGTATCATTACATTTTTAATCAGTAGCGTCAAAACTTTTCTGCATCAATTAATTGTAATACCGCAAAACACATATCTTCTTCTTCTAATATATAAAGCAGAGTGTCCGTGTATTTGTACGTGTTGCATACAAATCTACAGTTTTGTTCCAATCTTTATGAAATTTTGTACACGTAAGTTTCAACCCATGAGGACGGTCGTCGAAAGTGTAAGAATCACATACGATATATAGTTCACGAAATATGAAGTCATAAACAGTGAGATGCGCGAAAAACTGCTGCATTTTGCGACAATGCTGCTCATTTTCTCCTAAACCATTGGACCGATTTCAACCAAATTTGGTACACACATTCCTTACCGTGAGGTAACATTTGCTTCATGGTTAAGAATCACTTACGGCACGTAGCTCAAAAGGTATTACGTCATAACCAATAGAAATCGCAAAAAATGCCATATAATGCGTCGAAATACACTGTATGAGAATGACAGTACTTAGCGACTGCCGGCCGCGGTGGCCGAGGTGACTGAGGCGCTCCAGTCACGGTCAGCACCGCCACTACGGTCGGGGGTTCGAATCCCCCCTCGGGCATGAATATTTGTGCCGTCCTAGTTCGTAAGTAGTTCAGAAGTAGTTTGTAAGTTTAGGGACTGATGACCCCGTAGTTAAGTCCCATAAGCTTAACAAACATTTGAACATTTGAACTTAGCGACTTGCAACAAACTTTAAACATAACTTCAAACCTTTATTAAACTTTTTCTCGCTGGCAACCATGGTAAAACGATGAAAGGAAAAAATTTTCTCGCTTACTACTTTTCCGCTGTTTATGGAGTAAAACTATGGCTTTTAGAACGACGTTACAATTTATAATCTGTACACTACAAATTGTAGCCGCAGGAAATTTTACAGGCAGTATACACACATATAGTTGAATGTACTTTCTAAATTGTATCACAGTACGACATGTAGTTTATGAGATATGAGCAAATAAACAGTTCATGGAAACCGCCCCATCAAGCACCACGTTTTAATCTATTACTTCTTTACTACTAATTCTATTCCCAAGTGATTTTATAGGCACACAGCCCTTATACAAATGAATATATACCTGAAAAATGACAGGAATAAATAAATAAATACCCGGGCAGCGCCGGGTTTTCAGCTAGTCATAAATAACTGACAGTGCTTGTACTTGTCTTCGAACTACAGGTTCAGGGATTAAAATTGTAAAACAAATTGAAGAGATACGTAACCATTATTCCATCATTTGGAATGAATGTTCTCCATCACAGTACACAGACGAAAATAAAAATTAGTATACCGTCTTACAGTTTTCTAATTCACTGAAGATTTATTGTCAAAATATTGCATATGGAATACATGAGATGTTTGTTAAGCTTATGGGACTTAACTGCGGGGTCATCAGTCCCTAAACTTACAAACTATTTATGAACTAACTTATAATAAATACGACCGTAGCGGCCGTGCAGACTGTGACTGGCATACCGCAGACCGCTCGGTCACTGCGACCGGCTACATCAGATAATTACATTTACAGATCAATAGCCTGAGGTACGAGGTGTGGACCTAGGCTGAGACACCCATATTGGTACGTGGCGTAGTCTCCACTGGTGGCAATGCAGGCGTGGATTCGATCTCACAGATAGCGAAACTGTCTTCGGATTCATTATTTCACGCCTGTTCGACCTGTTTTCGTATTTCTGCAACGGTTGTGGTTTCATTAGTCGCACGTGTCAGTTATCAATCCATCATCGACTGGAGACAAGTTCGGAGAACATGCTGGACAGGGGAACGTGGTACATGTCTTAGAAAAAATGTTCAAATGTGACGTTCATGTGTTTCATTCAACTTTGTCACATGCTTCCATGTTCCAGACATTGGACCTGTTTAAGATAATTTTTTGGTCAAGTTTAATTTAACCAGATAAAATCTTAACATATATTCACAAAGCTTCGATGTTTCTAGACAGTAGACCTGTTTAAGATAAGAAAAGTTTTGATCAATATTTTTCAGACAATTTCTATTGCTTCACTTTATATTTCTTACGATAACGTAATAATCTATTATACTGTCACATATTTTATCAATGTCAGGAATTTACACCACAACTAGAATCGTAATATTTCCTGCAGTTAGTTTTAAACCAAAACACTAGTCTCCTTTGAAAGTTATATATCTAGCAAGTTAAGGTCTTTGAAACTTCAACTTGTAATGTTTACCTGATGATGGCATAACAGCCGAAAACCGGTTCGTAAACCAATAAATTTGCAGAATATCTGACAGTTATCTCGTGTATCTCATTCATAATGGTATAATTTTCACATCACTATACATCAAAGAATTCACAAATCCTTTTTCAAGGTGTAAGAATCACAAGACAGACCGACAAAGCGATGACAAATTGGCTGGATTACCATTTCGAAATGTGCGTCAGTTGTGTGTTGTTTTGTTTCACCCAAATATTCTAGCAGACTGAGAAACAAGGGGAGGGGTTGCCACTTGAGTATATCTGCCGTGCTGGGATTCGCCTGATGAATAGAGAGAAACCTCCAGAAACACTGATGGCAACTGCAACCCACGACCTGCCCTGAGTATAGCGGGTTGATTGGCTGCAGCCTCTCGCTGCCAGGACTTTCACCTGTGCCATACCTTCACGCACCGTCTGACCCTTCCCCACGGCGCCGACCTAATGGGCAGCGATAGGACAGCGCGGAGAAGATGACCTGAGACATTGTTTGTAGCCGCTCAAGTGTGTCGGGAAACGAGCTGATGAGTGATGGCAAGCCCGCTGTTTCGTCCCATGACTCACAGGGGAAGGACCTCAGACGCTGTTCATTTTTGACATGTCGCTTCTATAGGAACAAAAGTGAAAGGCCTATTAGATATTTTGACTCACTAACCTCAAGGTTTTCAGAAAATCGCCCTTACTGTTCACGACACTAGATCGGTTCCAAACGAACGGGATCGATAGATATTTCTAAACTGATCATTTTGGTCCACTTTAGGTTACGGTAGTAACATTAAAAGTGAGCCTTTGCGATCGTCTTTTGGCAGGCCGAAATTTAAATGAAAATAACAGCTTAACCGTTCATCTGATACGAAACTTGAATAGCCGAATTTGTAGAGGAGAAAATTCTCTACAACTTTGCTCTGTTATGTTTTCTTCATATCTCGTATCGTTTCAGAGATATTTGCAAAAATAACGGCGATTTTGGTATGTCTGTCTGTCTATGCGTAACGTGTTCCCTGGTTTTTAGGCGAACCGTTCAACCAATCAGCACCAAATTTTACAGACATAATTGCAGTCCATCAGAGACCAGAACCTCCCTTTTTCAAATTTTTAGGACAAAAAATATGATAGTAATACCAACAAAAGCCGTTTGTAATATAATTGTAATTGCAAACGAGCCGTTCATCTGACACGAAAATTAAATAACCTAATTGGTAGAGTAGAAAATTCTCTCCAACTTCGTTCTATTACTTTTTTTCTCATATCTTACATTCGTTTCAGAGATATTTGCAAAAATAACGGCGATTTGACGGTGTCTGTTCGTCCGTAACGTGTTCCCTGCTTTTAAGATGAACCGTTCAACTGATCGGCACCAAATTTTACAGACATAATTGTTGGCTACCAAAGACCAAGACCTCGCTTTTTGAAATATTTCGACACGAAATACGTCGGTAATACAAGAAAAAAGTAGTTTGTAATGTAATTTTAATTGCAAATAAACCGTTCATCTGACGCGAAAATTGAATAAACGAATTTGTAGAGGAGAAAATTCTCTACAACTTTGTTCCCTTATGTTTTTTTCATATGTCGTATCGTTTGAGAGATATTTGCAAAAATAACGGAGATTTGACACCCTCCATTGAATTAACGAAAACCAGCCGTTCGCAGATGTCACCTGACATTCCTCGCCCAGAACTCTCTCTGGCATACACCATCTTGCGTTGCGTATTTGATGATTTTCTTATTGTAACTTACACGTTGTCATTTCAAAGCAATGGCGCACAGAATAATTAACAAAAACACGTCGTTCCTCTTACGATAAATGATAATCTAGTGTCTACAAATGCCATATTAGCATCAATAGTATGAGATTAATGAACCCAATTCCCAACTACCAGCTGTAGCGTAGTGGGCAACGCGTTGGACTGTGACGCTGAAGGTCAGTGGTTCGGGAACCCGGCACTACCAAAATTTCAGGGACCCCAACCGAGATCGTGTTCAGCCTGCGTGGTGCAAGTCTTTTGAGCCGACGCCACTTCGGCGACTTGCGTGTCAGTGATGATGAAATGGTGATGAGGATGGCACAACACCCAGTCCCCGACCGGAGGAAATCTCCGATCCGACCGGGAATCGAACCCGGGTTTCCTGAGTGGAAACCAACCACGCTGTCCACTAGATTACTGAGGCGGACCATTTTTCATTGACGTGTTTGTTATTTTGCAATAGTTACTGCATAAAATTTGAACTATATGTAAACGTGTTAGTAACCAGCTGTAATGTCTTAAATGATTTTTTTAAATATATTTTTTATTCTTTTTGAAAGAGCTAGCAAGCTTGATACGATGTTAACTCGGACTTCTTCACCATTACCCCATGATCTAATCTTCGTAAACTGAAATGTGCTAACATTTGGCCGCGACGGAATAGCCGAGCGGTCTGGAGCGCCACGTTACGGATCGCGAGACCTCCTGCGTCGGATGTTTGAATTCTCCCTCGAACATGGATGTGTGTGTTGTCCATAGGTTGGTTTAACTTAGTTTAAGTAGTTTGTAAGCTAGGGACTAATAACCCAGCAGTTAAGTCCATAGATTTACAAACTTTTGAACATTTGCTAACATTTGTGTTCTATTTTAAAGGCCCAGTAACGTCTAGATAAAACCAAAGTTCTCCTTCACATAATACTTAATCTATGTGTTTCCTTTAAATACACGGTAGTTACGTACATACGCTGGCCGCGGTGGCGGATCCCGGACACATGCCACGCCGGACTTTTGCCACGCCGGACTTTTGCCACACCTGACCCTTCGACAGGTAGCTGGATTAGCCGTCCCTCAGGCAAGCGCCCCCCCCCCCCCCCCAGGCAAGGGACGCCGCCCGTCCACCTCCTACTGCCCGCTTTCAAGCTACGTTCTATACAACTTACTTAATACAGCCACTACGTAAAAGGGCGCCTTCTTCGACATCTTGGAGAAATATAGAGCTTCTTTTAAATATCCCGAGATCGAAATATTTATTTACAACTATTGGGAAACAAAAGCAATATCGTCATCTGTTTCAGTATGTAATTAGTTCTCCCAAGCATAAAAATAGATCCATTACTCCATTACTGAAAACTGAAAATGTTCAAATGTTATAAAGTCTATGGGAGTTAACGACTGCGGTTATCAGTCCTTAGGCTTAAAAGTTACTGGAAATAACTTAAAGTAACCTAAGTACAAAACACACACGGACACACACACACACACACACGTCCGAGGGAGGACTCGAAACTGCGACTGGCAGTAACTGCGCGATCGACAGCAAGGCTACGCTTACTGATTGCGAGAGAAACAGCCCATCGCTATGAGCATGAACAAGAAAGGAACGACGTAAAAGCAATGCTAATGAAAAAAGAAAAGAAAGAAAGTAAAGACTAACGACACATAACTGTATGGTGACGAATTACAGTGTTGATATTTTTATCAATATTATTTCGCAGTAGCGAATTTTTGTTAGCGTCACTGTATAAGGAATGGATGTTATACCAAATTGTGACATATGTCACATGTCACAATTTGGTATAACATCCATACCTTATACAGTGACGCTAAGAAAATTTCGCTATTGCGAAATAATATTGATAAAAATATCAACACTGTAATTCGACACCATACAGTTATTTAACAGATGCCTAAGCAAGGCAATGACGATAACAGCGTAGGTTAATGCCTCGTTGTTTTCATTCTCCCTGGTGCGGGAATACAGATTAAGCTGCGAGTGCTAAGGGATGAATGTAGTTGACTCAAATATGTGCAGTCAGTGAGGCATATGGAAGTTTGGGGCAGTCCAGGAGTCGTGTTCGGGTAGCCTAGTGGTTAAGGCGACCGCTCGCGAAATGCGCGAAACCCGGGTTCGAGTCCCGGCCCGCCACAAATTTTCATATGTTACAATTTGGTATAACATCCTACCTCATACAGTGACGCTAAGAAAAATTCGCTATTGCGAAATAATATTGATATAACTAACGACACAGTCTACATTAATTTACTCTCTAAAATCCGATATCTGTTTATATTTAAAGCAGAGACTCCGTATGTTTGTTTATGTGTACGTATTGTATACAATTCTACAGTTTTCTTTCAATGATTATGAAATTTTGTACACGTAAGCTTCGATCCATGAGGACGGTTGCCGCGCCTAAGTGTTAGGATCATGTACAACACATAGTTCACGAGATATGACTTCATAAACAATGAGATGCGCGAAAAACTGCTGCATCAAACGACAGTGTTGCACATCTCCTAAAACACTGGGCCGATATCAACCAAATTTGGTGCACATATTCCTTACCATGAGGTAACAATGCTGTCTGAGTAAGAACAACATACGACACATGGTTCAGGAGATACGTCATAAACAATATAGTTGCAAGAAACTGCCACATAATGCGACGAGACTTTATTCACACACTGTATGAGAATGACAGTACTTAGCAACTTGAAACCAAATTTAAACATATTTTCAAACCTTTATTGAGCTTATTCTCGCTGACAACCATAGCAAAATAATGAAAGGAAAAAAGTTTCTCGCTTACTACTTTTCCGCTGTTCGTGGACTAAAATTACGGCATTCGGTATGACGTCACAATTTATAATTTCTACACTAAAAATTGTAGCTGCTGGAAATTTTGAAGACAGTATACACGCATATAGTTTAATGAAGCTTCTAAATTTTTTCACAGTACGACACGTAGTTCATGATATATGAGCACATAAACAGTAACGTTCATGGCAAACCACCCCATCACGCACCAAGTTTTAATCTATTACTTCTTTACTATTATTTACATTCGCAACAGATTTTTTCAGACATACAGCACTTATACAAATGAATATATACCTGATAAATTATACAATTGTACAAAATATAAATCAGTAAATGTGAGATCTACATCTACATAAATACTCCGCAATCCATTGTAAAGTGCGTGGCGGAGGGTACACTGTACCACTACTAGGCATTTCCTTTCCTATTCCACTCCCAAATAGAACAAGGAAAAAAAGAATGCCGATATGCCTCCGTACGAGCCCTAATTTATCTTGTCTTTGTGATCACTACGTGAAATGTAAGTAGGTGGCAGCAAGATCGTACTGCACTCAGCTTCTAATTCCGGCTCTCTAAATTTCCTCAACAGAAATTCACGAAAAGAACGTCGTCTTTCCTCCAGCTATCCCCAACTGAGTTCCCAGAGCATTTCTGTGCCACTCGCGCATTGGTCGAACCTACCAGTAACAAACCTAGCTGCTCGTCTCTGAACTGTTTCTATGTCTTCCTTTAAACTGATCTGCTGCGGGTCCCAAACACTTGAGCAATACTCAAGACGTGATCGTACAAGCGTTTTATACGCGGTCTCCTTTACAGATGAAGTACATCGTCCCAAAGTGCTCCCAATAAACTGAAGTCGGTTGTCCGCCTTACTCACAACTGCCCTTAAATGTTACGCCTAGATATTTGAACGACGCGACTCAATCAAGAAGCTCACTACTAATGCTGTATTCGAACATTATGGGTTTGTTTTTCCTACTCATGGGCATCACCTTACGTTTTTTATTTTTTTATTTTATTCATTTATTTATTTATTTTACTTTGAGAGCTAGCTGCCATTTTTCTTTGCACCAACTAGAAATTTTGTCTAAGTCATTCTGTATGCAATTACAGTCAGTTAAAGATGACACCCTCCCATACACCACAGCATCATCAGCAAACAGCCGCAAATTACAAATTACTCTGTTCATCAAAACATTTATATAGATAGAAAATAATAGCGGTCCTATCACACTCCCCTGGGACACGCCTGACGATACACTCGTCTCTAATGAACACGCGCCGTCGAGAACAACGTAATGCGTTCTATTACTTAGGAAGTCTTCCAGCCAGTCACAAATCTGTGTACCTATTCCATAAACTCGTATCTTCGTTAGACGTCTGCAGTGTGGTACCGGGTCAAACGCCTTTTTGAAGTCGAGAGAAAAACAATCCGCCGGTTGCCCTTCATCCATACCTCGCAAGATGTCACGTGAGAAAAGGACAACGGTAGTTTAACATAACGATGTTTCCTAAACCTGTGCTGATTCACGGAAAGAAGCTTTTCCGTTTCAAGGAAATTTACTACATTCGATCTGAGAATACACTCCAAAATTCTACAGCAAACTGATGTTAACGATATTGGCCATTAATTATCGGGGTCAGTTCTATTTCCTTTCCTTATAAACGGGAGTCATCTGCGCTTTTTTCCAGTCACTTGGAACTTTGCGCTGAATTAAATATTCGCGATAAATGCAAGCTAAGTAAGGGGCCAATGCCGCAGAATAGTCTTTGTAAAACCGAACTGGTATTCCATCTGGACCAGCAGACTTTTTCGTATTTAGCTCTCTCAGCTGCTTCCTTACACCGTAAATACCTATTACTATGTCCTGCATTTCAGAATTAGTACGTTGATCAAATGATGGTACATTTGTGCGGTCCTCTTGCGTGAAAGATTTCTGAAAGGTTAAATTTAGAACTTCAGCTTTCCGTTTGCTTTCTTCTATTACTGCCCCGGAATCATCGAGTGACTGGATAGTGGGCTTTGACCCGCTTATCGATTTTACGTAGGACCAGAATTTTTTCGGTTTCTTGGAAAGATCTTTTGCTAAGGTATGGGTGTGGTAATTATTGCATGCTTCGCGCATCGATCTTTTTATAGACGCACGAATCTCTACTAACTTTTGCCTGTCATCATTTGCGTGTTCGTTTTTGAACCGAGACTGCAAGACTTCGCTTCCTCAGTAGCTTTCTCACATTATTATTATACCAAGGTGGATCTTTTCCGTCCTTAATCGACTTTACAGGTACATATTTCTCTAACCCTTTATGTACAATGCACTTAAATTTAGTCCACAATTCCTCAACATCCATAATACCGGAACTAAACGATGCCCATTCATTTTCTAAGTGCGATCCTAACAATTGCTTATCGGCTCTTCCCAACAAAAACACGCTCCTAGCCGTCTTGATTGGTTTATGAACTTTGGTCACCAACGACACTATGACGATATCATGATCACTAATTCCTGTCTCTACACAGACATCGTCAATATATACTGCGGTGGATCAAAACTTTACACATCAGGCATTACGTTTTATTACATTTCTTATTTACTGCCAAGAAACTTCTGTATTCCAGTGAGCCTAAGGAAATTCCTGAAAGCTGAGAGTGTGTTGAAAACTTTGAAGCAACTTTTAATTGTGAAGCGCAAAGCGCTGTAGGAAGAAGCAATAGACGTCTATAGAGCTACAAGGAAAGGAAGAGAATGAAACAGTACATCCGACGAATACCCCTTATTTCCGACAGACCTGGCTTTTTAACTAAGAGCCTGCGGTTTGCAGTGGGACTTGCATTTTCTATAATGATTAATATATTACAGGGCAATCTACTCAATACTGTGGAGTGTATTTGAAATCTCTAAGTTTCTCACACGGACAGCTTTCTATCGCTTGCTAAGGCATGGGCTCTCCACAGAAAATGTTCATATTATATCCTGGACAAGTCACAAGAAATATTGATTTTAGTCAGGAAAGAAGGAAGGAATATTAGCGTTAACGGCCCGTCGACAATGTGGTCATTAGAGGCGGAGCTTACGCTCAGATTGTTTGGGTAAGGATGGGAAAGGAAATTGTAATTTGAAGTTTTTATGTATATTATGCTTGTAAGTATGGTGTAGTACAGCAAATCTCCAAGAGTACTATACGAACTTTCATGGGGTTTCGTAGGTAAACTGAGAGTACCTTCGGGCAACATATAAGCTTCATTTCATCAAAATCGGATCAGGGGAAGGAAAGATGTAATTTGTAGTTTCTGGTGTATGTTACGCTTGAATTACAGCGTAGTGCAGCAAACATCCGATAGAGGCGCTGTTACATAGTACACCAAATAACTAATAACTGGCGATGCTACGTTTTATATGCACATAACTAAGGTGTAATACACTGAAACAAGGGCTACGATTTTCCTTACGGCAGCGGTGTAGTGTATTGATGTTGAATCCTTTTTGAAAAATCAGTCGCGTACAATGAGGGGATTATTCTTTGTGTAGCTAATGAAATAAATAATTTTATTCCAATCAGTAAATTAACCACTTAATGCCGGTCGTCGCAAATTCGCCTCATACCGTTGTGACCCATATGTATGGAAGAATAAGTGTTTTCAGACTCCAGCGCCGGTTGTATCAGATTCTACAGGGACCGGCGCAGTGCGAGTGACATGTGCTACCGTCTACCGAGCATTGACTGTCTTTCTATGACAACATTTGTGTATTGTGTGCGTGTTGCTAACCAAGACCTGAGTTTGTGTTCATTGTTCCGTGAAATACAGATAAATACAGAGGTCAGTTTCATTTTGAAAATTATATTTTGTTTTTCTAATATCTTTGAAGTATTATATATCATATTTAGATGTGATAAAGCAGATAAAACTTTCAGTGAACACGTAAATACGGTTTATGTAAAATATGCATCATCAGGCACTTGGGCACTTCTATGGGCAAATGCAAGCGATAAAATAAAACGAAGAAAGGACGATGGTTTGACAACAGAGGTGTAATTGCTGCCAGTGCATTTCCATCTGCTCATCCGGTGATTACAATGAAAAGATGGGAGCGAAAGAAAAAGCACGCACTCAAGTATCATGCCCTAGCACTGTTACAGTTTACAATACATTCATGGGAGGGATGGATTTACTTGACGCTCTGATTTCCTGTTATAGAATTTTCGTGAAGTCAAGGAAATGTTACCATAGATTGTTTTTCCACCTAGTTGATCTTGTGATAATGAATTCGTGGTTGCTGTACCGAAGGGATTGTGATGCTTTGGAAATTGCTCGTCGCAAACAAAACGATCTTCTGGAATTCAAATCCAGAATAGCCGATACTCTCTGTAAGCAAGGAAAAGACATGACACGATAAAAGAGTGGTAGGCACTTACTAAGTATGGAAACGGAAATTCAACGTAAGAAGCATCGGGGTCCAATGAAACCAGTCCCTGATAAATCTACCCGTACCGATGAAGTATGTCATGGGCCTTGTGTAATATGAATGCAAAGATGCAAAAGACCCAGCTCTAAAGGGCAGACAGTCATTATGTGTGCGAAATGCAAACTTCACCTTTGCCTAAACAAAAATTCCAATTGTTTTAGAGTGAAGAAATGTTGATCCTCTGCATTCGATTTATAAGTAACCATAATTGTAATTCAAACGCATGTTCATTTTTTCATTAAATAAATAAAAAAAATCCCTCAATGAAGAGTTATAAGCGTTTTATTTCTCAAATGCCTGTTGTCACAAATTTGACACATACCTAATTATACCAACTATGTATAACATTTCTTATATTTGATGTTATAAATGGTCTAAGACCCCAATATTGAGCACAATATATGACTTTTTATTTTTTTTCTTGCAGTAGAAATTAATTCAGGCATTAAGTGGTTAATGATCCCCCTAAAGCGAATATTTTGTTGCCAACGTTAACATAATAAACCGCTGCCTCTCCAAGTAAAATTTATTCCAGGTAAAACACAAAAAATTTGTTCTTCCTAGCTGTATCCCATATGTTTTGCAATGTCATGGAAATAAAAGTGCATCTTTTGATGGGTATAAACACTAAATTGTATATATAGTAGAAATATCTATGGAGTGAGCATTGAATTCTGTGCATGTTCTCAACATTAAGCTGGAATTACCACGTGATATTGAGACAAATCCACTCTTCCCACACATTTATTTGCTATTAAGATTAGTTTGTACCGCATTGTCTGCGAAGAAGCCCCACCTCCTTTTTGCAGGGCAACCACATAACATGAAATAATATGTAAATAAATAATAATAAAGCAACAACAAAGCTGAGGAAGCGTCGCTAAAAGGTCCATTAATCGAACAAAAAGGGACCAAGATAAAGTCAGCGATTAGTAGATTTTTCCCAATATCATGTGACATTTGCACCTTAATGTTGAGAATACAAAATCTGTTCTGCGCATCTGGAAGCTCACTCCAGAGATATTTCTGCTCTCTGCCTGCCACTAGAGATAATATACACACGCGAGCGACAAACTCATCAGAAACGTCTCTGCTTTCATAATTGTTCGGTACAATATTGTGATTAAAATGTGAAATTACTTACTTTTGGTGCGGACTACATTAAGAAAGAGAAGGACGTCTTCTTTTGCAGATACAATTGCACCTAGTTATAATCCGACTTCTGATATATAGTTCTACTACACAAGGTAGATTTCAACTTCGTGCTTTACGAAATAATCACTGAAGGACGTGGGAACATTTATTAGCTGAAACAGTGACCGATGCTGCTAACACAGTCAAGACAATTCACTGGAAATACCATATTTAATGGAAGAGACGATCACCTGACGCCATTCCTTCAACGATTACTCAGACTTACTTTATCGCACATTAATACCACCATGACGTCTTATTTAAACAGACATGAACCGCTCTGTTGACTGAATTACCAGGCTTTCAGCATTCGTCGAGTTTTCGATAATAGGGAGCACTGCATACAGAATAACTACATTGTCCCCAGTGCTACACTGTAACATATTAATACTTCAGCATACACTAACTGTGAGAGATAAACTGTTTAGTACTAGATCATGGAACCAATACATGGCGGTGTTATTACCATTTCTAATCTCAACGATAGAAGTGTTTCCAGAAGTTTACGCCAAACACAATCTAACATTGAATTTGCATCCTTCTGGAGTACGGACTTAAATTAATTTCACTTTATGAACATTCGTCGTTTAAGACAATGGCTTCTACTTAAATTTGACATCTTGGCTATGAGAATTGAGTAATTGACAGAGGGATCCAACAAGGATTCTGTTTTTGCTGACCTAGGTCCGGAACCATAAAAAAGTATAACATCATTTTAGAAAAAGGGAGATGGACAGAGAGAGGATAGGAGAAGTAATAACTCAAGGCAGGAATGAATAAATAAATAAATATCCGCGCAACGCTTGGTTTTCAGCTAGTTTGTTAAAAAAGTGTAGTGGGACAATGTTCAAATCAGTGACAGCAAATACGTTGACTAAACAAGGTAAGAGCATCTGTCTTTTACAAAAAAAAAAAAAAAAAAAAAAAAAAAAAAAAAAAAAAAAAAAAAAAAAAAAAAAAAATGTTCAAATGTTTGTTAAGCTTATGGGACTTAACTACGGGGTCATCAGTCCCTAAACTTACAAACTACTTATGAACTACCTTATACTAAGGACGTCACAAATATCCATGCCCGAGGGGGGATTCGAACCCCCGACCGTAGTGGCCGTGCAGACCGTGACTGGAGCGCCTCAGTCCCCTCGGCCACCGCGGCCGGCCTGTCTTTTACAGGTCACTTAAAGTCGACATACAGTTTCAAAATGTTTCATATGAGAAACTGAAGTAATATAGGGTGCAATGTTTGTAACGTACACTGTTCTAGATTGTTTAGGTTTGCTATCCACAGAGTCGCAGAGCAAGCAACCTTGACAGAAAGAAGAAGCACAACTTACGAAACTCGTAATGTAATGTGTGTACTAGTGACCAGTGTGCAGTGTGACCAGTGTGCAGGCCTGGACACCGCGCACGGAAATTCCTGAGCCGGATGTTAGGGGCGGAGAGGAGGAGGAGGAGACAGCGGCACGCGACCCTTCGGAGCAGGTAGAAGTGTGGCAAAAGTCCGGCGTGGCAAGTGTCCGGCGTGGCAAGTGTCCGGACACCGCGGTGGCCGAGGGGACTAAGGCGCTTCAGTCACGGTCTGCACGGCCACTACGGTCGGGGTTTCTAATCCCCCCTCGGCCATGGATATTTGTGCCGTCCTAGTTCGTAAGTAGTTCATAAGTAGTTTGTAAGTTTAGGGACTGATGACCCCGTAGTTAAGTCCCATAAGCTTTACAAACATTTGAACACTTTGAACGTACATACACAGGGTTAGCTGTATTATCATTTCACTTTAAAATTGCTGTTTTAGCTAAGAGCCCCGCGAAACTGTTGACGTGTTCGCTATGTTGAATGATGCTCGAGCGGTATAGCTACCCGCTTTTATAACATAACACGTTTCTTGAATTGACCTTGGTGTAAGTGCAGCAGATAAATAAATGTACAGTTTTTAAACTCTTTCTTGTAAAGAAAAACAACCGAAATGAACAATAAGAATACAAAAATTTGTTTTACTGTCAAACAATGTAGCATCGCGTTTAGAAAACAGCTCTACATTCGCTTTTAATGTATCCTTCTGGAAGAAAATGTATGAAACGAAAAACTATTGCGTTACTATTGAATAAGTGAAGCGAACGCGTAATACATTTGGTATTAATACATTCTTATACAGAAAATCATACGAAATTAAAATACAACTTGTGTTTTGAAGTAACTTCATATCGGCATGTGGCAGATAAAACTGCATTCGTCTTAATACATTATTCTACAGTAAATCGTAAAATATTAAAATAATATACTTAGAAGAATAGGTCCCCACTTGAAAGACTGTTCGAAACCATCCTATCATACGCTGGTGTATACTGGTCATTCTCCTTGATGAGCCCTCATTTAATAGTAATCGACAAAAAAATTTGTATAAATCCCTATAGTTTCAAAACAGGAAAGACATTCAAGTAGCTGGTGAAGTGCTGCTTTATGACTAATCGTCGAAAAACAGTATCGTAATTTCACTTGTTACTCTAGACCTTTAATATAGAATCAAGTCTCGTCGGTTTCAACAGTGTAATAGATAGCGTTTGTGCTGTGCTGTGCAAGGGTATACAGGTTCGAATCTCACCATCGGCTTCAATATCTTTCTTTTTAAAATCGTTATCGAAATGATATTATTCAGTTAATTGCTTCAAACATAATAATAATAATAATAATAATTATTATTATTATTATTATTATTATTATTATTATTATTATTATTATTATGAAATTGAAGAAATGAAATCAAACTTAGTACATGAAAAGAATTAAAATTACACTCAGAAAGATTTCAAATAAATGAATAATGATAGGGAAAAAGGTTTTCACAATGTTGACAATAATGTGAGAAAAGGTTACGATTAAAAATCTCATTTAAACCAATTAATCGATAAAATTTGATCAAAGTCTTTTCAATAAAGATATGAAAATAAAAAAGATGAACATAACAAGATCCGAACCTCTTGAAAATTAGGAAGGTGAGATACACACTACGCTAGCTACTAAAACGGCGTTCTGTTAAAAACAGCTTTATAATCTTGCCTAAAATTCTGTAATTTTTTCTTGTCGCTTACTCTCGAACGAATGCCAACTAGAGGGAATGGTCCGCCACCGAATATGCGGTTCCGCCCCCCCCCCCCCCACCCTTCCCAAATATTACGCTCTGTCCTTACACTCTTTTCTACTGCTGCTCTCTCCATAGCTATTTCTAACCGTATTAGCAACCCTTTCCGTTTTTCCTTCTGACAGAACAAAAAAAAAATCAATATCGTTTGAAGTAAAATGCGACCATTCATTTTATTTTGAAATTAAACTTGTTTTACTTCATTAACCGGTTGTCGAACCTATTCAGCTACATCTTCAGACGCTACTTTCATTTCAAGCGTGATTTTGGGTGCTAGCTTTGTGGTGGGATGGTGGTGGAAACAAGCTTCAATAAATCGACTTACGAGACATAATCAAAGCAGCTCTGATGTCCAGAGTAGTTTTTTGTAACTAACACCAGCAGTACATAACTCTATTACGACTGCACACGTCATTTTTCGCAACACAATAATTATTATGAGTGATCACAACGTTTTTTTTTTTTTTTTTTTTTTTCAGAATCGTGTTATGGTACTTCCATTAGCGACGTTTTTGCTTTGTAACCATTGTTTCTGTTGTCTGAAGACAGGGGTAGGCAACGAAATACTATAAATACTATATTGTATAAAATAATAGAAAAAATCGCACTGACGTGTTTTACGGCCCAATTTAGATTTTTAGTTTTATAAATTTTTGCAAACATTTCGGACAACAATAATAATGTAAATAATAAAAAAAATTATAGTGATATGATTTGGACATATCTATGCACCAACACGTAGCCCTTTTAGGGAAAAATATTTTTGATAGTGGCGGGTTTCGAACCACTGACTATGTGATTTACATCCAACATGCTGTCCACTACACTACGGCGGACAGATACGAATTTAGTCCTTTATTTTCATACTATTGATGGCAGTTGTTACTGATGCTAATAAGGCATTTTAGACATTAGATTATTATTTATCCTACGAAGAACGAAGTGTTTTTGTTAATTCTACAATGCGCCGCTGCTTTGAAATAACAACGTGTAAGTTATAAAAAGAAAATCATCAAATACGCAACTCAAGATGGCGTACTCCAGAGAGAGTTCTGGGCGTGGAATGTCACGTGACATCTTCGAACGGCTGGTTTTCGTATAATCAATGGACGGTGTCAAATCACCGTTATTTTTGCAAATATCTCTCAAACGATAAGAGATATGAAATAACCATAAGAGAGCAAAGTTGTAGAGAATTTACTCCTCTACAAATTCGGTTATTCAATTTTCGTGTCAGATGAGCGGTTTATCTGCAATTAAAATTATATTACAAACGGCTTTTTTTGGTGTTACTCACGCAGTTTTTTGTCCGAAATATTTGAAAAAGCTAGGTTCTGGTCTTTGGCGGCCAACAATTACTTCTGTAAAATTTGGTGCCGATCCATTGAACGGTTCGACCTAAAAAGTGGGAGCATGTTACAGACAGACGTCGTCAAATTGCTGTTATTTTTGAAAATAGCTCTGCAACGATGCAAGATATGAAAACAAATATAAGAGAGCGAAGTGGTAGAGAGATTTCTCCTCTACATATTCGGTTATTCAATTTTCGTGTCAGATGAACGGTTCGTTAGCAATTACAATTACATTACAAACAGCCTTTTTTAGAGTTACTGGCGTATTTTGTGTCAGAAAAATTTGAAAAAGGGAGGTTCTGGTCTCTAACGGCCTAAGTAAGTCTGTAAAATTTGGTGCTTATTGGTTGAACGCTTCGTGTTAAAAAGTGGGAACACGTTATGGACAGGCAGACAGACATCCCAAAATTGCCGTTATTTTTGCTAATATCTCTGAAACGATGGAAGATATGGAAAAAAACATAAGACAGCAAAGTTGTAGAGGAATTTCTCGTCTTCAGATTCATGTATTCAGTATCCGTGTTAGATGAACGATTAAGGCGTTATTTTCATTTAAATTTCGATCTTTCAAAAGACGATCGCAAAGGTCCACTTTTAGTGTTACTGCCGTAACCTAAAGTGGGCCAAAATGTTAAAAACCACTCCGTTCTTGCCCCTCACTGCTCTACCAAAGAGGACTACCAATCCATCTGCTGCAATGGAGTTTCAGCCGAAACCACATTAGACGTGAAGATAGCCCAGTGATAGAAATAGTTGTAGACCAGACCAGTGGAAATACTTAACTTTCAAATTTGGTTAAGGAATTCGAGATGTCATAGGCATACACCTAGGCATTCACCTCTAGATCAGTGATAATCCAGCTTACAAACTGAAACTCAAGAGGAACATTCAACAGCTATGATACGCCAATAGTGCACGCAAACGTATATTGGAGTGAAGAAGTCTAAGGGACAGCAGAACACTGAGTAGAATACGAGACAAAGAGGCAGTTTGCAAGCTATGTAATGACAGCTAAATTGCGTTCTGTAAATTTAGTGGTGGTAATAATCGGTGTAAGTGTATAGGGTGTAACTTAAGGGGGACTTTTTGCTCTCTTATTAGTTTTGTAATCGTCGGTAGTGGGAAGATATTTTCGTTTTGCACGAAGGTCTGCTGTTCACTGAAGATAGCAAATGCCACTGTATTTACAAAGGGTATTTTCTGTCCGTCCATGCAACTGAGAATAATATGCGACCTTTTTTTCAGCAGACACGTTTCGTTTTAATGACGGTAAAACACCTCCAGAGGTCTGTAATGATAGGTCAATTTGTTTTGTTGTTTGGGTCGAAAACAGTTCGTTGGGAAAAATACGTAACGTACTGATTTATTACTTACGGAAATTTCGTCTTGGGTTTTCGCCTTACATCATGGAGCGCCGATTTGTTTCATGCTGTACGGTACCACTGATTCTTCTTTCTGCATCAATATTTTCCGCACCAATTTGCACTGCAGTGATGCACTAGCGCTATCCATAATTGTTTCATACTGGTCAGACGTCTTTGTTTGTTTTGAATGTGATTTAGTCTGCACTGTATGTTGTAGTGTTGCCAATATCGCAGTTGTATTTTATTACTATTATTCTTGATTAAATAATGTTATAGTGTGTTTATTTTTATGTAAGTGAAAAGAAGCAATGACGAATGTATAAATTTGTGTGATGAGTGTTTTGTGGGTGGGGTGTGTCAAGGCAAAGGTGACTGAATAATGCTTGTAAAGTGGTAAGTAGTGGGATATAAAGATGGAAGAAAGAGGGAGGGGCAGGAGGTGGTTGGTGCCTTTGAGGAGGGGGGGGGAAGATTGAGAGTTGACTTTTACTAAATATAAATATAACTTAAGCTATTGCGTATTAATTTATATTTAGTTTTGGAAGTGTAATGAAAGAGTAACAGTGATATTGCAATTGTGAATGAGGTTTCTGTGCGGGGGAGGGAGTGGTGGAAATGACTCAACAGTAAATGCAGTGTTGTGAATAGTGGAATGTAGATTGAGATGTGGTATAAGAGTAGGGAACACGTGGTGGGGTGATGGTTGGGAGGGGGGGGGGGGGAGTCGAGTTTTTACTGCGGTGTAGGTGAAGTGAAAGAGTACTAATGTTGAAAATCTGTGTAGTGAATGTTTGTGGGGAGGGGAAGATAGTAGGTCCACAGTTTTAAATAGTGGGATAAAGTGTGACATGTAGGGCACAAGTGCGGGCAGATAAGGTGTAAGAAATGTGGGAGGAGGGTAGGGGCACTGAGAGTTGTTTTTATAGTGGGGCTGCGAGAAGACAACGTCTTGCAATATGTGTCAGTACAATGCACCTCATTTGAAAAAACGTATGTTTTGGGGCGTCCGGATACTTTTGATTACATAGTGTATCTTCCTTGATATAGGAGGCTTTCTGATTACTGTATTCAAACCGGACAGGATGGAGATAATGTGGCTTAAGAAGGAGCTGAAATTATGATCGCAATTATACTGAGCTATGATTGGGAGGTATAAATGTGTATGTGTGTGTGTGTGTGTGTGTGTGTGTGTGCTGCGGTGGAGTGGCCGAGCGTACCAAGGCGCCTAGCTGCGGCGAGCGCCGCTGCTCGCCGTCGGAGGTTCGAGTCCTCCCTCGGGCATGGGTGTATTTCTTGTCCCTAACATAAGATAGTTAAGTAGTTTGTAATCCTAAGAACTGATTACCAAAGTAGATAAGTCCCATAGATTTACAAACATTTGAATATTTGATTTATTATGTACGTGTGTGTGTACGCGCGTGTATGCGTTTGAAAGGAGGGGTACCACAGATATTAGATAAAATTAGAAAGCAAGAGTTTTGCTGACTAGCGTGAGTAGGGTGAGTGTTCTCTTGGGCACTTGTCAGGTTAATTGTACCTTGAAGCCCTTTTGTCCGCCAACTAGTCTGGCTTACTTGTTCTCATTTTTTAATTCAACCTATATATAAGTTGCAGTAACATAAACTGACACTACTATTATGGGGTAGCACTTTTACTGCTGTTCGCTACAATTCTAGAAACTAATCAAAAAAGAAAAGAACTAAGTATTACAATTGATAACTTTTGAATTACTTAGCCCTACACAAAAATAAAAACAAAAATTGAATTTAAGTAGCCCAGTAACGTGAGTTCTATGTCAGGAAGATATACAATTCAATTTATTAATATACAACAGCCTCATTTATCAAGTAAAACGTTTGCACCGTGTAGTTATCCCATTTGCGCAGACAAAAGTGCGTATTGTATACATTGTACCACACGTGTGGTATTTACAAAACTCTACCACTACGTTATTGTTATTAATGTTCGTTAGCGACGGTATTAATTGTGCTTCTTTTCTGTTTGTTACAGGTAAGTCCAATTTACCACCTACTCTGTCTCTGTTATGGTAAGTGAAGTTCTGACAAAAATTCAATATGGATCTTTAAAAACCAAGAGCACAAACTTTGTGTACGCACGTGTAAGAGAAAAAGAGTATAAAAGTGTATTTCTCCTCACAGTGAATTCGAAACTCGCAGATCTATACAGTGTGCACCAGTCTTTCAGGTTTCACTGTCATTGCGAGGTCTTAACTTTCTCAATCTCTTAGAATACCGCTTTTGTTTTAGTTTCTCTAGGAAGGCATAAAAATATGGAACTAAGACACTTTAAAATATCACTCTGGAAGGAAGGAGAGACTTTTCAGTATCCTATGCTTGGTTTCTGCCCTTACAGAAGTTCATGCGACAACGATTCAGTTAGCTCTATCGTAGGTGCAAGCACTACAAAGAGCTACCTAAGGCCGGTATTGCACAATCATATTTTTGATCAAATCTGTGCCAAAGAAATATTATCAGATATTCATGAAATTTCTTTGACAAAAATTTTTGACGTGGCGCTAAAAAGGGTTATTCACACTGACATTTTACGTCATATTTCAATATGGTGAACAATGAAAACTTCTTATGCGCTGCAATTGTTACCGCTACATTTCTGTATGCCTTTGGACGAAGACAAGTTGGGGAAAAGAAAAAACGCACTTGGGTGAAGATATGAGTTGTACTTGGGGGAAAAAAATTGCAGCGGGGCTTCAAGTGGATGAAGTCGAGTCGTATAATAACCTGAGAATGGATGCCACAGGGTATCAGTATTTACTCAATAAATTGGCTCCTCACATCGAAAAGCTGAATATGCGCAAGAGAAATGCTATATCTGCAGAAGACGGGGTTATAGCGACACTGATTTCTTGCTACCGGAAAGTGCGGATTAAGCAAAATAACTCCTGAAACTTGTGAATCGATTTATAACGCAGTGAAGGATGAATATCTGAAACTAAATAAATATTTAGTGCACTACATGGGCATTAAGAACTATTTTTAATGATTCTATGTATAATGATTATGCTTCAGTGTGTACATTAACTTTATGGACAATCAATAGAAGCAGTTACATCCATTAACTATTTTGGCGTTTGCATACGCAGCAATTTAAGTGGATAGACCATCTAAAATGTATAGTGTGTGAGGGATGAGGCAGATGTCAGACTGAGATTCAGTGCAAAAATTGTCACGTTGTACAATCTGTCAACGAAGGAAGTAGCTTACATAACAACATTTCGTACGATACTTGAATACTGCTTGTCAGTGTTAGGTCGGTACTATTTGAGATTGATAGAGGAGCTAGGGAAGATTCAAAGAACAGCAGTATGCTTCGTTACAGGTTTATTTAGTAAGCACGAAAGCGTCACGGAGATGATCTGGTGGCAGACCCTGCTAGAGAGGCATTCTGCACCGCGGTTTGTGTTACTGTTAAACCTTAGAAATTACGTTTCTCCAAAAGTCTTCGAAAAAAGACTAAAATTATATTAGAGTCCAACTTGAGACTAGTCAGAAGTCGTTATTTCCACCGCGACGGGAAAGGAGCAAATGACAGTGGTAGACGAAGTGTTATCCTCCACTCCCCGTGAGGTGGCATTCGGAGTGCAGAGTGATTGGATTAGATTAGATTGGATTCATACTTGTTCCATAGATCATATATACGACATTTTGTAATGATGTGGAACGTGTCAGTTTAGTAAATGTTGTCTACACTTGACAATCAATATTTAAGGATTTTTTATTACATTGTTTTAAATTTTTTTAATCTAAAAATTCATCTACATTGTAGAAGGTGTTGCCATTCAGAAATTCCTTTAATTTCTTTTTAAATACTAGTTGGCTATCTGTCAGACTTTTGATGCTACTTGGTAAGTGAGCGAAGAGTTTTGTGGCAGCATAATTCACCCCTTTCTGTGCCAAAGTTAGATTTAACCTTGAATAGTGAATATCAACCTTTCTCCTAGTGCTGTAACTATGCACACTGCTATTACTTTTGAATTCGGTCGGATTGTTAATAACAAATTTGAAACTACAGTGAAGATCCCTAGATCCCTTAATAAATGTCTGCAGGATGATCTTGGGTGGGCTTCAGCAATTATTTTGATTACACGCTTTTGTGCAATGAATACTTTTGTACTCGATGTTTAATTGCTCCAGAATATGATCCAATATGCAACAGTGAATGAAAATAGGCATAGTAAGCTAATTTACTGAGACGTATATCACCAAATTTTGCAATGAACCTGATAGCATAAGTAGCTGAACTCAGACGTTTCAGGAGATCTTCAATATGTTTCTTCCAATTCAGTCCCTCGTCAATGCAAACACCTAAAAAAATTTTGAATATTCTAGCATAGATACAGGTTTATGTTCAAAGTCTAAATTTATTAATGGTGTCATGCCATTTACTGCATCAAACTGTATTTACTGGGTTGTATCAAAGTTTCATGAGATGCCATTTGTAGAGAACCACTTAATAACTTTCTGAACGATATCATTTACAATATCATCAGTTAATTCCTGTCAGGTGTGGTAGCTATACTTGTATCATCAGCAAAAAGAACTAGTGTAGCATTTTCGTAGATGTAGATGTAAACATGGCGGGGTAGGGGGTCAGCACACTGCATACCCAGCCTTTGTCAGTTATCACTACACCCATCACAGTAGCACAAGTTTATAAGACAACCATACTGGACTATATGATGAGACGAAAGAGGCGATTCCGATAATAAAGGGAATGGAAATCTGGAATGTGATGGAAAAACAATACACCAAATGAATTGCTAATGCTGCGAAAAACCTGGTTAGGTCACTTTTTTTATTGCAGGCCACACTTCATGTAGTGTGACTTCAATGACGCGTTTCGGATTAACCATCATGAAATTTGTATCTACAAAAATAAAAATATTTTACATATGGCACATAACAGTAGAAGTTTACATAGCGTAATATTAAAAGAGTGATGATTTACATTATCTTATACCTCCTTTGTGACGCAGCCACACTTTTGGAAATTCACGGATTTAAGAAAGTTATGAATTACACACATATTTGCAGACTACAAACGTGATTAAAGTAGGAACAGACGAAGAAAACATTTATTGTCACTAGGTAGCATTATACAGCGTATAGTGGCGCCACAGCGCTTACGATTAAGTATATTAATTATATAGGATGGCTTGAACGTACTGTATACAATGTGAGAATATACAAAAGTAAAGAAATAAATGAAAGATATCAGTAATTTGACAGATGTTGAACATTTGGTGGTTAATTACAGACAAGATATACAAGAACGAAACAGCCAGACACAGTGAAAAAGATATCATTACAAAATTGAGAACTTGTAAGTAATCTGTTATGAAATTTTGTCCCACGAACTTCTCGAAGTGGTTTTTGGTTTTTGTTTTTGTGTTTTTTTTTCCCCTATCGGGAATGTGGCAGGGGTAATATCTCAAATTACTTCTTATATTATACTTCCGTCAGGTACACATATTTTCACATGCATTTCGACTTTCTTCATCACCCCTTCCCGCTCTTTCCTCCCTCCGTACTTCTGCTCCCCCCTTTCCTCTCCCCGCGCTGCTTCCTGATACAGAGAAAAAGGCACCACCGCTTCGACTCGTTCGTGGGACAAAATTTTATAATAGACTACTTACAATTTCTCTATTTTGTAATGATATCTTTTTAATTGTGACTGTCTGGTTCCTGTGTATCATGTCTGTAATTAACCACCAAAAGTTCAACATCTGTCAAATTACCGATATCTTTCATTTATTTTTATACTTTTGTATATCCTTACATCGTATACAATAAGTTCAAGCCATCCTATATAATTAATATACATAATCATAAGCGCTCAAGCACCAGTATACGCTGCTTTCGTCATCTGTGCTTACTGTAATCAAGTTTATAGTCTCCAAATATGTGTGTAGTTAACATCTTTCTTAAATCCATAAGTGTGGCCGCGTCATCAAGAAGGTGAAAAAATTATGTAAATCATCACTCATTTAATATTACGCTATGTAAGCTTCTACTGTTATGTACCATATGAAAAATGTTTTTATTTTTATTTTTTTAAATTTTTGTAGATACAAATCTGGTTATGGTTAATCCGTAACGCACTATACGCGAAGTGTGGACTGCAATAAAAAAAAAAAAAAAAAAAAAAAAAAAAAAAAGAAAAATCGACCTAACTAGCTTTTACTAATTCATGTCATCATGGTCGCCTGCCTCCGCAACGACTTTACGTCGCATTTATAATATTATAATATAGGGAAGAATCATAGGATAGTATGAACTGGGGGAAATGAATGAAAGAAAAAGGCGCTTGGTTAAATTTCGCGAAGATATAACTTAGTCATCGCTCACATTTGACGTAAGAATCGTCAAAGGATGATGAATTGGTACAAGAGACCTTGAGACACTGGAAGGTTTCAGACTGAGTATATAAAGGCAGTAGAGAGATTTTAGAATTAGATTTTAAATTGTAATGCACTTCCTGATTGCAGTCACGAATAACTTAATTCAGCTTACCACATATAAAATGTAGGGAAAGAGAACCACTCTCTGCATTTTACTGCATTTAAATTTTAGAAGATGCAACAAATCTACAAAATACGCTGTCTACACCACGCTTGTCCTTCTGGAGTACTGCTGTACATAATGTGATACTGCTAGTTTAAGCGTAGCTTTTCGGGTTCGCGAAATGTGTTGGCCGCATTTAGAATTAATCCGGGCGATTAATGACTTGGTTGGTGTGTTGGCCAGCCTGAGATTTTTTTATGCCGGTTTTACATCGTCCTTGGCGAATGCCGGGTGGTTCCTTTGTTCTACCGCAGGATCACTATGTCGTAATTGCTGCGCGAACAATTTCTCCATGTTCACACACTCCATTATTATACCGCACCGCAGACGTTTGGAGTACACAGCTAGTGCGAGATGGGGCGGGAGAGTGGAGGGGGTTTAAAGCAGCGAACAAACCGCACAACAAAAAGTTGTATGGAAGGCAAATCAAACGCTGCCTTTCATTGGCATAACACTTGGAGATTGCAACAGTTCTACTAAAGAGATTGCACGCTACACTTGTCCGACCTCAATCAGTGTATTGCTACTCAATTTTCGAACTTACGAGATGGGACTGACACAGAACATAGAAAAAGTTCAGAGATGGGCAGCTCATTTTGTATTGTCGCGATACAGGGGATAGAATCACAGAAATGATGCTATAGTTGGGGTGGAAATTCTTAAATGAAAGGCGTCTTTCGTTACGGCGACGTCTACTTACGAAATTTCTTTCTCGAACTTTCTCCTCAGAATGCGAACATATTTTGTTGCTACCTACCTACGTAGATATGGAGACGTGATCATCATAATAAACCAGGGGAAATTAGATGTAAAACAAAAATTTAGTTGTTCCTTTTCCCCACATGCTTTAGAGAAAAGAACTTATCAGAAATAGTCTAAAAGCGAATGAAGGCTTTCACGGCAGGTATCGTCATTGCTTAAAGCTTACGGGCTGAGATGCCGTGGTCCATACATAAAACTTTCCCCTGACGTTTCGCCCTCGTCTGCGGAAGGCATCCTCGGAGGTAAGGCCTTACCTCCGAGGATGCCTTCCGCAGACGAGGGCGAAACGTCAGGGGAAAGTTTTATGTATGGACCACGGCATTTCAGCCCGGAAGCTTTAAGCAATGAGTCTAAAAGCGTTTCAATGAAACCTCTGCCAGGCACTTAAATATGAATGGCCGCGTAATTATGTACATGTAGAACCATTTGGTTCGGTGCGGGCTGCAGTGGGATGAGGGATTTGGGCGACAGTACGGGTTTCCTGGATAAATTCAATTAAATGTGATACTTAGCAGACAGACTTAATGTAGGACATCCAAAGAGATCAAGGAAGGGCTGCTAGTTTTTATTGTCACGAAATAGGGGGAGTTGGAGTGCCGAGTTTCATGGGGGCGAGATCCTTTCGCGAACTTTACAACTTTGAATGTCAAATAATTTTATCATCTTCACTTGCCTGGACAGAAAGGGTCATCTTAATAAAATGGGAGGAATGAAATGTATATTTGAATCCAATTTGAATTTATGTGGCCGGCCGCGGTGGCCGAGGGGACTGAGGCGCTCCAGTCACGGTCTGCACGGCCACTACGGTCGGGGGTTCGAATCCCCCTTCGGGCATGGATATTTGTGACGTCCTTAGTATTAGTTAGTTCATAAGTAGTTTGTAAGTTTAGGGACTGATGACCCCGCAGTTAAGTCCCATAAGCTATACAAACATTAGAATTTTGAATTTATGTGCAGCAGCGACCGTTGACGATTATGAAAGAAAACAGCGAACAGGACGAAGCAGTCAGATTTATGGCAAATCGCTTTCGGTCACCTGATAGCTATCATCAGTGTCGGGGCTAAAATAACAAAAGCGCAGGCAAACTCAAGTAAGAGTAGTGAAATCATAGTATGCCTATAGTATGACCAAAACTTGATGTAAAAGATAACATACTTTACGTTAGCAAATAAAATCATAGATTAGACTCAGATGCGCAAGCAACGGTACACAAAACAGTTTTTGCAAAGCGCACAATTGACACATAAAATAGACTGTGCTGATACAAAGTAGCGCCCTCTTTATGGCGCGAAATATAGTATTATTTAAACTGAAATTTATTATAAAACAGTGTGTCTAAATACTAGTGACGACACAAGAAACTGTTATAAAATATTTTAAAAAATAAATCAAGTGTAGCAGGTCGTTCGAAAATTTTTTATAATCCAAATGGGCAGCACCAAAAAACTCTGAAGTCAATGTTAGTAAAAAAAGTGCAGATACAACATGTTTGTACAGCTTATGGGACTTAACTACGGGGTCATCAGTCCCAAAACTTACAAAATACTTATGAACCAGCTAATACTAAGGACGACACAAATATCCATGCCCGAGGGGGGATTCGAACCCCCGACCGTAGTGGCCGTGCAGACGTGACTGGATCGCCGCAGACCGCTATGCCACCGCGGCTGGCAGTGCAGGTACAATTTATTGTGTGTTCACAAACATGTACAGTTGAGCAAAACATTTTAAATTATTAAAAATATATTTTTAAAAGTTATGAAGGCAATGAAATGAAATAAAAAAGGCGAATATGGACTAGGAGAGCCATGTATCAAATCTTTATGTATTTTGTGTGGCGCACATAATGTTGCCTACTACCCATAGATGGCATTCATACTTTGTACTCGTCATTTTTTTTCCATTTCGTTGTCTTCATACCTGTTTAAACACATTTTTTTAAATAATTTTAAGATATCTTAACTAACTATACATATTTGTGAAGAAGCAATAAATTTTATTCATTCTGTTTTATTTATACCGTCACAAGCATTTTATGATGCTCCCCGTTTGGATTCTTTAAAATGTATTAGTTTTATAATAAAACTGTTACAGTTCTTCCTTTTTATAAAATATTTTTATAAAAATTGTATGTTTTTAGTTGTCAATAATACACAGTTGTATAGAAAAAAAATAAAAAGCATGGATGCCTCTATATTTCGTCTCTCATACAGACTATGAATCGAAAGGTTGCGGGTTCGGTCCCCGCCAGGCATTAGGATTTTTGTACGTCACTTACCAGTTCTTTCACCTCTAGCAATGTCGATGATGTGAAAAATATCGAGTGGCACCGTGCTTCGGAACCGACGTTAAACTATAGGTCCCCCAAATTTGCGACTGGATAGGGGATTTCTTGTCAGAGACACCACAGTTTATAGTAATCGATGGTAAGGCATCGACTAAAACAGAGGTGATACAGAGCGTTCCACAGGGTAGTATCATTGGTCCTCTGCTGTTCCTTATTTACATAAACGATTTAGAAGAAAATCTAAGTAGGTCTCTTAGGTTGTTTGCAGATGACACTGTCATTTACTGTCTAGTAAAATCATCTGAAGATCAAAACCAACTGCAGAACGATTTGAATAAGATATCACTACGGTGTAAAAATTGGCAATTGACTCTACATAATGCGAAGTGTGAAGTTGTCCATATGAGTACGAAAATAAATCCGTTAAGCTTCGCTTACAAGATAAATTAATCAAATGTGAAGGCCGTAAACTCCACAAAATGTCTAGGAATTACTATTATTTCAGACTTAAACTGGATAGAACACGTAGATAATGTCGTGGGAAAGGCGAAGCAAAGACTGCGTTTTATTGGCAGAACCCTTAAAATAGGTAACAGAACTACTAAAGAGACTGTATACACAACGCTTGTCCGTCCTTTTTTGGAATATTGCTGCCCAGTGTGGGACATCGAAAAAATCAAAGAAGGGTAGATCGTTTTGTATTGTCACGATACAGGCGAGACAGCGTTTCGGAAATTATACAGGATTTGGGATGGAAATCATTACCACAACGGCACTTATCGCTGCGGTTTGGGCTACTTAGGAAACTCCAATCACCAATATTATCGTCCGAATGCGAAAATATATTCTTAACTCCCACTTACATAGGTAGAAATTATCATCAGCATAAAATACGAGAAATCAAAGCTCGAACGGGGAGATTGAGGTGTTTTTCTTCCCGCGCGCTATTCTAGAATGGAATTGGAGACAAATAGTATAAACGTGGTTCGATGAACCCTCTGCCAGGCACTTAAATGCGATTTGCAGAGTATCCCATGTAGATGTAGACTGAACACGCCAGTTCGAAGGTCGGAGGGAGGCAACGGCTTACAACCTCCAAACAGGTTCATGCCTAGTAAAGCACCTTGGTGTTCAAACCAGTCTTTGGATTGTTCTGTTTTACGTACTTTACAGTACGCTGATGACTTTTTGAATGTTCAAGCCAAAGTCATCAAAGCCTATTTTATACATCAGTTGCAAATTTTGTAAAAACATTCATGTGCACCCCGATGTGTGGTTTTACCTGCTAAGGTAAGGTATGTTACCTCATATAAAGGTTTTGGTCATACTATAGGCAACAGTAATGTTAGTTGATTTGACTTACGCTTTTATTTGCTATTTTAGCCCTAGCACTGATCCAACAAGTCCGCGACGGATCGCTAGTTTCTTTCGTATAGAGGCATGAAAGTTCACATGGGAAGATTTAGGTATTTATTTTCAAAATGTTTCAAATGTTTGTATAGCTTATGGGACTTAACTACGGGGTCATCAGTCCCTAAACTTACAAACTACTTATGAACTAGCTAATCCTAAGGACGGCACAAATATCCATGCCCGAGGGGGGATTCGAACCCCCGACCATAGTGGCCGTGCAGACCGTGACTGGAGCGCCTCAGTCCCCTCGGCCACCGCGGCCGGCTATTTATTTTCCGCAAGTGTTATTCGAGAGTGGAACTGTAGACAACTAGCCTGAAGCCTCTGCCAAACATATACGTTTGTATTGCTGAGTAGTGGTTAGCTGTAGATATGAGGTAATAATGCTTGGTTTCCTTAAAAAAATTTGCTTTTCGAACTACTACATATTCACCAGTTTCTTTAGTGTAGGTATGTAGTGCCAGTACGCTGAAAGTTACTTACTCTGATGTGTGTTGTACCGCTATTAAGACACTATACCGTCATAGCACAAAGTCGAGACCAGGTAGGATATGTCGCACAAGTTTTTATGTAACCTTTCGAACGCAACACCACTGTTACTGAGGTCTTCAGACCTTGCATATAGTGGAAAAACTACAGCATATGGAAAATCTTTTCTTTACTTTTAGTCGCATCTTAGCATTCCGGATGACCAGGCTTACACGCCATCTCAATAAATAAAATAAAGGTCGGCGCAAGAGACCTCTCGCATATACGCACAACACTATAGCTTCCGAATTATTGCTTTGACTATCACTTTCCTATTAAAGAAGGGTCACTTAGATAGTGCTAATTTGTGGCTGCTAGGTGAGATAGAGGTCGTACGATTGCCAAGGGCCATTGATTGATACATTAAGCTCGTGAGAGACTGGGAAAACCCACGATTTCTCAGAATGCGCTTAGAGTTATTTTCTACGCGTTGTCTTGAAAAATACATCACACACAACATCCTGTTACAAACGAGGACTGGACACATTTGTGAAATGAGCGTGGGTCCTAGTTCCTTGTCGAGGCACCGCTTGTTCGATGCAATGAAGCTTCCCCTTTCCTTGTCGAACAGCAACAGAATGAATACTTTAGATGGTGTAACATTCATTTTCTGCGTGGAGTATGAAAATGTGTGCCTGACATGTTTTTTTTTATTACCAAATACGACCGTTCAGTTTAAAATTATGATTGTGTCATTATTCCCAAAGTAAAAAAAAAGAAAGGCATCCGGGAGATTTAATGCTGAAGTTTAGGTACATTTTGTTTTGAAGTAGGTGAACGCCAGAGAACAACTATTCTTGGAGCTTCTCGACTCTTTATCTTTCAAACTGATATGGGTGCAAACTTCAAGAAACCGATTTGAACACAGTGAATACAAGTATTTTCTCTGTCACACTGATCTGCAAAATAAGTGTTAAACACTTCACATCCAGAAATAAAACGCGGTGATGAAGCATTGTCTGTTTCTGGTGCAAAATCAGTATCTGACACTCATCTGCGCTTTTATTTTATTGATTATAACGATTTCGTTGATAACTGAATATCGCTCAGCTGAAATGTACTAACCGACCAAATATTATAAACAACTATTTAGTTCACGACTGTTAGAAGAATGTAAGGATTGATGTTAAGTGTTTGGTCACTTCAACAGTTTTGACCATTTAAGACTAACGAAATGCATAAGTTGAGAGACGGAATGCCCTAGATAATGTTTTGGATGGGTGGATTATGGGAGTCAGGGGGAACAAACTGCCAAGGGAGGAGAAGGGAAAGGAAATGCAGTCCAGGGAGGAAATAAGGCAGAAAGACTGCACTGGCTGGGGGCTCCGTGCTCGCCACGCACGTACTCACGAAAGAATTGTGAGCGCCGTTGGGGAGGGAGATAAATTTTTCCTATGCTTTATTGCGAGCAATCGTTCGTTATACTTTTTCATCCGATACAAGAGTTCCACATTTGAATTTTCCAGTGTCCAAGGCGGCAATTTCGGAAGCATCAATTCTTTTCTTTAGATATCGGTCAAGGGTTCAGCTTTCGTGTCGCAGAGAAAATAATCATTTGCATTTTGCGTTCCAAACTTAACATATGATCCTATGAAAAGTTTCTTCTTTCTTTTAAATTATATCCTAGTCTGTTCTGTGCTATATTTGATCTCTTTGTTGCTGTCAGATTGTTCATCCGTCACGGTACCGAAATAATTCAAAGCGGATACTTGTTCAATCTTATTTCTTTCTACTGACAGGCTTGCTTGTAAAATTTTCTTAGACAAATTTATAAAGTCTATGTTTGAAGTATCGACAAACAGTCCAAAATCTTCACTACACTGAACCAAATTGTATGTTGTGTTGCAGCGCAGGTTGATTATTTACTGTGACAACAGAGTCATCTGCGTAGCATTCTCACGCGTGAATGGCCGTGCTCTTTAAGGAACCTTGCTGCGAGAGCGCGGGCTGCTCCCCGTCGGAGGTTAGAGTCCTCTCTCGGGCAGTTCTCGGTTTGGGTCTGGCCGGGGAGCGCGTACGGGTGGCCAAGTGGTGCCGGGCGTCGTGGCTCAGAACGCCTGGCCAGAGGGCTAAACGCCCTCTGTAATAATAATAATAATAATAATAATAAAGCTGAGACAAGAACTAATCGAAGAACAACGAAAAAACACGATAAGCGACCACAAGAAACAGAACTACCCATAGTGAAGGGGGGGGGGAGTTGTTAAGGCCACCGCTCGCGATAAGCGGGTGAGGCAGGTTCGAGTCCCAGTCGGTCCTGCACAAATTTTCATTTTTCACCAAATGTTAGACTTCAAAAATGCAGCAGAAGTCGTCAGATTTCCCAAATTGCAAATAAGTAATTGATTATTTAATATCATCTGTATGTAGCTTTGGACCATCTAAAATCTCTGAAAAAATGTTCAAATTTGTGTGAGGTCTTATTGTGGTGTCGCACAAGTACAAAGTGCGCGCCACCTACTTTCGCCGCGCGCCGCCATGCATGCACGGCGCGGCGTTCTTCCGACGACAGCCACGAGCGCCCTCTGCTGGGACAACGCCGATCGTGGCCACCACTGAAGGACATCGGGCACTTCGGACTGAGATAGCAACGAGTTAGGACCTTCGTAATCAGATAGGCACCAGTGAAGACTTTGCTATTGTACAGGCACTAGGCAGGCCTCTAACAACTATGTATCAACGTTCTGCAGTACTATGTAAAAGTTAAGTATTGTTACATTCTGTGCAATATATATCTCTTTCTAATTTACTCTAGTGTTTGTAGTTTCTGGCTGCTCCCCTCCGTACCTGCACCGGCGTGCTGTCTTTGTTACTGTGTCGGTCTCGTTCCACTCGGCCACCGACACCTACGACGAGGCTGGGACACAAAAGCGGCGACGAAGTTGGGACACAAAACTTATGCGACCAAACTCCGTGGTTATCAGTCGCTAGACTTACACACGAATTACTTGACTAACTTTAACTAAGGATAACACAAACACCCATGCCCGAGGGAGGATTCGAAACTTCGACCATAGCGGCCGTGCAGACCGTGACTGGCGCGCCGCAGACCGGTCGGCCACTACGGCCGGCCTAAAATGTCTCTTCCAGTACATGTACAACAATTTAAGCTTGACACTGCCGTGGCTGCACAAGGTAAACCGTTTGACGAAGTGGAAGGGAAACTGACTCTAGCGCTCGAAGACCAACTGTGTACTACAGAGAAAATTTCCTTAATCTAAATCCCTTTAAAACTCAGGTATGTGCCTTCCACCTTAAAAATAAAGAAGCAAATCGACAGTTCAAAATGACATGGCACGGTCAGGAGATGAACCATGATGATTCGTCGAAATATTTGAGTATCCGTCTTGACAGGACTCCGACGTTCCGAAAGCACTGTCAAGAAGTTCAAGGGAAAGGTATGTGCGAGAAAATTTACTGGTACGAAATGGGGAGCTCAACCTCACGTTTTAAGAACATCGGCTCTTGCACTGTGTTTTTCAGCAGCAGAGAATGCAACACCAGTTTGGTACAACTCTGCACAACTCCAAACATGTTGACGTAGCAATTTATGAGACAGTTTGTATAGTGTCTGGCTGCTTAAAATCAACCGCAGTTCAGCAAATTTACCCGAGTGTTGCATAGTTCCACACCGCTCCCCTCCACCCCATCAGAAGACAAATCGTCGCAGATGAGTCCGAAAGGAGGTACAGTACAAGCGACTGAAATCCCGGCGAAGTTTTATGCAACTCCCCAAACCTTAGTGACTGAAAAACGACGACAAAATTTATGGCGAAACAGGGTACGTCAGTGGTTAATAAGACCTAGAGTGCAAGTAGCTGCTGGGAATCGCCTGCCTTTTTCGACATGGAGGGTGCTTAATCGCCTAAGAACTGGCGCCACACGCTGCAATACGAACACGAGGAAATGTGGCTACAAGGAGAGCGACTCCTATTGAGTGCGGTGCAGTACTAGATTATCAACTTGTAATGAAGTACACAAAAATATGCAAAACTTGCACAGTAATAGATCGTATTGCAGCAAATGTCAAAGCCATTCATGTGGCTGATTATTGGAAACGTGTGGCATAGTTGGTGACCCGGACACGTAAAGTAAGCGAGCGTGAACTCCACATTGGCGACTGGCTGTACCATTCCCCTGCAGCTGAAGGAAGGGCTGGGCCGGCTCTAGGGGAAGGGGGGGGGGGCGCAACCGTGCTGTCGCCCAGGGTGGCAAATTTTTATGTAATTCCGATAGGTTAAATTGAACAAGAGAATGAAAAGTGAAAGTGTCTTTCATAAGTGTAGAAATGTGGAAATAAGTTGGAAATACAAATTGTTTCTGATTGACACATATTGATACAGACAACCGTGATATGAGTCATCCAACAAGCAAAATAAACATGCAAGGTTACTACGAATATGTGAGCCAATGTGTTCGGCAGCTTTCGGACGCTTCCGCGTGACGTCATTGTCGATTATGAGAAGCGGCAGAAGGGCGATGCGTCTTCTTGCATTCTACAAAGGCACTGTTCCGTTTTAACTAACATTAATTTAAGAAAGCAGGTGCGATATAAGCATAAACACAAAGGAGTAAAATGCTACTATTTACTACGACCAAAACACTCTTATACTGTTTTCTTAAAACTGAAAACTGAAATAGGTTTACATTAATGTTCAAAATGTTCAAATGTTTGTCAAGTCAGATGACGGGGTCATCAGTCCCTAAACTTACAAACTACTTATGAACTACTTACGAACTAGGACGGCACAAATATCCATGCCCGAGGGGGGATTCGAACCCCCGACCGTAGTGGCCGTGCTGACCGTGACTGGAGCGCCGCAGTCACCTCGGCCACCGCGGCCGGCTTACATTAATGTCATCTGCCTGTGGAAACTGATTTTGGGGGCTTCACATAGTACACTTCTTTTTTTATCGTTCCCAGAGATATTTTTAATCCGGTTAATCGATGGTATCGGTATGGAGAGTAGCAGCAGTAGATTATATCGCTTATAAATATTTATCTTTTTATGTCCTGGTCCTAGTTCAGTGCGCAGTGAATAGGCGTAATTTTGTTTCTTTGTCTAATTATGAGCTGTGACGAGTATCTGTCGCCTTGTAACGCCACCGCTGCGTCCACGTAATCCTCGATGGGCGAAGTTGCCGTTACATTCTATTTTATGCTTAATCATTTAATTATTGTTCCAATGATTTGACGGTATGGGATGCGGACAATTACTAGGTTGATCCATAACAGTAAACTTTGTTAACTTCCTTTATTATGGAACGACAAATGTTAAAAACTCTTCCCTTTAAATACACTGATTAAATAACTGCGTGCCACTACGATGAATGTCTACAAGTCCGCACTGAAACATTTCAATATGCAACTGCAACCCGTATGCGATACGACGGAATGGCAAAAACTTTAGCCACCAGTAAACGCAGGTTAGCCGGCCGCGGTGGCCGAGGGTACTGAGCCGCTTCAGTCACGGTCTGCACGGCCACTACGGTCGGGGGTTCGAATCCCCCTCGGGCATGGATATTTGTGCCGTCTTAGTTCGTAAGTAGTTCATAAGTAGTTTGTAAGTTTAGGGACTGATGACCCCGTAGTTAAGTCCCATAAGCTTTACAAATATATATATATTAACGCAGGTTACGAACTCACTGCCGACATGCTACCGCCTCACTCTGCGGTCGGCGGGAGACTGCCGCACCCCGGCCAACAAACAAAGAACATTCCAACCTAAGCATTGTTGCCAGCAGCTCTCGCTGCACACCACCGATAACTATCGTTCGACCAAAACGTACCAAAGAGGTTACTAACCTAAAACCCTGTATCCTCACAGCCTGTTTAGGTAAATGTCTCTGTACCAAGTGCTTTCGTGGAACTCGTGATTTACACAACAAGTAGTCGGTAAGATGTTCCACCTGTGCTTGAGGAACTAGAAATAGTATTATGCTCGCCGCTGACCTAAATTAATCTTGGTGGACATATTAATTTTGGAGTTATGGATTAAAATTGTGGTGTCGCACAAGTCCAAAGTGCGCACCACCTACTTTCGCCGCGCGCCGCCATGCACGCACGGCGCGGCGTTCTTACGACGTCAGCCACGAGCGCCCTCTGCTACAACTCTGCTCGTGGCCACCACTGAACGACATCGTTCACTTGGGACTGAGATAGGCACCAGTGAAGACTTGGCTATCGGATAGGCACAGGCAGGCCTTTAGCTCAACTATGTATCAGCATTCTGCAGTACTGAGCTATGTAAAAGTTACGTATTACTAAGTCTCTAAGAAATATATATCTCGTTCTAATTTACTCTAGTGTTTCTAGTTTCTGCTGTCCCACTGGCTGGTCACCTCCTACCCGCACAAGCGTGCATCCTTATTCCTGTGTCGGTACTTTTCTACTCGGCCACCGACACCTACGACGGAAACGAGACAAAAGCAACGACGAGGCTGGGACACAAAAAAAATGTAAATGTGAAACTGACTTTGCCGGGAGGGGGGGGGGGGGCTTGCAATTTTTGCACGGGGCGGAAAAATTCCTGGGGCCGGTCCTGAGAGAGGGCGCACTTGAAGCAGAAGGAGAGAGTCGTCTCTCTCTCTCTCTCTCTCTCTCTCTCTCTCTCTCTCTCTCTCTCTTCTCTCTCTGTCTCTGTGTGTGTGTGTGTGTGAGTGAGTGAGTGAGTGTTGTCGGCGGTCAGTGCCGCCGCCCACGCCCCATTACGGCCGGCCAGTCCCTGCTGAGCTGCGGTGTGTTTACAGATGCGGCCGCAGACGTCACTGCCCCGCGGCTCGGGCGCTGCCGCCGCCACGGTCGCGGTCGCGCGTCACTTCGCGCTTCCCTGCGCTTGCGGGCGTTTTCCGCCCGCTCTGCCGCACACCGCTACTGCACTGCGCTCACACGCTTCGCTTCCGCCGCCTCCGCGCTTTTGTTTCCACCGAGGAAGTTAAAACAAATGCAGATGGCACTATCTGTGCTGAGCACATTCGTCAGCCGAAGCACAGTCTTAATTTATACAGTCGCGACACTCACTGCTGTGAAAGTTGATTGCAAGCTGACAGTTGCAACGACACTAGTGGTGGGCAGCGTGCCGTCAGTGAAATGTTTGTTTGTAATTAGTTTTCTACGCATTTAAGCAAATAGTTTTTGTATTTTTTCCGTTAAAAACATTGCTAAAATATCGAGAACAAATAATCAGCCGAGCGTTCTAAGGCGCCTACCTGCAGATCACTCGGCTGCTCGCCGTCGGAGGTTCGAATCCTCCCTCGGACATAGGTGTATTTGTTGTCAAAATGTTCAATACTCAACATATTTGAAAACTTATATTTTAACGCTGATTTTCACTCTTTTGACACGTTGTACAGTATGGCAAATCTGCCAGACTTTTTATTCCTCTTTTAAGTGACATAAAATATAAGCTCTGCAATGCGAATATTTCTATAAGACTTAACAATATGGCGGAGGCAGGCTTCAGTTTTTCAGCATAAGTGCATCTCCCTGTATTCTAACCACCTTGGTTTCTACGCATTTCCTAATTTCCTGCAGATTCTCCTCTGTTTGACCTAGCGAGGTGGCACAGTGGTAACACACTGGACTCGCATCCGGAAGGATGGTGGTTCAAATCCACCTCCGGCCATCCAGATTTGGGTTTTCCGTGATTTCCGTAAATCACTCCAGGGAAAAGCCCGGATGGTTCCTTTGAAAGGGCACGGCGGATTTCCTCCCACATCCTTACCCAAACCTTCCGAGCGTAAGCTCTGTCTCTAGTGACCACGCTGTCAACGGGACGTTAAACTCCAAGCGTCCTTCCTGCCTTCCTCCTCTGTTTCATTACTTCCACGAGCAAGGTAATCTGATGTGATCCCGGTTCCGCTGCAGCAAAATTACTAGCTGGGTTCACGAATTTTACGCTACGTCTCCACATTCACTCTATTCATCGAATCACTTCGATAATATTTTTCTATCGTACCATTTTCTAATAGTACATGGAAGAAGGCAACACCTAAATCTTTCAGTTTACATTCTTACGAGGGTTGTCCACCAAGTAAGTTCCGTTTCTGGTTCTATCCCTGGCAGCGCTACGATCGCAGTTCCGAGCATGCGCGGCAGTTACTATGACTAACGGAGAAGACATGTACGCCATTTCCAGATAGCTGCTGCCGACGTATGCTTTGTAGTACTTCTTTATAATGTCATACGCAATTGAAAATGTTGTCGCGTATGAAATCAGATCTGTCATTCGTTTTCTAAATGCAAAGAAATTTAAACCAAATCTACGAGGTTTAGGGACAAAATGCTGTGAGTGATTCATTAGTTAAAAGATAGGTCAGTCTGTTCCATGAAGGGCGTGATCAAGTGCACGATGAAGAACGAAGTGGACGCCGATATGTCGTTACTGATGAACTGGTTCACACAATCCTAGCGACTTTCTTCTCTTCTTACACCTAAAATCGGTCCTTGGTGGTCAACACTTCAACGATGATGACGAGCTGAAAGAACATTTTACCACATGGTTGAATCGACAGGCGGCAACCTTCTATGAAGAAAACATACAAAAACTTCCGCCACGCTATGATAGGTGCTTACAAAATTTCGGAATCTATGTAGAGAAATAGTATAACAGCTGTAGATTTTTGTACAATAAATATTTTTTCTGTATCTGTACACGTTAGTTTTATATAACCAAACGGAACTTACTTTGTGGACATACCTCGTATTTCATCATGATTATCAAGTCTTCCTATGTAGGTGGCTGCTAACAATTTCTTATTCCTAGCTATTTAGTTGAATTTACGGCCTGCGGATTTTATTGATTTATACTGCAAATAAAGTTTAACGGATTTCTTTTACTACTCTTATGGACAGCTACACACTTTTCATTGGTTAGGGTCAATTGCTAGTTTTTGCGCCGTGCAGATATCTAAATAATTTCTGGAGTTGTTTTCGAACTTCTGGAAACTTTAGTAACCAACTGACAGCCTCGTCCGCGAACACGAGAAGTGGCCACCTTAAATTTTGATGGGTCTTCTACATTTTGTTGGAGGACCTCTGCTGAGTATCTGGTTAAAGTGTTAAATCGCACTTCACCCTAGTTTTCGAGATAATGATACTCTCCCTGGCTCTACACCAGTTAAGCTTCGCTTCCATGCTCAAATACGCCTGGATCGCTTCTGATTTGTTAGAGAAAGATGAAGGGCGTCATTTTTCAAAAGGAATCTATCATGCAGCCCAGTTTCATTATTGAAAAAACCGTGCGCATGCACATCCATATCGTTCTGCATGTGCGCGTGGTGCTCGTCAGAATTATGTTTCCGGTGTTTCTTCGACGAGTACCACCAGAAAAGATGTCCGGGCATACCGATCAATGATAATGAGTGAATTAAAAAAAATAACATGTGACAATATTGTGAAATTTGATCATATACCGCCTCAGTAATGTTAATAAACCTCATCAAGTAACTTTGCTACTCATAAAAAGACAGTATTGTGACATTAAAAATTATTTTCGAATGATTTTTATGATGTCCATTTGCTGCTTATGAAAGTATTATGATCGCGAAAAATGATTTTTCAACAATTTGGCACCAAAGGCATGTATTTGTAAGCATCTGGAAGGAAACAAAATGTAAAAACGTGCATGGGTCAGATTCAAACATGGTACCTCCAACATGGTAGACGTGTACTTAATCCACTGGACTACGCTGCTATGCTTGGAGTAGACGCTAAGGTACCGGTATATCTGGCGCACGCCGGCCGCGGTAGCCGAGGAGACTGAGGCGCTCCAGTCACGGTCTGCACGGCCACTACGGTCAGGGGTTCGAATGCCCCCTCGGGCATGGATATTTGTGCCGTCCTTAGTTGTAAGTAGTTCATAAGTAGTTTGTAAGTTTAGGGACTGATGACCCCGTAGTTAAGTCCCATAGACTCTACAAACATTTCAACATTTTTATCTGGCGCACGACGAAAATAAAGAAATAAACGATCTAGAAAACTAGTGCGAAGTTCAATTCAGCACTTTAGCCAAATACTCAGGAGAGGTCACCGAACAACATATTTAAGACCCATCAAAATCGAAGGCGGCGACTTCTGGTGTTCCCCTTGTAAGAGAGTTGCTCACATTGTTTCTAAATTGTTTATACATACGAGGAACAGTAGGGGCCCTGTAACACTTTTCTGGGGAACGCCAGATATCAATTCTATTTTACTCCATGACATTTCGTCAATTACAGCGAACTGTGTCCTTTTTGACAGGAAATCGCGAATCTAGTCGCACAACTTTGGAGATATTCCTAAGCACGCAATTTTATTAGAAGACGCGTGTGACGTTTAATGTCCAAATTTTTCCGGAAATCTCGAAATACGGAATCGATATGAGATATCTTGTCAATGGTACTTATCACATCATGGGAGTAAATAGCTAGTTGTATTTCACAAGAACGCAACTTGATCAATACGAGTTGACTGCGGGTGAATAGGTCGTTCCCTTCAAGGTAGTTCATAATCTTTGAAAATAAAAATATACGTTCCACAGTCCTGCTGCTAATCGACGTCAGGGAGGACACAGTTTGTAGTAACAGATGGTATGGTATCGACTAAAACAGAAGTGATATTGGGCGTTCCACAGGGTAGTGTTATTGGTCCTCTGCTGTTGCTTATTTACATTAACGATTCAAAAAAAATTTCAAATGTCTGTAAATCTATCGGACCAAACTGCGTGGTCATCAGTCCGTAGCTTACAAACTACTTAAATCTAGGTAAACTAACCTAAGGACAACATACACACCCATGCCCCAGGGAGGACTCGAACCTCCGACGGCGAACAACCGCGCGCTCTGCAGTGAGCCGCCTAAGACCGCTCGGCTACTCCACCGCGGCCATAAACGATTTGGGAGAACATCTAAGCAGCTCTCTTAGGTTGTTTGCAGATTACAAAATTAATTAAAATATTTGTTAAGCTTATGGGACTGAACTACGGGGTCATCAGTCCCTAAACTTACAAACTACTTATCAACTACCTTATACTAAAGACGGCACAAATATCCATGCCCGAAGGGGCATTCGAACCCCCGACCGTAGTGGCCGTGCAGACCGTGACTGGAGCGCCTGTCTCCTCGGCCACCGCGGCCGGCTGTTTGCAGATGACACCGTCATTATCGTCTACTAAAATCATCTGAAAATCAAAACCAACTGCAGAACGATCTAAATAAGGATATTATGGTGTAAAAACTAGCAATTGACTCTAAATAATAAGTGTGAACTCGTCCACACGAGTACGAAAATAAATCCGTTAAACTTTGTTTACAAGATAAATCAATCAAAAGTGGAGGCCGTAAACTCTATTAAATACGTAGGAACTACTATTACATCAGACTTAAACTGGAAAGAACACGTAGATAAAGTAGTAGGAAAGGCGAACCAGAAACTGCGTTTTATTGGCAGAACCCTTAAAAGATGCAACAGAACTATTAAAAAGACTGCATACGCCACGCTTGTCCGTCCTCATTTGGAGTACTGTTGCCCAGTGTGGGATCCTTATCAAGTGGGTTTCACGGAAGCCATCGAAATTGTCTAAAGAAGGGCAGCATGTTTTGTATTCTCACGATACAGGGTAGACAGCGTTACGAAAATGATACAGCATATGGGATGGGAATCATTACAACAACTGCGCTTATCGCTGCGGCGTGGGCTACTTACGAAATCCCAATCGCCAACATTATCAATGTAAAAAATGCAAAAATATATTGTTGACTCCCACTTACATAGGTAGAAATCATCATCAGAATAAAATACGTGAAATCAGAGCCCGAACGGAGAGATTCAGGTGTTCTTTCTTCCATTGTGCTATTCGAGAATGGGATGGGAGATAAATAGTATAAAGGTGGTTCGATGAACCCTCTGCCAGCCGCTTAAATGTGATTTGGAGAGTTGTATCTTTCCAGTCTTCGGGTGCGGAATTTTATTCTTCCAATGTACAGGCCGGTTTATACGCTGCCCGACACGAAGCTGAATGCCACTTTGATAGCGTGCGGTCACTGCGGAAACTACATAGAGGTCTCGCAAATTCAGTTCGGGGTGCCCACTCACAGGAGACCAAAAGCGCACTTAAAAAGCGCGCTTCAAAAGTTTAATCGTGGCACATACGAGGGGGGACCCAAAAGAAACCGGACTCCGAGGGCGCTGCCATTCGTAGACGTAGTACAGGCTTCTCACGCTAGATGGCGTTAGTACAGACCTTCATGAAACAGCTGTGTGGACGGCTTTAGTGTAGAGCTGAACGTGCAAGTGTGGTATTGTGTTTTTCTGACTGTTGGCGGGTTACCCCTGCGAAGTCGTTATGGCAGCTTTAAAAGAACAAAGAGTGTGTGTGAAAATTTGTTTCCTGTTTTAAAAAACTGCAACGGGGACACACCAAATGCTTCAGGAAGCTTTCCAGGAGGACGCTATGAGCCGCACAAAGGTTTTCGAGTAGTTTGGACGCTTGAAACGTGATGAAACGAGTGTTGAAGACCAAGCTCGTTCTGGACGCCCTTCAACATCGCGAAACGAGGAGAACATTGAAGAGGTCCGCCAAAAGACCAACGAGGATCGTCGCCAAACGATCGACCAAATTTCAGCAGAGACAGGAATAATTTTGAGCTCGTGCCAGTGGATTTTGAGTGAGGAGTTGCACATGAGATGTGTTTCTGGTAAATTTGTTCCGCGTCTTCTCACACAGGAGCAAAAAACCATCCACATGAATGTGTGTCAGGACTTGAAAACAGATATTGCGCGTGATCCAAACTTCTTGGACAAAGTCATTACAGGGGATGAGAGTTGGTGTTACGCGTATGACCCAGAAACCAAGCAAGCGTCAAGCCAGTGGAGGACTCCCAACTCTCCCAGACCAAAAAAAAAGCAAGGCAAGTGAGACAAACGTTAAGACGATGATCGTTGCCTTTTTCAATGTTCGTGGAATTGTGCATCGGGAATTCGTACCCCCTGGCCAGAATGTAGACCAGCACTTTTACTTGGATGTTTTAAGGCGTCTGCGAGAGGATGTGAGGAGGAAACGCCCGGAACTTTGGCGATCAGGTGACTGGTTTCTGCATCACGACAACGCTCCAGCACACACGGCCTTACGATTGACCCACTATATGGCATATCAGAGGTGGTCTGTCGTTTCCCCACGCTTCGTATTCGTCGGACCTAGCCCGGTGCGACTTTTTCTATTTCCACGAATGAAAAAAAAAAAAAAAAAAAAAAAAACGCTAAAGGGGGAGCGTTATGATGGTGTGGAGGCAGTAAAACCAGCTTCGCAAAGGGCACTGGACAATATCAAACTTGAAGAGTTCCAAACATGCTTCCAACAGTGGGAAAAGAGACTTGACAGGTGCATTGCATGTAATGGAGAGTATTTTGAAGGTGACTGAAGTAATTTTGTAAAAAGGTTCATCAATAAATTTTTATGTCAAAAATTTGTTTTGGGTCCCGCCTCCGCCCTTGTATATGACTAATAGATGGTCAGTGCAGGCTGTGCTGCATCGCGAACAAATAGCTTGTGTGGTAGTGCGTACGCCCGTTATCTGTACGATCTGCCTTCAAGACTTTTCTTAACATTTATTATTTATTTGACATTTCCTGACCGTCTGCCTGTTTGTATACATAGAAGTGCATGTAAAAAATTTCTTGAATGGTCTGAGGAAGTATAGGAAACAAGAGTTACATACAAAATCCCTTCACTGGCCTTCAAAGCAATCGTCATTGTCTACAATACAATACACTTCGGACATCAGTTGTACAGCAGTCGGAAACTGTCAGCAACCGCTTCTTGTGGAATCGCGTTGTTCACTCGTGAAGGCCATGAACACACCACACTCGTGTTTGTATTTTTTATTACTGAATATTTTTACCATTTTAAGCTAAGCAGCCTTGCTTCTAAGATATAATTTTGTCGTCATCTTTCTCATGTAAACTTTTTTATTTTCTTCTGATGAAGTTACCCACAGCGGTGACGAAACCAGGTTAAGAACTTTAAATTTTTGCGCGACCTCTTGACTGTTTACATTTTTTAATGGATTTCGGTTGCTGCCATGCAGCCATTTTTATAATTGTGCATTTGGAATTACTGCACTTTTTAAAAGTAATTAATGTAATCAAAATTTTCGATAGCTGCAACAGTTATCTCGTAGAAAAATAAAGTTCCTTATGATGTAATGTATAACATTTTATTTCATTGCTTTTATTTAAAAATTGTTAAAGTTTTTAAAGAAGTAACGAAAATAATATGTTTCCTGCAGGTAGGATCGAACCCAGATCACTTGCATAAACGTCAGACACGCTAGTGCCTGAGCCATTTCTTCATGCACCTGAGTAGGCCTCATTGACTAGTATATGAGTTTCATGAGATGCACTTAAACTTGAGAGCCCTTTTCCTCGGAATTTTCTGGATATGCGCTTTAAAACTTCCGTGACTGGACATACTTGACGTACACTACTAACATGCGAAGTCTCAGTCCAGACTGAATTTCGGAGACTGGAAGTAATTCTCGCAAGAAGAATTCATAGCACCGACAGTACGGGCGAAAAATGAGAAAAGGCACTCACTTTATGGACAAATACGTCGAGTGTATTTCGAAAATCAGTTCCCTAACGCTTGTCACCTGTGTGAGAAGGATATTGAACTAAAACAATGAAATTTGTACTAGACAAAGTACCTGCTATGCATTATACTGAACCTAAAATAAATAATGTTTCATATGTTTTTTTTCCCAAAAAGTGTTAGAAAAGGAATGGATTCTAAATTTTGTCACTTTTTCCTCAATTTATAATTTTATTTAGAAGAAAATACTGTAATTTTTTATATTATTTGATGTTCCAAAGTTGAATATGGTATTTAACTAGGGACATAACAAATTTCGTTTTATCGTCTTCGTTAGTCGTTCAGAAAAAGGGACATTTCTGATAAAAATGTTATATCGGGAAACCACTTTTAAAACACTGTGCGTTTGACACGGTGCTTGGGTAAGAATATTGTATCCAGTACCGAAATAAATAGCCTGTTGAGACGAACGAGTGTTACTTAAAATAAGTAACTCCTCCAGTCGTAGAAATAGCTTATTACACGATTCTGCAGCTAAGAAACTTAACAGTATGAAGCACATAATTCGATCAGCAAATCCAAGCACGACAGACAAATAAAACAGTATAAAATAACTGTCTAACGCCAATTTTTCAAGGGTGTACCTCTAAAATATCCCAAAAATTCAAATTCATTAAAAAAATAATACCATTTTGGCCCACTTTAGGTTACGATAGTAACACTAAAAGTGGGCCTTTGCGATCGTCTTTTGACAGCTGGAAATTTAAATGAAAATAACGACTTAACTATTCATCTGACACGAAAACTGAATAACCTAATTTGTAGAGGAGAAAATTTTCTACAACTTTTCTCTGTTATGTATTTTTCATATCTCGTAGCGTTTTAAAGATATTTGCAAAAATAACGGCGATTTTGGGATGTATGTCTGTCTGGCTGTCCGTAACGTGTTCCCTGTTTTTAAGACGAACCGTTCAACCGATCAGTGCCAAATTTTACAGACATGGTTGTAGGCCGCCAGAGACCAGAAGCTCCCTTTTTCAAATTTTTCGGACCATAAATACGGTAGTAATAGCAAAAAAAGCCGTTTGTAATATAATTGTAATTGCGAACGAACCGTTCATCTGACACGAAAATTGAATAACCTAATTGGTAGAGGAGAAAATTCTCTACAATTTAGCTTCCTTGGTTTTTTTTTCATATCTCGTATCGTTTGAGACATATTTGCAAAAATAACGGAGATTTGACACCCTCCATTGAATTAACAAAAACCAACCGTTAGGAGATGTCACGTGACATTTCCTCACGCAGAACTGTCTGTGGCATACGCCATCTTGCGCGTATTTGATGATTTTATTATTGTAATTTACACGTTTCATTTCAAAGCAATGGCGCAATGAAGAATTAACAAAAACACATCGTTCTTCATACGATAAATGACAATCTAGTGTCTACAAATGCCATATTAGCATCAGTTAACAACGGCCATCAGTAGTATGAGATTAAAGGACTTTCGATTGATAGCCGTAGCGTAGTGGGCAAGGCGTTAGACTACGAAGCTAAAGGTCTGTGGTTCGGTACCCGCCACTATCTATTTTTTTCCTAAAAGGGTTTCAGACACTCTTATTAATTAATTTTTTATTATTTAGATTATTATTTTGGTCCAAAGTGTTTGCAAAACTTATAAAACCACAAATCTAAAGTGGGCCGTAAAACACGTCAGTGCGATTTTTTTCACTCTTACCACATATTGGTCTCCTACACGAATTTAGCTGTGAGACGATTCTTGGAATACGGCACATGGGAACGAGCATCTCGTAAACCCTGAAGCTGGTCCGCCGTTAGTGTGCTACTGTCGCGACCTTCTAGGGAAACTAGTAGAAGGACGCTGCAACCACAAGTAGGCGACAAGGTGTTCGCGCCTCGCCACAGGCGCGGAGGTCAGAGCCTTAGAGGCTGTGTCAACCACGACGGGCAGCGCTAGTGACACAACTGACGACTCGGTACACTGCTAGATGGCCCATCACCTAAACGGACGCAGGACTGAAACTGTGTAGACACTCGTAATCTAATTAACAGATTTATTAAAAGTGCAGGTGTTGGTATTACTAATTTCTGCAAGAGTACATTTCTGGTGCAGATTAAGTTTCGCAGCATGCTGCTCAGCGCACATTGCTTAACGCGCTACTGTGTAGCAGACGATCCCAACGTATTGTCATGTTGACCTGTTAACATCGTTTATTAACTTGAAGTGGAAGCGGGAACTTGACCTTGTATCATTCTCTCAGTGTGGCTGATTAACAGTTCTCATATGCATTCACGATTTCCTTTTCCAAATGTATTAAGATGGTATAGCTAGATTACATCGCACAAGTCTATGATATCAGCGAACTAAAGCGCAATATGAAATTTTGAAATCCAGGAATTTACTCTCTCATAATCCTAATAATATGCATGTACGAATTGAACCCCACTTCGAGTATAAATTGGAAGAAGAATTACACATAATGTACATTAAAAAGGAAAAAGACCTGGGTAACAGAAGGATTAATTCATATTAAAAAAGAAACTAAAATGTGCAGATAAAAAAATAAAGTACAAAAATGTTCTGCGAGCAATGGGAATACAAACATGTATACAAAATCCGAAGGAATGAAGAACAGATAGGAAGCATTGAGGATCCACGGCCAAATGGTTGCAGGAAGAATGTGAAGAAATCTAAAAGGAAGGTCTGACCCAGCATACAGAAAAATCAAAACAACCTTCGGTGATAAAAAAGCAATGGTTGCTTATTAAACAGTGTAATGGGTATTCCAGAATGAAGCGAAGAGTATATAATTGGAAAAAAATAAACAACATTAAATGCCTTTCAAATGTTCAAATGTTTGTAGAGCTTATGGGACTTAACTACGGGGTATCAGTCCTTTAACTTACAAACTACTTATCAACTAGCTAATACTAAGGACAGCACAAATATCCTTGCCCGAGGGGGGATTCGAACCCCCGACCGTAGTGGTCGTGCAGAACGTGACTGATGCGCCGCAGACCGCTCGGCCACCGCGGCCGGCTTAATGCCTTTACGAGGCAAACATTTGTCTGATAACTTGGTAGAAAAAAATATTTCATTTAATATGGAAGACATACAGCAGCTACTATTAGATTATAAAAGCTGAAACAAATAAATCAGAAGGCATAGATAATATTCTATCGGAATTACTAAAAATCATACAGGGAAGTGGTAATGAAAGGAGTATTCAAGTTGGTGCGTGGTATCCATGACACTAGCGACATACTCTGAGATCTCCGGGAAAATATTATCCTCACAATTCCAAAGACAGCGAGAGCAGATACTTGTGAGAGGTAGGACAGAATTATCCTAACAGCTCATACATACAATCCGCTGACCAGAACGGTAATAGTATACAGAAGAACGAAAAACTAAATTGAGAATGTGTTACTTGACGATCAGTTTGGCTTTACGAATCGTTAATAGGATTTGTTGACTTAGAAAAAGCGTTCGCCAGTGGAAAATGCTGTAGCCTGTACGAAATTCTGAAGGAAACTAGAATAATCTATAGGGGAAAGACAGGTAATACACAAACATAAGACAACCATCAGAAAATAAGACTGAAACACAAAGAACCAAGTGCTCAGATTAAAGAGGGTGTTGTTCGGTACATACATTGAAGAACCAATGACGGAAATACAGGTCTGATAAAAATTCAGGATCAAAGACGAGGATATCAATGATAAGATTCGCTGAATACATTCACTATCCTCACTGAAAGCGGAGAAGAATTTCTGGATCGATTGAATGAATAGTTTAAGTACAGAATATGGACCAAAAAAAAAAAAAAAAAAAAACCTGCAAAAGTACAAAAGGATTATTATTTGTGAGTAACTTAATAACGAAATTGGTAATCAGGAAACAGATGAAACTGAAGAATTCTGTTGCCTTAGAAGCAAAATAGCCCATAAGAACGAGGCAAGGAAGTGAAAAAGATAGACTAGCACAGGGGAAGTGGGCATTCATGGGCAAAAGGGAGCTACTGTTATCAAACATTGGTCTTAATATAGAGATGAAATCTGGGGAATGTACATTTTAGAGCACGGCTTTGTATGTACGTGAATTATGTAAGTGGGGAAACCGGAACACAAGTTAATCGAAATATTCGAGACGTGCTGTTATAGAAAAATGTTGAAAATTAGATGGACTGACATGAAGAAGGGCTTGGATGACAGGAAGAAGGGCTAGGATGTAAGACAACGGAGAATAACCTCCAGGGTACTATAGGAAGTTGTAAAGAGTAAAAACTGTAGGTTAAGACAGAGAGCGGAATACATCCAGCAAATAACTGAGGGCATGAAATGAAGAGATTGGCATAGGAGAAGAATTAGTGGCGAGTCGCATTAAAACAGTCATAACGCAGATGTCATTAAAAAAATTATTCAAAAAGCTGTATGCAGACTGGACACACTACTTCCATCCAAAGTGTAAATAGCAGACTAATTATTTAAGCTACAGACTCTCTGTTGTTCTTTGTGTACATGATTTAAAAGACAATATAGGTTGCTGTCGTACATTATTTGCAAATGGTGGTGTTGATTACTGTTATCAGAAGATAAAAAAGAATGGTATCATGGCTCAGACAATGCCAGTGGTGCGAAATGTGGTGATTAATATTAAACATCAAGAAGTATTAGTTCTCATGAGACCTGTAAAATTTCACACAGACAATAAACTGTGCAAATTTAAAGCTAGCACACTGAATGAAATACCTACGGATTAAAGTAATTATAAACTGCCTAAACTGAAGCCATCACATGGACTGCGCTGGACCGACTGAACGCATAGAAAAGAAAGAGATGTACTGAAGACACTCTACGCTTTATTGGACCTTGTCACGTAGGATTTGCGGAGGATATAGAGAAATTTCTAAGAAGAGCAGCTCGCTTTGTATTGTTCAATTTGAATTACGATGCTATCATTAAAACAAAGATGCTTTTGTTGTGGTGAAATGTGTTCACGAAATTTAAGACAGTGATTTTCTTCATCGAATGATCAAATATTTCATGGTAGTGGAACAGGAAAAATCAGAGGTCGCACGGAAAGACTTGCTTTTATTATTTTGTAGTTTCTGTTTGAGAGTAAAACTGTTGATAAATAGTTTGCTACTTGTTCTGTTCAAAAATGTTCAAATGTTTGTAAAGCTTATGGGACTTAACTGCGGGTTCATTAGTCCCTAAGTTACAAACTGCTTATGAACTACCTTATACTAAAGACGGCACAAACATCCATGCCCGAGTGGGGGATTCGAATCCCGGACGGGGAACGGCCTCGCGTATCGGAGCATAACGCCACAATGCGCTCGGCCACTCCGCCGCGGCTGTTGTTCTGTGAACATTCTACTGAATAGTTAATGAGAACTGCAGTATGCTCGTGCAAATACAGTTATATGTATACCAAGGTCTTATTTACTCATTTGCGTAGAGGACAGTATTCTTGGGTCTGCTTAGATTATCCCGGGGTATAAAACGTTGTTGCTTTTCATGCGTGTGCAGGCGGATTTCATTGTCATGACGACGGGATACTTCGACTCTCTAATTCACCACTCTCTTCTGTTGAGATTGTAGAGATGAGATTTCTCCCAGCCGAACACAAACGTGCTACCTTATCCGGTATTTACGACAAAGAAAGTGTGTGTTATATATATATATATATATATATATATATATATATATATATATATATATATATATGGTACAGCGTTCAAATGAATGAAATAAATCGCAATTTGCGATGTTATGGCTTCACTGTATTAGGTTTAGATGAAATACCAAACTGCGGCGAATGAAAATTTGTGCCCGGCCGGGATTCGAACCCAGGATCTCCTGCTTACTAGGCAGACGCGTTGACCACTCCGCCTCCGAGGACACAGTGATCAGCCCGACTGCAGAAGACTCTTCCCTGCAAGTCTTCCCCCGTGCACAAATTTTCATTCGCCACAGTTTGGTATTTCATCTAAACCTAATACAGTGAACCCATAACATCGCAAATTGCGATTTATTTCATAAAGTGTATGTTAATTAGTTATTAACGTTTTGGTTGTGGTTCAAACAATACACAAAATTACGACTCACAAGGTACAGCCGAGTAAAGTTGTGAAAGTCGATAAAATTAACGGCGATTAAACCACATAAAACTAATTTTCCTCGGCAATTTTATGTCACAGCATGCATGAGTAACCAGAGGAGCGATTTCTCGTGGGGGATAGAGTATTTTTCCTGGTACCAAATTAATTACTGTTAAAGGTAAAGCAGTCAACAATCCGAAGATTGGTTTGAACACCACAGTGCTTTACTAGGCATGGTCCTGTTTGGAGGTGGTATGCCATTGCCTTCCTCCGACCTTCGAACTGACTTACCCAGCCATTTATAGGGGGACCTACAGTTTAACGTGGGTTCCGAACCACGGTGCTACTCGGTATTTTTCACATGAGCAATACTGCCAGAGGTGAAGGAAGTGGAAAGTGACAGATAAAAATCCTAGACCCCGGTGGGGATCGAACCCGTAACGTTTGGATTTGTAGTCTGGTACTCTATCACTGTGCAACCGTGTTATAAATTCGAATTATAGCGAAAAGCCACCAAGGGCCATTTCAGCCATTATTTTGAACGACTTTACACGGCTGCTTCACGGCAGAGGGACACCACTTAACCGCCCGTTTCCCGACTCTGCAGGACAACAACCTAAGCAGCGTGAAACCAGACCGCACAAGCCGGAACCAGTGTGAGCGTTTGCTCTCGAGAGGTTGGCTACAAGTTCCCAATTTTGCCAGTGGACGATGACTGCAGTTCGACGTACAGGGAAACAAAACCAACGAGAGATGCCTTCTCGCCTTCAGTCTTGAAAGGTATCGGTGGACGAACTACTCTCGTGTGATTTGCCACTATTGTAGTAGATCTTGGTGCTGGCTTACTGCAGCAGCCATGAACTTCGCCTTCCAACGCATACGTGTTCTCGGTCGCCAGCGAGTTTATAGAAATGCAACGGTTTGCATATAGAAAGGCAGATGCATGCTATCGCTGTAGCACTTGAGCTTGCCCTGTCTGTGCTCCGTTGTTCATTATCTTGCGCAAAAGATAACCTCTCTAAATACACTCTCTCTCATTAAGGGCTGGATGAGTTAATAGCAGTATCATTTATTGAAATGTGTTTTTTTCGTTTTTATCTCGTCCTGCAGCAAGATGTTCTTAGTCTCAGGTTGCGTTTTATACCTTGTTGTGTGACTTAAGTATCAAGTGTAACCGTTCAGTGTGTCAGTTTATGAATATAATGACCATTTATTTTAACTGAAGTGTGCTACTCCCCCTGGGTAGCATGTTGTTCATAAAAAAAATGCAACTTTATGGATTGATGTACAAAATCTTTCTTCGTGTAATATATAAACCAGAGTGTCCGTATGTTTGTGTGTTTGTGTGTGTGTGTGTGTGTGTGTGTGTGTGTGTGTACGTGTTTTATACAAATCTACAGTTTTGTTCCAATCTTGATGAGATTTCTCCAAATTTGGTAGACATATTCCTTAACGCGAGGTAACAATTGCTGCAGGCTTAAGAATCACATCCGACACATGGTTCAGAAGATATGACGTCATAAACAATAGTAATCACACAAAAAAACTGGCACATAATGCGGCGAGACTTAATAAAAAAAATTGTTAATCTATCGGAACAAACTGCGTGATCATCAGTCAGTAGCTTACAAACTACTTAAACTAAGTTAAACTAACCTAAGGCCAAACACACTCTTCCAGTTAAGTATGATTTAAACCATTTGTGCACTGTCCCACTCATACCACAATACTTAAGCTTAGTCTAGAAGAATCCCATGATTTATACAATCAAAAGCCTTGTGGAAGCTGCCACTGACATCAGAGAGTGGCCGAGTACGCTGCGCAGTGGAGGGCTAGATGGCGCCTCTCACGCAGGTGCAGTAGGATCGGCTCGAGTGGTTTGGGTTCGGGTGGTGCGACGCTCGGGGCCCGCTGGTTGGCTCGCAGTGCTCGGCGCCATCGACTCGGCGCGTCCCTCGGCGGCTCGGACAGCGGCATTGGCGGCTGCAGTGATGCGTGTCGGCGACGGCAGAAGAAACGCAGCTCTCGGTGGAGGCAGGCGGCGCGGCCAGCGGAAGCGCGCTTGGTTTCGCCGCTGCAGCGCCTCTCTCCGACATGCGGCGGCTGCTCTGGCCGCGGCAAAAACCACCAGCAGGCCAGCGGCGGCGGCGACCACTGTACAGGTGACCGCGTGGAGCCACTGCCAGCGGGCGCCCACGCCGACGACCTGGCGAGCGAAACACTGTCTGCAGTGAAGGCTTTCACGACCGGCTGAAATAATCGCTGTTGAATCTTCCGGGTTATGTGGTCGAGGTTGAAGAAACATATCTGCTCCTGACGTTTCGTCCAGAGCTGCGCTGGACATCCTCAGAGGTGCTACTGGTAGCGGTGAGTCTTGCCGACTGACGAGTCGGGCGTCGGGGAGCGGTATAAATACTGTCAAAAAGGGGGCGTGGTCAAGTGTTCACGTGCGCAGCAGAGATAAGCCTTGTCAAAGATAAAACATAACTTTCGATAGTCGATGGTGAAAGATAAAAGCGTAACTACCTACTCTGAAGAGCCACAGTCTGGAAATCATGAAGTGAAGTTTTCCGAAAAGGAAATTTTATCTACAACGACGAACTATTATCCACGACTGTACAGAGAAGCAATAGAAATATACAAACATGGGGATAATTTTATTAGAAAGGAAGAAGCAATGAAACTTAATGACATTGTACAGTGGCTCTTCAAAGTAGGTAGTTACGCTTATATCTTTGACCATCGACTATCGAAAGTTATGTTTTATCTTTGACAAGGCTTATCTCTGCTGCGCACATGAACACTTGACCACTCCCCTTTTGCACAGCATTTATACCGCTCTCAGACGCTCGACTCGTCAGTCGGCAAGACTCACCGCTACCAGTAGCACCTCTGAGGATGTCCAGCGCAGTTCTGGACGAAACGTCAGGAGCAGATATGTTTCTTCGACCACGACCACATAACCCGGAAGATTCAACAGCGATTACTGTCTGCAGTCTACGGTTATGGAGTAATGGCTATTCTGAAGCATATTAGGGTCGCCGACCAGGAGACCGATGGAGGTGAAGTTCGTGTTGGAAATTTTTGGAGAACTTAAACCAACCCTGCGAAGGGACCACACACTGAAACCCTATTTCATCATCATGATCAACAACAACAACAATCGCTAGAATTTCCGGCCTGCGGTCGGGTCTGCTTGGAACAAAGCCTCCCCATCGCTCCCTATCCTTCTCACCACTTTTCCTCTTGCACTTCGGCCCATTCATCTTTCCTCTGCAATCCTTCCTTTACTCTCATCATCCATTTATCTCTTAGTCTTCCTCTTGGTCTCTTCCTTACTACACTACTGGCCATTAAAATTTCTACACCAACAAGAAGTGCAGATCTACATCTACATCTACATAGATACTCTGCAAATCACATTTAAGTGCCTGGCAGAGGGTTCATTAACCACTTTCATAACTTTTCTCTACCGTTCCATTCTCTAATAGCGCGCGGGAAGAAAGAACACCTAAATCGTTCCGTTTTCGATCTGATTTCTCTTATTTTATTGGGATGGTCATGTCTCCCTTAGGAGGTGGGTGCTAGCAAAATATTTTCACATTAAAAAGTAAAAGTCGGTTATTGAAACTTCGCAAACAGATCACGCCGCAACGAATAACGTCTTTCTTTTAATAGTTTCCACCCCAATTCGTGCAACATTTCCGTGACGCTTTCCCCCCCGTAACGTGATAAAACAAAACGAGCTGTCCTTCTCTGAACCTTCTCAATGTCTTCCGTCAGTCCCACAAGGGGCAACAGTACTCCAGGAGAGGACGCACAAGTGTGATGTAGGCAGTCTCTTTGGTGGAGCTGGTGCATCTTCGAAGCGTTCTGCCAATGAAACGTAACCTTTGATTCGCCTTCCCCACAATATTTTCTATGTGTTCTCTCCAGTCAAAGTTGTTCGTAATTGTCACTCCTAGGTATTTGGTAGAATTTACGACTTTAAGGTTTGACTGATTTATCGTGTAATTGAAGTTCAGCGGATTTCTTTTAGTGGTTAATTTTTTTTATTTAGTGTCAATTCCCAATCTTCGCACCAAGTAGAAATTTTGTCTAAATCGCTTTGCAGTTGCTTTTGATCCTCTGTTGACTTCACTAACCGATAAACGACAGCATCATCCGCGAACAGTCTAAGGGAGCTATTCAGATTGTCTCCTAAATCGTTTATCAACACGAGGAAGAGTAGGGGACCTATAACGGCTATTCATTGGACAAATATATTATACTAGAACTCATATGCGATTACATTTTCACGTAATTTGGGTTCATAGATCCTGAGAAATCAGTACCCAGAACAACCACGTCTGGCCGGAATAACGGCCTTGCTACGCCTGGGCATTGAGTCAAACAGAGCTTGGATGGCGTGTACAGGTAGGTACAGATGCCCATGCAGCTTCAACACGATACCACAGTTCATCAAGAGTAGTGACTGGAGTACTGTGACGAGCCAGTTACTCGGCCACCATTGACCAGACGTTTTCAATTGGTGACAGATCTGGAGAATTTGCTGGTCAGGGCTGCAGTCGGACATTTTCCGTATCCAGAAAGGCCCGTACAGGACCTGCAACATGCGGTCGTGCATTATCCTGCTGAAATGTAGCGTTTCACAGGAATCGAATGAAGGGTAGAGCCACGGGTTGTAACTCATCTGAAATGGAACGGTCACTGTTCAAAGTGCCGTCGATGCGAACAAGAGGTGACCGACACTTGTAACCAGTGGCACCCCACACCATCATGCCGGGTGATACGCCAGTATGGCGATGACGAATACACGCTTCCAATGGGCGTTCACCGCATTGTCGCCAAACACGGATGCGACCATCATGATGCTGTAAACAGAACATGGATTAAACCGAAAACATGACGTTTTGCCATTCGGGCTCCCAGGTTCGTCGTTGCGTACACCATCGCAGGTGCTCCTGTCTGTGATGCAGCGTCTAGGGTAACTGCAGCCATGGTCCATGCTGCTGCTGCAAACGTCGTCGAACTGTTCGTGCAGATGGTTGTTGTCTTGCAAACGTCCCCATCTGTTGACTCAGGGATCGAGACATAGCAGCACGATCCGCTACAGCCATGCGGATGACATGCCTGTCATCTCGACTGCTAGTGATACGAGGCCGTTGGGTTCCAGCACGGCGTTCCTTGTTGCCCTCCTGAACCCAACGATTCCATATTCTGCTAACAGTCATAGGATCGCGACCAACGCGAGCAGCAATGTCGCGATACGATAAACCGCAATCCAACCTTTATCAAAGTCGGAAACGTGAAGGTACGCATATCTCATCCTTACACGAAGCATCACAACAACCTTTCACCAGGCAACGCCGGTCAACTGCTGTTTGTGTTTGAGAAATTGGTTGGAAACTTTCCTCATGTCAGCACGTTGTAGGTGTCGCCACCTGCGCCAACCTTGTGTGAATGCTCTGAAAAGCTAATCATTTGCAAATCACAGCATCTTCTTCCTAACGGTTAAATTTCGCGTCTGTAGTACATCATCTTACTGGTGTAGCAATTTTAATGGCCTGGTGTGTATTTCCATCTCATGGGTTTTGTTTGGAATCCTACCGTCCTCTATTCTCTTGAAATGTCTATTCCATGTCTTGACTGCTCTATGGTTTCTTGTTGAGGTTTCTCCTTCACCAGTTCCCTATTCTGTTTTAGACCAATACTGTTTCTGTGGAATTTCATCTCACATGCCTTTTCTTCATAACCCACGTTTGTGATGCATACGAGAGTATTGGAGCATATTACTGTTGATATATCTCCTGCTTACTCTTCTGGGGTACGTCTTTGCTAAAGACCAGACTTTGCACACTTTACAGAAATCGATGCGCTTGCTTTGTTCTTGATTGACGGAACTGGGAGGGATGATACGGAAATCAGTGAAGGAGCATCCCAATTTAAGGAATAATATTCTGAAATCATAATATTAATATGTAAACACGAAAGTGTAAGTATGTGTTTTAATACTATTTATGAAGCGAGGAGAACGAAAATCGTATAATTCTAAAGATAGTTTGTCATGGATGTGTAAAAAAAGAAATTAATGTATGTAGCCATTATGAACGGTAAAAGGATCTAGATGCTTTCTTCTATTAAAATCTCAGCTATCAACAGTGGTGATCAAAACCTTAGTATTCTTGTGGTTGTTGTTGTTTGGGGAATTTTAAGGGAACTAAACAGAATAGTCATCAGTCCTCTGTTCCTGTCTAAGGAACCACAGCAAAAGACTGAACATAGTAAAATCTAACGCCCAACGCTCAAAGGATATATACCCAACGAAGGGTCCAATGATGAGACAGAAGAGGATAAACACGGAAGGAGTTAAGCAAGTTGTTGACTTAACTAAAAGATGGTAGCAGGATACTATTGGGGTTCATTTGTTGAACGCTGCTAATTTCAGCACACTAGGCCGCCGTTGCTATAAGTGTCATTTGACCGTTTACTGGACAAGGAAATAATGTGCAAAATAGAATATAGATTTATAGTCAACTGTTTACTTTATGTCTTGGCTTCTTAGACCATATCAACATTTTATTCGACCATCAAGTAGAATCTTCAGAATAGTGTGTAGCTGAGTTTTCAAAGAGCAGTCAAGAGATTTTAGCAACATCATCCGCTGCCGCAAGTGAAATTTTACTGAAATAATTATACAAATACATAAACATGGAAAATGACGTATCGATTTGCGATTATAATTATACAAGGAGGCCAATGAAACTTACATAATTCAAAAGGCACTTTGCCATAGATGCTTGCAAAACGAAAATCATGCGTATACGTAGCCATTAAGAGAGGCAAAAGGAAGAAGACGTTTTCATATCCATAACTCTGATCACGCTTTAAATTCTCCAACTGCCAAATAAGTGAGCTTCGAAAATTGAAGTGGTACCAACTTCTGCCTTGCGTACTAGCCATGGTAGAAATTCGACACTAAAGTAACAACTTTTTTGGAAACGCATTTTATTTACGTTCATGTTTAATAGTTAATTTTCAGTGACAATCAAAACACTACAGAAACGAATTCTGAACCAAACGTCGGTTATTGGCGTCGTTATTTCATTTAATTTTATGTAACAGTATGGTAGCTTAGTATGCAGCAGATAACACACAATTTGAAGCAATTCCATAATTTTTAATTTCTTAGTACGACGAGCGAATGACTCTACGGGCATAGAGATCGATGGAGGAGGAGGTGGAAGATGGTTGGAAGGAAAGGGAGTGATGAACGGAGGCTGGGGATTAGATAGGAGGAGGATGAAGAGGTAGATAGTGGGAAGGCAGGAGGTAGACGTAGCAGATAGGAAATAGATGGATAGAATGCAGAAAACAATAGTTTTTTACTAAGGTGAATTATACGTTACATGGTCCAGAGTCGGTAAGCTTATCAGTATGTTTGTGGAGAAAACTAACGAAAAAAATGTAATGGGTTTAAAATAATGAGTATCTGCGAAACTATATTTTTATAACTTTTGTTTCAAATAGCCACAGTAGCCCGACGACCGAAATTGATTTGAATGAAGCATTCTCTCGGTGATTGTATGTTCACATGAATTAAAGTATTGCCTTTCCTATTTATTTCATACTAGCTAATATTCCCGTGCTTCGCAACGGTTGTTTAAGAAGGGCATGCGCGTATCATGGCTTTTTAGGGTTCCAGACCTCAGTCAGTAAAAATCCTTGTTGTGACATGTTTTTATCTATCGCAGTGTTAATTTACTATATTATATCTCTTGATGCTTGTGTTGCACAATGATATAATTTTGCAGGTATATATTCATTGGTATAAATGTTTTCTGTAGGGTCCTCTGTGAAATCTGTTGTATTTATTCCTTCCTTATCTTAGGGCATATCGTTCTTCCCTATCGGTCCATCGACTTCTATCTTACTATCTGTCCATTTACGTTTCGTTTCCATGCAGATCATTTGTAGACAGTAATATTAGCAAACTGTCTGCGACGAATAAGTAGTGCATGAATGAAGTCTCGTAAATCACGTGTTGCGTGATTTGAAAGTTTACTGTTTACGGTTACATATGTCCTGAACTGTGTTGTCGTAGGTAGTTTTTAACCCCCCCAGTTTTGTGAAGAGCAGCATATTGAAGCATGTGCCTGCCAGCTTAAACTTAATGATGATTATCTTATAATTCTAACAGTATATAGGTCCCCTTCAGGGAACTTTCAGTTATTTCTGGAAAACTTGGATGCCTTGTTGTGCTATCTGTCAGATAGGGGGAAGCAAATTATTATTTGTGGTGATTTCAATGTAGATTCACTGAAAGAGTGTAATAGGAAGAAAGACCTGGAAGTCTTACTTGGTTCATTCAATCTGACATCCGTTATTGATTTTCCTACTCGGGTAGTAAAGGACAGCAGTACATTGATAGATAACTTTTTTATAGACCAAGATAAGTTTAACAACATAAATGCTTGTCCCATTGAGAATGGTCTTTCGGATCATGGTGCACAGCTAGTAACAGTATATGAAATAGCTCCGTTCAGTAATTTGAAACAGTCCACCAGAATTGTGCGCTCGATTAATGACTTAACAACTAAAAATTTCAAAGAAAGTCTACAGCAGTTAGACTGGAATGAGGTTTACAAGGAACCTGATGTTAATTTAAAATATAATTTATTTCACGATACATTTGTAAGGGTATTTGATAACTGTTTCCCCAAGAAATTAGTAAAATTTAATTCTAAGAAACCATGCAAAAAACCATGGCTTACTAAAGGAATAAAAATATCGTGTAACCGAAAAAGGGAACTATATCTGTCCGCAAGAAAGAGTAATAACCCAGAAACAATAAAATATTATAAAAGCTACTGTGCTACATTAAGAAAAGTTATTAAAAAATCAAGAAGCATGTGCATCATGTCTGAGATTAGCTCCTCTGATAATAAAATTAAAACAATTTGGAATATTATTAAAAGGGAGACAGTGCAACCAAGAGCAGAGGAAGAGGGTATTACCATCAAAACAAATGAAAACTTTATTAACAAAAAGTCAGAAGTTGAAAACATTTTTAATGATTACTTTTTAAATGTTGTGGAGAAAATAGGATCTAAATGTTCATTAGAAGGAGCAAGGCAATTAATGGAAGAGGCCATACCCACACAATTTGATACAATTGAAATTCCACCCACCTCACCTTCAGAAATTAGGAAAATAATAAACTCTCTCAAGAGTAAACGGTCATATGGAATTGATGGCATTTCCAGCAGGGTATTAAAAACTTGTTCCCAGGAGATAAGTAGGATTCTCAGTCATATTTGTAATAGCTCATTAAAGCAGGGTATTTTCCCAGATAGACTGAAATATGCTATCGTTAAACCTTTGCATAAAAAAGGGGATACATACGATGTCAACAACTACCGGCCCATCTCACTTCTGACAGCTTTATCAATGATTTTTGAAAAAGTTATGTATTCTCGAGTTGCTTCATATATTAGTATAAATAAAGTTCTAACAAAATGTCAGTTTGGTTTTCAAAAAAGCTTTTCAACTGAAAATGCTATATATACATTCACTGATGAAATATTAAATGCTTTGAATAACCGGACATCACCAGTAGGGATTTTTTATGATCTTTCAAAGGCTTTTGATTGTGTAAATCATGGGATTCTTCTAGATAAGCTTAAGTATTGTGGTATGAGTGGGACAGTGCACAAATGATTTAAATCATACTTATATGGAAGAGTGCAGAAAGTCGAAATAAGCAGTTCACATGATGTAGATGAGACAATTAATTCTTCTAACTGGGGAGTTATCAAAAATGGGGTCCCACAAGGTTCGGTCTTGGGTCCTTTGCTGTTCTTAATATATATTAATGACTTGCCATTCTACATACACGAAGATGCTAAGCTAGTTCTTTTTGCTGATGATACAAGTATAGCTATCACACCTGACAAACAGGAATTAACTGATGAAATTGTAAATGATATCTTCCAGAAAGTCATTAAGTGGTTCTCTACAAATGGACTCTCATTAAACTTTGATAAAACCCAGTATATACAGTTTCATACAGTAAATGGCATGACACCATTAATAAATTTAGACTTTGAACATAAATCCGTAGCTAAGGTAGAATATTCAAAATTTTTAGGTGTTTGGATTGACGAGGGACTGAATTGGAAGAAACATATTGAAGATCTCCTGAAACGTCTGAGTTCAGCTACTTATGCTATCAGAGTCATTGCAAAATTTGGTGATATAAATCTCAGTAAATTAGCTTACTACACCTATTTTCATTCACTGCTTTCATATGGGATCATATTCTGGGGCAATTCAACATTGAGTAAAAAAGTATTCATTGCATAAAGCGTGTAATCAGAATAATTTCTGGAGCCCACCCAAGAACATCCTGCAGACATTTATTTATGGATCTAGGGATACTCACTGTAGCTTCACAATATATATATTCACTCATGAAATTTGTTATTAACAATCTGACCCAATTCAAAAGTAATAGCAGCGTGCATAGCTACAACACTAGGAGAAAGGATGATATTCACTATTCAAGGTTAAATCTAACTTTGGCTCAAAAAGGGGTGAATTATGCTGCCACAAAAGTCTTTGGTCACTTACCAAGTAGCATCAAAAGTCTGACAGATAGCCAACTAGTATTTAAAAAGAAATTAAAGGAATTTCTGAATGGCAACTCCTTCTACAATGTAAATGAATTTTTAGATAAAACTTAAAAAAAATTCAAGTATAGCCAAAATTTACTAAACTGACACGTTCCACGTCATTACGAAATGTCGTATACATGATCTAAGGAACAAGTATTAATCTAATCTAATCTAATCTAATCTAACAGCGATTGTTGTCTGATAGTAAGCAATATGTGTACCAAGTGTAATTGAAATCGGTCCATTATTTTAGGAGGAGATGTGGAAAAAGAGCTCATGGTGTAGCAGTTATTCGGATATTTTATTGTTTATGACGTCATATCTGCTGGAATATGTGTCATATTATGATATAAATTCGAAGGTACAGTCAGTGGTATATGTGCCTAATGTCTGCAAAATGTATCGTGAATGGTGTTAGGAGTAAAGCCGTAATAAATCAAAAACTCATGGATGATGCGGTTTTTCATGAACAAAATTGTTTATGACTTCATATCTCATGAACTACCGGTATGTGTCGAACTGTGTTATAATATCGAAGGAACATTCAGTGCTATGTATGTTTACTGTCTGTGAATTGTCTGCCGTATAAAATTTACAGTGTAGAAGTAGTAACGTCATGCCAAATACATCGGAAAAGTAGTAAGCGATATACCTTTTTTTCCTTTCATCATTTTGTTGGGTTGTCAGCGAGAGAAAGTTTCGTAAAGATTTGAAATTATGTTTACAATTTATTGCAAGCCGCTAAGTGCTCTCATTCTCAAATAGTTGACGAATAAAATCACGCTATCACACGCCGCAAATGGGACGGATATCATTGTTTATGACGTGATATCGTATGAACTACGTATCTAAAAATGTTCAAATGTTTGTGTAGCTTATGGGACTTAACTACGGAGTCATCAGTCCCTAAACTTACAAAGTACTTCTGAACTACTTACGAACTAGGACGGCACAAATATCCATGCCCGAGGGGGGATTCGAACCCCCGACCGTAGTGGCCGTGCAGACCGTGACTGGAGCGCCTCAGTCCACTCGGCCACCGCGGCCGGCAACGACGTATCTTATGTGGTTTTTGCAACCACAGCAAATGATTCCTGACCTTAAAGAATATTTGTACCAAACTTGGTTGAAATCGTTCCATTAGTTTAGGAGCAGATGTAGAATATTATCTCATGATGCGGCCGCTTTTCACGACTGTCATTGTTTATGACGTCATATCTCCTTACGTATGTGTCGTAGGTGGTTCTTATCCCGACAGCGATTGTTGCCTGACAGTAAGGATCATGTGAACAAAGTTGGGATGAAATCGATCCAGTAGTTTAGAAGGAGATGTGGAACACACACACACACACACACACACACACACACACACACACAGCCTATTTTATAAGGTGTAAGATGACAGTGAGCCACAGAGAAGCGTGGCCGGGTTTAACTAATCTTGTAGTTAAAAGAAGACATATATGTAAGAAAACTTACAGAACTGCTATCCCACTCATTCGTGAGTGCTATTAATCTCTCGCGTGGGGCTCAGGGGGCTTACCTAATACCGCTGTCTGAAGAGATAGAAAGTGGGCAGAGGGCAGAGCGGCGCTTCGCTTCGTCGCGGTTTACTTACCTACGTCGAGAGCGTAGCAGAGAAGTGCTGCACAGCCAGACGCCACAAGAAAAGCCGCTCTCAGGCGGCCAGAGCGACCGAAGAACCCGCCACTGCCCTAGTTCCTAACAGTCAGCATCAGCCCTCCAGTAGCTCAGTAATCACAGTGCCGGTGAAAGTACTGTAACCAATGTTCTCATACTGGTTCACCATGGAAGATCGTGTTAGCCTTCCTTATCCAAACAGCGTCCTTTCGTCTGGGTACGGAGAAATATAGTTCGTGTATGGGTTTCTCACAGGCTACTACTATAATGGCAAGTTCAGGCAACGATTATAGAAATGGACAGAAAAACAAGATCTGGGATGTGTGAACTCAGTCCTAATGTTTTCGAACATAATATCCTCGTTGGGAAAACATAAAGTGTAGTGGGATTGACCTGAATTTCATCTGTGTTGTGACCGACTCGATGGTGTTTCTCCACTTTCCGTGTTCGTGGTATAATTTTTTTGCTGTGGTACCTATTGGAACACGAGACACTTGGGGCCACGTTGGTAACTGGTAATCCAACAACCAAACAATATGAATTTGCCAGCGTTCGCATTTACTTGACTGCGGCCTATACTGCAAATAGACTCTCATTAATTTTGTTATAACACAGTATATACAATTCTGTTCGGTAAATAGCATGACACAATAAATAAATATAGATTATGAATACAAGTCTATAGCTAAGATAGAATACACAAACTTTAGTTGTGTACATGATGAGAAATTCTGTTGGAGAAAGTACAATGATGATGTGCTGAAACGTATGATTTCTACTGCTTATGCCATTAGGGTTATTGCAAATTTTTTATGATAAATATCTCTGTAAACTAACTCATTAAGCTTATCTTGATTCACTTCACTTACTTCAAATCTAAATCTCACATTTTGAGATTATTCCTCACTCAGTAAAATAAATAAATAAATAAATAAATAAATAAAGAAAAAATAAATAAATAAAATAAAAAAAGTTCCATGCACAAAAGCTTACAATCAGAATAATTGCTGGAGCCCACCCAAATCGTCCTGTAGATATTTACTTATTTATAATAAAATTAAAAACGGTTCAGATCTCAAAATTGTTGTTTCTGTTTCATTACCGGTTTCGATCTATTGTAGACCATCTCCTCTTCATATATCTGTCCGGCCTGCTGTGTCACCGCCACCGCCTGCCATCATGGTGGTATATATATATATATAATAACCCAACCCAGTTCAAAAGTAATAGCAATGTGCAAAGCTACTACACTAGGAGAACGGATGATCTTCTCTATTCAAGGTTAAATCTAACTTTGGCACAGAAAGGACAGGAACAGTGACGTCATTTGCAGGAGTTAGCTCAGTGTGAATGTGACCAAGATTCGCTGCCAGCCGGCCGCGGTGGCCGAGGGGACAGAGGCGCTTCAGTTCATATGTTCAAATGTTTGCCGGCACCGTTGGTTGTGATCAAGCAGTTAAGGCAAATTTATTGTGTGGTGTGTGCAAAAATTATTAAAGATGTAACCATTGCTGACGATATACGTGACATATTTGAGTAATTGCATTGTGAGTTCAGTGTTGAGGGCTTTGAAAAGGTTCCGTTCGGGTCAAATACGCGGTGCCACATGTAGGCATGGGTGGCACTCCTTTGTTGTTGACGGCTGCACTGCTCGCGGTGTCTCTTTAAGATGCCTTCACGCTGGCAACCAACTGCAACAAACTCAGTTGACAACTGTTTTCAACTCGGAGATTGACTTTGTGTCCAACTGCTGTCGCCGGCCACGGTGGCCGAGGGGACTAAGGCGCTCCAGTCACTGTCTGCACGGCCACTGCGGTCGGGGGTTCGAATCCCCCCTCGGGCATGGATATTTGTGCCGTCCTAGTTCGTAAGTAGTTCATAAGTAGTTTGTAAGTTTAGGGACTGATGACCCCGTAGTTAAGTTCCATAAGCTTAACAAACATTTGAACAACTTTTTTTTTCCAACTGCTGTCAACAGTTGTGTGAAATCGCGCGTTTGGAAAACTGGTTGAGGGAAGTTTTGTCTTGAGTTTGTAGTTTATGGTAAGTGAGCAAAAACACGGCCGAGTTGGGCAACTTACGCATGCGCATTTCTTTTTAAGCTTAAGGAACTTAACTACGGGGTCATCAGTCCCTAAACTTACAAACTACTTATGAACTAACTAAGCCTAAGAACTGCACAAATATCCATGCCCGAGGGGGGATTCGAAACCCCGACCGTAGTGGCCGTGCAGACCGTGATTGGAGCGCCTCAGTCCCCTCGGCCAACGCGGCCGGCACTGTACCACTACTAGGCATTTCTTTTCCTGTTCCACCCAAATGGAGCAAGGAAAAAAAAAAAAAAAAAAAAGAAGAAGAATGTCTATACGGCTCTGTACGAGCCGTAATTTCTTTCGTCTTTGTGATCTTTACGCGAAATGTAAATAGGCCGCAGAAAGATCATTCTGCAGTCAGTTTCAAATTCCTCAACAGAATTTCTCGAAAGGAACGTCATCTTTCGTCCAGTGATTCCTATATAAGTTCCCGAAGCAGAACTTCAGCTTTCCGTTTGCGGTTACAGCGCCATTCGTTGGCAGCTTTTCGAACTATTTCGATTTTTTTTATAACTTTCATAGATGATTCGTACAGATTTCACAATACCAATGCTTTTTATGCACCCGTTCATTGATCTTCGTTTTTGAAATATTTAATTTTGAAATTAGGGACTCTTTCGATGCATATGCTGTAAATACATGTGATAATTATTAAAACTGGTAATCATCTCTGGAGGAAACACAGTACTTCCAGACTAATACAGTTTGAGTTCCAGACACTGACAAGGGGCCGGCCGCGGTGGCCGAGGGGCCTGAGGCGCGCCAGTCACGGTCTGCACGGCCATTACGGTCGGGGGTTCGAATCCCCCCTCGGGCATGGATATTTGTGCCGTCCTTAGTATTAGCTAGTTCGTAAGTAGTTTGTAAGTTTAGGGACTGATGACCCCGCAGTTAAGTCCCATGAGCTCTACAAACATTTGAACATTTTTGAACTGACAATGGCAAGGCCTCAGACAGTGGCTTCTGATTCGGCAGTGCTCTTATGATGTACATCCTAAAACTCAGGAATGTTATGATTTAAGTCAATACTCCCTCGTTTTAGAGAAAATCACTCTGAAGGTTATGACAAACAATGGAATCAAAATTGAGTGCATCGATAGGTAATAGTAAATAGAGCATTTTTCACCACCATATGTGGGGTCCGCAGATGAATTTTTTTTCTCTAAAAATTTATGAAAGTAACTTTTACAAACTGCCGTTCATGTACAGACCTGGTGAAAGCTTCTCGCCGAGAGCGCCACGGCCAAAGTGACTGCCTAGGAATCGGAAACACCGTATCGAATTTCGAGGAGACTCGATGGTTTCATTAGTTAAATTGTAGTTCTTCATATCAGAATTCTTATCAATGTGAGAGTTAATAAGGTAAGGAAAGCAATAAGGATAAACAACAAAGAAATTACACAAACTACGAAAATTAGTAAAGAACTACACTTTTAAGCCTCGCCACATGAAAACAATTCCAAGTAAGAGTGCTGCAAATTTTTTACGAGGGACCACAGATAGCCACCATGCGTCGCTTGTTTACAGCGAGGCACGGGACAGAAGGCGCATAGGGACAATTACAATGTCACGGTTGGCTCTTATCATTCCTTAATGATTTACTTATCTTTTTTAACCCACCTATCCCTATCAACTGTAATATGGAAAATGCAAACGAGAATAATTACATCCGCTGTTTCCTCGAGATTCAAATCCGCGTTCTCCGCGTTCCAGAGAGTTACCTTGCCAGAGTTACCGTGGCTGTTACACTATCGGCGCTTTTGGCGAAAAGCGTTTAGGCTTATCATATAGGTACATAAGCGGCAGGTGCAAAAGTTTCTTTCCTCGATTTCTGGAAAAATATTTGTTTGCGGGCCTCATAGATGCTCATGAAAAATTTTCTATTTACAATTACCTATACATGTAGTCAATTTTGAATCCATTGCTCGTCATAATTATTAGCGGTGATTTGCTGAAAATGGGGGATGTTGAGTGAAAATATCGTAGAATCTTTCGCTTCAGGTTGTCCACAAGCGACCTTCTAAATATGAGCCGAATCTGTTGGACCTTTCTGAGACCTTCCCCTTGAGAGCGATATTTCAGGGTTCTCTTGAGAACCTCGGTGGTATTTCTAAGTGTCGTCCCGTAAACAAGTGACGTTTACTCGGAATTTGTAGCGATGAGTCTTGAGGCACTGCGCAATACTGAAGCATGGCGAGGTGAGGACACTCTTGGGCGAAACGGTGCACTCCGGCCCACAGACCGTGTTTGCTGTGTATTTAAATGTAGTTGAGCCGAACATATTATGAGACACGCGTCATCGTCTTCATAACGCTCGCGGCCTCTGACGGGTATCCAGGAAGAGTTGTTGCCAACTATCGCTGTACGGCCTCTGTAAAAAATAACTGAGCCAAAAGTTGCAGAGTGTCAGACTATAAAGCCAAAGGTCATGGGTTCGGTCCCCACCAGGTTCTAGGGTTTTTATCTGTCACTTTTCACTTCTTTCACCTCTGGCATCGTTGTTGATGAGAAAAATATCGTGTAGCACCGTGGTTCGGAAACCACGTTAAACTGTAGGTCCCCTTATAACTGACTGGGTAAGTGAGTTTAAAGGTCGGAGGAAGGTAACGACATACAACCTAGAAACAGGTCCATGCCTAGTAAAGCAGTGTGGTGTTCAAACCAGTCTTCAGATTGTTGACTGCTTTATCCTTAGAGTACAACCCATAACCTAATCAATTAATGGGTCAAAGTGACGTAAAGCAATCAAGGCTGGGACATTGTTATTTTCGTCTAGTTGCAACCAATTACAACTAATTGGAATTACTATCACAGGTAGCGATTCTTGATTAGTATAGTTATGGTACATCAATTAGCACTTCTTCAAACTACATCTCCTTTCCTGGAGAGGGTCAATCACTGGCCAACCATTCAACCGACATTGGGCTTGGCTCTGGCATTGTCCTGGCCGTAAATGCCTCATTGCAAGGCTGCTTATGATGAATATTCGCACTGCAAATATCCTAGTAACTAATCTAGAAAAATAATATGAACTTCCTCTAGTGTTCACAGAATGCTTGCTTCACCTGCTCCATGGTCCAGAGGTGTTAGATTCAAAGCAGATACCGGCGACCAGCCCGCTTTCCGGCGGCATGGTGAGGTGCAGTTTGCCAGTGTGTGAACGGAAGTCCGTTTGGAAGACTCGCTTTATTTCCTTAGATACTGCTTCCGTTCGGGTATTCATTTCTGATTAAGCCAAAGGTGTTAGGGTTGAGTGTGTGTGCCGCGGTGGAGTGGCGGAGCACCCTAAGGCGCCTTGCTCGCAGGTTCGAGTCCCCCCCCCCCCTCGGGCATGGGTGTGTGTGTTGTCCTTACGTTAGTTTAAGTAGTTAAGTCCCATATATTTACAAACATTTGAACATCTACATCTGCATCCACTGTAAAGTGCGTGGCAGAGGGTACACTCTACCACTACTAGGCATTTCTTTTCCTATTCCACTCCCACATAGAACGAGGGAAAAAGAATGTCTTTAGGCCTCTATATGAGTCCCAATTTCTCTTATCTTTGTGATATTTACGCGAAATGTAAGTAGGCGTCGTTGTACACTCAGCTTTAAATTCCGGCCCTCTATGTTTCCTCAGCAGGATTTCTCGAAAAGAACGTCGTCTTTCCTTCAGCGATCCCCATTTGAGTTCCCGGAGTATTTCCGTGACACTCGAGCATTGGTCGAACCTACTAGTAACGAACCTAGCTGCTCGCCTCTGAGCTGCTTAAAAAATGTTCAAATGTTTGTTAAGCTTAAGGGACTTAACTGCGGAGTCATCAGTCCCTAAACTTACAAACTACTTATGAACTACCTTATACCAAAGACGACACAAACATCCATGCCCGAGGGGGGATTCGAACTCCCGACCGCAGCGACCGTGCAGACTGTGACTGGCGGGCCGCAGACCGCTCGGCCACTGCGGTCGGCTGAACTGCTTCTATGTCTTCCTTTAAACTGATCTGCTGCGGGTACCAAATACTAGAGCAATACTTAAGACGTGGACGTACAAGCGTTTTATAGGCGGTCTCCTTTACAGATGAAGTACATCTTCCCAAAATTCTCCCAATAAACCGAAGCCGGTTGTCCGCTTTACTCGCAACTGTCCTTACCTGTTCGTTCTATTTTATATCGCTCTCTCACGCTTAGGTATTTGAACGACGCGGCTGCATCAAGAAGCTCACTACTAATGCTGTATTCGAACATCATGGGTTTTTCTGAGTTTAAAGCTAGCTACCATTCTTCTCACCAACTAGGAATTTTGTAAGTCATCCTGTATCCTATTACAGTCAAATAAAGATGACACCCTCCCATACACCACAGCAATATCAGCACGCTCCCCTGGGGCACGCCTGACGATATACTTGACATATTTGAGTAATTGCATTGTGAGTTCAGTGTTGAGGGCTTTGAAAAGGTCCCGTTCGGGTCAAATACGCGGTGCCACATGTAGGCATGGGTGGCACTCCTTTGTTGTTGACGGCTGCACTGCTCGCGGTGTCTCTTTAAGATGCCTTCACGAGTCCTGTGAAGTTGGCACCCCTTTTTTGGAAAATGTACATTTTTTCGGAGTTCTAGACAGATATACAATAGTTCTGGAGTTCTCTGTACAAAATTTAAATAGTTCTGCTTAATTTCGCAGAAAAAATAGGAAAATTTACCACAAAATTTAGTTTTTTCAAAATAATTTTCAGCCTAATTGTTCAAACATAGTTCTGATCACAGTTCTAAATAGCTCTCAAAGAGTTCTACAGGAAATCCTAATAACATTTTTCTGTGCAGATTATACTTCATGAGATAATTGCAATAATGGGGAATCCATTTACACGCTACTGTGAAGTTGGCACCCCTTTTCTCAAAAATATGCATTTTTTTCAGAGTTCTAGGCAGATATGCAATATTTCTGGAGTTCTCTGTACTAAATTTAAATAGTTCTGCACTAATTCGAGAAAAAATTACAAAAAAATTGTAACAAATTTTAGTTTTTTCCAAATAATTTTTTGCGTAATTGTTCAAACATAGTTCTGATAACAGTTCTAAATAGCTCTCAACGAGTTCTGCAGAAAATCCTAATGATATTTTTTTGCCCAGATAATAGTTCACGAGCTAATTGCGTAAATAGGGAGAAAAACTACGCAAAATTGCGCCTGTGTCGTGTGAAGTTGGCACCCTTTTTTTCAAAAATGTAAATTTTTTTCAGAGTTCTAGACTGATATGCAATAGTTCTAGAGTTCTCTGTACAAAATTTAAATAGTTCTGCAGAATTTCGTGAAATATCGCAATTCTGAATAGTGGGAGAGCTGTGAAGTTGGCACCCCTTTTTTCAAAAATGTAAATTTTTTTCAGAGTTCTGGACAGATATGCAATAGTTCTGGAGTTCTCTGTACAAAATTTGAATAGTTCTGCAGAATTTCGCCGAAAAAATAGTAAAAATTACCACAAACCTTAGTTTTTTGAGTTCTTTTAAAATAATTATTTGCCTATTAGCGCAAACATAGTTCTGATCACAGTTTTAAATAGCTGTCAAAGAGATCTACAGGAAATCCCAATAGCATTTTTCTTTGAAGATTATACTTTATGAGATAATTACAATAATGGAGTATTCATTTACATGCTACTGTGGAATTTGCACCCGTTTTTTCTAAAAAATTAGACTTTTTTTTCCCAGAGTTCTAGGGACATGTGCAATAGTTCTTGTTTACGATAAGCAGTAATCACTCATACGTAAAAACAACAAATTGAATGTGCAGCGGATAGAATATCTGTCAAGACCTAAGAAAAATGTATATTCCTCGAATAACGGGCACAAATAAGACAGCTTATCAGATATTCCAATTTTTTTTTTTTCGGGCAATTACATAGAAATATTCACATGAACACTAGAACTATAGTATGTGTACACAGAACCCCAAAAACAATGTGTATTTCTCAACAAAAAAAAAAATGGTGCCAATTTACAGTAACGTGACAATGGATTCCACATTAATGCATTTATCTGATAAAGTATAATCTGCACAGAAAAATATCATTAGGATTTCCTGTAGAACTCTTTGACAGCTATTTAGAACTGTGATCAGAACTATGTTTGTGCTAATAGGCAAATAATTATTTTAAAAAAACTCAAAAAACTCAAGTTTGTGGTAATTTTTACTATTTTTTCGGCGAAATTCTGCAGAACTATTCAAATTTTGTACAGAGAACTCCAGAACTATTGCATATCTGTCTAGAACTCTGAAAAAAATGTACATTTTTGAAAAAAGGGGTGCCAACTTCACAGCTCTCCCACTATTCAGAATTGCGATATTTCACGAAATTCTGCAGAACTATTTAAATTTTGTACAGAGAACTCTAGAACTATTGCATATCAGTCTAGAACTCCGAAAAAAATTTACATTTTTGAAAAAAGGGGTGCCAACTTCACACGACTCAGGCGCAATTTTGTGTAGTTTTTCTCCCTATTTACGCAATTAGCTCGTGAACTATTATCTGGGTAAAAAAATATCATTAGGATTTTCTGCAGAACTCTTTGAGAGATATTTAGAACTGTTATCAGAACTATGTTTGAACAATTAGGCAAAAAATTATTTGGAAAAAACTAAAATTTGTTACAATTTTTTGTAATTTTTTCTCGAATTAGTGCAGAACTATTTAAATTTTGTACAGAGAACTCCAGAAATATTGCATATCTGCCTAGAACTCTGAAAAAAATGCACATTTTTGAGAAAAGGGGTGCCAACTTCACAGTAGCGTGTAAATGGATTCCCCATTATTGCAATTATCTCATGAAGTATAATCTGCACAGAAAAATGTCATTAGGGTTTCCTGTAGAACTCTTTGAGAGCTATTTAGAACTGTGATCAGAACTATGTTTGAACAATTAGGCTGAAAATTATTTTGAAAAAACTAAATTTTGTGGTAAATTTTCCTATTTTTTCGGCGAAATTATGCAGAACTATTTAAATTTTGTACAGAGAACTCCAGAACTATTGTATATCTGTCTAGAACTACGAAAAAAATGTACATTTTCCAAAAAAAGGGGTGCCAACTTCACAGGACTGCCTTCACGCTGACAACCAACTGCAACAAACTCAGTTGACAACTGTTTTCAACTCGGAGATTGACTTTGTGTCCAACTGCTGTCAACAGTTGTGTGAAATCGCGCGTTTGAAAAACTGGTTGAGGGAAGTTTTGTCTTGAGTTTGTAGTTTATGGTAAGTGAGCAAAAACACGGCCGCGTTGGGCAACTTACGCATGCGCATTTCTTTTTAAGCTTAAGGAACTTAACTACGGGGTCATCAGTCCCTAAACGTACAAACTACTTATGAACTAGCTAATCCTAAGGACGGCACAAATATCCATGCCCGAGGGGGGATTCGAACCCCCGACCGTAGTGGCCGTGCAGACCGTGACTGGAGCGCCTCAGTCCCCTCGGCCACCGCGGCCGGCTGGCAGTATTTCACTGGAAGTATGAAGACTACGAAATATTACTTAGTACAAAGCACAGAGGCCAAAATACGCTATTAGAATCGTATAAAGAAAAGCTACCGCAATCAATGTTGTTCCAAGTGGCTCACTGTGGATGAGAAGGAAGAATATAAATTGACTAAATGATTTATAGAGATTCATACATGAAATAAATTTTATTATTTGTACCCTAAACTAACCTACTTAATTTCTGAAGTTATTTATATTTTGATTCACTTTTGTCTGGAATAATACGTTAAATGGTACCTGTAAGATTCGAGTATGGGTACCTATTTTACTGTGTGCTGGAATAGCTTTTTACTGGTAGAAATTGCATTCATGATTTGCATAATGAAACCTGCACCATTTAACTCCATACTTATCACGATGAATTTACAGAAGTAACCACAAGAACAGGTAGTTAAACAGATATTTAATGAGATGCTTCGAAAAATCAGACAAAATAAGTGTTAGACTGTAGTAAACTAAGTACAAAAAGACTTTTGCAGTGCGTGGGGCAGAATGACGCACATGTAAACGTAACATAAAAAGTACGAAAATATTTAGTCTTCTTAATTAAAATGAATTGTGTGAAGAGGTTATCTTAATCTTGAAAAAACATTTATGTTTATGGAATATTCCATCGGTGCTTGGAGGAACAAAGACATATTAAAAACTTCAATACGTAGTATTTTTGTTCCACAATATTATTTATTTGCTTGTTATTAGCAGCTTTCCTCTTCTTAGGCGATCGTCAGATAACTTCATACTAAACAGATAGTTCACACGTAACATTGAGGTTACATACACAAAGATGGTTTTTCAAAGATAAGTGAACTCCAAATTAATTATGTCTATGAATCGATACTACATAACAAACGTACTCCTACAAAAAAAATGGATTTTAAATGAAAACATCTTGCGTTACGATGGTATTACAATATTAAAACTGTGTAATTTTATAAGAAAAAAAATTGTCAGCAGGTAATGGTAGAAACAAAATGTGGGTTTGTTATGAATAAGTATCAATACCACAGAATTGGTATTTTTGTTTCTACCATCACCTGCTGACAATTATTTTCTTATAAAATTACACACTTTTAAAATTGTAATACCGTCGTAACCCAAGATATTTTCATTTAAAAAACATTTGTTTTGTAGGAGTACGTTTGTTTTGTAGTATCGATTCATAGACATAATTAATTTGGAGTTCACTTATCTTTGAAAAACCATCTTTGTGTATGTAACCTCAATGTTATGTCTGGACTGTCTGATTAGTATGAAGTTATCTGACGATCGCCTAAGAAGAGGAAAGCTGCTAATAACAAGCAAATAAATAATATTGTGGAACAAAAATACTACGTATTTAAGGTTTAAAAAAATATTTAACTATTGCAGTGTTTCATTATTTATACACTGACGCAGATATAGGGCTTCCTGAAACATCGAATCTGACGAATTTGAGTGTTTGTAAATATGTGGGCGGATTGAAATATTTGGTGGCCTATTCTCTAACAATTTTCGTGATTCTGTTCAAATGTTTGTAGAACTTATGGGACTTAACTACGGGGTCATCAGTCCCTAAGCTTACAAACTACTTATGAACTAGCTAATACCCATGCCCGAGGGGGGATTCGAACCCCCGACCGTAGTGGCCGTGCAGACCGTGACTGAAGCGCCTCAGTCCCCTCGGCCACCGCGACCGGCTCGTGATTCTGTCCTCTCAGTGTAGGTCCTGTAGTACATTTGTGCATCACTTTTTATCTCTTCCTTTCGCTATTCACGGTTCCAGCTACAATTGTTTTCATTTTTCCTTCTTTCCGAGGAGTGGACTCGCCAGCAACATTAAATGCTGTTGTACAGACGATTATTAAAAGAAAAACGCCGAATGTCTGTTTACTAGAGTTTGAAACTGTTTTCAACACTTTGTCACAGTTGTAAGTTTGCCAAACTCACAACTGTTTTAAGTGTGCTAGACTGCCACCTGTCGTAAGTTTTTGTTTGTTGGAGTTGGCTTTCAGTGTGAAGGCACCTGTCCTTATTGTCGTCCTGCTACTGTGCGGCGGGCGGCCTTCCGCGGTTGCTACGCCTACGGCAGCCGCCAGTTAAATCAGAGCGGCGAGTGGCCGGCGCCGCGCCGGAAGCCGCTGATTGAGTTGACCCGGGGTCAGCCGCGCCAGGGCAGCCAGGGATGCCACCTGAGCGACGCCGAGCGACGCCAGGCTCCCTGCAGGCGCCACGCTCCGCGCCACTGCCGCCGGCTACTGTCACTGCAGTCAAATGTTTGTATAGCTTATGGGACTTAACTACGGCGTCATTAGTCCCTAAACTTACTAACTACTTATCAACTACTTACGAACTAGGACGGCACAAATATCCAAGCCCGAAGGGGGATCGAACCACCGACCGTAGTGGCCGTGCAGACCGTGACTGGTGCGCCGCAGTCCCCCCGGCCACCACGGCCGGCTCGCTTCAGTCACCACGAACTAGGGATGGCGGTTATCGCTGCAACAACCGGTTTTCGGTTATACCGGTTCTTTTCATCTTCAGTTTAACCGCACCGTAAAACTTGCTCAAGATAACCGGTTTTTTAAATAACCGGTTTTCGGTTTTTATTGCTATTATTTCCAGTAGAGTTCGAACGAAGCATATTTTGCGGCCGAAACAGAAACCGTAATCGTCGGTTCTTCTAGTTTCGGCCGAAACCGAAACTTCCGACATTTAGTTAAAATTTATGTAAATTTACGTTACACGACAAATCCCTAGTCTTTGCATATTTTGCAAGGTCCCCTACTACGCCTTCTTGAGTGTGTGTAAGCCTAGCCAAGTGTCCGCAGAAGACGATATACGAAGCATACAGATTTTCTGGCCAGTGCCAGTGCTGCAGAAGTATTTCGAAAAATAAAGTTACAGTTTCGACTAACAGTATGATTGTTGTCAGTGTAAATTTACGCAAATTGAATTAGGAAAGCTCTGTACCACATGAATAAAGAATGTTCAAATGGGTGTGAGTTCTTATGAGACGTAAATGCTTAGGTCATCCGTCCCTAGACTGAAAAACTACTTAATCTAACTTAAACTAACTTACGCTAAGGACAACATATACATCCATGACCGAGGGAGGAGGGAAGACTCGAACCTCCGACTGGAGCAGCCGCACAGTCCGTGACATGGAGCCTCAGACCGCACGGCTACCTCGCGACGCACCACATGATCAATGTTACCTAAACCCATATTGGTTATTAAAAAGTCCCACGCTTTCAAGGAATCACATTAATAAAACTTGTTAGCACAAAAATATGATAATACATTAAAAGTTAGTATTCCAAGCTTAGAGTAGATCACTTACAAAATAGGTATATGAATCGAATTTACCTTCTCTTCCAAGGAACATTTTGGATGCTTTCTCCTTAAATGACACAGCATGTTTGTAGTACCTCCACCCGTTTTCAGCTTTTTAAAGCAAATGGAGCATTGTACCTCACTGCTCCCGTACTTCGTGAAGTACTTCCACACTCCGGATGCTGCCATTTAAGACACAACCAATGTCTGGCGACGACAGCAAGGAACTGCCACGTGACCAGACGGAGGCAAGTCTCGTACACTGCCGGTGCACGCGCGTCGTCTAATGGGCCACGCCACACGGCAACAGGTGCATCGATGCCTCAGTTGCTGCACCAGTCTGTAAGTTCTTATGCCACGCGTTTGTTGCGCGTTTCTGACTGCCGGGATTGTTCTTAAATTATCACTGATCGCTTTTCTTAGTTTCTGCGACCTAATATTTCACAGCAGTGGAAATTTTAGGAATAGCCCTAAATATTAGGGTCCACTATTTTTAATTTTTTTAAAGTTATTTACAAAAAATACATTTTGAACCTACTACAGGAAGTAGTCGTACCGGTTTTTTTATCCGGTTCTTGGCAATAACTAAAAGAAACCGATTACGACCAACACCAAATAAATACCGAAAAAACCGGTTATTCAAAACTAAAATACCGGTATCGGTTTTAACCGGTCGGTTTTTCCCATCCCTACCACGAACCCGTTACCACCCGACTTAGAGCACTGTGTAGTACGAGCAGGACAAGCCGCCATTTTGATTCCCACGTTGAAGGCGCGATTCTAAGACTACGGAACAAAATGTTCAAATGTTTGTAAAGCTTACGGGACTTAACTGCGGGGTCAGCAGTCCGTAAACTTACAAACTACTTATGAACTTGAAACTTCCTGGCATATGAAAATTGTGTGCCGGAACCGGGACTCGAACCGGGGACCTTGGCCATTCGGGGGCATGCGCTCTACCGACTGAGCTATCCCGACACTACTCACGATCCCGCCTCATAACTTTACTTCCGCCAGTACCTCGCCTTCTACTTTCCAAACTTCACAGAAGTTCTCCTGCGAACGTTGAAGGACTTTTGGAAAGTTTGTAAAGTAGGATGTAAAGTAGTGAGGCGGGATCGTGAGTCGTATCGGGATAGCTCAGGTGGTAGACCACTTGCCCGCGAAAGGCAAAGGTCCCAGGTTCGAGTTCCGATTCCGGCATACAATTTTAATCTGACAGGAAGTTTCACATGAGCGCACACTGCGCTGCAGAGTGAAAGTTTCATTCTGGAAACATCCCTTATGCTGTGGCTAAGCCATGTCTCCACCATATCCTTTCTTCCAGGAGTGCTAGTCTTGCATGTTTCGCAGGAGAAATGTTCAAATCTATCGGACCAAACTGGGTGGTCCTCAGTCCGTAGCTTACAAACTACTTAAATCTAGGTAAACTAACCTAAGGACAAACACACACACCCATCCCCAGGGAGGACTCGAACCTCCACGGCGAGCAACCGCGCGCTCCGCAGCGAGACGCTTTAGACCGCTCGGATACTCCACCGCGGCTTATGCTGTGGCTAAGCCATGTCTCCACCATATCCTTTCTTCCAGGAGTGCTAGTCTTGCATGTTTCGCAGGAGAAATGTTCAAATCTATCGGACCAAACTGGGTGGTCCTCAGTCCGTAGCTTACAAACTACTTAAATCTAGGTAAACTAACCTAAGGACAAACACACACACCCATGCCCCAGGGAGGACTCGAACCTCCACGGCGAGCAACCGCGCGCTCCGCAGCGAGACGCTTTAGACCGCCCGGATACTCCACCGCGGCTTCGCAGGAGAGCTTCTGTGAAGTTTGGAAAGTAGGAGGCGAGGTACTGGCGGAAGTAAAGTTGAGAGGCGGCATCGGTAGTCGTGTCGGGATAGCTCAGTCGGTAGACCGCTTGCCCGCGAAAGGCAAAGGTCGCAGGTTCAAGTCCCAGTTCCGCCACACAATTTTAATCTGCCAGGAAGTTTCATATCAGCGCACACTCCGCTGCAGAGTGAAACTCATTCTACTTACGAACTTACTTATACTAAAGACAGCGCAAACATACATGCCCGAGGGAGGATTCGAACCTCCGACGCAGAAGGGCGCGCGATCAGCGACGTGGCACTCCAGACAGCTCGGCTACTCCCGCGGGGCGACTACGGAACACTTGCATTTTTAACATGCTCTTAAGGCCATTAAATATGCTTTCCTAACGCAGAAAATATTACAACACAGTAAATTTATTTATATACATGTCACGTCTGTTCCGAAAGAAAAGGTGTCACTACTGATCCTGCAGTTGTTATTTTTTTTATATTCACAGAATATACGACATCAACTGCGAATTGGCAAAGCTGAAAAATGTACCCAGCCGGGATTCGAACCCGAGTCTCCCTCTTTCTAGGCAGTTGCGCTGACCTCTACACCACTGGGGACTCAGTGATCACCGCACCTGCTAAGACTACCTAAGCACGCCTCTCGCCAGATACAAATTCCCAGCTATAGCCTGCCCACAGTACTCAAACTCCTAGTCACTATCTACTAATTCCCGTAAGAGTATGGGCTTCAAACTTTGCCTACCCCTCCACACTAACGAAAGAACAGACGTCACTTCTGATCCTGCAGGTGTTATTTTTTCATATTCACAGAATATATGACGTCAACTGCGAATGGGCGAAGCTGAAAATGTGTACCCAGCCGGGATTTGTACATAGTGATTACGAGTTTGAGTACTGTGGGCAGGGTGAAGCTGGGAATTTGGGTCTGACGGAATGCGTGCTCAGGTAGTCCTTGCAGGTGCGCTGCTCACTGTGTCCCCAGTGGTGTAGAGGTCAGCGCAACTGCCTAGAAAGCGGGCGAACCGGGTTCGAATCCCGGCTGTTGATGTCATATATTCTGTGAATATGTAAATTTGTTTTCTTACACTTGAATGTAAGAGGCAAGGAACTTAAACTTAGTGATTAGATGGATTTTTTGAGATATGATACATTCACTTACTATCCAAAGTAAGGCATATGACGCCGTTCTAAATGTTTACTACATACACTTAAAATACGTTACAATTATCGTATTTTCTGGTTTATAAATGGTACCTCCACATACGTATACGGTAACTAATTGTTGTATTCGAAAACAGTTACGGAATAATGTTAAATTGCGATATTCTTCTTCCCATATTGCCGCCGCCCGCCCCCCTCCCCTCCTCTAATGCCTTGCATATTGTACACACACTATATTTCAGGGAAGATTTTACGGTAAAATTTATTTAATAACTTTGACTGTCTGATTTTATTAGATAACGACCAAACAAAGTATCTCTGGCAGCATGCACTTTGAAATAAAGTGAATGTTGCATGCTAAGTTTTGAATTTAATGCCTTTCATGTACGACTTCTTTCCTGTTGGCATTTTTTTGCGAAGTTCAGTTTCTTTTTCAGGCATCCTGTTCACAACTTGGCTTACGCCTACATATTGCCGTATTGAGGGTCAGATTTAAATTAAACCCGCGGTGGAGTAGCCGAGCTGTCTAAGACGCCTCGCTGCGGAACGCGCGGCTGCTCGCCGTCGGTGGTTCGAGTCCTCCCTAGAGAGAGAGAGAGAGAGAGAGAGAGAGAGAGAGAGAGAGAGAGAGAGCGTGTGTGTGTGTTGTCCTTAGGTTAGTTTAACTTAGTTTAAGTTATAAATTAATAAAATTCAGAACCAGTTGTTTGTTATTATTTATTTTAGACGACCGGTTTCGGACGCTTGAGTGCCCTTCTTCTGGTCTCTATACCGACAAACAAGTGGGTTGGTATACAGTAAAGGCTATAAATGTACAAAAGTCGGTTACAGAAATTTGAAGCAGTTTGGAACCAAATCGATTGTAATAAGATACAATCGATTTGGTTCCAAACTGCTTCAAATTTCTGTAACCGACTTTTGTACATTTATAGCCTTTACTGTATACCAACCCACTTGTTTGTCTGTGTAGACAATAATAAGATACAATAAGATACAATCGATTTGGTTCCAAACTGCTTCAAATTTCTGTAACCGACTTTTGTACATTTATAGCCTTTACTGTATACCAACCCACTTGTTTGTCTGTATAGAGACCAGAAGAAAGGCACTCAAGGGTCCGAAACCGGTCGTCTAAAATAATAACAAGCAACTGGTTCTGAATTTTATTAATTTATAACCTGAACAGTTGCTGAAATGGATAAAGTACTTTAGTTTAAGTTGTTTGTAAGCCTAGGGACTAACAACCAAGTAGTTAAGTCCCATAGATTTACAACATTTTTGTTAAAATTAAACACTGAACTAATGCAAAATAATATAATTTAAAAACCACTAGCTGAGTAAAGCCAGATGCACTCATGCATCACTTAAAATACAATTAACAGCACTTAGATTAGCTCCTTAGTTGGTCTAAATAAAATCAAGAAAAGTAGCTTACTCTAAACAGACTGTATGTCGTGTTATGTTAATAATCTGTAGCAAAATTAAACAATTGCTTACACGTATACGTCTATATTTTCATTATTACATCTCTGTGACCATATCTATTTCTAATACAAATGAAGAAAAAGTTTTTGTTCTTAACGTTACATAGATAGTTGCCCGATTTGGGCGCCCTTTCTTGGCGTCTGCGATTTACAAGCCTCCTTTTACGCCGATCTATGTTTGAGGGAAACTGATAAAACTTAGAGCGGCCATGTTTGCTGTTATTTGAGCAGTTCGGAGCAGCACAACCATTTCACACTGTGAAACAATAAAATCACGAAATATTCGCTTATTCACTTCCCTACACCACACAAAGCATACAACACTGTCGTCGGAGTGGGATTCAAAATGGCGGATTGTTCAGCTCGGTATATCTAGTTCTTTGACCCAAATAATGACATATAAAACTACACTGGTGATTCAAAAGAAAACCTCAAAAGTACTAAAAGTTACGCTCCTGAAAAAAAAGGAACACCATCAATTTGTCGAACCACGCAGAGCTTATCATATAAGGAGGAGACAAAACACGCGAATGGTTAGCCGAACTAATAAAAGAGGTATGTAGAAAAGAAGTAATGACGGAGGAATGGAAAACTGCTGCTGTACGTCTCATATAAAAGAAAGGAGACAAAATGCTGATACAGAACCACAGAGGGATATCTCTCCTATGCACATGTTATAAAGTAATATCAAGAATTATACTTAACAACCTCAACCCATACGTTGAAGAAATATTAGATACAGCACAAGCGGGGTTCAGAAAAGGTAAAGCAACCATCGACCAAATATTCACACTAACAAGGAAAGTACATGGGCTCGAACAAACATATCTGTATGAACGTTCGGTTACAGGATCTCTACGTACACCTCAATGGTCTGGTGGGTGTCGTTTTTCTGCAAAGCTCTGCAACCATGCTCTAGATAGCACTGTAGATGTAATTATAGACGCCATATGTAATGCAGATATCTTAACTATAACTTATGTAATAAACATCGTACATGTTCTGTAGCGAATTGTCATCAAAAGCCGTGATGATAGTTGGAACTTTAACCTTCTTCCCGAAAGCCTGTTGATATTCACTGCCACTGCTTCCACAAAACGCAACTTCGGAGGCACACTGCACCGTCCCTACTGGCGAAACGATAGGTCAAAGCGCAATGTGGCAAGGCACACGCAGAGGCCTCTAACGGACGACTGCAGAGTTTTGCAGATGCGGGGGTGTCACTAATGCAATAAGGTATCTTAACATTATCTCTCTTAGGATTTTGATGTATATGTGTTTGTTCAAGCCCATGTACTTTCCTTGTGAGTTACGCGTTCTCTCCAGATGAGAGAACGACGATTGTCCGACTGAACACAAAATATTTACATCTGTGAACAGAACTCGGTGACATTCGTAACCACTCCAAACCTAATGTTCCTCCGCCCAGTTTCTGCGGGCTAAATGGTTCTTTGTTTTAATGGGACACACACACTATAGGTCTCCGTAAGTAGAGGCCACATTTCCGAAAGCGATTTCCAATTCTGTGCGTGGATGCCTGGAAGGTACGTTGCAGCTGAGTTGGATTCAGCCTCATTTCTCGCCGGCTGTTAACCGAAGATAACGGTCATCTCTTGCTAATGTTACCCGTGGACGACCTTGGCCTTGTATTCGTTCAACGGTTCCTGTTGTTTGAAATCGCGTCCAGGTCCCGGAAATTACGCTTTGGGACACTCCAATAGCTGCAGCCACCACCTTCTGTGTCTGTACTGCTTCAGACCTTCCTACGGGTCTCCATGACATAGCTTCAAGTAAATCACGTTGTTGTTGTTTTGCTGCGCACTACACTTTGTGAACTGCTCGTGTAATTCGTTTGACAGAGTAAACATAACACCAACGCCCTCTGCACCAACTTTCTGTTATGACTACTGTCTCGGTTGCTGTAATGTTGTTGAATCTCCACCACGTAGAATCGACAGAAACACGTCGAACCATTTCAGTTAATTCTGTCGATGACAGTAGTTCAGATCGTAGGTATCTCAACTGATCTCCTAATTGTTTTGACCAGTATACAATCACAAAAGTGTAACTTTAGTAGATATTATGTTGCCATGAGTTTGCTTTATAAATTGTCCAACATGTTTCTTCTAATTTTGTGGTTACTGTGCACTGTGACATTTGGGTGCTATATCGTTACGTGAAGTATCTCTGCCCCGTATCAAGAAATGTCACTATTATGGTAAGCGTCTCTTCTGATGATATTGCTTTCTTGTTCTTGGTAATATGAGGAGCCTCTTTACTTAGCACCTACTGAAATGTGCTCTCGTCGTCCATTCTCTTAGTAAATTACGTACGACTTAACGTCCTTGACCACCACTTCCCGTTGCAACTTTTGTTTGCTTTTTTTTTAATCACGCTGTGAAACCCAAGGCCTCAAACGTTTCTTTTAACTTTTTTCCCTCTTCCAAATGTGCAGCCATTTCAATTACAGTAGCCACATGCAACTGCAGAGGTTATTAATAAATCTTCGTCCGCCTTTCTAACGTCGACGTAATATTTGACGGTATTGTAATGCTTTCTAGGTGCCGTTGGTAAAACCCAAGACATATTTTACTAGACTGGAAATGCCGTATACAGTACCACTGAAGTCTCGCCGACATGTTTGTGTCCTATAAACGTGCGCGCAGTCGTGTCTGTAATTACAGAAAATAAGGATGAACTGACGTAAATAGGGTAGTCTCTAAAAGTTTTTACAGAATGGTCAATTTGTTTGTTCCATATTTGTCATTTTCGTTCAGTAAACAGAAGACAGATACAGAATTGAGTTGAACTGGTTTGCTGTTTTTATTAATCTTTTACAAATTTCATTCAGATTTGGCTATTCTTACATTAGTATGGTCGTTACAAAAGCACTATTTGCCTTGTATAACACATATCTTTATTCGTTTGGGTGTTCTTACGTATTCTACTGTCTGCTTTGACTGATACAGTAATCAGTAGCGTTAATTTGCCATTTTTATTAACCTGTCATCTGTTCCGTTCAACTTCGGCTTTTGTTTCAATAGTATGATCGTTATAAATGTGCTATTTGTCGTGGATAATACCTATCTTTACTCTTCCAAGTGATTTTTCCCCTACAATCACAGTCTGCTTTAACTGTATGTAACACGCTCTTCTAATAACACGATTCTACAATCCATGTATTAAATTCAACTACTACGGAAGTATTAGCTCAAATGATAAGCATGTTTAAACCATCTAGTAAGGCTTACAACGCCTTTTATTTATTTATTTATTTTCAGAAGATCATAGCAGTAGCATACAGAAACTGTTTGGCGCGTGGTAAAGCAAGATGACGGTGTCAGGCTTCAGTCATAGATGCAAGATTGCCAGGCTAGTAATATATGTCTGTGATAATACCCCCTTTCCGTCTTGTCAACCATTCTTTGTAAAATTTGTCAAAGAATATTGGACAGAGATTGTATAGTAAAGAAAATTTGATAGTGTAAGAGCTGCCTTCCTCAATGATGTGTACACAATCTGGATGATCAAATTCAGCTGGCTGAGTGTGCCACTATAGATGTTCATATTCCATTTCTTACCAAAATAAAACATCGCTGCTACGAAATGTTATTACGAAACGAAAAGAAAATAAGTTTCATTCTGCTCCCATACCAGCCTATTACGTAGAATATTGACGTAAATTTCAAAAGAAGTAAGCAAGCTATTCTGTCACGTACAAACCGATACTAATTCGTGTCCCAAATTCCAATACGTCAGGAAAAGCAAAATCCTGTACTAAACGTATGATTGTGCAGGGACAATTCAGTTCTATGCTCAGAGAGCAGAGTTATACATTCAGGTTGTACAGAAATCACTCGCCTTATCATTTACTCAAAGATTGTGTGTCTAAGAATATTGGAGAAAAATTATGTATCGAAGAAAATTAGTGCAATATCGGCCTTAGTTCGAGGGCCTACATAACGTTCGCAAGTACTCTGAAACGTTACGTAGACCTGTAGCTTTTTTATTTTCGTTTTGTAAATCCGATTGCTGCCATTGGTTTGATGATTGAAAAGCTTACATATTACTGACATTATCTGCTGGCGATATGGATGTTCTAGACATAATTTTAGGGTACAAATACCTACATGTACTTATGTACTCTGTGTTTGAGGTTCAGAAACCCGTTTTAGGTATCTAATCTTACCGGCCGTGGTTTTGCACTAAAAATTTCCAATATTTCTACACAAACCTAAATGTATGAATGTTTCAATGTATGTACGTAAATGACGATTATTGCCCACACCAGCTTGTCCCTATATGCGGAGATGATTCGACTTTGTTTTACTCTTTCTTATTCTGAGAGAATGGAAATACTGAATCGTCGCATGAAATTAAGCGTGCTATAGTCGAGAATGTCGGAGCAGCTTTATGCGTGTGATAAGCGTGGAGATGCTTTCATTAATGGTGATCTGTGGATCTACTCTACGGCAATCCCGAAAAGTACCTTCTACGGTTCCATATGCGAACTTATAGCGTAGATTTGTATGCCTTTACATTCGAGGTTTAGGAAAATGGCCGTTTCAAGCGATCATTCGGTGGTGATCCTGAGAAGCCGATGAAATGTTTATGGTTCTCTGGAAATTTATCAGGTCATTATGAATTTCTCAGTACTAATTCCTCTGGATTATCTAGTAGTAATCAGTTACATTCTTAACTCGCCAATTGTAGGAAACTCTCCTAAAAAAGGAAAGAAGACGAAGGCGTAAAACTTCAGAACTGTTCCGTTTTCAACGACTATTAGAAGTTGCTGATCATTATCCCTAAAACAACTCCGATAAAACGCAAATTGACATTACCACGGTAGATTTCTTCATATCCGACTTAGCAAAACCTCTGTAGCACGTTACAAAACTTCACAGCTTAAAGTAAATCTTTCCTCTGTCCGAAAGAAAAAATCAAAAGATAGATTACAATTGAACTGAATAATTTGGAAAAATTTTACTCAGGAACTAGCAAATTAAATTAAGGACAGATTAGATGCAGAGAAACTAATGAAGCGAACAGTTCACAGGATACAACTGGCTACAGGAAATTTTATTACAACAGCTGATAATTTGAAAGAAAATTTTAAATATCTTTATGAAAACTGAGCTCACTACTTTAAATGACAAGGTCGAAGATTTTCTGGGAAGATCAGAGCACAGGAATAATCAGGGGCCACTATCCGGACACGAATCTACAAAGAGAACTGAAATTCACTATACTCAAAAAATCGATCTTTTGGGATGTCAGAAAATTTGGTAAAAGTCAGGGTCTCAGTCCGAAGAGCACACTGCTGTTTTCCGTATTCACACGACATCGAACGTTCATGGCAGTTTCGAGAATGATAAGTGTGCGTTGATTTCATCTAGTTAATGTCGACTTCAGTGTTATCAAAGTTCATGAGTCCGCAGTCGCTGAATATAATCGACTTAGAAGAGCTTACGGTTCACACTTGTCAAAAATGGCAATATCAAAGCCTTCGAGAATACTATATTTGCAGGAAACCTACAAAAGCGAACACATACTGCATTTAATAGTCAACATCTAAATTCGATTATCCAACCAAATATAATCATATAAGAATGAAGTATACTCACATAATCGACAATTATTTTTAATAGTGGATTAAGTTGCGGTGCCATTGCCAAGTCATTTACATCTATTATAGAAATACAGATTCCAATATTGATGCGGACAATAGAAAACATGGTAGATAAATAATTTGATAAAACTTTTGTAAAGGTAAAGCAGTCAACAATCCGAAGATTGGTTTGAACACCACAGTGCTTTACTAGGCATGGTCCTGTTTGGAGGTGGTATGCCGTTGCCTTCCTCCGACCTTCGAACTGACTTACCACAGTTTAACGTGGGTTCCGAACCACGGTGCTACTCGGTATTTTTCACATGAGCAATACTGCCAGAGGTGAAAGAAGTGGAAAGTGACAGATAAAAATCCTAGGACCTGGCGGGGATCGAAACCGCGGATTGTAGTCTTTAGTACAAAGTTCTTAAATAGAATTTGCGTACATACAAACTAATATAACTGATGTGGTATTACATGTGGTCTCAACTTTTTGCGGTGGAAGGAATGCGACGCGAGTCTTGCACTTTTGTACGATGTATGTTTTTGATGAGATTTACATCACTAAAAGTCTATACCGAAACTCGGTCCGTATCTCATCTATCTAACGGCTTCAAGGACGAAAAAAAAATTTATTTTCAGTGATTCGCGCAATTATTGCTAATTTTTAAATGCTGTCTTAATTTAGTCATTAAGAGGAATAATTTTTATTGCTTGACTTTGCCGTCGTTACTTGACAGAACATGTTGAAATATTACAAAATTAAATCACTTCCAGATGTTGTGCAAGTAATATTTATTTATTTACTCGATCACTAAAGGGGTTTTGGCTTCCTAGGCAATATTCAGGTGACTCACATCTGAATTTTGCTGACACAGATAAAATATGCATCTTTCAAAGATAGTGAGATGGAAAATACAAATTTTGACACTCGAATGAATTACCGTACATTAAATGCTTTTTCAGAAACAAGTTTATTAACTAAAAGTGGGAAGAATGCTGTTTATCTCAATGTACATTCAAAAACTGAAAAAATATATTAATTCATTATTTTGTCAAACTTAATTCAAGAGATGAGAAAATGGAAATTGAGCCTGATTATTTAATAGGAAGCTGGCATCCTGTGTCATATATTTGTTAATTTTCAATATTTCCAGCTGGATTCTCTTTCTACTTTTCTTTGCAGAATGTAATACTTTATCATATGGATGGTTTTGCATAGGACGATGGCAAAAGTTGAGTCTGTCTTCTTTAACCTCCAGATTCTCTTAGGTTGTGATAGTCCAACTGCAACAGCCCTGTCTGACTTGCCTATATATACTTTTTCTAAATGTTAACTTTAACACGAAGGGACAATTAGAAATTGTGAATTTATCTGGAAGCTGATAGCATTCAAGTATGCAAACTTTTTTATTTATTACTCGAAAATGATGAGGCTTCCTACTTTCAACAAACTTCACAAATTCAAAACCCTTAAGAAACGTGTCGCTGATACCCGAAACAAGATAATAAAAACCAAAAAAGCATGTGACATGAAGTTTTAATTTGTTTCTTTTTAACTATTAGCTGGATTCGCAACACACTTTCCGATTATCTAAAAATATCACTGAATAAATCTGCAAATTTACCACTGTCCAGCACATAGTTCAGCAGATACTATCTTATATACAATGCGATATCTCTTGTGCTAACATTGCCTGCAGTACAACTTAAGCAGACGGAGTGTCGTTTTGATTTGTTGCTTCTTTATATGTTGTTGATATTATCCACTTTCACCACTCGATATACCTGCAGAATTATATCATGGTACGGCCCATAGTTCAGGAGATAATACCTCCAGCCACGCCACTGCCCGTGCTGCTTCGTACCAGCCCATGTTGTTGGTATGGTTGACAGAGGTGGAGCTTTGCCTTCATGTTTTTAACCAAGAAAAAATTTTAGGAATCAGGGGATTTTTTTAAGATTATTCGACCTCTTGTTTCATGTTTTATTTGTAAATAACGAGAGAATGTGACTACAGGTCAGAAAACCGGTCGTTCCTTTTTAACCTTTTCAGCCTTAGCGTACTAAATAAAGTACGTAATATTTACATATTTTTATCTCTTCGTGGCACAGTGTGAAACACTTGAGTTCTTGTGTTCTAAATAAACAACACATCCACTTGACGTTCTGAGACTTGCAATTTCCGTCAATTAGTGGCTGTGGTGAAAACTTTGGTAGAAGACGTGATGGTGACTAGGAATGGAGCTCCTCTTAGTAAGCATTTTGTTTCTATCGTATCGTGGATTGACACATATGTACTTTTATTGGCCATTTTTTATTTCATAACTACAGTTGAAAGAGTGATACAAAGCTATTACAATACAAAAAAGGTGCTTATGTGCAACTACTTACTCCATTTCAGACGTGACGTGTTTTTTATGGTTCGCGCCATAATTTTCACACTAGACGTTAAGTTAATTTTTTTATATTTTATTGCAATAAAATTCACTATAATTAAGAATAGAAGGTTTCATAGTTTTTGTATACACATCAAAAATGGTTAAGAAAGTGAAAAGCAGTTGCAGCGGACCGTTTTATTCATCAGACCTCATACACATTGAGATGCATGAAAACCTACTTTTTATCTAAAAAGGAGCGCAAAATTTGCTTATATTCATCCAGTTTTTGATAATGAGAGCATTTAGTGACTTCCACAAAGCTTTGACACCATTTCAATAAACTCTTAAACTTATCATCGACTACACACAACAAAATATTTAGCATATTTACTCATTAGTAAGCTAATCAGACGTTTCAAGCAGTTCTAAACATGGGAATTCGATTATTCATGCAATCAGTGGTTTTACTGATAGAATAATTGAAGCGCTAGTTCAGCATGAGAAAGGGTTTCCAATTAAGTTACGTAGCAGCCAACCTACTGATTAGCTGCACTCGTCATGTGCGACGTACAGTTATGGATTATCGCGTTGCAGGACTCCTTCTGTTCTCTTCTATGGCAGCTACGAGGTGTCTTAAGTTATTGGCAGTTAATGTCGACAGTTATGGTTATGTTCTTACGAAGCAGTTCTCAGTATTCAACGCCTCCTCTATTCAGTAGTCGCTTCACACCATTTTTTCTGAATGGACAGAACCTTTCAAAGGGTTCTCTCTTAACTATATTTATTGTAGTGACGTAAACGATCGCTATTCGTCACCTCCAACAGCCTTGCATTGAAATGGTTTTTGCGGTCACTAATTATGACAAACCGCATAATCTTAAATATGCACCTGCTGTCTTCCATGGTTTTAATTTAAGCTTTTGAGTCCGTACAGCGGTCCTTGTAATTCAGATGTTGCACTGAGGCTGACTGATTTCATTTAATTTTCTGTTGCATTGTGCCGATGAATTGGTGTGTTAGTTGCAAAAACAACAGTTCAAACAGCGAATCATTTCTCGAAACTCTCTTCATGAAAACTCTAGATAGTGCGCTCGATTCAACCCATGAGGACAGTCCGAAAGCTTCTCCAGATACACCACATCCAACGTGGGCAATCAGTGGTAATTATATTATATTGTGTAAAAAGAATTATCATCAATGTATATAAGAAATCAATCGTTGTGCGTTCGTCTCGCTAAAACTCAGAAATGAGAAATGGCTTTACAGAATTGAATATTATTTTGTTTTGTTCGCTTTAGTACACGGGTGGTTCACTATATATATATATATATATATATATATATATATATATATATATATATATATATATATATATTAGGAAAAATTGAAATTAATAGCTGAAAATAAAGTAAAATCGAAATTGATATATTTGTATGGGCATAGCCACTTGGGATTAAATTCGTATTCACCCGATTCCGATTTTTTTTCTTTTTTTTTTCACACTTCACCTTCAAAGAAGAGGTACGTCACTGTCTATGTAAATTTCGTACTGTGGATGGTGGCGCGTACTTTACCACAGAATCCGACTCCAATCTACACTTTTTCCCGATATTTATGTATATTTGACCTTCAAATCAAGGCATTAATCACTGTCTACAGTTGCATTTTGGCCGCCAGCTTCGACAACGAATGTGGAATACTTTTAAAAGAAATTAGTGCAAGATTGTAGAAATCAACCTTTTTATATTTATTTCTTCGGTACACAACACTAGAAGCAGTAAATAATTCTTTCGTTCAACTAGTGCACCAGTGAATCCTTATCCAGGGTAACCACTTTGAGCATATTTGAATGTTTGCTCCTGGGCAATGGTACAGGAGAGTCAAAGCCAATGTTGTGTTATGTCTTTACTCGGTGTTTATTTGTTTTCTAACAACTCCAACAAGTGGACGAGTTTGTGGTCTCGGACTCAAAGTCAATGTTGTGTTATATAATTAATAACGTTGTGTTCCGGTGAATGGTAAAATGTGATACACTTTTAGGAGAGGTAATGATTTACCGAAAAAAATACAGCGTGCCATTTAAAAAAGTCATACCGCTGTTCATATCTTTGTAAAAAACAAAGCTACAAACAAGGCAATCATGCTGATTGATGTCCCCCTAATGGCTAAAGAAGGTTTGTTTGAAATGTTATGTAATTTGCTTCTGGACAAACAGTTATTTAGGATGGTCAGGATAAATGGGACAAGCTGTCTGTCGACTTCTCTCTCCATCTCCTTCTATCCCCCCTCTCCCTCTCTCTCTGCCCATGTCCACCGTCCACCGTCAAACTTGTGGAGCGTCTTCGGATTACATAAAAATAGGTGAGGGCCGAGCTTCCTCCTTCATCTGTCACCAAAGAGCATAACAACGAAATCCGGGTATATATTTCTTTTTATTTTATACGCTGCCATATCGTTCATACGATTGTGATGAAATTTTGCACGCTTGATCTTCAAAACAAGGGGAAAGACACTGTCTATGTACGTCACTTTCTGTATGACACATGGCAGAAGACAATTTACCCATGAAATTCGACAAAATCTACGGTTTGTTTAGAAACTGAGGAAATGTTGCACGCTTAACTTTCAAAACCAGAGGAACATCACCGTCTATGTAAGACTTCAAACGGTGGATGGCAGCAGAGGGTACCTTGAAATAAACATAGACACCAGAAGGAGTAGGCAGTGGACTGAGTAGGTAGAGGCGGTTCGACAAGACAGGAGGACTAGGTGATTGGCAGAGAAAGGGGACGGTGGACATGGGCAGAGAGAGAGAGAAAGGGGGGGGTAGAAGGAGATGGAGAGAGAAATCGACAGACAGCTTGTCCCATTTATCTTGACCATCTTAAATAACTGTTTGTCCAGATGCAAATTACAAAATATTTCAAGTAATGTTCTTTAGCCGTTAGGGGGACATCAATCGAAGATATGAACAGCGGTATGACTTTTTTAAATGGCACGCAGTATTTTTTTGCGGTAAATCATTATGTCTCCTGAAAATGTATCACATTGTACCATTCAGTGGAACACAACGTAATTGCCGCGGTGGAGTAGCCGAGCGGTCTAAAGCACCTCGCTGCGGAGCGGGCGGTTGCTCGCCGTGGAGGTTCGAGTCCTCCCTGGGGCATGGGTGTGTGTGTTTGTCCGTTAGTTTACCTAGGTTTAAGTAGTTTGTAAGCTACGGACTGATGACCACGCAGTTTGGTCCGATAGATTTACAAACATTTGAACATTTTTGAACAGCGTAATTAATTATATAACACAACATGACGTTGAGCCCGACATCAAAAACTCGTCAACTTGTTGGAGTTGTTAGAAAACAAATACCAAGTGAAAACATAACACAAAATTGACTTTGACTCTCCTGTACCATTGCCCAGGAAAAGAACATTCAAAGGTGCTCAAAGTGGTGACCCTGGACACCGATACACTGGTGCACTCGTTGAATGAAAGAATTATTTACTGCTTCCAGTGTTGCCTACCGAAGAGAATTACCAGCAAGCACGATACGTTCCTGCATGTCCTCTGGAGTCGCGATAGACAACGTCTTTAATGTATCCCCAAAGAAAAATAGTTCAGAGGATTTATATAGGAGACCTAGCAGGCGAAGTACCTGTTCCTCCTCAACCAATCCATCTGGTAGGATACCTTCGGTTCAGAACACGACGTACACTCAAGGCATTATGTTCTGGCATCCATCGTGTTGATACCACATAAGCATTCTGTTTCTTAGCGACAGCTCACACAGAAGGAGGAAAAATTCGTCTGAGGAAGTTGGTATAAACTGTGCCGTTTAGACTATCCTTGATGAAATAAGGACGAATAATTGTAGTACCAAGCATCTCATACCAGGCGTTAACTCTCCATAGACGCTGATGTTCCATCTAAGCCCCATCGTGGGTTGTCGTTGGACCAATTCCTTGTATTTATATGACCTCTGAGAAGCAAAATTCATCGGTAAATAGAATATTCGACATTGGCGAGGATTTGCTGCTGTGCCCATTGACAGAACTGTACACGATTCTGGAAATCATTCCCATGCAATTCTTGATTTTGGTGGATCTAGTGTAGACAGCAAGGATGGAACCGACGACGTGTAAGAATATGATGTACACTGGTTTTAGGAATGCCAATCTCGTATTCAAGGTGTTTTGTGTTCACATGTGGATTTATAGCAACGGAAGCGAGAACATACTTCAGCAGCTTCGTCTGTGCGAGCGCTACGACGATTGCGTTCTCGTGGGTTTAAACTTCCCGTTTCCCGAAGCGTCGCAACAAGACGAGAAAGCATCCGTTGAGAAGGTGGGTTCTTGTCAGGATATCGCTCTCTGTACAGTTGCTCTGCCTACGTAGCATATCACCTACCTTCCACAACAATAAAAGAAAAGTTACGTCATTGTAGTTTCTAGGCAGGACAGACTTTACTATATTGTAACTCTACGCAACAGTATTTAAAATGATTAAACTACTGTACTAAATGCACCCGTATTGTACATAAGAAAGCAGTATTGCAATTACTGTTCTGCCAAATTATATTTTCCATGGATAAGTAGCATTTCTACCTTCTCTTCGGTGGTGTACATTCTACTCATGCAACTCTTGAACTGATGATTGTTGACGGAATGACGGATGTGCAGTCTATTTATCTTTACATTTTTCCTCTGTCAACGTCAGCACGTAGATGTGTTCCATTACCCCGAGTATGTCCACTAAGCTCTGGGAGCGTCAAAATCAGTGTTTTTTATGTAATTAATAACGTTGTGTTTCAGTGAACGGTGGAGTGTTATAAATTTTTGAATAGGTCTTTAGGAGAAGAAATGAATTAGCGAATAAAAAATACAGCGTGCCATTTAAAAAAAGTCATACCGCTGTTCATATCTTTACAAAAAAGGAAGAAGCCAAGAAGGAATTCGTGCTGATTTATTTCGCTCTGACGGCTAAAGAACATTTGCTTGAAATATTTTGCATCTGGAAAAACAATTATTTAGGATAAATGGAAAAGCACTGAATATATCTCGAGTTGATTATAATGTCCTTTAGTGGCAGATGACGGAGAAAACTCTGCCCTCACTTTTATCTAATCTGATTATGCCCCACAAGGGTGAAACGCGTTATTAAAAAAATACCTATCACCATGAGATTTTGCAGATATATGTAATCTCTATACTTATAAGACATATTTGTTCTCTTTCTGCCTGTCAGTTCTCTTATAACTCAAGATCCAGACAGCCAAATAACGCAAAATTTGGTACACGCACAGAAAATTACATGCGGAAGGTTCCTAAACAGGTTTCGTTCCATTTTTTAGAAAACCAACCTGAAAATTTGAGAAAAAAGTGAAAGTGCGTTTTCAATGTGCAAATCTATATATTTGCCCTGATCTTGATGAAATTTTGCACAATTGACCTTCAAAACAAGAGGAAGGGCACTGTTTACATAAAATTTCGTTCAGTGTATGGTGGAGAGCACTTACGGATTTCGCCAAAATCCAAGTTTTGCTCCGATCTTGATGAAATTTTGTACACTTGACCTTGAAACTAAGATGAAGGTTACTCTCTACATAAATCGTCGTTCGGTGCAGGGGGAAGAGCACTTCACTTACAGACTTCGATTGCGATCTGTATACATATAAGACGCATTTGGCGTCTGTCTGTCTGTTCCCTTATAACTCAAGATTCAAACAACCAAATAACGTGAAATTTGGTACACGTACACAAAATTACATGGGGAAGGTATTCCAAATGGAACTGCCAAAATGTTGTTAATCACATTGATTTTAACATAAATATACCCTTTTATTACATGCAAATAAACGGTTATGGACGCTTCTACATAAAACTCATTTTAACCTTCCGATAGGCGCGCCTTCTAGTCAGCCAAGGAGTTCACGCTTATTTTCCAGATACCTCTTGATAATAAACCTTAAAAAGACACTAACATCAAACTTGTATCGTAATAGAGAAGACTAATACAAAGAGAGGGATTTGCGACTCTCCCACTTTCCGAGAAAGGGATACGAAACTTGTCGCCTAGTGTCTGACACATACGCGTGCCTGTCGGAAGGTTAAACAAGGGCAAAGCCGGATACTTCCAGCTAGTTTCTCAAAAATTTTCAAATGTTTGTTAAGCTTAAGGGACTTAACTGCGGAGTCATTAGTCCCTAAACTTACAAACTACTTATGAACTAGCTTATACTAAAGACGACACAAACATCCATGCCCGAGGGGGGATTCGAACCCCCAATCATAGCGGCCATTGACTGGCACGCAGCAGACCGGTCGGCCACTGCGGCCGGCCCTAGTTTCTTATATAGGCCTGTAGCAGAGGGAGAGAGGAACAGGAAGAGGGGACAGAAGGAGATTAGCGGAGTGTGAGGGAAGGTAATAACTGAGTTAGGAGAGGAATGGATGGACGGATAAAGGGGAGAGGAGGCATGAGGAGGAGGAGGAGGCGGTAGCGTCGGAGACAGAGAGATGGGGAGATGGGCAGAGAGACAAGGGATGGGTACATGGACTAACTGAACGCTGGAATAACTAAATATACGATCATAGACAGGGTTTTAAGGTACCTAATACCGAGAAGTCAAAGAGGAAACAAAGTTCAGTGGCAGTAATAAACTCTGTACATAATTGACCCGCCCCGATTAGGTATTTTATTACTGACGCTGGACTTTGTTTCCTATGTTCAAAGTTTTTTCTAGATGTGATTACGACAGAAGCCGAAACGACGTTACAATTAAAGACCATTTTAGCGATCTACACGGTATTATTCGTATGGTAATGGCCGCTTCCGTAATTTGGCCATGTCATTGTCGGGCGTTACACCTGCTAGTTCACAGAAATATCTCAACTGTTAATCTGAGTCCACCGCTGTCGCCTACATATTCCGGAGGAGCGTCCCTCGTACCGCGCCGAGATTTTTTTTTTTTTTTTTTTTTAACATTTGGGGGAACAGAAACAACGAAGCCGGCGGTGAACCTGGCTGTACCCCGGTGCGTCCGGCTCTTTAACCACGTCTGATTTCAAAGTAAGATGGCGCCCTTTGTTTGCGTCAGGTACTTGAGTTACGACTTCCGCTTTGGATTCATATGAGTCGTAATTTAGAGAAGCAGGTGCGTGGAAATGGCGGAGCGCGACGTCTGGGGCATATGTTAACTGCGCGCGTCACGTGGCACTATTGCGTACTGGCCGCGGCTTAAATTTCACTCTCTTTCCCAGCCGGCGTTTCGCTTCGTATTCAGGCGAGCGAGCCGCGGTCTCCCAGTGAGCCGTGTATGGGGCGACAGGCTCGTCAAGGCAGTGCCCAGCCTGTACCTCTCCGCCTGAGAGCAATTCAGATGTGGCTGCCACCTGATCTAAGAAGGATACTAAAACAGAGGTGATATCCGGTGTTCCACAGGGTACTGTTATTGGTCCTCTGCTGTTACTTAAAAGATGTTCAAATGTTTGTAGAGCTTATGGGACTTAATTACGGGGTCATCAGTCCCTAAATTTACAAAATACTTAAGAACTAGCTAATACTAAGAACGGCACAAATATCCATGCTAGAGGAGGGGGGGATTCGAATCCCCGACCGTAGTGGCCGTGCAGAACGTGACTGGCGCGCCGCAGACCGCTCGGCCACCGCGGCCAGCGCTGTTCCTTATCTACAGAAACGATCTGTGAGAAAATCTGAGCAGCTCTCTTAGGTTGTTTGCAGATGACGCCGTCATTTATCGTCTAGTAAAGTGCTCTGAAGATCAAAACCAACTGCAGAACGATCTAAATATATCAGTATCGTGTAAAAATTTGCAATTGACTCTAAATAATGAGAAGTGCGAAGTCGTCCACATGAGTACGAAAAGAAATCCGCTAAACTTTGTTTACAAGACAAATCAATCAAAAGTGAAGGTCCTAACCCCATTAAATACCTAGGATTGAAAACGACATATTGACCATAGCTGCTTACTTTATCTCAATGCTACCGATCTCGGTTAGTTTACCATTATCAAGTGTTAGTAGAGTTTAACTAATAGCTTAACATGTCGTAACACAAAAATTCAAAATTGTAAAATGAATAGTTTTTGCCATTACTCTACTCCTTATTGATATTACCACAGTGGCTGATTACTACAAACTGAAGCACACAATGGCTGATTACTACAAACTGAAGCATACATGTATGCTTCACTTTGTAGTAATATCAATAAGGAGTAGAGTAATGACAACAAATACTTAGTTTACAATTTTGAATTTTTGTGTTACGACATGTTAAGCTATTAGTTAAACTCTGCTAACACTTGATAATGGTAAACTAACCAAAACCGGTAGAATTGAGAAAAAATAAACAGCTATGGTCAATATGTCGTTTTGCTATTATGTCAAAGCTCTTAAGCCCCACTTGTTAACCTTTCCAAATACCTAGGAATTACTATTCCTTCGGACTTAAAGTGGACAGAACACGTAGATAATGCCATAGGAAAGGCGAAACAGAGACTGCGTTTTATTGGCAGAAACTTTAAAAGATAATAGTAATATCGTGTGGCTCATTGGCCTGGTGCAAGTCTTTCAATTGGACGCCACTTCGGCGACTTGCGTGGGTTAAAGCACAGACTGAATAAATCCGTGGTCTGACCTGGTTTCGAAACTGCGACCCTTCGTTTTCCAGCCGAGCGATTTACCCCAAGCCACCTGGCCGGACGTTAGAAATACTAAAGAGACTGCAAACACCACCGTTGTCCGTCCTTTTTTTTTTTTTTTTTTTTTTTTTTTTTTTGTATTTCTGCCCAGTATGGTAACCTTATGAAGTGGGTTTGACGGAAGCCATCGAAAGAGTCCAAAGAAGAACAGCTCGTTTTGTATTGTCACGATACAGGGGAGACAGCGTTACGGAAATGATAAAGGATCTAGGATGGGAATCATTACAACTTCGGTGGTTATCGCTCTGGCGTGGTCTACTTACGAAACTCGAATCACCGACATTCTCCTCCGAATGCGCAAATATATTGTTGACTGACACCACCATAGGTAGAAATAGAATAGAATAAGATATTAGAAATGACAGTTCGAACGGAGAGATTCAAATATTCTTTCTTCCGGCGCGCTATTCGAGAATGGAATGGTAGATGAACAGTATAAAGGTAGTTCGATGAACCCTCTGCCAGGCACTAAAATGAGGTTTGCAGAGTATTCCACGTATGTAGATACTGTCTAACAAAATGAGTCGGCCGCAGTGGCCGAGCGGTCTGCGGCGGGCCAGTCACAGTCTGCATACGGCCGCTACGGTCGGGGGTTCGAATCTCCCCTCGGTCATGGATGTATGTGTCGTCTTTAGTATAAGGTAGTTCATAAGTAGTTCGTAAATTTAGGGACTGATGACCCCGCAGTTAAGTCCCTTAAGCTTAACAAGCATTTGAACAAGAAAATCAGCCCTCTCCCTATGAGGCTCAGTCAAATTGTAACACTTACGACTTTTTCCCCTCACAAAGAAATCAAATGGAAGGTGTTGTTTTTCTTTCACTTCTCTACGTAATCTCCCTGCAGCTGTAAACACTTTTCGAAACGACGACGTTTTCTTTCCATGGCCGCTGCGAACGCTTCTTTAGGAGTCCACTTTGACCGCCGGTATATCGCTGATGCATTTGCAGCACGGCTATTGAGTGTGCGTCCACGAAGAGCATCGTTGGGAAAAGCCAAAAGTTTCTAGGATCCAGCTAATGGAGATTAAAATGATTGTGAATGGGGAAATATCGCAACCATTCATCTTGGGCGAAGCTTCCTTGTGCGTTGTAGGCCACCGTTTTTGGCGCGTTCGCGCGTGCGCGTTCCCTTCTTTGTATGTTTTGAGCGGGAATTCTTCGGTCGCGGCCCGGCGGTGTGTCCGTCCAGCCTGGGAATGTCGGCCGCGTGTGCTGACGAGGTGCTGTGCGGTTCGACACTAGCATCCGACGTCTCGCCCCAGAACCATATTCACAAATACAAAGGTGGTTCGATGAACCCTCTGCCAGGCAGTTAAATGTGATTTACAGAATATCCCGTGCAGATGTAGTAGAGAGCATGAGAGATCGCTTCAATGCAGTAGTTGCTGTTGTGGCCTTCAGTCGAGAGACTGGTTTGATGCAGCTCTCCACCCTACTCTGTCCTGAGCAAGCCTCTTCATCTCCTGATAAGAACGGCACCCTACATTCATTAGGCCTTGCTTACTGTATTCGTCTCTTGGTTTCTCTCTGTGATTTTTACCCCACACAATGTTAAATTGACGATTCCTTAGACATGTGTCCTTCCAATCGATCCAATCGATTCTTTTAGTCACGGTATACCAGAAATTTCTTTTCTTCCCAATTTCATTCAGTATCTTCTCATTAGATAAGCGATCTACCCACCTAATCTTCAGCATTCTTCTGTAGCACATTTCAAAAGCCTCTATTTTCTTCCTGTATGAACAATTTGTCGTCCATATTTCACTACCATACAAACCAAAAATCGACAAAAATGCCATCAAAAAGGCTTCCTTACACTGCAATGAATACTATATTTAAAAAATTTCTCTTTTTCAAAAACGCTTTTCTTCTCATTATCATTCTGCATTTTATGTCCTATAAACCAGGGTTTTTGAACCTGTGGGTCGCGACCCCCCAAGGAGGGGATAAAGGGTGGTGCGTCGCAAAGTCTTGCTCTGGGAATCGCCAGTCACAGGAGCAATTAATACAAAAACGTATGCGTAAGTGAAATATATTTAACGTTAAAATTACGGAGTAGATGATAAATTCTTTCATAATACAGTGTGTTAACGATGAATAGACACAAAGCCTGAATACTGTTTTCAGGAACCAATCGATAGGTAGCGGAACATTATAAAATAAGTAATTCTGTAAAATAAAAAAAAAAGAACTCTACGCAGTGGGATCTTTCTTAATGAGAATAATCCGCTTCTAAGTCTTCCCTGAAATGCGAATCACTCGTTGAGCACAGTATATTTTTCTTTTGGAAATCACGTAAAAATAGAATGTTGTATTCCATTCAGTAAAATACATTAAAGAAACATTGTCCAACAATTTAAAAGAAATCTGTAGCAAATTAAAGAAGATTATATTTGTTTTCTTTGAGGTAACACAGTTTCGTTACGGTTCGTAAGAAAGGAGATGTCACCTACCTTAATTATTTGGAAGTGGGTCGCCACAATGTTTTTAATTGGAAGGGGGTAGGATATACGGAAAGTTTGAAAAACACTGCTCTGTACCATCATATGTTACTTTACTGCTCAAGTAACAATATTCATCTACCACCTTCATTTTTTCATTACCAAATCTAATTCCTTTAAAATGCATTCAATTGCTCTTGTTTTGTTCTTGATAACATTAATCTTAAACGCTCCTTACAACACACTGTCCATTCCGTTCAATTCCTCTTCCAGGTCCTTTTCTGTCTTTGACAAAATTACAATGTCATAAGAAAAACGGATTTTTTCCCCACCCTGAACTTTAATTTCCTCTCCAAATTTCTCCTTGCTTTCCTTCACAGTTTGCTCAGTGTGCAAATTGTATAACAATGAAGAAAGGCTACAACTCTGTCATACTCCCTTTACAACCAGTGCTTCCTTTTCATGGCCTTTGACTCTATTAACTGCTGTCTAGTTTTTCTACAGATTGTAAATAACCTTCCTTTCGCTTTATTTACCTCTGCTGACTTGAGAATCTGAAAGAGTGTATTCCAATTAAAAGTGTCACATTGATCATCTGGTGATTGTGCAGCTCTTGTATCTTCCGTGCTCGCTGAATTAGATTTATGATTAAATCCGCCTTAAGCAAGACATGTTGTATTGTTTTTATATCCGAACATGTTTCGGCACTTATTGTGCCATCTTCCGTGGGTTTTTGACTTTTATTTTATTACGTCATTCGCAGGATGTGCCTTTGCTTTGATTGAAGAATAACAAGTTTTCATATTGTAGCTGTGGTGTTGCTGCTTGCTTGTTTGTGGCGTGTTCTTAATGCTATATGATATTTAGTGCGCCTTTTTTTGTGAACTGGCACTGTTTATATCGCCATATAAACAGTGTCAGTTCACAATAAAAAGCGCCATGTGTGTGTGTGTGTGTGTGTGTGTGTGTGTGTGTGTGTGTGTATGTGTGTGTGTGTGTGTGTGTGTTTTGTCCCTAGTGTTAGTTGAAGTAGTTTGTAAGTCTAGGGACTGATGACCATAGCAGGTTGGTTCAATAGGGTTAAAAACATTTGAACATTTATTTCGAAAACGAGTAAAATAGTACCATCGGGACCTACTCGGAGTGAACATACGACAGCCGCCTGATCTGGTGTTATAATACTTTCCACGCCTACATCTACATCGATACTCCGCAAGTCACGGAGGGTACTTTGCGCACTACATTGAGACTTTCTTCTAACCCAGTCGCGTATGGTTCGCGGGAAAAAATGATTGCCAGTACGCCTTCGTGTGGACCCTAATTTCGCTAATTTTATTTTTGTGACCGCTTTCTCGAGATGTACGTAGAAGGGAGTAATATGGAGTAATATACTGGTTGACTCATCATGAAACGTACGCTCTCGGAACTTTGACAGAAGTCCGTACCGCGATACAGAACGTCTCTCTTCCAGCGTCTGCCATGGAGTTGGACTGATGACCCCGCGTTAAGTCCCATAAGCTTTACAAACATTTTTCTTTTAAATCTGGAGGTGTTAGAAAGAAGAATATTAAGGAAAATCATGGGTCCAATCCAAGTTGAAACGGGAGAAACAATGAAATCTACCATAAGGTGGAGAAAATCTCAAAGACCATGAAAAAGAGGAGGTTATTATTTCTAGGACGCCTGAACAGTATGTACAAAACCAGACCATCCAAAACGATATTCGACTACCTGTGGAAAAAGGAGACGACAACGACATGGTTTAAGGAAGTTCCTAAAGATCTGGAAACGTTCAATATTTAGGAAGTTGAGATCGCAAATAGGGACAGAGTTAAATAATATTGATGATAATCCATCGCCCTGTCACACACCTGTCTTGATTTCAACTGGTTGGGACTATAGTCCAATAAACATCACTTTGGAAATTGTTCTTTTTAAAGTCTCTCTCTTGTTTTTGACCCGAAATTGATTGATGATCCTATCGAGGGTTTGTCTATCCAGCGAGTCAAAGGCATTTTCTAAGTCAATGAAGGAAACTCCTATATTTTTGCCGTTCAGTATTCTACGTCAGATTATTGATTTCAAATTAAAAATTTGTTCGGCACACGAGCGGCCTTTCCGGTACCCACCCTGGTATTCTCCAAGTTGTTTATCTAAGATTTCTTCTGTTCTATTTAGCGGTATCGTTGAGAGGATTTTGTAGGTGACTGGGCGTAGTGACACACCGCTGTAGTCGGTTACATCTAGTTTATCATCTTTTTCGGGGAGCGGGTCGATCAGTGCCGTTTTTATCTGGCAATTTTTTTTTGTTTTGGACCGTGATTCAAAATTTGGAAGGATTTCAAGTCGAAAGAACTAAGAAAACTGGCAGAGTCTGGACGGATGAACAGAAGCAACACCACAGGCGTCCCTATGAAGGACTACTGGATAAAGAGGAAACTTCAGGCAAAGAAGCGTAGCGTGATCCTGAATGGTTTATTCGTAAATAATGAGGAAACAAAAGAAAGGATCTTTCTTTCTATGCAAACGCAGAACTTCACACTTCTCGACTTCTCGATAGCCGGCCGCGGTGGCCGAGGGAACTAGGGCGCTCCTGTCACGGTCTGCACGGCCACTACGGTCAGGGATTCGAATCCCCCCTCGGGCATGGATATTTGTGCCGTCCTAGTTCGTAAGTAGTTCATAAGTAGTTTTTAAGTTTAGGGACTGATGACCCCGTAGTTAAGTCCCATAGACTATACAAACATTTGAACATTTGAACTTCTCGATAAATCACAGCATCATCCGCAAAAGCCTCACGGAACTTTCAAAAAATCAAATGTTTGTTAAGCTTAAGGGACTTAACTGCTGGGTCATCAGTCCCTAAACGTACAAACTACTTATAACTAACTTATACTAAAGACGACACAAACATCCATGCCCGAGGTGGGATCCGAACCCCCGAACGCAGCGGCCGTGCAGACCGTGACTCGCACGCCGCAAACAGCTCGGACACTGCGGCCGGCATGGAACTTTCAAGCGATTGTATTCTAGTCGACACGGTACAAGACAGTACGCAAGAAGCAGAAATAGTAAGGCACGTAGACGTTGACACACATTCAGGCGATAAGGCGGAGGCGGAGAGAAGAGTATAAGAAAGGGGATGCTGGCCGGAGACAAAGGCGGCAGATTTGCGCCGATAGCCGAGAGGCGTGGGCTGCTGGCAGCGCGCGCGGCGGGCGGGAGGTCAGCGCGGGCATCCGGGAGCGCGGATCCGGGTTCGACGCCGGGCAGCGGCAGCGGCAGACGCTCGGCTGGCCGCGGTAATGAATGGCCGGCCGCCTATATAGTCGCGTCGCGTCGCTTGCTGCTGGCTGCTGGCTGCGCCTGCGGGCGTTGCCCCGGGCGACGAGAACTGCCTTGGCTGTCGCGACCGACGCTCGCTCTCCTCTCCCGTCCGTGCTGTCTACTTGCGACGACTGGAAACGTGGATGGCCAAGTGGAGAATCCGACCTAATCATAACAAGACACAACTGATACTATTCCGACATAGACACCTCACCAAAAAACGACAACAACTGGCAGATGACATACAACTGACACTTTGGAACACCCCACTGAGAGTAACGAATGCGACACGATACCTCGGAGTATTCCTAGACCAATACTTGAACTGGAAGACACACGTAACCTACTTACTTAACAAAGTTAGAAAAAGACAAAACCTGATAAGACTCGTACAAGGACGACTACACGGATGTGACGACCAAACAGCCATCCACACATACAAAACATATATCAGACCCGTACTGGAATACGCTGTGCAGGCCGCGGTGACCGAGGAGACTGAGGCGCTCCAGTCACGGTCTGCACGGCCACTACGGTCGGGGGTGGGCATGGATATTTGTGCCGTCCTTAGTTGTAAGTAGTTCATAAGTGGTTTGTAAGTTTAGGGACTGATGACCCCGTAGTTAAGTCCCATAAGCTTTACAAACATTTGAAAATTTGAATTTCAATTCGCTGCAGCCCCATTGGGAGGACTCCATGCATCAGTAGCCGAAAGACTGTACTCGACAGAAAGACGACTCTTACGTAGCATTGCAAAACTCCCAAGACTAACACCAAGTGACGACGTCTACGAGATATGTAGAGTTGAACCACTACAAGACAGACTAACCAAGCTGAGAGCAAGGTACGGACGACATATACTGACCAAACGAGCTGACGTGGAAGACCTACTAACGATACGACCGAGACTTACGAGAAGACCAAAATTCAAATACATACAACCAGCGCGTACAGGGGCCCAAAACACCTCCTCGGAATTCCCAGAGCTACTATGGAACCCATGACTGGAAATCTCCCCACACCACATCACCTCACCAAACGTCAAAACAGACACAACCAATAGCCCCTACACACATGCACGCGCGCACACACTCTTATATATACACATAAATTACAAATACTAACAACACCCACCAATTGCTGTTGAATCTTCCGGGTTACGTGGTTGTGGTCGAAGAAACGTATCTGCTCCTGACGTTTCGTCCAGAGCTGCGCTGGACATCCTCAGAGATGCTACTGGTAGCGGATGTCCAGCGCAGCTCTGGACGAAACGTCAGGAGCAGATATGTTTCTTCGACCACGACCACATAACCCGGAAGATTCAACAGCAATTATTTCAACCGGTCGTGAAAGCCTTCACTGCAACACCCACCAACCCACTCTCCACTAATACCTCTCTTCTCTCTTGGAATCCTGCAATCTTTTATAACTTTCTTCTCCAATTTATTTTATCTTGTCAAAATTAATTAATAATTAGAAATAAAAATAAAATAAAATAAATAAATAAATAAATAAAAATAAAGGAAAGTTTGTATATTTATATTATTTTTTTATATTGTAGTAGCTATTATTTGTAAATCAGACGATATAAGAGCAATGCTCAAATTGAAAATTGTTAAAAGTAAAATAATGCAAATGATAATATTGTATAAATCATTATAATATAAGATACTTGCACCAATGCAAAATATGTGAAAATAAAAAAATATATGACCTGTAACACCCTTGGCTGAAAAGGGCAAAGCTGGCCCTCAAACAGCCCGCTCCACCCCCTCGGGGTGGATAATGAAAAGTGCAAAAAAAAAAAAAAAAAAAAAAAAAAAAGTCTTTGCTGTGTCGTGTTTACACGCGCCCTGCCGCCCGGCGACGCTAGCAGCTACTGCACTGTTGACCGCAACAGATCAGTCCCGTTTTTATGAAAGGTCGTCAGACACATGCAGACCAATCACACTTCTCCAATAAGTCCCTATTACGTGTTGGTCTTTCTCGTCTCACCAAGGAGATCCTCCAGGTCTCGGAAATTCAGTTTGGGATGAGACTTCGCCGGCCGCAGTGGCGGAGGGGACTGCGGCGCGCCAGTCACGGTCTGCACGGCCACAACGGTCGGGGGTTCGAATCCCCTCCTCGGGCATGGGTATTTGTGCCGTCCTTAGGGTTAGCTAGTTCATAAGTAGTTGGTAAGTTTAGGGACTGATGACCCCGTAGGTAAGTCCCATAAGCTATAAAAACATTTGAACATTTTGGTGAGATTAAATACAATGAAAGAATCCCTGAGACGGATTTACGTCTCAAATATGTCAAAGACATTATTGATAGAGCTTCAGCTCTATCAATAATCTCTTTGACATATTTGAGACGTAAATCCGTCTCAGGGATTCTTTCATTGTATTTAATTGATATTTATATCACCATAACAGGATTGTTCCACCATGTCCATTGCTGAGGTGCTATTCCGCTGCATGGAGAGCCCTGGCAGTAGTGGCAATTATCTTTGGAACAAAGAAGCTGAATTAAAGTTTGTGTTGTGGAGGGAAATCGTACATAGACTATTCCGAGGCGCCTTAATCGTTAGTGGTGTGGTAGTCTAACGATTCAGTCGGCATTTAGCCGTGGTCGTGAGCGGGTCGGCTCGGCTTGCCGAGTTGCTCCGCTAGCGCGTGTTTGTTTACTTCCGCGTCGCGTCGAGCCGTAGCGTATTAAGTCTTGTGTCCGTCTTCCGCGAACAACATGGCGCATACATATCGCCGAGCGACCCTTAAAGTTTCATTTCTTGCCGATCACGTGCGACCCCGTGCTCATGAAGTTGAAACGTTCATACGAGAAGATATTCGTTTAGATCCTCGTGATGTTGTTGGTATCCACTTTTCGATCACGAGCAGTGTCGTTTATATTAAAATGACGAATGCCGAGGTGTGTCAGGACGTTATTCGCAGACATGCCAATGGTCTTAAGTTCAAATATTCTGATGGACACGTAGGAGAGGTGTCACTCGAACTTGCAGAGTACGGTCTTCGTACGATTCGAGTATTTGAACTTCCTTTTGAACTCCCACAGGAAGTCGTCGTCTCGGCTTTCGAACCATATGGTAAAGTTGTCGGTTACCTAGAAGAAAAATGGCAAACCTTCAGCACATACCGTGTTCTCAATGGTGTGCGACAGGTAAAAATTGAATTAAAGAAACACGTGCCGTCGTACTTAACAATTGGTGGAGTGCGAGCCATAATTATGTACGATGGTCAACCCCGATCTTGTTCCGGCTGCGGCCAGGAAGGCCACGTCAGATCAGAATGCATGCAACGGCGCATTGTACAGACGCCGATCGGAGAAGAAGTATCCCCAGCTGTGACCACACCACTCCCTGTCACCTATGCCAAAGTCGTCCATGATGCGGGTGCTACTTCTCAAGTAATTTCTGATCTGTCAACGACATCCACACGGGATACGGCAGATACCGAAGAGAAAACTTCCTCAACGCCGCCAATGTCAGATCTTGCACAGTCGACTCTTCCGAGTACAGTGGACACTCCTGTGGCTCCGATGCAAGTTGATCCGGGAGTTGTGCCTACCTCTGCCTTCCTAGAGACTGGTCCGGTGACTGATGACAGCCGCCCATCGTCGGATTCTGAACAACACGTTCGTAAACAACGATCGCCAAGGAGGAGGAAGAAACGCAGCCGTATTTCTTCTGATGACTCTCCTTTTAGAATGGATACCAGAAATGCTGATGAGGAAGACATCGAGCAGCTGACCGATGGAAGAATGTCTGATGCAGATGGCGCGCCCCAGGCGCTTTCCATGTACGCTCCCTCGTCCGTACAGCAGCTGACTCCAGCACAGGTGGCTGATGACGTACATCACTCCGAGGCAATGAGAGACCCCTGTCATCAACCGGCCGATGCATATGGCAGCTGTCTTTCCACCGCCTCTGCATCCTGGGCAGAAGATACAGAGATAGAGACGATGGGAGTGGATGGTGCTGCTAATGGGGCATCCCCGTCAGCTGCACCTGCCACTGAACATTCCCTGTAATGGCCACTGCTTCAGCAATCCCAGATGGTCAGCAACGCGTGTCTGCAGAAGGCGAAGCCCGTCCTGTACCATCCAGAACACCTTGTCAGCATTATCGTATTGCCACGATTAACGTCGCCACCATTCGTGCCCAACACAAACTGGAGCTACTCCGCGATATGATTTATGGTGCAGATATTGACATCGCACTACTTCAGGAAGTGCACGTCGCCGATTTTTCCGCGCCATATGGGTTCACGACTTATATCTCACATGCCTCGGACAACGGTAGTGGTGTGGCTATCATACTTCGCGACGGTCTCTCAGCTGAAGATGTTATGTACCTCCCCAACGCCAGAGGTATGGCTCTCACACTCTTTGGTGTACGCATTGTGAATGTATATGCACCATCAGGTTCCAGCCACCGCCAGGAACGAAATACTTTCTTCGCAGAAGAGGTTACGCCACTATTTTTAGGGCCACATGCTGATATGGTACTAGGTGGTGACTTCAACTCTACGCAGCGACCTCAGGACCAATTACCACACCACTCACCGTGCGCGGCTCTTGAACCTATCCTCAATCGCCTATCACTTATCGACACATGGCGCCACGTCCACGGTGATCGTCTGGGTTTTACCTATTACACCGCACATTCCTCGAGCCGACTGGATCGCATTTACATCTCGCGACCCCTAATAGGGGGAACTCGACAGGCAGAAATATGGCCTGTTGCTTTCTCCGATCATGAGGCTTATTTTTGTGATGTAGTTCTCAGTCGGCAGGCTGTGTGGCACGGAAGAGGATTATGGAAATTGAACGTAGCACTTCTTGCTTCGCCAGAATGTCGTCGGATAGTAGAAGACACATGGACCACATGTCAACGTCGCCTACAAATGTATCCGTCAACCACATCTTGGTGGGTCCAGTGTGCAAAACCCGCTATCCGCAAAACTCTGATGCGATATGGTAAAAATGTTGCAAATTGGAGAAAAAGCACGATGGACTTTTACTACAGGATCCTACGGGACTGTTCATTGATGCCTATCTCCCCAGAGCGCCAGATAATGATGAAACGTGCTAAAGCCCAGATATCTATTCTCATGCGAAGGCATTTGGACGGACTGGTAGTACGATCTCTTAGTACTGATAGTATGCCTGACGAACACCCATCGATGTACCATATACTCAAGGACCGACGATATCGACGGAGGAAGTTGATTTATGCCCTAACGGACGAGCAAGGGAGACGATACGATACACAGTCTACCATCGGACATGCGCTTTATACTCACTACCAACAGCTCTATGCAGAAGTTCCACATTCGTCAGAGCTGATTGAGGAAGTATCACATCTCACCTTCGGTGCTGTTCCAGGAGATGAGGCAATGGAACTGGTTGCGGACGTAACTTCTGATGAAGTCCTCAATTCGATACGGGCAGGATCCGTTAATCGCTCCCCAGGACCTGACGGTCTTCCGCTTGAATTTTATCGTACGTTCTGCAATCTTCTTATACCCACCTTCACTTCCATTTGTCAAGAGCTGATGTCTCCAGAGGTGAGCATTCCAGATGCCTTTACGGAAGGGATCATTGTTCCTGTCCACAAGCCCCATGGCGGGATCGGCATCAGCGATTATCGCCCCATCACGCTCCTTAACAGTGATATGAAGATCTTCACTCGCCTTTTGGCCGCGCGCCTCAAACGCACTGCTCGATATGTCGTGTCGTCAGACCAAGCATCCTTGGGAGGAGACAATAATATCCGTACCGCTTTATGTCGATACAGGGATATGATCGCCGTGGCACGGGCACAACGCCTCTCTGGTGCACTTGCGTCGTTGGATTTCAGCCAGGCTTTTGATCGAGTAGATCATTCCTTTCTTACGACTGTCCTACGTCATATGGGATTCCCAGACGTGATAATTACGGTGGTGATGCGCCTACTGAGGGGTGCTTCATCCAGAGTCCTTTACAATGGCAGACTAACCCCACCGATCGTAATTGGTCGCTCTATACGACAGGGTTGCCCGCTTTCGGCGCTCCTGTATGCCTTCGCCTTGGAACCCTTGCTTTGTGGCCTTCGGCAACGTTTGATGGGGTTACCCATTGATGGCTACCGATTCTGTTGTACAGCCTATGCTGACGATTTAGTCATCTATATACGTGATGTTGATGAAGTCCGGGCAGCCTTGACGTGGATCGCGACATATGGCGAGGCTTCGGGTAGCTTTCTCAATGTCCGTAAGTCGCACGCTATGTTTATCGGCACAGGTTTCGCTGCTGGGTGCACTGCGCCCCTCGTCACCCAAGATACCATCCGCTGTTTAGGCATTGACTTTTCTGCTGATCTCCGGCGTTCGGCTGCTTCCAACTGCCGACGTCTACTTCAGCAAATGAGGGCTGGTCTTATTGATCATCGGCTAAGATCCCTGGATATTCTTCAGCGAGTCCGATATGTCAATGTCTATATCGCATCCCGCGTTCCCCATGTCGCACAGGTTTTCCCCTTTCCACTTACCATTGCCCATCGAATGTTAGCAGCGATGGCCTCATTCGTCAGCAATGGCTTGTTGTTCAAAGTTAATTATGAATCGCTCACCCTTCCCCGCGACCGTGGTGGGCTCGGTCTGTATCATGTACCGGATAGAGCTCGTGCCCTCTTTATTAGCTCCCAGATGACGATATGGACACGTTGCCCGACGAACCTTACTGGTCTTCTATTGTCGACTTATACGCCGGCCTCACTGTCAGCTCCGGTCATGCTGTCGGTTATTCCAGTTCCTTTCCATTATATCAGATATTTTATTCTCGAGCTTAGTTATCTCCACCTCAACTTGTCCAACCCGTACTTACGCAAAACTAAAGCTGTCTACGATGTTCTACAAAGAAGTCTACCATCAAACCCAATTGAACAAAAATTTCCCCATTTTGACTGGCGCTCCATCTGGCGTTCTATATCTGCTTCTTTTCTTGATTCTGATGTACAGTCGGTCTGGTACCTTACTGTCAATCGTAAGCATGTTTGCAGATTTCGCCTTCATCGCATCCACCTCGCCGAATCACCTCTCTGTCCCAGGTGTGGGGTGGCTGACACTGACGAACATCGTTTTGTTTGCGGTACTGCTGCTGACGTTTGGCAACTGATTCGCCGTATTATAGCTTTCCTCACGAGAACTATTCCAGAGAGTGTTACTCCTCCCTCGTTCTTATTTCCGGACCGAGTGTATTTTCCAAAGGCTAAGACCAATGCGGTGAATTGGATTCGCGGGCATGCCATACATTATCTTTTTGGACACAACGCAAAATCGAAATTTGATTTTTGGACTTATCTCACGGATCGCCATTACAGAGTTGTACGACATCCTAAATACAGACAATACTTTTCCAACTTCCTTGGGAGTACTTTCAACGACCCTCCCCGCAGCTGGAATGTGTTCAGTCAATAGAGAAGAATTTTAAATGTTTGAACTGCTGCCCTCCTTGAACTGTTCAACGGAATGCACATTCTACGAGAAGCCGTGACTGAACTTACTAGCCGCAGGGAAACGAGATCTTCTGAACTATACAACGAATATCAAGATCTATTAAATAAAAATAAATAAATAAAAATAATGAAATAAAATCATAGTAATGTGAATAAAGAGAATTTATTTGTTTGTCTCCTACACATTCCCCTTCCTTTTCTTTCTTTTTGTTTCCTTATATAGTTAGTCTCCAGGGGTAGTTTTAGTTAGGCGCCAACGCCTGAAGAGGTTGAGGTTCTCCTTTTTTTTTTTTTATTAGGGTCAAAGTGGCGGTGGCACTTTAGTTTCCTTTCCTTTTGTGGTCCCTTCCCCCCCCCCCCCCCCAAAAAAAGGGGGTCTAAGAGAAAAAAAAAAAAAAAAAACGGAGACTGAATTAAAAAAAAAGTAAGCAAAAAAAAAAAAAAAATAAAAATAAAAAAAAACGATTAAGACGTCTGCCTAGTAAGCATGGAGGTCCGGGTTCGATTCCCGGCCGCGCCACAAATTTTAATTCAATGCTTCAGCTCTATCAATTTTGGTGAGACTTCCTTCCCGTGTTAGCAGTATACGTCAAGGGAGTCCACTCACACAATTTTCCAAGTGCACTATAAAGAAAATTTCAAGAAACAGGGTCGAAAGTTCAAAGCGCAGCACATATACAGGGTGGTCCATTGATAGTGACCGGTCCAAATATCTTACGAAATAAGCATCAAACGAAAAATAAAATAAACTACACAGAACATAACTTTTCTAGCTTGAAGGAGCAGAACAGCTTGCTGCAGTGGCCGAGCGATCTGCGGCGTGCCAGTCACGGTCTGCACAGCCGCTGCGATCGAGGGTTCGAATCCCCCCTCGGGCATGGATGTTTGTGCCGTTTTTAGTATAAACTAGTTCATAAGTAGTTTGCAAGTTTAGGGACTGATAACACCGTAGTTAAGTCCCATAAACTCTACAAACATATGAACTTTTTCTTTCTTTCCTTTTTTGAGGAGAACACATAGTGTTACGGTTGGCCCGCTAGATGTCGTTGCCATAGGTCAAGCGGATATCAACTGCATTTAAAAAAAAAAAAAAAATAGATACCCCATTTTATTACTTATTCGTCTAGTACGTAAATAAATATGAATGTCTTATTTAGAACACTTTTGTCGTTTTGTGATAGATGTAATATTCACAAACATATTGCTCACAATGTTAAACGAACAGTGGGTAAGAGGTAGGTTTTTGAATTAAAACGCAGAACGTAGGCACGTTTGAACTTTATTTCTGTTGTTACGAGGTGATATATGTACTTTTGTGAAATTATCATACATTATGAGAACGCATGCTATTACTGCGTGATTACCTGCAAATACCTCATGACTTCAATAAATGCTCAAAATGACGTCCTTCAACTTCAATGCATTTGGCAATACGCGTAATTAAATTCCTCTCAACAGCCAGTAGTTCGCCTTCAGTAATGTTCTCACATGCATTGACAATGCGCTGTCGCATGCTTTCAGGTGTTGTCGGTGAATCACGATAGCAAATATCGTTCAATTTTCCCCACAGAAAGAAATCCGGGGATGTAAGATCTGTGGAACGTGCGTCTACGACCAATCCATCTGTCATTAAATATTCCATTTAAGACCGCTTCGCCGGCCGCGGTGGCCGAGGGGACTGCGGCGCGTCAGTCACGGTCTACACGGCCACTACGGTCGAGGGTTCGAATCCCCCCTCCGGCATGGATATTTGTGGCGTCCTTAGTGATAGCTAGTTCATAAGAAAGTTTGTAAGTTAAGGACTGATGACTCCGTAGTTAAGTCCCATAAGCTATACAAACATTTGATTTTTAAGACCGCTTCAACTGCACGCGAGCCATGTTCCGGATATCCATCATGTTGAAAGTACATCGCCATTCTGACGTGTAGTAAAATCGGTAGAACATTATGTAAGAAATCGGTATACATTGCACCATTTAATTTGCCATCGATAAAATTGGGGGACAGTTATCCTCACTCCCATAATTCCGCACCATACATTAACCCGCCAAGGTCGCTGATGTTCAACTTGTCGCAGCCATCGAGGATTTTCCGTTGCCCAATAGTGCATATTATACCGGCTTACGTTACCTCTGTTTCTGAATGACGCTTCTTCATTAAACAGAACGCGTGAAAAAAAAATCTGTTATCGTCCCGTAATTTATTTTGTGCCCAGTGGGAAAACTGTACACGACGTTCAAAATCTTCGACATGCAAAACCTGGTGTATAGAAATAAGGTACAGGTGAAATTTATTTTGATGTAGAGTTCTCAACACCAAAGTTTCTGACATTTCCGATTCTCGCTCAATTTGACTGCTACTGATGTCCGGATTAGCCTCAACTGCAGCTAAAACACTTACTTGGGCATCACCATTTGTTGCAGGTCGTGGTTGACGTTTCACTGGGGGCTGAACACTTCCTGTCTCTTTAAATAATGTATCTATCCGACGAAAGGTCCAGACACTTGGGTGACGTCTTCCAGGATAACGATAACATAAATAGCACAGGCCCATTGGGCATTTTGATCACAATAGCCGTACATAAATACCATATCGACCTTTCCTGCAGTTGGTATATGGTGCATATTAACACGAGTAATGTATCAGAAAGCAAATACCATCCGCACTGGAGAAGTAATACGCGATACCACGTACTTATATGTTTGTGACTATTACAGCGCCATCTATCAGAAAGTGAAAAAGTGTTCTAAAATGAAACATTCATACTTATTTACGTACTAGACGAATATGTAATAAGAATGGGGGGTACCTATTGAAAAAAAGCAGTTGATATCCGTTTGACCTAGGGCAGCACCATCTAGCGGGCCAACCATAGCGCTACTTGTTTTCCCCCTCCAAGCTAGAAAAGTTTTGTTCTTTGTAGTTTTTTTTCGATTGATGCTTATTTCGTGAGATATTTGGCTCGGTCACTATCAATGGACCACCCTATATACGAGGGTTGGAACTTAAATCGTCGCAACTACTTCTTTATAACCGATTACATGTTTACACCTGTTACTGTCCATCAAAGTAGTCATCAAAGGTGTGTAGAATCCGTTGCCAGCGATGTGGAAAGCGTTATGGTGCGAATGGCGCGGTCTACTGCCTGGAACAGTTCTGAAGCAAATGCCACAAAGTGGTTCAAATTTTTGTTAAGCTTATGGAACTTAACTGCGGAGTGATCAGTCCCTAAAGTTACAAACTGCTTATAAACTAACTTATAGCCGAGGGGACTGCGGCGCGCCAGTCACGGTCTGCACGGCCACTACGGTCGGGGGTTCGAATCCCCCCTCGGGCATGGATATTTGTGTCGTCCTTAGTATTAGCTGGTTCATAAGTAGTTTGTAAGTTTAGGGACTGATGACCCCGTAGTTAAGTCCCATAAGCTGTACAAACATTTCAACATTTTTTGAACTAACTTATACTAAAGCCAGCACAAACATCCATGCCATAGGGGGATTCGATCCTCCGACGGGGAACGGCCTCGCACATCAAAGCATAGCGCCTCAATGCGCTCGGCTACTCCGCCGGGGCACGAAGTGGTTCTTTCATCTTCGGAATCAAATCGACGTCACAAGAACATTAGTTCTTTTTTTTTTTCTTTTTTTAATCTATCGAATAAAAATGTTCATGTTTGTAGAGCTTAAGGGACTTAACTACGGGGTCATCAGTCCCTAAACTTACAAACTACTTATAAACTACCCTATACTGAAGACAGCACAATCATTTATATCCGAGAGGGATTCGAACCCCCGACGGGGAACGGCCTCGCGCATCGTTGTATAGCACTTCAATGCGCTCGGCCGCTCCGCCGCGGCTTGGACTGAACTGCTGGGTTAGTCCGTAGCTTACAAACTAGTTAAATTAAGGTAAACTAACCTAAGGACAACACACACACCCATGCCCCACGGGGGACTCGAACCTCCGACGGCGAACGACCGCGCGCATGCAGCACGGCGCCCCTGTACGCACGGCTAATCCGCCGCGGCAAGGGCTTAAGCCCAGGGAGTATGGTGGATGGTACAGTACTTCCCAATCCCATAGACCAAACGCAGCGGCCATAGCTTGCGCTGTATACGCCCGCGCATTTTCGTGCAAAATGATGAGTTGCGCAGAATGTGTTGCCCCTTCCTCAAGACCTTGATTACACTGTCATGCTTGAGCCAATTGCTTTGTTCCCATTTCGAAAACATAACGACTCCGTTACGTTAGACCGCTAGCTCACAAGTGACTGTTTTTCCCTCGATTGTGCGCAGGCCGGTGGCGTGGGATGGGCGAGTCCATTTGTTCGGAAGGGGAGGTAGGTATTTCAACAACGTGTGCTATCAGCAACAATGGTAGATTGCAATGCATTGTGTCTCCACAGCAGTGTTGTCACTATTTAAGTTCCAACCATCGTATGTCATACACTAGTCGTTGAGGGATGTATAGTAGTGTGGCGTAATAGCTCAGACATTAGTGTCTCTTGCTGCATGCAGATGCTCAGGATTCGATTCTATGGTACGCGTTTTATGAGTAAACAAAGAATATTTGTAATTTTTTTCACAGCTTACAATATTGCCTAATGTTGTAATAACATTGTAATGATAATAGTAATTAACCCTTAAATCTAACTACATTATTTTGTAAAATGCATTTGACATAATTCTATTTTTCAATTATGAGAAAAATGTCGAGTTGCACCGTGGTTTGGAATACTCGTTTAATTGTGGGTCGCCGGCGGCGGTGGCCGAGGGGACTGAGGCGCTCCAGCCACGGTCTGCACGGCCACTACGGTCGGGGGTTCGAATCCCCCTTCGGGCATGGATATTTGTGCCGTCCTTAGTCTTAGTTCATAAGTAGTTAGTAAGTTTAGGGACTGATGACCCCGTAGTTAAGTCCCATAAGCTATACAAACATTAATTGTGGGTCCCCCTATAACTGACTAGGTAAGTCAGTTCGAAGGTTGCTGTAGGCAACGGCATACCTCCTCCAATCAATCAGGAGGCTTAGTAAAGCATTGTGGCGTTCGAACAAATCGTCGCATTGTTGACTGCTTTACGCTAAAAAAAAAAAAAAAAAAAAAAAAAAAAAAAAAAAAAAAAAAACGTAATTTTTATTACCTGCATCCGTCATTCCATAAATAAAGTTCTTTGTGATGAAACATATTATTTTACATCATTAATTTTTATTTAAAAATTAAATTAATTTCTAAGACAAATAATGAAAATAAAATGTTTCTCACAAGTAGTATCGAATCGGCGTGACAGTCATGCGCGCTAGTGCCTGAAGTATGTCGCCATACTACTAGAGAAAACCCATTCACTAGTATATAACCTGTATGTTCGCTGCGCTCACAACTTTAGAGCCCTTTTCTCTCGGAATTTTCTGGATAGTGCCCTTTAAAAAACCCTTGAGGTCTATTACTGACATGTGAAGTCTTGCCCCAAAGTGAATTTCCGAGGCTGAAATGAGTCCTTGTCAGCTGACTACTCCAGACGGGTGTGTCTACTCGGGCGCCCCTTGCGTGTTATTCCCGTACTGTCTCTCGTCTGTGTTGTGTAGACGTTAGCACCAAAATTGTACAGCTGTCTGCTGTGTCGTTTCGCATTTCAATAATGATGTGAGATTACGATGGCACTTTTTACCTATGAGCCGTAAAATTATTGAGTTTATTAATGACGAAAAGGTAATACAGAGTTGATGTCATGTAGTATATTTTCTGCACAATTGAGAACCTAGAGAAAGTAGGAAATATGTCATCTAAACATTTCGAAACGTATATTTATTTTTTGAAAAAAATTTATACGTCAAACAATATCTAAAATGCATTAAAAAGCGTCTATTTAATGTTCATATCTTTGTTTTCTTTCCAACGGTCACATAAAAGTCGAAAATATTTTTTCCCTCAAATAATTCCGACACTTTCTTTTCTTAAATAATTTCACTAAAACACGTTTATAGAGGGTGAAGCGAAATTCGTGCACTCGGGCTCCGCAGTGCGATTCCTCAAATGGCAGCAATAACGTCACAAAATTTCTTTCTGCGCATTTTTCCTGCCTGAGATGGGTATGTATCCCATTAGTCAGTATGTTTCAGAATAACACAATTATACCGTCAAACTTCTAACGGATGTACAAGGCATCTTGAGGAACAAAATGGCCATAGAAAGCCAAGCCCGGAAACGTCATCGAACGATGCTACATAGCGTCGAAGTTGCTGGAGACGATGTCTAGCGGCAGGCACCGGTGCCTATAACTTGGACTCTCGGTAGCGTCATTGAACGGGGTTTCCGGGCATTGGTTTCTATGATCAGTTTGTTCCTCAAGACGCCTTCTACATTCCCTAGATGTTTGTTGGTGTATTTCTGAAACACAGTGACGTATGAAACTCACACCCATCTCAGTCTTCGACGTCCTGCCGGAAATATGCACAGGGAGAAATTTTCCAAGAGACCTGTGATGAGGAAACGTGTTGCGAAGCCCGAGTGCGCGAATTCCCTTCACCCTATGCATTTACGTTCCTATTAATGCATAGTGTACGTTTCTTCCCCGTAAAATTTAAATATCTTGTTGTTTGCAGATATTTCGTCTGTTTCGTAGGACAACGCTGCAAGAAAAAAAATCGCACAGCGTGTTTAAAACAAGGAACACATTACGGACAGACAGACAGACATACATACATCCCAAAATCGCCGTTATTTTTGCAAATATCTTTGAAACGCTATGAGATATGAAAAAAATAAAAAAAATAAAAATAAAAAAAATCGCAAGAGAGCAAAGTTGTAGAGAATTTTCTCCTCTACAAATTCGGTTATTCAATTTCCGTGTCAGATGAATAGTTAAGCCGTTATTTTCATTTAAATTTCGAGCTGTCAAAAGACGATCGCAAAGGCCCACTTTTAGTGTTACTACCGTAACGTAAAGTGGGCCAAGTGATGAAAACACAAAGCACACACATCAGAACAAGGTTAAAGAAGATGCGTAAGCGTTTCTATAATATGAATGAGCTTGACCAGAATAGTAGACAAATGCTCTGCTCCTGCGCATGCGCATTATGCAGCACACTCGGATATTTAGAACTCCATATTCGGCACAGCCTATATATCAGTGTGCGTCGCGACCCCCGAGGGGGTCGTAGAGTCTCGGTCGAAGGTCGCCGTCAGAGGAGGAAGTAGTTACACCTTGAAACGACCACACCAATACATGTCTGAATAATTCGGGTTCCGTAATGCAGAAACATAGGCCTAAGTAAAATTTATTTTATGTTAAAAGTTTCTAATTCATTGTTTAATTCTGAATTAAATAGAACGTAGATTGTTTTGTTATAAATATATTGTGTTAACGATGAATAAACTCTAACCCTCAAAACTTTTCCGGAACCAATCGATAGGTAAATGAACGAAATGCAATAATTAAATCTAAGAAATTCGGAAAAGTATCGACTTTCTCACTGTCTACACAGTGGAAGATTTCGTGATTAGCACAATTCGGTTCAAACTTATGCCTGAAATTCGAAACACTACTTGTCCAAAATTTATATTTCTGTCGGGGAAAAAGGTAAAAGTAAGTAAAATGCCTTCTATTTCGAAAAATTCACAGGAAAGTTGTATCAACAGAAAAAAATTAAATTCGTCGCATTTGAGACTCCCAAATAGTTTTGTTAGGTTGACGTGTGTAGGTTTCTCCGCAATATTTATCCTTGGAAGGCTGTCGTCGGAATATTTTTACTTCACATTCGAAAAACACTGCTACAGATCATTGACGTCATAGACGCGTTCGCGTTGGGATTGGCTGTTCATTTAGACGCAGGTAGGAAAGGAGCACGCACTTCCAGTTTGTAATTTTCACCACGAAGTAGGTCGCGTAAAACGAGTTTCAGAGGTCTGCTAATTGGGGATTTTGCGCGCTCGTACTCGCTAGAGTGCGCCGCGCCCGGGCTGCGCTTGTACGGGTATTGATGACGGGAGCGGGCTGGCTGAACAGTCTGGAACAGTCACGAAATTCCACAGGGGAAAAAGTGAGTCCTTTTGACAACTGAAGCGATGCTAGCGTTGCCACTATGCAATTGCAGAAGTTGCTCGTTTCAATTCTGGTACTTTCGTACTGAACACTAAGTGCGGCAGTTAATTTTCTAATATAATAAACTAATATCACATCTCCTTTTAATTATAGTGTCAGTGCAGTGTAATGCATACAGCTGACAACAGAAAAGTCGTAATAGTTAAGTCGAAAAACGTTTAAGGCCAGAAATAAACTCTGGACAAGACAAATAAAGTATCGTAAGTGACATTTCCCTAATTTTAAAGGAGACCAAAAAGAAGCTGTTGAGAATCGGGTTTTCCTACCTGTAAAGCAAATCAAGTACACAGATATGAAGAGCCGGGTTGGAATGCTCTCTATATATTTTACCTCTCAGAAATATACTTCTGAAGCCGTCTTTATCACACACAAACAGTAGTTTATGTACAAGAAGGCGTGACAAACAAGCCACGACTAATGAACCTTCAAAATCGTAATTTTTGGACTAACAAGGAGTCTACATGGGTATCGGATTTTAGAATTTCTTTATATTTATGGTACTTGAAGTTCAGAACTTAAATAACAATCAGCCAAAGCTATTCGAAGCAACTCTCAAAAATTTTCGAGAAAATCGACTTTGAAGTTTTGCATGTACACGTAAGTACTAATAATAAAAACAGTAAAGCAAGTCTCAGTGTAACTCATGTGGTAGCGTTCTGCCCTCACATCCATAGAGTCGGTGGTTTAAGTCCTCATATGACACATATTTTTCCGTTGTTTTCGAATTCCGTTATATAAAACATTATGGATCTTTATTTCCATGTGTTGTGTCAGTTTTTGTTTATGTGTCTATAAATGAACTGAACAGCTTGTCGTCACCAAAAACAGTGGTTGAGTAGGTTAGCTGCTTTGGAAAGCCATTAGTAGCTATGGAGATGACGTTCGTACCTCTTGACAAACTGAATACTCAGCGACTACCGTCGTCAAATGATAATCAAGCCAATACTGAAAAAAAAATATTACTTTGTTTTCTGATTCAAATCATCAACCTCGTATAAAATATTGATAATATTGAAGCAACAAAAATACGTGAATTTTTCGTAAAAATTACCGTTAGATATTAAAATTGTTTAAGTATTCGAACACAACGAATAAAGAGAAAAAAAAAGTCTTACGGCAGGACTCAAACGACCGACCTTATGCTTGTCAGGCTACAACGCTACCACGCAGCAACGCCGACAGGCTCTGAATAGGTTTTTATTATTCGTACATATGTGTACTTACAAAACTTCAAAGTCGATTTCCACGAGAATTTGTGAAAGTTGCGTCGAATGGCTTTGGTTGGTTGTTATTTGTGTTCTGAACATCGAGCACCATAAATATCAAAAAATTCCAAAATCCGATGCCCATGTGGTCTCCTTGTAAGATAGTCTACCTCTGTCGCCCAGAATTGCGCCCTGATGTGCTCAAGTTCCAAAGGCGCTGATTATGACTACATTCGTGTGCTCGGTACGTACTTTACCTTTACACAGGGGCTTTTCGTGTATTTCGGACAGTTTAATACATTTCAAAATAGACGCATTTCTACATTCTTGGAGGTATAAACACGCTTTAGATCTTGCCCTTGATTTGTGTGTAGCCTTTCTTAGCTACTTGTCTGGTATAAAACAGTAGGTCTATATATTCAAGAATGTACCGTGCTAATATTAATACTTTCGTAATAGCTTATACATGGACAAACAGTATTATTTATTTCCTCTACTTTTTTTTTCAAACTGGTAGATAACCACCAAAATATTTCGGTTTGTAGAGCTATAATTTTTATGATATCGAAGTACGAAACTAATCAGGCTCTGCTGACACACTTAATTAACTGCAAATGAAAAAGTTCAGACACTACTTTAAACAGCAGTAGTACCACGAAGTAGTGGTTCAGCTTTTGCGATTCTCAATAAGAGCAGCCGCGAGGAATGGCCGCGTGGTGTAAGAGGCCATGCTACGGACTGGGCGGCCGTTCCTGCCGGAGGTTCGAGTCCTCCCGCGGGTTAAGCAGTTTGTAATTCCAGGGACTGATGACCATGGTAGTTTGGCCCTATAGCTGTTTGTTTGTAAATCTATCGGACCAAACTGCGTGGTCATCAGTCCGTAGCTTACAAACTACCTAGGTAAACTAACCTAAGGACAACACACACACCCATGCCCCAGGGAGGACTCGAACCTCCACGGCGAGCAACCGCGCGCTCCGCAGCGAGGCGCTTTAGACCACTCGGCTACTCCACCGCGGCGCCCTATAGCTTTGCAAACATTTCATTTCTCATTAACAGTCTAAGTGAACTAATTGTTACAAGATGTTCTTCCATGCGTAAATGTATGAATGACTATCGTAGATGAGCGCTTGTTATTCCTTATTTTCTCTTTTCAGCATCCTTTACAAATCGAAAAAGATTTATTTCCGGATAAATTTTTGATAGCTTTTTCAATTAAAACGCTACAAACACTCCGAAATACGGTTTTTAATTGAATGCGGTTCGGCACTCCAATTCGCAACGTCTAGCACACTACGACTACCATGATAGTGCACCCACTGCCCATGATTTCCTTTTGCTCACAGCCTTCCCTGGATTCCCGCAACAGATCGAGCGTATTAATGCGTCCGCATTGAGTTGGCGGCAGATATACAATTATTGATATGGTGTCTGCTACAATTTGGCCAGGAAGGGAAGCGTGCCTGGATAGCCTAATTAGTTATAGCGACCACTGGTACGATGGGGGAAATCCTTGTTCGAATCCCCAGTCCAGCACAAATTTTCCACTTTGCCGTTGAATTTATTTCAATTTTCTATACATGGTGTAAACGGACAAAATTATACAGATGGTACATATCGGTGTACTTGACAAAAAAGTCTAGTAACGTGTTTGAATATTTCCTACGATTGTCCCAGAAAAGAAAGAAAGAAAGAAAAAAGTTTGTATCGGGGTAATGTTTTTGGAAAAGTTGACGAGCGAGGTGGCGCAGTGGTAACACACTGGACTCGCATTCGGGAGGATGGTGGATCAAATCCACCTCCGGCGATCTAGATCTAGTTTTTCCGTGAATTCCCTAAATCACTCCAGGCTAATGCCGGGATGGTTCCTTTCAAAGGACACGGCCGCTTTCCTTTCCCATCCTTACCCAAAACTCCGAGCGTTAGGTCCGCCTCTAATGACTAAGCTGTCGACGAGAGGTTGAACCCTTAGCTTCCTTCCTTCCTTTTGGAAAAGTAGACACTTGGCTGTGTACGTTAGTAATCAGTCAGTTCCTTTTATTGCCTGCTGAGCATATTGATATCGCAAGCGTGAATCGTAAACACATAGGCAACTACGGCCTGAATGGTTGTGTCATTATACTCGTAATACGCAGAGCGACGACAGTCGTGAGTAACCTGTGCCAAGGAGGTTAGAATACAGGGAGACGCCCTTACGATGGAAAAGTGGAGCCTGCCCCCGCCACATTGCTAAGTTTTGGAGAAGTGTTCGTATTGTACAGCTCATGTTTTATGTCACTTAAAATAAGAATAAAACGTCTGACGGTTTTGCCGTGATGTACATCGAGATAAAAGGGTGCAAATTAGCCGTAAAATTAAGTTTTCAAATATATTATGATGAGTATTTATCACTATTTTTCAAGAAAGTGTATTGTTTGTTGTATAGAAGGCAATGTCCCGACCGACTGACTGACTGACTGACTCTTCTTCGCCCAGCACAAACCACTGAAGATAGAAACTTGAAATTTGTAGAGGGGGTCGATCTTACTCTGTAGGCGTCATTTATATTCCTTTATATTCATTTATATTCCGTCCGTAAGGGGGTGAAATAGGAGATTAAACGTTTTTTGAAAATACGTTGCTATTTAGGCAATTTTGAAGCTAGAACTACAAAATTTCGGATTTTAATTCAGGGTTCGAATTTAAAAGACGCGTGTTTCGGCATTTTTTGAAATTCAACCATTAAGGTGGTAAAATAGGGGACGCAAGAAATTGATTTTCAAAAATATGTGGCTGTTAACTCAAATTTTAATCTACAACTACGAGACTTCGGGTCTGGAACCTTGGTCAGAATTTAAAATAAAAAAATAAAAACTAATTTTAGTATTTTTGGAAATTCAACTAGTTAGAGGGTAAAATAGGCGATGAAAAATTCTTTTTGAAAACACGTTGCTATTAAGACAATTTTGAAGAAAGAGCCTGTTCCAAAACTCAGAGTCCTTCGTCACATACTGATTTGCAAATAGCCGGCCGCGGTGGCCGAGAAGACTGAGGCGCTCCAGTCACGGTCTGCCCGGCCACTACGGTCGGGGGTTCGAATCCCCCCTCGGGCATGGATATTTGTGCCGTCCTAGTTCGTAAGTAGTTCATAAGTAGTTTGTAAGTTTAGGGACTGATGACCCCGTAGTTAAGTCCCATAAACCATACAAACATTTGAAACATTTGATTTGATTTGCAAATAGCAATCTTTCCTTCCTATTCGCCTTGCTTGTAAAGGGCTTCTTTGTTGGAACTCGATCATTGCAGCCGGCTCGATGAAACATTCTCCCAGCAGTCTTTGGGTGAACTTGTCTCGCATAAGGCTCCTGTATTTGTGTAGCAATCTCTGATGAACTTATTTCAGATGTTTTCTTAATAATCTTTGCAACGTGGCTCTCTTCTCGTTCTGAAATGTGACGTGATCTTCTAACATGATGCCCATGTACCAGTGTTTTTGTTTATTTTGTACCTGTTAATTGCACTCAAATGTTCAAATGTTTGTAGAGGTTATGGGACTTAACTACGGGGTCATCAGTTCCTAAACTTACAAACTACTTATGAACTAGCTACTACTAAGGACGGCTCAAATATCCATGCCAGAGGGGGGATTCGAACCCCCGACCGTAGTGGCCGTGCAGACTGTAACTGACGCGCCGCAGTACGCGCGGCCATCGCGGCCGGCTGGAACTGCACTACACACTGTATAACAGCTCCTCGTAATAGTCGTTGCTATTTCGGCATATGATTACCCTCTTCAAGCTACGTCGCCGGCCGCGGTGGCCGAGGAGACTAAGGCGCTCCAGTCACGGTCTGCACGGCCACTACGGTCGGGGGTTCGAATCCCCCCTCGGGCATGGATATTTGTGCCGTCCTAGTTCGTAAGTAGTTCATAAGTAGTTTGTAAGTTTAGGGACTGATAACCCCGCAGTTAAGTCCCATAGACTATACAAACATTTGAACATTTTTCAAGCTACGTTACCATTCTCTCCCGCTATTCTGGAGTTGTTTCCTTCCCTTTTCTAACCAAGTTGTTTTCAAAATGTTCAAATGTTTGTTAAGCTTATTGGACTTAACTACGGGGTCATCAGTCCCTAAACTTACAAACTACTTATGAACTAGCTAATCCTAAGGACGGCACAAATATATATGCCCGAGGGGGGATTCGAACCCCCGACCGTAGTGGCCGTGCAGACCGTGACTGGAGCGCCTTAGTCCCCTCGGCCACCGCGGCCGGCTATGTGTTTATCACAGAATAAAGACCCACGGTATTTCTGTTAGCCGGCCGCGGTGGCCGAGGGGACTGAAGCGCTCCAGTCACGGTCTGCATGGCCACTGCGGTCGGGGGTTCGAATCCCCCCTCGGGCATGGATATTTGTTCAAAAATGTTCAAATGTTTGTATAGTCTATGGGACTTAACTACGGGGTCATCAGTCCCTAAACTTACAAACTACTTATGAACTAATTAAGACTAAGGACGGCACAAATATCCATGCCCCAGGGGGGATTCGAACCCCCGACCGCAGTGGCCGTGCAGACCGTGACTGGAGCGCCTCAGTCCCCTCGGCCACCGCGGCCGGCGGATATTTGTGCCGGCCTTAGTTTTAGCTAGCTTAGGAACTGATGACCCCGTAGTTCAGTCCCAGAAGTTCTACAAACATTTGAACATTTATTTCTGTTATCTCACATTAAGATTTTTTCGGATTTATTTATTTTTATAAACTTATTTATTTTATTTTTAAACAGATCTCGTATTTCGGCCCTTATGTCTTACTGTTTACTCCCATGGCATTATGGTTACAATGTGTTCAGACATGTAGTTTCGAACCGTTTACTGATTGAAAACTAAACGCTTTTATTCGGAGCGTCCGTGCCAGTAGAGGACGCCCACCGCGTTAAACCTGTTTTACGAGATCGCGTTTGTGGTGAAAACTGACTACTCGAAGTGCGTGCCATTTCGTGCCTGCGTGTAAATCAGCAGCCAAACCCCTAGCGAGTGCGTCTATGACGTATGTGATCTATAGATTGTGTCGAGTGTGGAGTTCTAAATCTTCGAGTGTGTTGCACAATGCGCATACGCAGAAACAAATAACAGTTGTGGTGTTTGCTAACATCGGAAATTAACCTATTCTGATCGAGCGCATGCATTTTACAGAAATTCTTTCGCATCTTCTTTATTCTGTTGTTTTCTTTGTGTTTTCATCACACCGAAAAAGTTTTTCTACCAGTTTTCTGCATAAAAGATGTAAAATATCTGCAAGCAGAAAAATATTTTTGTTTCACGTTGAAAAAGCCTACACTATGCATATATACGAGCGTAAATATATAAAAGTGTTTCACCGAAAATTATATCAACAGGAGAGTCAGAACTATTGGATGAGAAAATTATTTTCGATGTTCTTTTGACCGTTAGGGCAAGAAAACAAAATAGAAAAAACTAAAGTAAATAGCCGTTTTTAGTGAATTTTCGATTTTGTTTCATGTGTTTGCAGTATAAATTTTCTTCTGCAAAAAAGTGTAAGTTTTCAAAAGTTTGAATGACACGTTTCCTATTATTTACGTTCTCAAATGCGTACAGAATTTTCTACTTGACATTGGAGGAGAACATCAACTATGAATTACCCTTTCGTCATTAATAAACTCAATTACCCTTGTCCTGCAAGTACTTAAAAATGCCCAGATGACCTCACTTCTTCATTTAGTTGCGAAACTGCATAAGAGATGACACTACAGTTTTGGTGTTTAGCAGTGGCGGCGCGTCATATGCGTTCAGTGATTCAGTAAACCCCCGAAAAAACGCTCGTCGTGAAAATAAATAAATAAGTAAAAAGTGTTTTTAAACTATCATTATTCGTTTTGTTCTATCAGATCACTTTATATGCACGTTCAAAGTATTTTTATCGCATGACAAACGTTTTACGTCGCGAAGACAGCACGTATACGAGTCGTAGCATGGCTACATAACCCTGCGTTTCTAACATCCGATTTTAACGCTCGCTACTAACACCCGTCTTCCAGGGGGTTCTGATCTTTTGTTAGTAACATCCGTCAATTCGGCGAGTGTGATTCCAAACCAACACTCTACCCGTGTACACTTGTTCATCAATTGTTCCTCAAAACGTTACAGCTGGCTGACAAGTTGAACGTAGCCGTCATTTTGACGGATGTTACTAATCAAGGGTTAATATCGGCGGCAGTGGCTGCAGCGTTGGAATGCGGATGCACTGCTGAGGCTCAAGTTCTCTTTTGAACCACCCTGGAGGCAGCATGTGGGCACTCCCGCGGCAGGGAAGTGCGAGGGGAAACGTCGCTTATAACATTGGCGTTGGAGCTGGTCGAGACATCAGCTCCTGGCTACTCGAGCTCTGGCGGTTACGCACCAATGGTCCCGAAGCAAGACACTGGAGCTACTGCGCATCTCACCGACAGCATACGACAAGCCTCCATGAAGGCAACATCCTCCCTTTATATTTGTTTTTGGCGCATTGAAGATTCATACGAAACACGTCATATGTGGTAAAAGTCTTATAAGTATATATTAAAGACGCAAGAACTGTAAAAGCCTTCAGAAGATCCGATCATGCATAATAATGAAGTCACCACTCTGCTCCTAGCAAGAAGTGTGGTTATCGGCATCGTTCTGCGCTGTTGAAGGTAGTGGGTTCGATACTGACTGCAAGCAATTTTTTAATCCAATCTTCTTTTTGACAGGTACGGGAACAGCAATGACTTTTGTATTGTTACTTGCTACATATAGTTTGGTCGTTTTTGCAAATGTGTCGCGATTTAGAGGGTAAATGACATTTACTGTTTGTTGTAACAAATATTTAACTGACAAGATGTGGGGGAGAGCAGCCTTTGTGCATGCCGAAGGTTAGGAAGGGGTGCTGTTTACAGTGTCACTTGACAGGTAGCTTGTCTCTTCATCTTAACAGATTTATTTTGTTACAGTCACTTAACAGTGTAATTACTTACTGTATTTTAGTACTCATGTGCACAACAACGTTCAGTATCTTGTAGAAACAAATTACTCAGATTTAAGCTTAGAAGAGAAGTGTGAAATAAAGAAGCTTAGTAGGCCGACGCCACAGCTCGAGGTGAACCAAGCGAAAAAAAGCAGAGGCAAGACATTCTGCAGATCTTCTACCGAAAATATATCTAAGAGATGGGGGGGGGGGGCCGATTTCCCCCAATGGCACACGTAGAGGTTGGACAAATTGTCTTTTTGGACGACGAGCTAGGGGAGGGGGGGGGGAATTCGGCGCCACTATCAAGATCCGGCACTGATATAAGTGAAACTCCAGTCATATGAAGCACCAGCCGCCACTGGTGATTACGTCTAAACGAAAACGAGTACTCGAGGCAGGCGAGAAGCAGGGCCGCTGCAGTAGACACACTCGTCTCGAGTAGTCAACTGAGACAAGAAAGTTCGTCGTATAAAAGGGGCTGCGAGCAACACCACAGGTGGTGTTGCTGTGAGCCGCGGACGCCGGCTGATGTCATGTATGGAGTTTCAAACACAATGATGATGATGATAATAGTAATAATAACACTGTTAATAATAATAATAATGCCGTTTTAAAATGTTTGTTACGTTTTGTTAGTAGCTGAGATCAATACAGCACGGTTTATCATACAGGAAAAATACAAGGAAGAAAATTATATATACATGTGGCGTCTGTTCCGAAAGAACAGAAATCACTTCAGATATGAATATGAAGGAAGAAAATCATTATTGTAATGCAATTAATTCCGGCCAGTTCTATTAACATGTTGGATCTTGCCAGCCAAGCCTCCCAACAGTGTTAAAATAGGCAGCAAATGCAAATCCTTCAGCATTAGCAAATCCTCGAGCTCTCGCCAAACCAATCAAATTTTCTGTGGGTGAATTTTGCGAAGGATCTGGTTCATGATAACGAAATCCAGTTTTTGATATGTAAGCATCCCTGCGTAAATTGTGTAAGCATCAGGAAGCTATTACAATGTCGTCAACAGTTTCGGTGAGTAAATGTATTGGAGTATAAAAAATGCGAAAACTTGTCCTAATAAGCCAGAAGCATTTTCAGAGGTTCTGCGAGCAAGGCACAACCTGTAATTAAATATAGCTTTAGAGTTATCTCTGATCGCGCCTTCTCGCGAGTATGGTTTCAACATGTTTTGATGCAAGCGAAAAGCATCGTCACCGACGAACGCGCGAGGTAAACCACGTCGGAGTCGGCGCTCCATCGTTGAATATTCTTCCTAGAGCAGGCTGTTCGAAAATTCCTACATCACCATAGGATCGCACGTCGATGTAAATGAATGTACAATTTGCGTTGACAACGAAGTCTAATTGCTCGACAGAAAGATGGAAAAATTCGAAGAAAGTTTTGTTGTCTTCACACAGATGGGTGATGATCAGTGTCCAATACAGTCCTTCATTTCTGAGCTGTAATATACGATGTATTTTGGCCCTTTTCGATCCATATATGTGTCTAAGTATTTCGTCGTCTTCCATTTCCTCAATCAAAAGGCATTTAACACTTTATAGGGCGAAACTTTATTTTTAAAACAGAGAATTGAAATGTAGTTAGTTAAATTGCTTATCGTACCCAAACACACAAACAATATTTGAGATTTGAAAACTCTTTTATTATTAATTAGTATAAATTTTTATACTTGGCAAAATATTGACCACAATCCATTCTGTAGAACAGTTACTTTTGTGGTCGATAATTTAACCACTTCATGAAAATGAGGTATTTTATGACAACAGCAGTAAATAAGAAGAAATTAAATCTTTATTTGTGGTTTCCTTTCTTTTATTTTCCATACATACATAAAAATACAAACAAAAGTACATAGATGCATCAAAGCATTATCTGCTCAAAGTTACATTGAAAGTGATACAAGTTAACTATAAAAACACTTACAAAAGAGTCATACATAAAATCACAGATCACATTTGTTCAGTTCTTTAGTTCTGATGGTGGAAGGGTCAAAAAGCATTGCCTACACAAAGCTACATTGCAGGTAGTGCATGCCAACTTACTACGCTTAGGTTTGCTTCGTGTAATGCAAAATCCACACCTCCTTATGACCTAAAGTGTAATATATATATATATTGCTTTCATTATGAAACTGCAATTACTGTACAAGTAAGAGGCAGCTTATTTGAATCTACATTATGCTATAGTATCATAATAAATCGATTAAATTAGACGTACCCACTGCACAGAAAACTAGTACTGCTTCCCGTGCTCTATACAGCTTACTGCTCACAAATGATTAACCTTCCTTACTGCCGGCCGCGGTGGCCGAGGGGACTGAGGCGCTCCAGTCACGGTCTGCCTGCACGGCCACTACGGTCGGGGGTTCGAATCCCCCCCTCGGGCATGGATATTTGTGCCGTCCTAGTTCGTAAGTAGTTCATAAGTAGTTTGTAAGTTTAGGGACTTATGACCCCGTAGTTAAGTCCCATAAGCTTAACAAACATTTGAACATAAATAAACAAATAAACAAACCTTCCTTACTAACGTGAGATGCAGCTTCTTCAGAACAGCATATAACATCCAAGCTAAATACTAAATTTCAGAAACTGTTTGATAAACTTATCAAGTAAATACTCAGCTAACAGAATAACATAACCTGTCCAGAAGTATTTGTTTAGAAGCGAAATATTACGTAAACTAGAGAAAAATTGAGGTTATCTACCTCTCCTGGTATCCACGAAACAAAAACGATCATTTCAGTAGGATTTTCACTAGACTTGGTAGTACTTCTGCAGGCAAATTACTCTCATAATATCTATATTACAACATAAAATCATAATAAATCGATTTGAAAATGTAAAGACTTCCCAGCAAAATTACGACACAAGCCATTCATCGAAAATTTGCGCCGCTTTGTGGTTTCTTTATCAACTACAAATAATAACAAATGCTGCCATCTGTTGATAAAACAATGTAATCATAGAATGAAGGCTTTCACGGCAAGTATCGTCATTACTTAAAGCTTCCGGGCTGAGATGCTGTGGTCCATACATAAAACTTTCCTCTGACGTTTCGCCCGTGTTTGCGGGAGGCATCCTCGGAGGTAAAGCGGCTTACTGCATTTTATATATGGACCACGGCATCTCAGCCCGGAAGCTTTAAGTAATAATAAAAACAATGTAGGCTCCTTGTGGTCGCTTTCTTGGTCAAAGATCATCCCCGCGCAGTAGATGAATGCGATAGGGTCTATGACAGCCATCAGTTAGCAGAGATTTTGAACCTTATATCGTGTGGTTAAAATATCGACCACAAACCTATAGAGGGTTTAGCAGCCCTCTTTTACGCTTATTTAACTGTAAACTCATTTTATCAGCCTTCGCTACAAAGAAGTGATTGCGAATGGAAGCACGACTCTACTGAGAAATCTAGCAAAAGGCCGACTTAACGATTAGCGTTCAACGATTAATCGTTCTAGGATAATCGTTAAACGACGGTCGTGGTAGACGCAGCGAGCAACACTTGGCTCGAGCCGGTGACTCAGCTGCGTTCGGCAGCGGCGAACTGCGCAGCAGGCGATGAGCCACCGCCACCGCCGCCGCCTAGCCGGCGCACGCAGCACGTGTGTTTTCGCCACTTCCTGCGCCTGTTGATGTTTACGCGGCGCCGCAGTCTGCATGCTGCTCCATTCACACGCCGCAGGACGCTACACGGCGCATGCCAGTAGCGTACTAGGCTACTTTCAAACGCTGCTAACCAGTCCTATTCCTCTCGCACTGGTGTAAGGTTTCCCGTATGCGTGTATTCAAGTCTTTATACCCTTTCACGATTATTGATTTGGTGTCTGTTGTTTTCGGACATATCCGAAAGCACAGACGACACTGGTTGTGATTAACGGCCGTAGTTTTACGAATTCGAAACATTGTAACATTTCGACAGTTTCAGGGCTGTGAAATAAATTCGCCTTTCCCTAATATCAATTTCGATGTATGTAACTTTTATGTTGTTTTCACCATTGTAAAGAGTAATTGTCTCAGTAATGTCTTGTTCGTCGATTTTTCCTAAAGATCTTTTTCTCCCCCCCCCCCCCTTTTTTTTATTTCTTCGCATTTATGTTAAGGTTCATTGTTTCATTTGCCTAGAGGACAATTGGTTTTATTTCTGTGTTGTTTTCTTGTAGAGATTTTGCACAAACCCTTGCTGTGAGATTTATTGCAAGGCCTGTCAGTTCGATGAGTTGTCAGGCGTATTTAAATTACGGGAAGCTGTTGATTTTACGATATCTTGTTTTCAATGACGCAGTTTCTATTGGACAAAATAGTTCAGTTTTTTTCTTCAAACGACATTTGTATACCCACTTATTCTGCACATTCTTCTAGCAGTTTCACGGCAGCTGGTAACAATATTCTCGTTCTCTGTTACTATCGCCCTATCGTCTGTGAATGAGAAGTATGGTGTGGAGACATTGTTTTTGGAAAAGCCCAGCAAGACTGCCTTCCAAAGCCTACATTTCTTGAGTTATTTCTGTCAACGTTCCATAATTTTGTCTATATATTCAGCAGATAAGTATCATTGCTGTTAGTACTACTATTACTATTACTATTTTTTTATAAAGTGTCATCAGTCTTGATTAGTAGAAATGATGTGCTTCACAAAAGAACTGCTTATAGCTCTTAGGTTTTGCACTTTGGTGCCCATGTTTGCCGGACGCAGTGGCCGAGCGGTCTGCGGCGCGCCAGTCACGGACTGCACGGCCGCTACGTTCGAATCCTCTGTGGGGCGTGGGTGTTTGTGTTGTCCTTCGAGTAAGTTAGTTTAAGTTAGTCTAGTAATTTGTGTGTAAGTCTAGCAATTGATAATCACGAAGTTTGGTCGCATAATGACTCTCACACATTTGAGCATTTTGAGCCCATGTTTGTTACATATTTCGTTGTTTATTTGGTCCATAATCCCTCATCCCCAAATGTATAAAGCGAAGAACTTGAAATAGCAAAGATTTTATTTCACAGTACCATAGAAGCACTGATAGTGCTTATGGATGACATTCCCTAACCTTGGTTCCTGACTGTCCTGTACAAGTCTTCGAAGTTTGTTACGGGAATGGTAATGGATGACATTTCCTGACCTTGGTTCCCGACCCCCTCTAAAAGTCTTCCAAGTCTGTTACGGTAATTTCTTCCGAACACTCTTAATAGTGCTGTCGAGCTGGGATGCAATTGTGAAGACAATATTTCATCTTATAAGAATACAAGGTGAGGCAGGACAAAAGGTACATGCTTTGACACGTGATACTATTGGTAACTCTGAACAAAAACTTTTAATAAACATTTGCCCTTTTCCTAACCATTTCCGGGTAAACCAATGAAAACAACTAGGAACGGAAAAATTGCAGATAACAATAAATTAAGATACTGTTCTGTAATGGTTTTTTTATTGTGCAAGTTTCCTCACAGAAGATTATCAAACAGTCCACCAACAACTTCAATGCTTTTGCTGCTCTTGCGGACAGGTGTAGTGTTGCCGATCGGAGCTCAGTTCTGCATTCTTTTACTTAACCACAAGCATGTAAACCTTTCAGCCACTCACACCAACAGTAATCATTTGGGATAAGGTCGGATGACTTCGGTGGCCAAGCAGTGACTCCACGTCGGCCGATCCAACGACTAAGATGTGGTGAGATACTTCTCACTGGCCGTACGGAATGTGTAAGAGCTTCGTCATACTGTCAGTGCATACGAGTTCGTATTGACAAAGGGATAGCCACGTATTCTGTTAAGATATTTTGAAGAAAATCAAGATAGACTCTTCCCGTTCCTACTTGTTTTCATTAGAGCAGATTGCCCGGAAAAGGTTAAGAGAAGGGCGTATATTTATTAGAAGTTTCTTGTTCAGAATCACTAGTAGTATCACCCCTCAAAGCATGTACCATTCCTCCTGAGTCACCCTGTACGTATTATGTGTGTACATTCTACATCTCTTCCTACACTATGTGGCGAACTTCATCCGAACTTGGTACATGTATGATCCACGTCTTCTGAAATACTGGACTGATTTCAACGGATTTGGTACTAATATTCTTTATTGCCAGAAAACATTCGCCGTGGAGGTGAAAACGACGTCATAAATAGTCACAAAAAACTACCCCGTCATTCGAAACGATGTTTCCATTCGTACACTGTTTAAGAATGATAGCACTTACACGGAGAACACCAAGTATTGTACAAACAGATTTTGATGGGTCGCTGGCATTTTGTGTGGGAATCCCTCCAGACCACCAAACTAAAAGTATTTGTTTCAATGCACCTTGGTTTCCACGAAAATCGAGATTGATGAAATGTTATACACATGGCCTAGAGGAGGATCACTGTCTCAATAAATTATTTTATGGTGCTTGCCAAAAAACATTGATTCTATTTCACTGACTAGCACGAAAGTATACGAATATGAGTTTTGTTAGCTGGGGTGGGGGGAGGTGTATTGAACTTAGAAATGTTCAAATGTTTTTATAGCTTATGGGACTTAACTGCGGGGTCATCAGTCCTTAAACTTACAAACTATTTATGAACTAATACTAAGGACGACACAAATATCCATGCCCGAGGGGGGGATTCGAACCCCCGACCGTAGCGGCCGTGCAGACCGTGACTGGAGCGCCTCAGTCCCCTTGGCCACCGCGGTTGGCGTCTATTGAACGAAGGAAGGCACGAGGGAGAGTGGAAGAAATAGGCAAAGATAGGGGAAAGTGGAGATTTACAGAAAAATTGGAGCAAGAGATGAATGGAGAGAAAGAAAGGGAAGACGAATGGACAAGAGAGTATATAATAAATAAATACCCGGGAAAGCCGGGTTCTCTGCTAGTAAACAATAAAAATGCCCCATCACACTCGAGGCTTCGATTATTAAGCCTTTATTGCTAAGTCTACTCGCAACACATTTCTCAGACAGTTTCCGAAAGTTCCACTGTACGTACGTGGAGAAAAATGTTCAAATATTTGTAGAGCTTATGGGACTTATCTACGGGGTCATCAGTCCCTAAACTTACAACCTACTTATGAACTACCTTATACCAAAGACGGCACAAATATCCATGACCGAGGGGGGATTCGAACCCCCGACCGTAGTGGCCGTGCAGCCCGTCACTGGCGCGCCGCAGCCGGCTCGGCCACCGCGGCCGGCGTACGTGGAGAATTAGATTATTTTAGAATAATATATTATTGAAGAGAAATGACGTCATAAGTATTGAGCTGCAGGAAAACGAAACTGAAATGGTCAGTGAAGCGATGGATAGAGGGGCAGAAAGGACAGACTAACATACGTCTCGTATAAATTCATACGCTGGAAACGCTGCACACTGATGCTAGTTATCAATAAAAATAACAAAGTTAAGTCTGGGACACACACACACACACACACACACACACACACACACACACACACACGTACGTACTTACGTACGTACGCACGTACGTCATCAGCAGCACTGTCCCGTTGGTCTTACGAGACTCGAAAACGGTTATAAGCAACAATCTATGGGTCTTGGATCATCCGCATAATCTTCGATGCCCCTTACGATTCCCCACAGGTCTGGACGTGTCTCACAGATAATATGGACGTAAGTTCTCGAAAGGGGCTGGTGACCGAATTGGCCGCTTCGTACGCTGAATACGTAACGAGGCATCAAGTCGGTGACGTCATTCAGAAGACGGCAATCCGCCCACCACGACAGCGGGGCTGTGACACGGCATTCGAAACAATGGTTAACTGCCGAGGCGGCCACGGTCGCCGGCACGTATAGATAGATATCCGGCACCGACAGGCTGCGTGAGCTAGCATTCTAATAGGCCGTTTTCCTGTCTTAAAGATATGGTTCGAGTTGTCTTCATTCTGAATGATTATTACATTAAGATATTTTCGGTCATTATTCTTACAAAACATGTGTTTCTTTTGCGATTGGAGCTTAAAAATCAGTAAATTTCAAGATTAGGTCACGTGATAGAAAACGCTTTCTTATTATCTCAAGTTCCGGTTACGTCACACTACAGAGGAAGACGAAGCTAGATGTGTGTTATAGCACTGTTAGTGAACGTTTGTGCATTTTCATTGCTTTCTCTTCGTATAGTTTAGTTTTTTTTTAATTAATTGATTTTTCCGTCGGTACTTGACAGAACATGATAATATCAAAAAGGAACAACTTCTTGATGTTCTGCAAAACTTATTTATTGGTCACAAACCGGCTTTCGCCTTCTTAGGCCATCATCAGGTGACAACTGACTGTAGTGAACATGTTTTCAAAGATGTTAAGATTTACAAAGATGTTATCACAGAAAATCGATACTTCACAGGAAAGTTAATCGCAAGTCCTTATTTATGAAAGTTATTAACATTTATATAAAATATAGTAAGTATGTGTGTGTAGCCGCGATGGAGTAGCCGAGCGGTCTAAAGCGTCTCGCTGCGGAGCGCGCGGTTGCTCGCCGTGGAGGTTCGAGTCCTCCCTGAGGCATGGGTGCGTGTGTTGTCCTTAGGTTAGTTTACCTAGGTTTAAGTAGTTTGTAAGCTACGGACTGATGACCACGCAGTTTGGTCCGATAGATTTACAAACATTTGAACATTTTGAATGTGTAATCAAAACCAATATGATTATTTTTGTTGAAAAGAAAGGTTGAAAATAAAACTTACTTCAGTAGATGTGTAGAACTGGATCTGATCGTTTAATACTAAACTGGCATCCTGAGTTTTTTTTACAATGGAAAACGCATTTACAATTTTTATGTAAGAGTGCCACTCCCATGAACCACAGACATTGCCGAGGTGGGGTGGCTTGCGTGCCTCAACGATACAGATAGCCGTACCGTAGGTGCAACCACAGCGGAGGGGTATCTGTGGAGAGGCCACACAAACGTGTGGTTCCTGAAGAGGGACAGCAGCCTTTTCAGTAGTTACAGGGGCAACAGTCTGGATGATTGACTGTGCTGGCCTTGTAACATCAGCTAATGTGGCTTTGCCACACAGCTACTGCGAACGGCTGAAAGCAAGGGGAAACTACAGCCGTTATTTTTCCCGAGGACATGCAGCTCTACTGCATGAACATATGATGATGGCATCCTCTCGGGTAAAATATTCCGGAGGTAAAATAGACCCCCATTCGGATCTCCGGGCGGGGACTACTCAGGAGGATGTGATCATCAGGAAAGACAATACTGGCATTCTACGGGTCGGAGCGTGGAATGTTAGATCCCTTAATAGAGTAGGAAAATTAGAAAATTTAAAAAGGGAAATGGATAGGTTGAAGTTAGATATAGTGGGGATTAGTGAAGTTCGGTGGCAGGATGAACAGGATTTCTGGTCAGGTGAGTACAGGATTATAAATACAAAATCAGTTGGGGGTATCACAGGAGTAGGATTGATAATGAATAAGAAATAGGAATTCGGGTAAACTACTATGAGCAGCACAGTGATCGCATTATCATTGTCAAGATAGATACGAAGCCAACACCGACAATAGTAGTACAGGTTTATATGTCAACTAGCTCTGCCGATGGTGAGGAAATTGAAGAAATATATGAGGAGCTAAAGGAAATTATTCAGACAATTAAGGGAGAGGAAAACTTAATTGTTATGGGAGATGGGAGACTGGAATTTGGTAGTAGGACAAGGGAAGGGAAGGGATGATAGTAGGTGAATATGGTCTGGGCAAAAGGAATGAAAGAGGAAGCCGCCTGGTAGAATTTTGCACGGAACATAATTTAGTTATAACAAACACGTGGTTTAAGAATCACAAAAGATGGTTGTATACGTGGAAGAGACCAGGAGACACCGGGAGATACCAGATAGATTTTATAATGGTAAGACATAGATTTCGGAACCAGGTTTTACAGTGTAAGACATACCCAGGGGCAGATATAGACTCTGACCATAACTTGTTGGTTATGAACTGTAGGTTGAAACTGAAGAAACGACAAAAAGGTAGGAAAATAAGAATATGGGACCTGGATAAATTGAAAGAACCTGAGGTTCTTAAGAATTTCAGAGGGAGCTTTAGGCAACAATTGACAGAAACAGGGGAAAATAAAACATTAGATGAGGAATGGGTAAAATTGAGAGATGAAATAGTGAAGGTAACAGAGGACAAAATAGGTAGGAAGGCAAGACCTACAAAAAATCCTTGGATATCACAGGAGATACTAAATTTAATCGATGAAAGAAGAAAATACAAAAATGCATGAAACAGGCAAAATGGAGTACAGACGACTAAGAAATGAGATTGACAGGAAGTGCAAAATGGCTAAGCAGGAGTGGCTAGAAGGCAAATGCAAGGATGTAGAAGAATGTATAAATAGGGGAAAAATAGATACAGCCTACGGGAAAATAAAAGAAACATTTGGAGGTAAGAAACACAGCTCTATGAATATCAAGGACACTGATGGAAAACCAGTTCTCAGCAAAGAAGGGAAGCTGAAAGGTGGAAAGAGTATATAGAGGGGCTCTACAAAGGAAATGAACTTCGAGACAATATTGTAGGAAGGGAAGAGGATGTAGATGAAGATGAAATAGGAGATACTGTACTGAGAGAAGAATTTGACAGAGCCCTGAAAGACCTAAGTCGAAACAAGGCCCCTGGAGTAGATGATATTCCCTCAGAGCTACTGAAGTCTCTGGGAGAACCAGCCATGACAAATCTGTTTCACCTGGTGTGTAAGATGTATGAGACAGGCGAAGTACCCTCAGACTTTAAGAAAAATGTTATAATCCCCATTCCAAAGAAAGCAAGTGCAGACAGGTGTGAAAACTACGGAACAATCAGTTTAATAAGTCATGGTTGCGAAATATTAACACGAATTATATACAGAAGGATGGAAAAACTGGTAGAAGCCGACCTCGGGGAAGATCAGTTTGGGTTCAGGAGAAATGTAGGAACTCGGGAGGCAATACTCACTTTACGACTTATCCTATAAGATAGATTAAGAAAAGGCAAACCTACATTTCTAGCCTTTGTAGATTTGGAGAAGGCTTTTGACAATGTTGATTGGAATAAACTCTTTCAAGTTCTGAAGCAAGCAGGAGTAAAATATACGGAGCGTAAGGTTATTTACAACTTGTACAAAAACCAGACAGCGGTTGTCAGAGTTGAAGGGCATGATAGGGATGCAGTGGTTGGAAAGGGAGTAAGACAGGGTTGTAGCCTTTCTCCAATGTTATTCAATTTGTACATTGAGCAAGCTATAAAGGAAAGCAAGGAGAAATTTGGAGAAGGAATTAAAGTTCAGGGTGAAGAATTAAAAACATTGCGTTTTGCCGACGACATAGTAATTATGTCAGATACAGCAAAGGAACTGGAAGAGCAATTGAACGGAATGGACAGTGTGCTGAAAGGTGCATATAAGATGAAGATTAACAAGAGCAAAACTAGGGTAATGGAGTGCAGTGTAAGAAAATCAGGTGATGCTGAAGGAATTAGATTGGGAAACGAAGCAATAAAGGAGGTAGATGAGTTTTGTTACTTGGGCAGTAAAATAACAAATGATGGTCGCAGTACAGAGGATATAAAATGCAGAATGACAATGGGTAGAAAAGCGTTTTTGAAAAAGAGAAATTTGTTAACATCGAATATTGATTTAAGCCTAAGGAAGTCCTTTCTGAAGGCATTTGTATGGAGTGTTGCCTTGTATGGGAGTGAGACATGGACGATAAGCAATGCGGACAGGAAGAGGATAGAGGCTTTTGAAATGTGGTGCTACAAAAGAATGCTGAAGATTAGATGGGTGGATCGCGAAACTAATGAGGAGGTACTGAACAGAATTGGGGAGAAAAGAAATTTCTGGCATACCTTGACTAAAAGAAGGGATAGATTGGTAGGACACATTCTTAGACATCAAGGAATTGTGAATTTAGCATTAGAGGGAAGTGTGTGGGGTAAAAATCGCAGAGGAAGACTAAGAGATGGATACAGTAAGCAGATTCAGACAGATGTAGGTTGCCGTTCTTATGTGGAGATGAAGAGGCTTGCTCAGGATAGGCTATTGTGGAGAGCTGCATCAAACCAGTCTCCGGACTGAAGAGCACAACAACAACAACATGTAAGAGTGGAAAAGAATTTTGTTAAACCTTACAGTGTAAATCTTCTGTAGGTTGATGCGTTTATGCCATCTTCGTTAAAAATAAAGAAGTAAATATAAAATTAAAAAAGGCTCAGATTAATAGAATGATGCCGGAATTCAGAAGTGTATAAACTACACGTAAGTAAAATGTAGCTACTTTCAAAGCTATCTGTATATTTTTCGTGTCAAAGGCTGATTCTAAAGTTACAAACTATTTTACGCCATAAACGGGTGTTTACTTAAGTTACTTTTAGAGTTTCTACCAAATGCATTTCACTCTTAAGTAGACACTTGATGAATGACTACTGTAAAAATCCAAGCATATCTTATTTATTGGTTCTGCCTGTTTCTTGTTGTCGAAGACGAAAGTGATACTGAAAAAATGTAATTATTGATGAAATATGTAAACATTTCAAATTTTATATTAAAATAGTTGCAGACACTAGATGCCCTAGATAAAATCGTTGATATATCTTTCATATAATTATTTACTGCGTCACTGATGTGAATATTAAAACTAACAATTAACATGAAATTTCTACTTTCACCAAATAAATTCAAAAACAACTTTTAAGTTCAAATTCAAATGTTTGTAAAGCTTATGCGACTTAACGGTGGGTTCATCAGTCCCTAAACTTACAAACCACTTATGAATCAGCTTATACTAAAGACGGCATAAACATCCATGCTCGAGGGGGGATTCGAAACCCCGACGGGGAACAGCCTCGCGCATCGGAGCATAGCGCCTCAATGAGCTCGGCCGCTCCGCCGCGGCGAACTTTAAGTATAAATCGTTAGTGTGTTATACCGTGGACAGCAATTTAAAAAATGTAAGTGTCGCCTCACCGTTTCATAGTAATACTTCACAGCTTTGCAGCTGAAGAGCTTGATACTTAATAGCCTATTAATAGGTTAGTAAATATCGTATGGATCGTTTACTTACTTCAAAATGTTCCTCAGACAAATAAATGTATGAAGTCACCGCTGTCTCATTTAGATTTTTACGATCGAGTTTCAGTAACATTTTACTCGTCTTCTCATTATTTCGAACATGTAAAAACAGTCTTCTGGAGATTTTGTAGATGTATTTGTACAGTGCGGAACCACGTAATACACAACCTGAAATAAAAGTTAGTGTACCCTCTTAGAGTTTTCTAAACCACTCAAGATTTATTGCTGAAACATGTAACGTCCCCTGGAGAAACGTTATTAATAGGAAGTGACGCCGTATTGAATTCTAATCAAAAACATAAGAGCAGTGATCTCCACAGAGCAAAGAAGGTAGCCCTTCTATGCTCTGTGATGATGTCAGAAATAGTTATCAAGGACGTCTATGAACCGGTTTTTTACAACAATGAAATTTTAATATCGTCGTGAGTATTATCTCAGCTCTTTGTTCGAGGACTATTTAAACAATTGTACAATGTGTAATCCGTCTGGTCTTGTCTGGTTCCTGTACGTGTTATGCCGCGATTTGAAAGAACGATATTATTATAATTTTGCGAGAGTCGTTGTTAGATTTTTTCTCATCAATAGTAATTAAGGTCTGTTAAATGATCGTAAAATGTCGGATATGAACCTCAATATAAATGTTAAATAGTATATCGTGTTCTTCATATTAACAGCCCCCATTCAAATATTTTAAGCATTTTCAGGATTTTAGCTCCAATTGCAGTGTCTTCAACAACGGCCGCTGAACAGCAGTCACCGGCCGCCATGTCATAGTTAATTCTAGTTAATAATTATTAAATGATTCAAGAACGGGTGTTGAAATAAAATAGGACTTTTAAGAATTATTTGTCAGCTTGGACGACGATCCCGGACGGCAGTGGAATAAATTGTAATAATTCAGATCTTAATTTACATAAGGAGGTCTACGGAACAAACTGAAGGGATTCATAGAAGTCTTTTTTTTCTATATTGTGGCGTAGACAGATCTTCAGTTAATCTTACATCTTATAAAACAGGCTGTATGTGTGTATGTATGTATGTATGTTCCACATCTCCTCCTGGACTACACTCAAGTGTACTGACCACCAAAAATATGGCGGCCGAGTTTACACAGATTGCTCGAGTCTTAACCACTCTATGAAATTTAATCTCGTTGATTTAAGGTTACACAGCTCTGGCAGCTATGTCACTACCCTATCTGATGGCGGGCTTCGTTGAAATCGTTTTCAGTACATCTACTATCCCTCCAGGTGGCATCTGCCGTCATTGTATGAAAACTGATGTCGTCTGTCCAGGTATACAATTATTATTAGCTTCTTTTTTTGCAGCAGTGTATTTGTAGATCTTTTTCCGCAAGGTGAATGCGCAAACAATATATTTCTGTTAGTTAATTTTACGTAGCAGGAGAAGCATCCTATAGGTTGACGTCACATGACTAAAATGGGGCGTTTTAGCGGGCCTTCAGTTTATTTCAATTTCATTTCAGACTTTTTAATTTTTTTAAATCTATCTACAATCTTCAACCATACTCCGCAAGCCACCCGACGGTGTGTGGCGGAGGGTACCTTGAGTACCACTATCGATTTTCTCTCCTATTCCAGTCACGTATTGTTCGCGGAAAGAAGGATTGTCGTTATGCCTCTCTGTGGGCTCTAATCTCCCTGATTTTATCCTCTTGATCTGTTCGCGAGATAGGAGGGAGCAATATACTGCTAGACTCCTCAGTAAAGGTAAGTTCTCGAAACTTCGACAAAAGCCCGTACCGAGCGACCGAGCGTCTCTCCTGCAGAGTCTTCCACTGTAGTTTAGCGATCATCTCCGTAACGCTTTCACGATTACCAAATGATCCTGTAACGAAGCGCGCTGCTCTCCGCTGGATCTTCTCCACTTCCTCTATCAATCCCATCTGGTACGGATCCCACACAGGTGAGCAGTATTCAAGCCGTGAGCGAACAAGTGTATTGTAACCTACTTCCTTTGTTTTCGGACTGCATTTCCTTAGAATTCTCCCAATGAATCTAAGTCTGGCATCTGCTTTACCGACGATTGATTTTATATGGTCGTTCCATTTTAAATCCCTCCTAATGACTACTCCCAGATAATTTATGGAATTAACTAAATGCAAATGTTTGTTAAGCTTAAGGGACTTAACTACGGGGTCATCAGTCCCTAAACTTACAAACTACTTATGAATTACCTACAACTAAGGACGGCACAAATATCCATGCCCGAGGGTGGATTCGAACCCCCGACCGTAGTGGCCGTGCAGACCGTGACTGAAGCGCCTCAGTCCCCGCGGCCACCGCGGCCGGCTGGAATTAACTGCTTCCAGTTGCTGACCTGCTATAGTGTAGCTAAATGATAAAGGATCTTTCTTTCTGTGTATTCGCAGCACATTACACTTGTCTACATTGAGCTTTAATTGCCATTCCCTGCACCATGCGTCAATTCGATGCAGATCCTCCTGCATCTCAATACAATTTTCCATTGTTACAACCTCTCTATATACTACTGCATCATCCGTAAAAAGCCTCAGTGAACTTCCGATGTTATTCGCAAGGTCATTTATATATATCGTGAACAGCAACGGACCCACGACACTCCCCTGTGGCACGCCTGACATAACTCTTACTTCGGAAGACTTCTCTCCATTGAGAATGACCTGCTGCCTTCTGTTACTGCAAATAATGGGGGAAAAGATTTCATAATTAACCATTTGAGACGATTTCCAGAAGGCTGTCAAGTGCCTTGCTGCTGCTGCTTCTAGTTCCGCTAGAGTCGAAGGGGCCATGACGACACTCCAGTGGACGCTGGAATCCTAAGAGAAGACCGCCTGGCAGAAGGCCACGGCAGTGCTTTTACGACTGAAGACCAACCAATGGAACCAGATCTCCTTGCCAATACATTCAGCCCGCAGTCCGCACTTGCGACCAGTGTATGAATGAACTCTCGGCGGTGCTTCGCAGTAATCTTGTTTGCTGATTTACGGGGAAACACAGAGAGAGAGAAAGGCATTATGCTAATCCTCGTGCGTAAGAAAGACATGATGTGGGAGAGGAGTGAGGCCGTTAAAGTGATGCTCTCAGCATTAAGCATTAGGCTGGTTCATGCATTCGTAGCATTTCTTCCCATGTAGATGTAAAAAGGGAGATGGCGCAACAGACTTTACGCTGTGGGTAATTTTGAAGCCGTCGCCGTCATATTAGCCTCACCAAAATATAACAGAGTACTGCTTTCTGTTCGTAATTTCTATCGCGTGCACGCAACAGTTGTTACAAATAGGAAATGTATACGACTTTCGTCACTACTGAACAGATATGCCAAATATTACGATTGCTCCGTGATTATCACGATTTATAGTAAAAAATTACGCTCTTACGGGAGCGTCTGCTAAAATTACGGAATTCGCTACTAATTTAGTTGTCTGACTTCGACAAAACGATATTTTTCGTTTCGTTATATACTGAACCAGTATTGTTTTAGACATAAAGCAATACCCTCTTATCATCTCTTTCGCTCAGACTATATAATATTGACAAACGCTGCAGTAGAGCATTTATAACTGCACTACTGTGGATGTGTGAACTTCAAGTTATGTTGCGATTTGGAGTTCTAATGTTCATGCTGTTATGTCACTATCGTGTGTAGATTATTTATTGAGTAGCATTTAAATTAACTCTCGCACTTTCGTTAGCCTCTTTCGGATATTGTCAAACAAATATAAAGATCTTAGTTTCTTCTAAAGTCACAAATACTCTGACAGAGGTTTGTTTCTTTTTTTAATTATTTTCAAACATTACCATTAGGCTTTCATATGAAGGTTTTTTATTGTCAGTTTTTTAAAATAAATTCAGGTGTAGGGCACTCGTACTATTCTATAGCCCCCACCCTCTCCCCTCGTCACAATTCTCTTGTCCCTATTACGGATAGTTTCTTTTCAAACTTGGCATCTCTGCTGAAGCAACAGCAAGACATTTTCAAGCACTGATGCATACTTCGTCCAATGTAATAATACATTTCTTCTTCAGTCAGACTATAAATAGTGTCTGTTGTTTTGGACATCGAATAGATGAAGTTGAAAATATGTACTCAGCCGGGATTCGAACCAGGGTGTCCAGCTTGCAAGGCAGTTACGCTGACGCCTACAACACTGGCGACACAGCGATCGCCCCAACTGCACTGTCTACTCAAGCATGTCTCACATCAGTTACAAATCGTCAAATTTTTCCTGCCCACTATTATTCAAACTCGCGGTTTCTTCAAACCAATTCCTGTAAGTGTAACAGCCTAAGAGTGCCTCTGCGCTGAATAAACGATCATTGCCCGTCATCGGCATATTGTATAAATTACACATACATATTGTCTCTCTCTCTCTCTCTCTCTCTCTCTCTCTCTCTCTCTCTCTCTCTCTCTCTCTGTGCATGTGTGCGTGTGTGTGTGTGTGTGTGTGTGTGTGCGTGTGTGCGTGGTAGGGGAAGTTATCTGTTCTAACGCTGAACATCCAGAAGAAAAACCCAGAACAGCAGTGAACGTACAGTGATAAAACAGAAGGACATCACAGAGGGAATAGATCTGGTCATTAAATAAAACATTGCCACAGAATACCGTTGCTGATGAGGACGAGGATAATAATGAGTGAGCCACCACATACTAAAATCCTCCATCGAGAAGCAGGAAAGACAACACAAAAGCTGGTAACAAATTGCTGGAGGGGTGAAGAGTTCGGACAAAGATATCCACCAGTAAATGAAGAAAAAAAATCTGTGCAGAAAAAATGTAAAACACAGTCAGCCATGAAGGCATCGTCCCCAAGAATTAAAGGAAGTGCAGCAGGCAGATAGAAGGGCTTCCGCAAGGGGACTAAAAGGAGACAGTCCAACAGGGTGCAGACCATTGTCATGAGAGCGCAACAGCGGCACTTAGGAGGACTACACACAAGAAGGAGAGACACGGGAAATGACGCTGGAAACGTAGCTCTTCCAACAGTCCTGCTTACTCTGTTGCATCAGTCGCCCAGATAGAGTCCAGAGCCGTCTGAAAGCAATCAGATGCTCTACAGAACGGTGGTGCTTAAGTGTCATTGGCGCTTGAGTGTCCGCTGACGTTCCTGGAAGGCTTCAGAGATATCTCGTGTCCAGCAAGGCACCGACTTACGCCATAACAAGCCAGGGGAACACGGGTCAATTGCTTCCGCGGCGGAAACAATCGCTGCAGTAACCTGGTGAACCGCTATATCAACGTCAGCAGGAAACGGAGGAGTAAACACTGCAGCTGACGTGTAAGCAAACCAATCAGCCCTGTGGAGAGACCACTGAGGCTGTGTTAGCTGAGTGGTCTAAAGCACCTACCTAGTAAGTAGGAGTTCCCGGCCACAGCACAAATTTTAATTCAATGCCTCTCCTTATGTTTAATACCTTTGGTAAAGAGACAATATTGTCTCAAGGAAATGTATTTTTGTTGTTAAGAAAGTCGTTGCTATCACAAATACCACTGTGGACCCTCTAGCTGAGATGCTGGAGAAGGCTATGGCTACAAAGAGACAGGACAGGACACTAAAATGTGTGGGAACACTGGTGTCGAAAAGGCAAAAGACGTAATGAACCAAGAGAGTCTCAATGTACCTACTGTGGCCTGAGGTCTGGGAACCACCGCACAAGTGTGGTGTTGGGCATTGAAGTCCCCAAATGGTTGGGGATGTTTGACAACCAAGGAAGCAAGGTCAGAGGGAGAAACATCATCATCTGGGGATAGATAAACAGAACACATTGTAATTTCTTGCATTGTCCAGACTCTGACAGTCGCTGTCTCAAAAGCCACGTGGAAAGGCAAAGGGGTACTGGGGATAATGGCAATAACATAGAAAGGTACCACTGGATATTCTGTCATAGGCTGATTGGGTTTTATAGTAGCCTGATAGTCATGAAGGACGGCGGTCTGTATTGCTGGAAAACAAGTTTCCTGGAGAGCAAGGCAGAAACCAATTGAAATGGTTAACAGATGTCACAACTCAGCCAGGAGATGAGGGGGGAAAAACCACTGCGATACCGCTAAAGAATGGCACTGTTGGCCTTCCAGGAGACAATGAATGAACGGGAGGGACTGTTTATACCTCAGGACCACCTTTTGTCACTAAATGAGTGCCAGTACCATTGATTTCTGCCATTTCTGATATTTTGGTGAATCCTAGGTCTTCAGGGGACAATAGTATCTCCACTGCATCCTCATAAGTTGCACTTGGTGTTTTCTTGCTTTGTTTTCATTTAATTAGCCTCTCGTTTTTCCTTCAATTTCATAGGCTTGGAGGACGTCTCTGAATTTACGTCAGGCCGATGAAGACAGGGAAGCCCTTCAATCAGCAGCTTGTGGTTCCTTCAGAATCTGACTGGAATCCGCATTAAACTTTTGAAGAAACCGTGGAAGGTAGTGCCCCAAGAGAGGAGCCAGAAGAGGCTGATGCTTCCCAGCTCATTCTTGGGGACTAGTGTTCCAGAAGCCTGAGGATAGGTTGCTCCCAAAATGGGTGTTGTGGGAGCAACAGATGAAGGAGAGCCCACACACTTTAAGGAAGCTGATTGAGTCTGATGGTCCTGTGGGCATACAGTAGTAGGCTAAAGTTTTGTGCACATCGTCCCTGAAGAAAGTGGTGGCGATGTGACAGCTGCAATGGATATTTTAAAGGGTACAAGGTGGAGCCCCTCGTACTTGTTCATTGCCTCTGTGTGAGAAAGTTTGTGAATGGACTTATATTCCATGAATTTACCTTCTTTATGGAGTATCACACAGTCCGACGAGCTGTCCACAGTTGACAGGCGGGACGGGGAGTACAAGGAGTGTCCGGATTGACAGACACTCGCAATCGCTGTATGTGGGGCTGGAATTGCATCGGGAGAACATGTGGTCAAATTTCCAGAACTCGAAGCACCGCATAGGAGGAGCAATGTAATGTTTCACCTCGTACTGGTATATCATCACTTTAGCCTTTTCAGGCAAGACCATAAGCAACTTTATTGTCCTTACGCCCCCTGTAGACGCACAGGACGAAGTGAACACCTCATCATTCGAGGCTAACGCGTAGTTCATCAGACTCCAGGATGAGATCATGGTGATAAATAATCCCCAGGATCAGTTTAAGCTCTTATATGGGGTGATTGAGACAGAAACAAATTGTTGTAGGCGAGTAGCTCCTGTGAATGGGCAGAGGATGCTGCTTCTATCACTTCACATCCCGGACGTACCTGCGACTTCCCCAAAACTATCCTCTAGCCGTTCGACAAAGTGACTTGGTTGCCACGAATGAGTCGCAATCAGTTCTACTGCATACAATGAATTTGGGAGATTGTGGCTCATCTTGATCTTTAACCAGAAGTTCCTCCCAGGACGTAGCCAAGGGTGAGAATGATGTGGGATCATATATCTAGGCATTAAATTCTGCTAGAGCTTAAAGATGCTAGTGCCCGTTAGACCACCAGCATTCGACTTCTGACACTTCATTGTGCTAGAGCAAATGGTCCATCCCGCTAACAACTATTTCGCCTCCGCAGCCATGCATCCCCTCAGCGCACAGCACACCTTGAGATTCAGGTTTTCCTCTTCTTTTTTAATAGAGGTATTGTCCATGCTTGCAACGCAGGTAGGTAAGCCCCAAGATCCCTGGGCTCTGTAACACGCATTGTTCCATCGCCACGCCATACGGTGGTCGCTGAGGCGCGCACATAGCTTATAGTGCAGAGGACTGTTAGCACGACGCAGTCCCCAGCTCAAGAGTCCCAGGTCCGCTAAGCCCAAATCCTGCAAACAATTTCGAGCCCCATTTCTGGAACAGAATTGGGGAGAAAAATAATTTCTGGCATATCTTGATTAAGAAATGGGATCGTTTGTTGGGATACATTCTGAGACAGCAATCGTCAATTGGGCATTGGAGGATAGTATCTGGGGTAAAAATCGCAGGGCGATACCGAGAGACAAATACAACAAGCAGGTGCAAATGGGTGTGGGTTGCCATTCTCATTTAGAGTTGAAGAGAGATTTGCATCAACCCAGTCTTTCGACTGAATACCACAACAGCAGCTTGAAAATCGGCTTAGTAGCGACACATAAAAAAAATGTCTAAGCTATAATATCAACACCGTCGCCAAATTTCATGTTTCTATTGTTAACGTTTGGACTGAGACTGGTTAGTTCTTTTGTAAATGTTATTGCTTGGAATGAATTTCAATATTGACTGCAATTTCGAATTGGAAATATGAGAAATAGTTACACATATATCTGCGGTATATGTTCTTCCATACATGTCCAAAAGAAGACACACCGCATATGCAGGGTGTAACATGTGCAAATATATTCGTATTTTGCACCTTAATATGTAGATACCAGTGTATTGGTTCCTTTCTCTCTAAGTAGAATAGTCGTGCCATACAACAAACACAGACGTTGCATCTTGATGTTTTGTCTTTTGCCGTACTTGGGCCGCGAGGGATCGACGCCTGGCTGTACAGACATACAGACAAATGTTGTTCAGCTTATGGGACTTAACAACGGGGTCATCAGTCCCTAAACTTACAACCTACTTATGAACTAGCTACAACTACGGACGGCACAAATATCCATGCCCGAGGGGGGGATTCGAACCCCCGACCGTAGTGGCCGTGCAGACCGTGACTGAAGCGCCTCAGTCTCCTCGGCCACCGTGGCCGGCAGACATACAGACTTCCATTGTGTTTCCTAGCGTTTCCATATCTGACAGACCAGTGCCCGAGTAGTCGATTTACCCCTGTTCTCGGGGAATATAGGCATTCTGGCGCTACGCATACGTAGAGGTATTACCTAGTCTTAAAACAGACGACTTTTAATAGCTATATTTAAAAGTGTCCAAATGACAAAACACCCTTCTATATAATTCTTTGGTACAATGTTCAGATTCACCTCTAGAAATATAAGCACTTATACATGGTTCACAATCAGGGGCAGACGCGGGATTTTTATATCGGGGAGGGAGGAATCTGAAATAATCAGAACTAAGGGGCCATCCGTAAATTGCGTCACACGTTGGTGGGGAGGGAGGAGGATCAAATGTTCAAATGTTTGTAAACCTCTTGTACCAAACTGCTATGGTCACCAGTCCCTAGACTTACAAACTACTTAAACTGACAATAAGGACAACACACATACACTCGCCCAAGGGAGTACTCGGACCTCCGGCGGGAGCAGCCGTCCAGTCGTAGCATGGTGGCTTACACCACACGACTACCCCCGCGTGGCTAGGAGGATCAACAGATATCATGTGAAAAAGTTTTCATTTCTTTCTGAATTATGCTTCTCAGGGGCGGGAGGCCATATGTCCTCTTTATCCCCGCCCCCCTCTTGCGTGCGCCACTGTGCACAGTGTAGGCCTAAATGTACAGGATGTCTCACGAAAGACGCCTGCCAGGCGTCCGCGGATCGCGCGGTACAGCTCGCGGCCGCCACCACCGCATCCGCCGGCCACGGCAGCGCCCGATTCTCGGACTCTATTGTGTCGTGGGAGCATATACTGAGTTAAAGTCTAAAAACATTGCCATCTGAGTAACCTAAGCTTACCTTTATTTACAGTAGATGATCTCTTGAACAAATTTGCGACGAATTTTCGGCTGCCGAAATCTGCGAAATGACTAGTCGAATCCTCTCTTCCAAGTTTTCTCATATATGGGATTGCTTGCATACACCTTGTCTGTTAACATTCCCCAAAGATAAAAGTCACAGGGATTTAGATCTGGAGAACGAGGAGGCCAGTCAACTATACTATCATCAAAAACACTTCGTATTGCGGCCATAGCAGCATTGGCAATGTGTGGTCTTGCATTGTCCTGCATGAAATAACCGTACAGTTTTTCTTTGGTTGAAAGTTCTTGAAAAAATGGATGCAGGAGATTGTTCACATACCTGTAAGAATTTATTGTTTCGTGACAAAAGATTGGTCCAATTATTCGCCTCACACTAATTGCACACCACACTCCAGTTTCCACGCCATGAAGAGGTTGTTGATGTAGCTCATGTGGATCTTGAGATGCTTTATTTTCCTGATGAAGCTTGGCTGCATTTGTCAGGCTACGTAAATTCGCAGAAAAATCAACGTTGGAGCTCAAAAAATCCACGACAATAGGGCCGGACCCGGCGCTGTTGCCAAGTGTCCCAGAACACGCATAGTGGCGACCGGCAGGCGGAGCGGCAGCAGCCGGCAAACGTGCCGCGCAACTTGCAGATCTCTCCCAGGCGTCATTCGTGAGACGCCCTGTATAATTAATGCAACGATGACAAGGGGTTTCTTACATTTACTTGTAGATGCACACGAGTCTTTCTGGAAATCAGCTAATCATGGCCGCAAGTAAGCGTGATTGATGAGCTAGGGACTGTACGGTAGTAGAGTTGCATATAAGTTGAGAATTCGATTCTAGCTGAGAACGTGCCAGAGTTCTTCCTGTAGCTGCGGTATGCACTTTGTCCAGGTGGCTTAGTGAATAGAGCATCTGCCTAGTGAGTTGAAGACCTAGGTTCGATTCCCAGTTTGGGCACAAATTTTCAACTGTCTTATTTAATTTAATTAAGTGGCCAAAAAAGCAGCTAAAATTTCTCTGACTATTTCATATTAGCTGCTAAGGATGATTGCTGCGTCTTACACACTAAAGAATTCGAAAGCTGTTAATGTTGTTTTAGTTGGGAGTCTACAGCCGCGATGTATTATGAAAAAAATAATTCTTGTGCCCAGAGCTGTACAATACTTTTATTTGCTACACTCGACCAGTTTCGAGAATTGCTGCCATCAACAGGAGGTTAACAAAATATTTCACAACAACAAGATAACATTTTTTCTGAATACGGCATCTCCAAATTTACAGTAATTACTGCGAGTGTTTCTAGAAAAATGTCGATTTGTATTGCTTCATTTGATCCTTAACTAATAGTTATTTATCTTGTTGTTGTGTATGTAAAATATTTTGTTAATCTCCTGATGATGGCAACAATTGCCGAAATCGGTCGAGTGTAGCAAACAAAAGTATTATATAGCTCTTGCAAAAAGAATGATTTTTTTTTTTTAATTTCAAAACTGGTTACATAAGTTCCTTCTTCGATTTCTTAGAGCATGGTATCAAAATGTACGCGCAACGGTATGATTAGGACACTTTGCAGAAACTGTGACGCTGAATAAAGCCAAGGCGCAGGTGAATGCTGTCGGTCGGCACCATCCTGTTACACTATAACGCCTGTCCCCACACTGGAAGTCGGACGAAGACTACGCTTCAGCGATTTGATTGGGTAACACTGCAGCAGATTTCACCTGGATGTCTATTTCATTCGGACGAAGAGGAGCAAGAATTGGCACAGAAGTATATGTCGTCAGCGGCTGACCGCCTTATACGAAACAGCCTTTGATCGTATCTTCCCCTAGAGGGATAAATGCCTTGAAATGTATGATGATTATGTTTATATGGAAAAAATCCCGTTCTAGACGATGTTCGGGATTCAGTTCACTGTCCCTCATACCCATAGAAATGCATGCACTGAGGTGACAAAAGTAATGGGAACAAACTGAATTGGAATTCCGGAGAAACAGGATGGATAAAGCATGAAGGGCCATGGATGTGGAATATGGATGTAATGGCGCAGCGAAGTACCTGGATTGGCGATTAGTGAGCGGGAAATTGGATGCTGGCACTGGGTTTTGCAACTGATGTGTGATATTCGCTGGTGTTCTGGAAGGAAGGAATGTGTGGTAAGTGGAGAAGTTGGTACAGGATGCGAGTTGGTGAAGGTAGGGGAATGGGGAAGGAAAGGTGAACTGCATGTACGTATTTCCAGGATTGCAAGGGACTTGAAGAATTTAAGAGAGGCGGAGATCCAGGTCACGTTGGCATATGTGAGGATGGGAGGGATGAGGGTTTTATTGGTGATGTTAATGGTTCAGGGCGTGGCCCCAGGTGCGGCCTCTGGGAAACTTCAGTAGGTTAGTTCGTTTTGCATGCTAATGAGGTGTGCAGTGCACGTTAGATTTCTGTCGAGGGTTAGTCTTAGATATTTCACTGTGTGTTGATTGCAGATGGAGAGATGGGAATTCCGACAGCGGAAACGCAGAGTAATGCACTCATAGATGAGGGCTTTGATTCTAACGTTCCAGCCTGGCTATTAATGTTTGAGATTAACAAATTTAGAGAAGGAAAAGGTTTGAATTTAGAAGATATGAAAGATCCAAACCAGAAAATTACGTAAAAAAAACTATTGGAAAATTATTACATGTATTTAAATGAAATGGCAAGTTAATCAACGGTGGAGTGTTGTGCAGGCAGAACATTACGAAAAGAATCGACGAGCGGTTACCTTCAACAAGAGAACCATCGATGATTGATATTTGGCTGTAAATGAAATTGTCATAATATGATAACCACTCACCGAACAGTGGATGGCAGTTCGTCAATATCAAACTACGACTCGTGTAGCAGACCGTAAAGTAAGATAAGTGACATGATAAAATTCGTATATGAACATTACGTAAGTGAAACACATAGGACTTCCAAAAAATTTACAAGAAAATCGACTGCAGATTCTATTGCCGGTAAATGATAATAGTATGGCATAAATTTTGAGAAAAAGAGTTGCAGGCTATACGAAATATCACCATTCAATATTAACTAAAACAGTGCCATCCATTGTTGCGGTGATGCAACAAGGCTGAAAAAGACATTATGGGCGGAGGGAATTTAAGGCAAAATTATTAATAAAAATTCATAAGTGCAAATTTAAGTGAGAGATTGGGTTTATTGATAAAAGTACGGTACGCGCACACCACATATATTTACTTGAATGTACAAAATACACATAACAGCGGCCACATAAAAAATAATAGAGTACAGCTCTCGTCTGCAAGATGCTATCGCTACGAAGTACAAGGCAAGAGTGGTTACTGGCTTCTGTCTTTAAAAAAATAAAATTGAAAGTGATGTTCTTGAATTTTTTTCTCTGACATTCATAGCTAATTATTTTTTCATGCCGAAATAATATAAAAATACAAAATTTTCTTTTAATAATAGCGGGGAAAGGAAACCGTGTCATTATACTTCTCTGTGAATTTATTTAGAACTTCAGCTTATTAGACCAGTTTATCAGCAGATTCAGGTGGCACTGGAGTGATGTAGGAGAGAAATTCAAATGTTTGGATAGCTTATGGGACTTAACTACGGGGTCATCAGTCCCAAAACTTACAAACAACTTATGAACTAACTAATACTAAGGACGGCACAAATATCCATGCCCGAGGGGGGATTCGAACCCCCGACCGTAGTGGCCGTGCAGACCGTGACTGGAGCGCCTCAGTTCCCTCGACCACCGCGGCCGGCATGTAGGAGAGAGTTGAAGCCCTGGTTAGTGGTGACGCGGTGTTTTCAGCATGTTGCATGAGGTGGATTGGGGTGGTGGCTTGGGAAAGTCTGCAGTATACACTAGATAAAGGACGGGTGAAAAGACAGAACCCTGAGGAACACTAGCAGTGGGGTGAAATATGCGGGAGCAGCCGTGGATGCTAGCGACGTACGTAGGGCGGTGGTGAAGAAAGGATTCCATTAGGCGTGCATAATTAACCCTGTGATGCATGGATTAACAACAAACAAGGAGAAAATTTTGAAATGGTGTTTATATAGTAAAGAACAATGTCCGTTATCATAAAATATAAAAATTTATAGCAATTTATTATGTACATGAAAAAATTCAGTTATGTCCACTGAAGTGGGCACTGCTCACTTGAAACCTTAAGAGTTATTTCTGTGAGTTTTCTTTTTCCTTTTCCTTTGGAAACTTTCGAAGATATTTAGACTTAGAGAATTCTTGCATTTAGAGCAAATTTCCTTTGCCTCTTCTTTGTGCAACTGGTCAAATGCTTTTCGAAACAGCTTGCTGCCAGTTCACAATCTCCATCTTAAGACGCCACTGCCTTCGGGTGAAAAACTGACCCGTGTCAGTTTATCTGGCGACACCTACAATGCAGCACCAAGCCTAAGGGTCCCCTGGAGTGGACTTCATGCTTTATGAGTTCTAAAAGGATCAAAAAAGATGCAATGAAATACGTCCAATAACAGACGTCCACTACAGTGGACGCTATGCTCCACAGGGTTAAGTAGAAGTGCAAAGGTTTCTAAAAGGAAGAGCAGTCGAAAATGTCATACCCGGTTAAAGGCTTTTTGGATATTAAAGGAATTCCATTTATTTAGTTGGTGGGAAAAGCTCTGACAGAGATCCGCCCTTTCATACCTTGTGTACGCGATATTACCGTTATCGGAGTCTGCGCATTTCGCTATCCAGTTCCTCTGTGAAGTCAGTATAAACCTGGCCAGAGCAGCCAGTGAGTGGTCTGTGATGCAATTGCAACCGCACCGCTGGCTGGCATTTGGAAGGCGAGGCGGCCTGCGTGCCCCGCGCAGAAATGGGAGCCTGCGCCTGAGATGGGCCGTGGATGGCCGAAGTTACGACAGCGCCGTCAGATGTGTGTCACGTCACGTCCGGTTCGCGCTGCCCCGTTTCCCACGCCGCTGGTCGATCGCGTCGGCGTTGCTGCAGATGCTAGTCCAGCTGTATACTCGTACAAAGGATCTACCTTTAATGAGAGGAAGGAAGACGAAAGAAGAAGGAAAGGAACGAATTTGGGTGCAAAGGGCGGTGCCGCGCGCTGCTGCCTCGCTGCCAGAGTGTGTCTCTGGTGGAGTCGAATGGTATTTAATCGTATGATGAATATAGAGCTTACGTCAAATACATAATTCTAAGTGTATAAAGAGTAAGAAATGACAAGCAAAATATAGGTACAGGATCAGATGTACTAAGTATTATACTAAATGATGTACACATTACCCAAGTTGTTACATTTCTGAGTTCATTCCATTGATCCAGTTTAGCCCTTCACGTGAAGCATGTTGGATGTCATTTATCGATACCTCTAAGGCTCGTTTAGGGCATTACCCAACAATATAATTTATTGTTTGCAGGGCAGCTTCACAGTCACAATCGGGAGATGATCTCCATCCCCATTTGCGCTGTAGATATCCGCATTTTCCTTGTCCTGTTTGGATTCGGTTGATGACTCTCCACAGGCGTTTGGGTTGTTGTTGTTATTGGGGCTTTAGGGCGCTCAACATCAGACGTTTGGGGAGTGAGAAACTTGGAACATGGGAGGTTTTTCAACCAGATGACCGTTGAACACTGACGATTCTTCCCACTGGGTTTTCCCACACTTCGTTGAAGTCAGAGTTGGAGACTTCAAGTGTGCAGTTTGCCAAGGTGGTTTTCTTGATTTAAAACACTGATACTCTGCTATTAATATATCGCTGTGTACCGGTAGCTGGGGATTCTTGTGGAAGTTTCTCAAAATCTTCAGGAGTGCATCTGATCTTTTGATAGAGGTGGAGGTTGGACGTTAATTAAACCGGTAGCCATGCAGTTTGAGTGCTACCTATGCAATCTGTGATAAGTCGCACTGTCTAGTTGAGTTGCACATCTGTCTTCTTAGAGTGAACACTGTGCATCCAAGTTGGACAACAGTATTTAGCGACAGAGTATGATAGTGCCTAAGCAGGACTGCAGGAGGTACCGGCAAGTTCCAGAATTATATAATTATGGGTCTTCACTTTAGCAGCCTCAATAGAGAGATGATGTCGGAAAGTAGCGACATATCGAGTGTTATTGCAAGGTATTGTTCGCATGTTCCAACGTAACATCGAAGGGACGTGCCCTCGAACAACGAGCTTAAATTTCATAGAGTGGCTATTACCCTAGTTACAGCGCTCCTTGCGGCAACCTATGGTAAACTCTGCGTCGTATTAACGGTGGTCAGTATACGTGATCGGAGTGTATCATTTCTTGTTCTTGAACGTGAAGACATGTATTATTTTTCGTGTGAATTTTCTCTACATTTTTTGCTCCTGAAATATGTCTAAGGTATGTTTAGCATTTAACTGCAAAAAATGTGAGTGATAAAACGACAAATATTTCTTGCAAGAGTAATAAATGTTAAACATATTTTCATTTGTTGTTGGCAATACTTGATCAAGCATAGCTGACATGTAATCAGTTCAAAGTGTTGAAGTAGTAATAACATCCAGAAATATTTGACTTGTTAAATGTATGTGTTCTTTGCAACAACATTTACTTATTTCAGCGTGACACGAATGGAAGTTATTAATGCAACTTACTTCGGTGCGGAATGCTTTTGTGGCAGCTGACACAGACGCATTTTAAATTGCAGTATTTTGTTGTCACTTCCCCCTGTGTACTCAAATTTTGCCCTCCAATCTTTCCAACCAAACTCTTTGAGATGCTCTAGGTTTTAAAGTCTTTTCGGTATTTACTTCGTGTTATAATGATTGAGTGCCTTTTTCTGTGTACCCGCAGTTTTTGTTTTATTTTATGACGCTCACATTTATAGGAAACTCGTAGTTCCGAGAGTCGAAATATCGAGACTCCACTGTATCGAGTTCAGGTTATTTATTCTCTAAATTCCTTTAGTTTTTCTTTATTAGGTAGAAAATATCACAACGAGAAGAAACCAATCCAATTTACAAGTACTTTAATAAAAGTACCGTTGATTTTTCTAAACCCGTTCGTCTCTCCTGTCATCTTCTCTACGGACTCCTGATTAGGCTTCCACACACTCAATATGGCTTACAGCAGGGAGAGGATCTTGAAAAGTGTGGAAACCCTAGAGATCTGTGGTGTAACGTAAATTTACCGAAATTTTAACACAATTACTCAAATTTCGGTTACAGTTTCGGTTTCGGCCGAAACTGGGGGAGGAGCAGAATATTCGGTTACGGTTTCTACTGCTGTGCCATTGGTCCAATGGAATAAATGCTGATTTGACGAGCGCGTGTTACATATGATGAAAGCATTGGCCTTCTTGGATCGTACTGGATTCTTTTCTTTCCGCACTATATAAAACGCATAAACATGTAATTTTTAGTATTTCTTAAGATGGCGAATGACCTTAGAACAGCACAAAAATATTGATTATGTAGTTTGAATGAAATATAATTATTGCAACAGAAAGAAAAATAATAATTCTACAAAGCATAAAACACATGGTAGGTTTCACTTATTGTAGTTACCGATGTCTGCATTGGTGATTTTGTCACAGACTGTAGGATGTCGCTCAATGAAAACACTTGAGACAGAAGCAGGAGGGCAATGTGAAGATGTTGCGCTGCTGTTTTCGTACTAATATCCTTGATCTCTTTGGTTCATGGTTTCCAAGTCCATCACGATATTGCAAATTTGAGTTTTGGATCTGCCGCGGTGGAGTAGCCGAACGGTCTAAAGCACCTCGTTGCGGAGCACGCGGTTGCTCGCCGTGGAGGTTCGAGTCCTCCATGGGGCATGGGTGTGTGTTTTTGTCCGTAGGTTAGTTTACCTAGGTTTAAGTAGTTTGTAAGCTACGGACTGATGTCCACGCAGTTTGGTCCGACAGATTTACAAACATTTGAACATTTTTTAGAAGAGCTCCTCCAGCCAAGCAAGTCGCTGCGGCGTCCGAGACAGACTGCTCTCGGCGTTTCCAGCAGGTAGAGCCCGCAGCGGCGTGCGGTATGCCGCAGCCTAGGAAAACGGCCTCGTGTGTTTGCATTGGGCGAGTGGAGAGCGGGGTTCCGCCACCACCACCTTCTCTCCAGGTGGTGTTGGTTCCGCACGCGTTTAACGAATCACGTAGTCGTATACTCCCGCAGCTAGGAAAACGGCCCTTTAGACTGTCTGCACACGCTTATCGTCTGGCCAAATTCTAAATCTACTGCACGCTATGATTGTAGTTTAGTGTCTTCTGGCCGTTATTTCCACTTGCTCGCAGCTTTATCTGTATTCCTTTAAGGTTTTGGACGTTTATGTACATCCGCAGAGATACTGTCATTTGTGTGTCGGAGGCACATATACACTCACACATGTCCGGAAGAACAGACACCATATCAAAAATTTTCGAATTAGCCTAGGGCACAAAAAAATTGTTTTAATCTGTAAGTTAAGTCTTTTACAACTAAACAATGCGTTTCTAATTTAGTCATTCAAATGTATTTTTTTTTTTTTTTTTTTTTAATGTTTGTGGTCACAAAAGAACTTTTAAAAAAGATTCGGCCCAAAGAAAAATACACGTGATGTTATATGTGTGATTTCTGCATTATTGTTAATTTTCGTTTCTTATGTAGGCTCTAATCAGTGGCGTGGCTATGTCACCAAGGGCCCCGGGGCAAAAATGACTTTGGGGCCCTCTTTAAACTAAAACTATATAGATACAGAACTACATCATCAGCTCCTCACCGCCGACTGGAAGACATAATAAGACAAACCTAAATACTACTAAGTAGATTATTATGTGTCACACAACAGATGTTTAATCGTACTCTTTAACATAACTGTGAAAGTTTTTTGTTATGCTTTCACGAAAAATTACTGGTTCGATTTGGATGAAATTTTGCAGAGGGATAGAGTTGGACCTGTGTAGGACAAACAGATAAAATGATCGCATGGAATACTTTTCGAAGTTGCCCCTTAGTAAGCGATGAGGTCGTAGGCAGAAGCTAATAAAAAATAAGCGATGAAGTATTAACTCATCAAAGAAAACATGCCCCCGCCTGCCGCGAAGCAAACTGGGAACAGTCAGGGCAGAACTCGCGCGTCTGCGATGACAGCAGGCGGACTTGCCAGTGCCGACAACTCACTCTCGCCGAACTACTGCGCTGTTAGCGCATGGCTCCGTACCCATCAGCCTAATTTCGTTGATAGACCAGTCAGAGAAGGAAAATATGGGAAATATTCGTGTAGGATGGTTTCAGCAAAAGGAAATTTCCGGATTTTATATGATGAAACACTTTGGATGGAGCTGTGCCCCTACCATGTTTCATGAAATACGTTAGTGTCTGTCTAGGAAGAAGTCATACGTAAAATAACTAAGTCCACATCTTTGTTTCTTATCGTGACAGTGGGATAGAGGGCAGCGTCTTGAATGCACAATTCACTATTAAAAAAGTAATTATTACATGAAACTTCTGATCCGTGAATGTAGCTAAACCGTTAAATGGCAGAATAAACAAACATTGTGCGGGTAGAAATGTACCTTAAAAGACATTACCTCGCATCGCAGGTTGTGTAGGCGATATGATAGATTAATTATCTTCAAAAGTAGAAAGCCAAGATCGCAAAATAATTATTTATTTTATGACAGCCGGTTTCAGTTGGCTCATCTTACGTTATGTAAAAAATGGAGGTTAAGTAGCACGTCAACATAGCACTTAGTCGAAATATCAAATACATCAGCTAAAACATGAACGGCTTGTAAGAGTCTCATACATATCACCACTTGAGCTGTTTTCTGTTTCACAAAACCATCTGCGGTCCATATTTTATCTTCATCTGCATGAATTTTAGAGTGAAATTGGTTACAGCACTACATTGGGATCTACGATTAAGGAGCACTCCCTTGGGGGAATTCACTACACAAACAGTTGATTTACCATGATAAAACCGTTCTGAAATAATACATTGTAGAGTCTTAATACTCAAATGTGGTTAAACCCTGCATTGTCAAACAAACTGCTGGTAGAATGAAACTTTCACTCTGCAGCGGAGTTTGCGCTGTTATGAAACTTCCTGACAGTTTAAAATTGTGTGCCGGAACCGGGACTCGAACCTGGGACCTTTGCCTTTCGCGATCAAGCGCTCTGACTGACCTATCCCGACACGACTCACGATCGACGCGTCCTCACAACTTTACTTCCGCCAGTACCTCGCCTCCTAGTTTCCAAACTGCCCACGTTCGAGTCCCGGTTCCGGCACACAGTTTTAATCTCCCGTGAAGTTTCAAACTGCTGTTAAATCAGCGCCATTCACTGTTATTTCGCAAAGATTGGCAGCCATGGCAACTCCGAATTCAACCGACAACATGCTAACGGTGGCAGGGTCCACTCTTAGTGGACAAGCAATAGACCTTGTTATGTTTATATTCTGAGGTGGGAACAATATTTGGATTTCACTTTGTGCGTCTGAGGTTTGTTGAACAGGGTTCACACAGTTTAAAATCGACTATCATTCATTCATCTAAAATATTACATACAGTAGAACGTCGATTAACCGAAATAATTGGGTGACATGAATGTTCGGCAAACTGGTTTATTGGGATAATCGAACTCTACACTTCTATTGGGCAATAAGAAGTAGTATACAGTGAATGTATTTATACAGTATTTGGAGGCGCGCTATCCTTCACATTGCGCCGAGCGGCACGCCGTAACACTTGTAATGCTCAGCTGATGCTGTGAGCAGCTTTGATGCTGCCGCTACGTCTACGCTACGCCGATTGAATTGTACACTTGTACACAGGGACGGATCTAGGCTTTTTGGCGGCCGGGGCAAGATTGTCATTTGGCGCCCCCCCCCCCCCCTCTCGCTGCTTCGTGGTCGCAATGAGTAAGTATGAGATTTAATAAAAACAACAAAAACTGGGTTTTATATTGAGTTTCTTTATTCACAAACAGGAGAAAATGTACTGTATGATGAAGTCAGAAATGAATAAAGATAAATATTAAATAAAAATTAATTTAAAAATTTGAGGCCTAGGCTTAACGTAAGAAAAAATTTTACCAAAAGATGTTCACAAACAATGTAAAATATTTAGTAAAACATAAATGCAGATTAAAAAGTCAAATTATCCAAGTATAATAGGTGATAGAATAAAATCTTGAAATATTTACTGAAAAAATGAATCAGTATGAACAAAACTGTTCAAATGTTTGTATATCTATGGGACTTAACTACTGTGGTTATCAGTTCATACGCTTACAAACCACCTAAACTAACTTATGCTAAGAACAACAAATACACGCATCCCGAGGGAAGACTCGAACCTCCGACGGCGAGCAGCGGTGCGTTCCGCAGCTAGGCGCCCTCGGAACGCTCGGCATCTCCACCGCGGCAACAAGAACTGCAAGCTGTAATTTTTATTCCACTTTAAATGGCTACCTGGGGAGGCAACATTGGGTACATAATTTCAATTTGTAATTGATTATGATGTCCAATTACGCGTTTCGTCATGTTAAAAGGCTGTGTTCACAGTGGCACCGACAGACCGTCGTCAGACGCCGTGGACCGAGTTCGATTGAAAATGTCTACCGACGGCGTGGTCACACAGCATCCGTTATAATTTGTCACTTGGTCTGGTTAGAAAACAAAGTTAGGTTAGATTTGACTGTATTCTGAGTCTGAAGTAAATTAGATTTCAATTCATGGGGGGTACAATGGATTCCACCGACATTTTTATACTTCGAAATTAGTGCTACAATGCAGCTTTTGTTATTAATAAAGACTTTGAATGCATACGAATGAGCTACAACTCTATGGAAAAAAGAAAGTGGCGAGGATTGTGTACTGTACTCAGTTATTACTACTCACAGACAATCTTTACGAATGTGTGAGGTACCAGTAAAAGGAGAAATTTCTATTACTTGTGATATTTCGTGCTGTCATTGGCAAGCAATAATTTGAAGTTGTGCAGACATACACCAGTTAACTTCCATGCTTTAAATAATGGAAAACTACACCAGTTAGGGAAGTTTATTGCTTATCACAACGAATTTCGAGGATTTATTCGCATCTTCTATAGTTTACATAAGTGCGGTACTTTTTCTACGTTTCAATGTGTGATTTCTCGACACACTTGCACGTCAGTTGTCTCTTTTAGGTTAGCTACTAAAGTTCGGAAAATCGTATAGAATAAATATTGAGGTGTGTGTTTTATCCTAATGTTAGAAATCATAACTTTTTCTGTCTGCCTCTTCCATTACACAGAATATCAACATAATAATTGTGACTTAGGCCTACCTGTGTACAAAAACCAGTGTGACGATTTTTGTGTTGCGATTTCCAGTTTAATGGAGCAGACACAATACCTGCAAGTATAGACAGGCGTACTATTTAGTATGTAAAAAAGTTCCCTACATTTTATTATGTATGCTACGATTTCCCTCATTAAAGTAACCTCAAAAAGACTACACCTGTACAAGAGCTGCATAAAATCACACTTGGAAAATCCGAATGTATTTATGTAAACAAATGCGAATAAAATTCTCGAAATGCGTTATGGTAAGCATAAGAATACATAATGGATGCGTTTTCTCAGTATTTAAATCCATGAAGAACACATAGGCCACCCACAAACATCCAATTATGGTGAACGAAATGAAGTTACGGTACATTTAACACCAATGAATGTCATTCAATATATTTGTGAAAGATAAGTGTGAAATTAAGAATAATTTTGAACACAGAAGCCACTGAAAAGCGGAAGCACACGTAGGCCTGCGCCACATTTGCAAGCCATTTCACAGAACAGACTCATCACCTTGTTAAAGAACGCCAGAACCAGTAAGAATAATTTGTGGACAGCTAATAACCGATTATCACAGTACAAAACACTGTAAGAGAGCCACTACAATAACATTAAGATAAGGCACAATCCCGGATTGAACACATGTTGAGATCATAATTTACGCCTAAAATTCCTCATTAAGGATTTAACCAACTTGTGGTTTCCAATAAACTGTCATATCAGACCATATAGTCCTAATTATACCCCGATTGTGGTATTTCTACTCTTCTGGGTGCTACAATCTCTCTCTCTCTCTTTCACTAAGCATATCAATTACTCACTGTCCATATCTAGAATGTGAGAACGTCGGTCGATTTGTCCGAAGAAAACAAACTGATTTGAATTTCACCGACTGTCGTCCGATGTCTGTACGTTCGGGCGATGAGATCGGCTACACTGTGAACGTGCCCATAGTGGAGTATTGATTTGAAACGATCGGCCGTTTTCTGCGGACGTCTGTCGTCGGTAAAACCCACCGATATCGGAGCCTTAGCGTAATCTGATTGTTAAATGTTGTAGGGCTTTGGATGCTAAGTCAAGCAGCGGTGGAAGCAGTTTTAGCAATTTTATAAAAGTCATCGTTAAGGTCCCCATATCTGATTGAAAAGATGGTGCCACTGTAGGTCCAGCGTGAAGTTTGTAATGATTTCACTGAACATTCATGATCCTAAGTAGTGAGGAAGTGACGAAAATCAACAAAACGCAGATGTAGTGTGCCTGTAGCATTATGAGAAATGGATTTTTGCAAAAATGTTTTAATGGTAATATATTCCGAACAGTAAATACAACTGCTGCATTTCAGATATATTTGTGAAAAGTATCATCACTTCACGACTATATATATATATATATATATATATATATATATATATATATATATATATATATATATAGTCGTGAAGTGATGATACTTTTCACAAATGAAGCAACATATAGTCGTGAAGTGATGATGCTTTTCACAATTGAAGCAACATGATTCTGGCTTAACTAAAAATTATATACCTAATAACTCACCTTTCACATTTCATCTCACCCAAGTTGACATTAACGAAGAAGATTTCTGCGCTTCCCCTTCTTTTTCACGGGCTTTCCTCCTGAATGCAGCTCCAGATAGTTTTTTTGGCATCTTTCCACACTTCACACCTAAGTAATAAGCTAATGCTTGATACTTCAGAGTGACATCAGTCAGAACTCTTTCAGTCTAAAAAAATTCTAATGCATCTGTCAAAAGTAGAACCTAGAAGGAACAACAAAGAGAAATTGACACGATTACAACAAAGTCGCAGTTCGTCTTTCTGCCACTGCGGCGCGGGTGACGGAATACTACTGAATAAGCGTATTGAATGGTCCGTGGTCAGCACATTCGGGATAACTTGGGTAATACTTCTGTAATCGAAATAGCACGGGTACAGGGGCAGCCGAGACATTTCGTGTTTAATAGTTGCAAACGGCCAAAAATGCAAATAAAAGTACTTATAATTACTTATTGTTAATGTAACGAAATTCATACTAAAGCTTACAGTAAAACATTTAATTCATTTAATTATAGTAAAGCTTTTGCCCATAGATCCGACACTGCTTGTACACACCAATTGGCAGCGCCACCGAGTGGCATCATGTGCAGTTTTCCGCCACCCGGTGGCCCATTAGGTTACAGTGGGAAACTTGGTTTGGAGAAGGGGGAGATCATGAACAGTATAATAATAATAATAAAATAAAAAATTCGCGCTCTACTGTAACACTTTTCGAAGGTCGCTCACGGAGGGCGAGGGGCCCCTTGAGCTCGGGGGCCCCGGGGCACTGCCCCGCTTACCCCTGTGATAGCTACGCCACTGGTTCTAATAGATTTAAAATATTGGAAGTGTCCGCATTTTTCACCCTAAAATGTAGAACTCCTATTTGCATTCCAAAATATGGTAACCCTAATTATGCTGACGACCGACTGTGCATGCAAGAGACACATGTCTTGAAAGATACGACCAGGGCCAATGTCTTGTACTGGAGTTCAGTAGTCTGGAGAGTTGTGGCACGCGCAGTAACTTACCGATATGGCGGAGGACTATCATGGAAGTTTCGACGTGTTCAGAGCCTCTGCTAGATGGTGGCCATGTGTTCTGTCAGTTGGCTCAGCTTTTCTCTCTCTCTCTCTCTCTCTCTCTCTCTCTCTCTCTCTCTCTCTCTCTCTCTCTCTCTCCAGAGGCGGTTAGCTATCTGGACGAAAAAGTGACCATGCCGAGTATAGAGTTACGAGAATCTAGAATTGAAGGTTGCCCATGTTTACAAAGAGGGGACGCCGTCATCTCCAGGCAGTTACCCTACTCTCGCCTCCACTGAGTCATATCATTATAATACACAAGTGTCAACCTCTAAACTGTACTAGATATTATACCACTAAATTCCCGAGCTCAAGCGAGTGTTATTTGAAGTGTCATCACCCACCCCTTTCCCATAAAAAAATACTTGAATCCAAAATGGCGGATTTCAAGATGGCGGCCATGAATGACATTCTCTCCAAAAGTTGCAGCCCTACATCAAACCTCTGTTCCCATCATCACTTTTCAATTTTGTCTTTCACTCTTCCAACTTATGAAGGTGTCCAAGGACTTTTGACTCGCCCTGTACATTTAATAATGTGCATATCTTTGTAAAATGTCAGGAGAATACAAATTTCCTTGTAGAAGTAATAAATTTTAATATCCTGCTGAATGCTGAACAACGGAAAAGCTTGTAACCCATACATTTCTTTCCTTTTGTCATTTTTCTGTAGTTGTCAGTAACAAAAAGTTTCGTAAGGTTTTTAAATTATGTGTAAAGTTTGTTGAGAGTCGTTGAGTGCTCTAATTCTCGATAAATAAAGGATCGATATTCACGCGACGCATGATGGGATAGTTTTTTGGGTCATTCACTGTTTATGGCGTAATATCTCCTGATGTTTTTAACGTCGCAGCTTGTTCTTACCATCATAGGTATTGTTGCCTGACGATAAAGAATATGTGTATCAAATTTGGTTTTATCCAGTGGTTTAGGAGGACATGTGGAACACACACACACACATACACACACAAATAAATTTCCATGATATATTCTGATTTTGTGGCTTCTTAGTCTTTAAATTATTGTTTAATTTGTTCTTCTGACACATTTAAAAGCTTTTATGAGGACTATTTTTTTCCTAGAAGATGGTCAAAAATGTGTGACAAAAAAGTATTTAGGTGTCAGAAGTCCTTGTGTCAAATGTGTCAAAATAAGAAAATAAAAATATCGTAAACATTTTTTGTGCATTGTTTCACTAGCGAAAATCCGTATCTATTCAACGATCGAAATAGTTTTCGATGCTTTTGGAACTTGGGAAGTTCACAAGAAATATCTGTAAATTGAAATAATAAAAAAATGATAAAGTGTAAAGTAACTATTTTTTGTCTTGTTGGATGGGTTGGTATGTGGATCAATTTTCTCGAACAAAGAAATCTTCCTTAGAATTGAGTTCTCTACTGTCTGGGCCTGGAGATATTACCTTATGACCTTCCTTAAATACATCTACTATAAATTTAACGTGCTTTGGTCACTATTGAACTTAATATTCTATTCATTCTGGTTTATCAATTCTGTTATTGTATTTCTACCTCTTCTAAGAAAGATAGCCTTTCCTAACCTTGCTTCCAGCGCACGGTGACCAACTTAATATTAGGCTGTTGTCACAGCACAGGTAACTTTGTCGCCTACGTGTAAACGGAAACTACCACTCATGACAGGTGAGAGACAGCACAGGGACAAAACAACAGTGACGCAGCAGTAGACTCACTGGTCACAAGTAGCCGACTGAGAAAAGAAAGTCACTCTTGTAATGGGGGGTCTTATAAAACGGTAATTCACCACCCGTAAAAGCAGCGACAGGGGCAGCCGAATGAAAACAATCGATTCACTCGGTTGCTGTAAATAGACGACTCATTCACTTGTAGTTTTACGTATCGCTTGAATTATTCATTCATTATTTTGAGTGAAACCAATCTGCAGTAGCAACCGAATGAAAATACTGTAACGCATTCAGTCAGCTGTAGTTCTACGTATGCTATTCATTCACTTCTTTTTGTAAAACCAGTTGGAAAAATCGAATGAAAATAGTCGACTCAGTCGATAGCAGTTTCACATATCGCTTCAGTGATTATCCACTACCGCCGACCAGTGGTGATACCCGCAACTAAACAGTTATTTCTATGGGTTAGAAAAGAAAACAGCCTCCAGTTGCAGGGTTGCAGATTTATTCACAGCTGGTTCCGAGCAATTACTGACCTTCTTCATGTATATTAATTGTGCCCTATAGGCTTACTCTGATCATTGTGTTTTAGCACTGAAAATCACGTACAGAGATCTCTGCACTCTGCATCAGTGACCTCTCCACGTGATGATCAGAGTAAACCTATAGGACACAATTAAAATACGTGAAGAAGGGCAGTAATTGCTCGAAACCGATTGTGAATAAATCTGCAACCCTGCAACTGGAGGCTGTTTTCTTTTCTAACCTATAACACACAGTTGCTGTCATCCATAAAACATTTAGTTATTTCTTATACTGATACTGTGCGCCTCGGTTGCACAGTGACAGAGTGTCAGACTACAAATCCAAAGGTCGCGGGTTCGATTTCCGCCAGGTAGCACCGTGGTTCGGAACCCACGTTAAACTGTAGGTCCCCCTATAACTCAGTTCGAAGGTCGGGGGAAGGCAACGGCATACCACCTCCAAACAGGACCATACCTAGTATATCACTGTGCTGTTCAAACCAATCTTCCGATTGTTGACTGCTTTACCATATACTGATACTAGCTGTAAACCCGGCGTTGTAGTCCACCTCCTCTTCACACCTCTCTCTGCATCCATCTCTTTCTTGTCATGGTGGAGAATGGTGTCTTAGGGTGCTCAACAGCGATGTCATCAGCGCCCGCCATCTCTTTCTCTCCCATCTCTCTGTTCGTTTCCACCTTTCCCTCTCTCGGCATATTTTCTTGCAAGGTACCCTCTGTCATGTACCATACAAACATTTATGTCCCCAATGACCTTCCTCTTGATTTAAAGGTCATGTGTGCAAAAATTCATCAATAGCGGTACAAAACTATAGATTTGTATGCAGTAGCCACACAGGGTCATACTGAAAAACTCATTTTGATGTTCTCAAATTTCCTAGTTTTATTTCATACAACCCTTGATCTGAGAATAACGAAGAAAAAAAAAATGGATCTGTGAAACCGCTCGAGCTGTTCTCAAATTATGGTGCAACCAAGGTATTTAGGGATCCATTTTTATGTAGCAAGGTACCCTCCCCCATGCACTGTATGAAATTTTAGGTAGACGGTGACCTTCCTCTTGTTTTGAAGGTCAAGCGTGCAAAATTTCGTGAAGATCTGTATGAAACTGTAGATTTCGTCAGCATGTAGGAAAAGTTTCCTCCGCTATGCACCTTAATTCTGTCCTATCGCAAAATACCTTCTTAGTTGACGTCTTCTACCTATAAACTACATTTCGACAAAATATCAGCTTCATAGCTGCAGTAGTTTTAGAGATTTCGTTTTTAGTCACTGAGTGAGTGCGTGAGTGACATTTCGCTTTTACATATATACAGATATCTCCTGAATTATGTGTCCTACAAAAACATTATTTACCAGGTTCGTAGAGTGGAATATTAGGAAACTGCCTGCGAGATGTATTGTAAATGGAGTTGGTAATAAAGACGTAGTAAATTACAACCTCATGCTTATTAGGACGAATTTTCATGCATGTAATTGTCTTTGACGTCATAGAACCTAAACTATATGTTGTAATAAGATATTATTTCGAAGGACATTCAGTGGTGCATATGTAAAACGTTTGCAAAATACGTCGCGAATAGCGTTAGTAGAAAAGACATAATAAATAAAAACATCATGCGTGATGAGGCGGTTTGTCATGAACCTAATTGTTCATGACTCCCTATCTCATGAACTGTGTGTCGTACTTTTGTGTCCCAGCCTCGTCGCCGCTTTTGTGTCTCGTTTCCGTCGTAGGTGTCGGTGGCCGAGTGGAATGAGACCGACACAGGAATAAAGATAGCACGCTGGTGCAGGTACGGAAGGAGCAGCCAGAAACTAGAAACACTAGAGTAAATTAGAACGAAATATATATTGCACAGAATTTATACAATACTTAACTTTTACATAGTACTGCAGAATGTTGATACATAGTTGAGCTAGAGTCCTGCCTAGTGCCTGTACGATAGCAAAGTCTTCACTGGTGCCTATCTGATTACGAAGGTCCTAACTGGTTGCTATCTCAGTCCCAAGTGAACGATGTCGTTCAGTGGTGGCCACGAGCGGAATTGCAGCAGAGGGCGCTCGTGGCTGTCGTCGTAAGAACGCCGCGCCGTGCGTGCATGGCGGCGCGCGGCGAAAGTAGGTGGCGCGCACTTTGTACTTGTGCGACACCACACGTACCATGATAAAATTTCGAACCTACGTAGAGAGGTATGTGTGTGTGTACTGTCTGTAACATTTCTCTGGAGTACAATTAATAGTGTACGAGTAATAAATTGTAACGTTAAACCAAATTCCGTAATTTTACTTCGTGAACAGTGGAAAAAGTAGTGAGCGACAAACTTTTTTCCTGTCATCATTTTGCTGGGATTGTCAGCGTGAAAAGTTTCCTAAGGGTTTGAAATTATGTTTAAAGTTTGTTGCAAGTCGCTACGTGCTCTCCTTCTCAAATAGTGGACTGATAAAATTATGGCGTCATATCTCCCGAACTATCTACCCTATCGCAAAATCCTCTCTTAGCTGACATCTTCTTCCTATAAACTACACAGTTACGAAATTTCAACGTCATAGGTTTTCGTATTTAGTGAGTGAGTGTGTGAATGAGTGTTCTTTCGCTTTTATACCGATAGAGATACATAATACAAGTCAGTGCCGAAACTCACTATCCAAGCATACACACAATCACAAAAGTTATATCTTGGAACTCTTGTGGCTCAAACCAATTGCAAATCGCGCAACATGGGAAATAATGGTAATAAGAAATTGAGATATTAGGAAAAGGTGACAGAAATTTTGTCGCTCACTGGTTTACTCGTCGAAAAAATGAATTATGCAAGAAAAAGTAATAAATAAGAAACTTCCTGGCAGATTAAAATTGTGTGCCGGAACCGGGACTCGAACCTGGGACCTTTGCCTTTCGCGGGCAAGCGCTCTACCGACTGAGCTACCCCGACACGACTCACGATGCCGCCTCACAACTTTACTTCCGCCAGTACCTCGCCTCCTACTTTCCAAACTTGCCCGCGAAAGCGCTTGCCCGCGAAAGGCAAAGGTCCCAGGTTCGAGTCCCGGTTCCGGCACACAATTTTAATCTGCCAGGAAGTTTCATATCAGCGCACACTCCGCTGCAGAGTGAAAGTTTCATTCTGGAAGTAATAAATAATTTCATTAGCAGTCGATTGCATAACCGCGGAACCTGATTATCGCCGACAACTGCAATCATAGTCACCTGAAATTAACACAGAGATCCAAACACGTTGAGTTTTAAACCAGCGAACCCGGCAATGCTCCGAATTGCTAAATATGCATCGTAACTGGATATACATCCTATATTCCTTTTCGTAATCTCTCTGCCAATCGGTTCGCCCATCCCTTTGCCCATTTCGTACCCTCTCGTACTCTTAGGTTTCTCTCTGTATCAGCTACCTCAAAATCCGCCGTTGCTTCGGTATTTATTTATTCCAATATTCAACCAGTGCATATTCTCCTGCCTCCTCCCTCTGTCCATCTCGTCCTTCCTCTACCTACCTCAGCCTCGTCCTGCTACTCCCCCTGGGCCGCGGCGGAGTGGCCGAGCGCAGAAGCGCTATGCTACGATGCGCGAGGCCGTTCCCCGTCGGTGATTCGAATCCCCTCTCGGGCATGGATTTTTGTGCTGTCTTTAGTATAAGCTAGTTTATAAGTAGTTTGTAAGTTTAGGAACTGATGACACCTCAGTTAAGTCCCATAAGCTGTACAAACATTTGAATTTAAACTCCCCCTGACCGAGCAAGGTGATGCAGTGGTCACACACTGGACTCGTATTCTGGAGTACGGTGTTTGAAATCCACCTCCAGCCTTCCACATTTAGGTTTCCGTGATTTCTCTAAATCACTGCAGGAAAATTCCGATATGATTCCTTTGAAAGGGCATGGCCCATTTCCTTCCCCATCCTTACCCAAAAATCCGAGCATGAGCTCCGTCTCTAATGACCACGATGTTGACGGAACGTTATACCTAAGCTTCCTTCCCTCTTCCTTCCTTCCTACTCCCCTCTATCCGCATTTAAATCCCCTAACTCTGTCTGCCAGTCTCCCCCTGTCCCCTCTCTCTGTTCATCCCCTCCTTCACTGTATATGAAAAATTACTATACTTCCCAAATTCGTGGTCAAACTCAGGAGTAAGGTACCATCCATGCATCGTACGAAATCTTATGCAGGCAGTGCTTTTCCATTTGTTTTGAAGCAAAATTTTATCGTAGTCGTTTGAACTCTGTGACTTCGCATAGAACACGAATCTAATCCGAAGTGACGATGTGCCCCTCACAAAATTACCCATTTAGATTTTTCAACTGTTCCTTTATGTTTTCACTATTTTTTATTTTTTCTCCTAAATCGTCCAAGTATTAAAGCGAACCCAAAAACATAATATTCAAATCGGTGAAGCCATTTCATACTAACGTACAGCATTTGATTTATATATGTGTTCTTTAAAAAAAAAATCGCACACTTGACCTTAAAAACAATAAGAAGGTCATTGTCTACAAAAAAAATTTCGTTCACTGCGTGGTGGATGGTATTTTAGAACAGATTTCGACACTAACATACAGCTTTACTCCGATTTTGATTAAGTTTTGGACACTTGATGTTCAAAACAAGAGTATGATCATTGTCTACGTAGTATTTAATAAGGTGCATAGCAGAGGGTACGTTAGGACAGACTTCAAGACCATTCCATAGGTCGCAATGAAAGTTGGTAGATATATGAAAGTTTTCATTCACAGGGAGAAGAGGCGGAATGGTAGACATAGAGGAGAAGGGACAGAGGAAGAATTTGAAATGAACAGTAATAGGAACAGACTGACAGAGAGTGGACGGAGGAAATAATGGACATGTGAAAGAAGCAGCTGAAGAGAGAAAAGGGGAGGAGAAGGTGAGCAGGGAAGATTGGAGATTAGCCTGTTAGAATAGTGTAATGAATAAATAAACGTGCAACGCCAGATTCTAAGGCTAGATACATATGGTAATCGAAGATGTCCTCCTTCATCCACCGTACAGTGACTTGCGAAATGTAGACTGTGGGTAAAGGCTATCTCCACCCCAAATTTCATTCAAACAGTGATTTCAGCATGGACGACTAACAAACATGAAACTTCCTGGTTGATCAAACCTGTCTAACTCGGAGCCTTTGCCTTAGAGTCTTCCAATTCACTCAATGTTTATTGTTGAAGCAGTGCATATGGAGTACGTGACATGATTACAGTTACAGATCAGTAGCTCAAAAGTCTAGACCATAAGGGCCTCGGGTGGGGCGATTGTGTCTTGGACGAATGCCCTCTACGAGGCAGCGATCATCACTTGCGTGAAGGCAGATTTTTCTTTATATTCAAATGTTAGTAGAGCTTATGGGACAAACTACGGGGTGATCAGTCCCTAAACTTACAAACTACTTATGAACTAGCTGGCACTAAGGACGGCACAAATATCCATGCCCGAGGGGGGATTCGAACCTCCGACCGTAGTGGCCGTGCAGACCGTGACTGGCGCGCCGCAGTCTTCTCGGCCACCGCAGCCGGCAATTTTTCTTTAATGGCTGAAGAGAACGGCCCTCCATTCCATCTACTCAGTGGTCTTCTGACGGCAGCAGACGAGCCGTGCATGTCGATATCGTGTCATGAGTGAAAAACGGGCTAGAAGTGTGCGTACCAGTAATCCTATTCTAGTAACCAGCTACCAATAATCCGCGTTCGCACTTCTGGGTTCACAAACTATCTTATCTGTGCTGTGAGCACAGCTGGGTACAAGTCCGTTAATCCATTAAACGTTAATTAACGAAGTTAACTTTTTCAGTAACAGATTAACTTTTAAGTTAATTTTAAAAGACATTAACGGATTCTTTAACATCCGTTAATTTGCCATAAGTCCGTTAATCCGTTACTTTTGTACCCACTTCTTATGACAAAAGTCTTACCGAGTAAATTATGCTCATTTTATCGCAGGCTTGATGTCTTGTGTCTTGTGCAGCTTTAGCCAATGCCTTATTAAGTGGCATAGAAAAAAATGTTTGGACCTCTTCTGGACGATGAACAGTGCCAACTTGCTGCGGCTTTTCATCCAAAGTTCCGGCTGATATGGTTGGAAATGTATGACAGCACTCGTGTGGAAGCAGTAAGGCAACGTGGGCAGGAGAACGTAGAAGTTGCACTAACGCAAGAACACGCAGAAAATTCGAAGGACAAAGACAATTTAAGTGATTGATACATAAGCAGCAACAGTGAGGACGCAGAGCAAGATTTTTTTATTTCTGTCACTCAATCTAAGCAGAAGACTGCAAGCCACAAATGTTTAAGAAGTAAAGCCGAAACTCTAGTGAAGATGTCGCTGGTCATGAAATCCAACGACTCATTTAACGATGCGACATTTCTTGGAGAAAATATTTTAGTAAATCTTTTTATTAAATATAATACTGCTATAACATCAAGTGCTGCAGTCGAACGTCTCTTTTCCATGGGAATAGATATTTTGACCTCCAAACGTGCCTCACTGTCACACGAGAATTTTGATATGCTAATGTTTATTAAAGTAAATATGCAACTTATGTTCAAAAATGTTTGTAAAGCTTATGGGACTTAACTCCATGGTCAACAGTCCCTAAACTTACAAACTACTTATGAAGTAGCTTGTACTATAGACGGCACAACCATCCATGCTCGAGGGGGGATTCGAACCTCCGACGGGGAAAGGCCTCGCGCATCGTATCATAGCGCCTCAATGCGCTCGGCCGCTCCGCCGCGGCGCACCTTATGTCAAATGATATTCTGTGAAATTATATATTTTGAGTCTGCTGTAAATTGTATTTTATTTCTAATTAATTATTACTAAAAATTAAGATTTATATGTTACTGAGATACTATATCGTGGTAGCCGGTTGCGACCGTAAACAAATGACAAACATTCTTCTTTTTATACAAGAAGACAAATCATTTCAAAGAAGAAAAGACTTTTTTCCCCAAAACAAATAACTCTTGCGGATGCTATTTTACACTATAGTATGTTATTATACATCATTTGTTTACGCTTACGGCCGACTGTCACGATAAAGTGGCCGAGTAATACTAGTTTTTATTTATACTCCAAGCCATATTTAAACTTGTGTAGCCAAAACATTTTTCTTAAAACTCAGGTATGGTAATACCTTTTTTAAATTTCTGATTTCAATAATTTAAAAACATAAATATATAAATCTATTTCCGTGGCTGCACAATACTGGTAAGAGTTGAAGATTAACGTAAACTTTCGTTAAATTGTTCGAAGAGTAAAGCTTTACGTTTAACGAACTTTTTAGAAACGGATTAATGATTAACGAAGTTAACGTTTTGACTAACGGTGCCCAGCTCTGGCTGTGGTAGCTCTACGATCTGCCAGTGCTACCATAACAATACGACGATCTTGGCGGACGTCTGTGCTGCGTGGACGTTCAGAAGCCCGTCTAGGGGCGTGAAAATGTTCACTTGACCATTGCAACAAACATTATTGCAGAAATGCGCAGCACTTCAAACCTATGAAAGGACCTTCCCGTCACTCAGAAGGCACTAATTTGAACTCTTTGAAAACCGCTCAGCTCACTGTAAGAATCACTAATGCCTCTCCGTGCCATGGCATCTTTTTTCTTCATACGTTGATGTCACACTAGGCCTTATACTTGTAAACAATCTCTATTAAAGGGTAGGCACAGATGGCGCTCTTGGCATGTTTCTCGCTACGCTATGCTTTGGCAAATGACGTTGAAATGATTAGCAGTACATCTACTATTCCCCAAGTGGCAACTGCCTACATCGTATCAAAATCGATGTTTTCTTTCGAGGTGTTTTTTCTTTTCTTTCCCCCCCCCCCCCTTTCAGTGTATTTAGCTTTCGCTTCACTAGCACGATTCATTTTCAAAAATGTTCAAATGTTTGTAGAACTTATGGGACTTAACTACGGGGTCATCAGTCCCTAAGCTTACAAACTACTTATGAACTAGCTAAGACTAAGGACGGCACAAATATCCATGCCCGATGGGGGATTCGAACCCCCGACCGTAGTGGCCGTGCAGACCGTGACTGGAGCGCCTCAGTCTCCTCGCCCACCGCGGCCGGCGATTCATTTTCGCGAAAATTTCATTGTTCAAAATGTTCATGTTTGTAAATCTATCGGACTCAACTGCATGGTTATTAGTTCGTAGCTTCAAAAAATGTTCAAATGTTTGTCAAGCTTATGGGACTTAACTACGGGGTCATCAGTCCCTAAACTTACAAACTACTTATGAACTACTTACGAACTAGGACGGCACAAATATCCATGCCCGAGGGGGGATTCGAACCCCCGACCGTAGTGTCCGTGCTGACCGTGACTGGAGCGCCTCAGTCACCTCGGCCACCGCGGCCGGCGATTCATTTTCGCGAAAATTTCATTGTTCAAAATGTTCATGTTTGTAAATCTATCGGACTCAACTGCATGGTTATTAGTTCGTAGCTTACAAACTACTTAAACTAAAGATAAATTAACCTAAGGACAACAGAAAAACCCATGCCCGAAGGGGGACTGGAACCCCCGACTGCGAACGGCCACGCGCACCGCAGCACGGCGCCCCAGTGCACACGGCTACTCCGCCACGGCAGTTTCATTGTGCAACCATCCCCCAGGCTATGTCTCCCCAACATGGTTTCTTCTATGAGTTGTAGTTTTTCGAAGTTCACGTGAGAACTGCGAATTCTGAAAGCTAGCAGACGGGGTACTGGCGGAGGTAGAGCTGTGGGGTGGGTGAGTTCTGCAAGGGTAGCTCAGTTGGTAGAGTGCTGAAGTCCGGATTTCGAATGACTCCGTGGCAAACAGTTTCAATCTGCTAGCAAGTTTCATATCAGCGCATAAACCACAGATGAAAATTTCATTTTGCTAAGAAACGTACCCACAAACTACCTATCTCAATTGTAATATTTACTGTACAAGCATTTATTGCTATAGAGTAAGAGCAACTGACTGCAAACATTAGATCGTTTACGATTGTTTAACTCACTTTACGGCTTATCCTAGAAGATAGGTTAAGAAAAGGCAAACCAACATTTCTAGCTTTTGTAGATTTGGAGAAGGCTTTTGACAATGTTGATTGGAATAAACTCTTTCAAGTTCTGAAGCAAGCAGGAGTAAAATATAGGGAGCGTAAGGTTATTTACAACTTGTATAAAAACCAGACAGCGGTTGTCAGAGTCGAAGGGCATGAAAGGGATGCAGTGGTTGGAAAGGGAGTAAGACAGGGTTGTAGCCTTTCCCCAATGTTGTTCAATTTGTACATTGAGCAAGCTATAAAGGAAATCAAGGAGAAATTTGGAGAAGGAATTAAAGTTCAGGGTGAAGAATTAAAAACATTGCGTTTTGCTGACGACATAGTAATTCTGTCAGATACAGCAAAGGACCTGGAAGAGCAATTGAACGGAATGGACAGTGTGCTGAAAGGCGCATATAAGATGAACATTAACAAGAGCAAAACTAGGGTAATGGAGTGCAGTGTAAGAAAATCAGGTGATGCTGAAGGAATTAGATTGGGAAACGAAGCAATAAAGGAGGTAGATGAGTTTTGTTACTTGGGCAGTAAAATAACAAATGATGGTCGCAGTACAGATGATATAAAATGCAGAATGGCAATGGGTAGAAAGGCGTTTTTGAAAAAGAGAAATTTGTTAACATCGAATATTGATTTAAGCCTAAGGAAGTCCTTTCTGAAGGCATTTGTATGGAGTGTTGCCTTGTATGGGAGTGAAACATGGACAATAAGCAGTGTGGACAGAAAGAGGATAGAGGCTTTTGAAATGTGGTGCTACAGAAGAATGCTGAAGATTAGATGGGTGGATCGCGTAACTAATGAGGAGGTACTGAACCGAATTGGGGAGAAAAGAAATTTCTGGTATACCTTGACTAAAAGAAGGGATAGATTGGTAGGACACATTCTTAGACATCAAGGAATTGTGAATTTAGCGTTGGAGGGAAGTGTGTGCGGTAAAAATCGCAGAGGGAGACCAAGAGACGCGTATAGTAAGCAGATTCAAGTGGATGTGGGTTGTCGTTCTTATGAGGAGATGAAAAGGCTTGCTCAGGATAGAGTAGGTTGGAGAGCTGCATCAAACCAGTCTCTGGACTGAAGACCACAACAACAACAACAACTATGACTGTATTAATCGCTGGTCGCCGCTGTTACTGACGTTCCGTTATTGGCCTTTTTTTATCGTTTTAAATATAATTCATCTGACTGGATAAAAAATATTCCTCAAGGTAAAATCAATGCCGTATACCGTATAAGCAAGGATGATTCAAATTCTTAATGCATATTAATTAATGACATTTTAAAAAATGCAACGAAAGATGCCAAATATTTCTCGCGTAAAGAATACTTCCGATAAGTAGCAGCACATTCATCTAAGATACAGCTACTAATAAGAATAATATGCAGAAAAATGGGCAAGAAAATTTAGTATTTGTTACGTGAGGTAAAGGCACCAGAGAAACAATCCCGACATTGCGCCCGATAAGGTAAGCAAGGCTGAAGGAAAATCAAGACATGGTCATAGGATTTGTCGATTTGCAAAACGCGGTCGACATTGCAAATTGGCTCAAGACATTCGACGTTCTGAGAATAACAGAAGTGAGTTATGGATATAGACGGAAAATATGTAATATGTACAAGGACAAAAAGGAAAACTAAGGGTGGAAGATCAAAAAAGAAGTGCTCAAATTGAGAACGGTTGGTTAAGACACGGATGCAGTCTTTCGCCCTTACTGTTCAACATACATAAAAATCCCATGTCAAGATGTTTGTCCGCGATGAACTGCGAAACTACTCATCTTAATGAAAATAAAAATAGGATACTTTTATCTCGATTGATAACCTCTATATTAGTTTTACTGCATATGACATTTTTCATCTAGGTTGGGTAAGTATCCATTAAATAACGCTGTTTTTCAAGATCAAGTGTGGGCTTGCGGGAAACTTCTTAATTCGAGCGCGCAAGATAAATGGTTCGAAATTCACCTCTCAAGTCGCCAAAAACTACACTTTGTTCGTATTTCACGTTAAACGTTCCTTTTCAACGTTGAATAACTGGTTTAGGGAATGTTAGGCATCGAAGTGGCACCTAATCAAAAGACTTCTACCAGGTCACTTAACCTCTTTAAAACAATGCATAAGACATAAACCGTTCTTTTTAAATTTTTCATGTATGTCATTTCATTCTGATTTCACAATGTTTTATCTATGTGTAGAAAAATCATTTGCTGTGGGTTAGTTTCGCTAAAACTCAGAAATGGCTTCACCGATTTGAATGATGTTTGCATTTTTCTTTTATTTGCTTTAAAGTGGGGAGTTTTAGATAGAAATAGGGAAAACCGCCGCGCGGGAGTAGCCGAGCAGTCTGGAGCGCCTCATTGCGGATCGCACAGCCTCCCGCGTCGGAGGTTCGAATCCTCCCTCGGGCATGAATGTTTGCGCTGTCTTTAGTATAAGTTACATTATAAGTAGTTTGTAAGTTTAGTGGCTGATGATCCCTCAGTTAAGTCCAAAAAGTTTTACAAACATTTGAACATTTGAGGGAAAACCAAAAGGGAACAGATGAAAAATTGAAAGAATCGAAATTAGTAATTTTTTTAGGGGGCATCGCCACTTCGGAGTAGATTCGTTTCTTATGCGCTGTCTCACAGTTCACTGTACTGAGATATGATTTTGCACGCTGAGCCTTCCAAGTAAGAGGAACGGGTCTACATAAGATTTCGTATGATGTATGATGTATTTTGGCACCGTTCGACCAATCATCATGGATTTGGGAGGAGGGAAAGGAAGTAACAGAGAGATAAGGGGGGACGGGAGGACATTGGCAGGGTGGGGGAGGGAATGACGGAGGGAGAAGGACTGGTGGATAAAGCGGAGTAGGAGGAAGAGAGAGAGAGAAAAAGAGGAGTGACGACATTGACCGGAGGGGCTATTTGAATATTGGAATGAATACATACCTGAACAACGTCGGGTTTTCAGGTAGCTAATACAGCGAGACAAAGAGAATAAGCAAGCGTACAAAGTGAGGACAGAGGTAAAGGGGACATTAATGGCTGAGAGGAGTCTACTGGCTTTAAGTACTGATCATAATTTGAAAAAGAAATTTACGTTCGGAGCACAGCTTGGTATTGAAGATGGATAGTAGGAAATCCGGAACAGAAGAAAATCGAAGCAGTTGAGGTGTGGATCTACAGGCTAATGTCGAAACTTAGGTGGACTGATAAGGTAACGAATGAGGAGGTTCGCCGTAGAATCGGCGAAAGAAGGACCAGGTGGAAAAAGCTAAGAAGAGGGGAAAGGATAATAAGACATGTATTAAGACGTAAGGGAATAACCTCTGTGGTACTAGAGACGGCTGTAGCAGGTAAAAACTGTTGAGGAAGACAAATGACTGGACTACAGCCAGCAAATAATTGCAAACATATGTCTAAGTGCTACACTGATTCTCTCTCTCTCTCTCTCTGATTCTCAATTCGAAGATTGGTTGGCAGCAATTCTTTTCCTCTACACTTCTCTGTTCTCGGATAGGCTCTTCATTTCCTGATATGATTCCACTCCTATATCTCTTTGAATCTGTTTCACGTACTGCAATCTGTGTCTTATTCTGCCTCTTTTTCCTTCTACCATTCCTTACATAACATTGATTACAAACTCATTGTGCCTATACAGATGAGCTATTAACTTGTCTCTTCTCTTCATTGTCATTTTCACAAGTGCTCTTTATTCGCCGATTCTTCTAATATCTTCGTCATTTGTCATCTTTGCCGTCCAAGGGTTTTTCTGCATCCTCCTCCAACACCACAATTCAAATGCTTCTAGTCTTCTCTTGTCGCAAACGCCGAGTGTCCAAGTTTCAGAGTCATACAATGCCACACTCCACACATAGCAATTCATAAATGCTTTTTTGGTCTCTTCTTTTATATTCCTTGATGTAAGAAGCATCCGTTTATTGTTGAAGGCTATTTTAGCTTGCGCAGTTCTGCTTTTTATATCTGCTGAACTTTTGCCATCTGGTGTAATTTTACTTCGTAAGTAGGTGAATACATTAACTTTTTTCAATGGTACATCATTAATCTTAATATCAGTTGTAATTTTCTCGTGGTTGCATACCGTGATCTATGACTTTTTGTGTTCATTTTCATGTTATATTTATCTGGCAGGATCTCATTCATTCTTGATAACGCCTTTTGCAGATTTTCTTCGCTCTCTTCAATGATGGCTATGTCATCAGCAAACCTTATCATTTTAACTTGTACTCCATTGATCTTAATTCCTTCCATAGACTCTTTATATTTCTTAATTCCCTCCTCAATATACAAGTTTAAGAGCACTGGTGATAAACTGCATCCTTGTCGTACTCCTTTTTTTATGCAAGCCTCTTGTATTTCACCAGTTATATTTGTAACAGTATATATAGGTAATAGAACAAATTTAAAAAACAAGTAAGTTAGTAAACACTTGGAAAAAATACATCTTATACCCCTTATATTCACGTCGCCGCAGTATTTATCGAAAGAGAAGTATCGATAACTGATGCAAACCAAAAAGAAGACAGTGAGAGAGGCAGGGAGCCTCAATAAATTTATATAAAACAATTTTAAAACCAATCAAAACTCCGTCTTTACTAGTAGAAGTGCTAAAAAATTTGGTATGTTAAAATAATGACGTAAGTTTTAGTTTGGAAAATATTTCATATTTACAAGCCGACATTTACATATTTACAAGCATAAATTTATAAAATTTGGCATCCGAAGTCGTGATTCATACTGAACCGAAAAGGATATAAAAGCATGCAAGTGAAAGTACACAAATCCGAACACTGGGTGTAGACCTTCTTGTAATTGACGTAACCTTGAGATATTTGTTTCAGCTGGTTGCCTCACATTACGCGAAATCACTCAAATCCGGTAAGAGAGCAAAAACATTCGCACAGCTGACGTGGCCGCAGTTTCGGTCGATTGTTTCTTTCGAGTGAAAAACCCGACTGAACGAAAAACCAGTCGACCGGCTAATCGCTTGTTAAAACGAGACCGTTGTCCCACCATTACCTAACAGACGAACTTCATTCAGTTACTGCATTCCTTTAGTCGTGAAAATGAACAGCACTCGAGCTTAATCCTTATGACAATAGTAATCAAATATATTAAATTGCACCGTAATGAAACACAAAGTACACAAACTTTGCAACATATTAATAAGTTTACGTGTGCTACTGCCAACATTGTTGTAAGGTTGCAATGTGGGTAATTGTAATAAGTTTCCAACAACTTCAGGCAGTAACTGAAGTACTGGAAACTTTCATTAAAGCAATAGAAATAAATGAAAAGTAGATAAAGTTCTTTAGTGAATCCCCCCTCCCCCCTCCTAAACAAGGATAAAAATTGGAAAGCGGATGGAAATGTTATACTCTTCGAACTATAGTTAGCAGCTAAGTTTATTTAATCCGAGCAACAGCACAAGCGCGCAGTCATAGATAAATAATTTTCATAGCCTATACAAAACTTACAACCCCTACGTCCTGTAGAAAATTCGATACATCGTTTATTATTTCCAGTAATAGAACCACAGGAAACATACTTCAGTCAGCTTTAGGGTAGTTCTGGTAATGGCACATATTCAGAGCAAAAATACAAACCGCCAAACATAACAACAGAAAGAGTTTGTCGAGGCCTGACCGTAAGAAATAAAGAAAATCATTATTAATACGTGACGAAAATTAAAAACAGGATTTCCCTAAATTCTTGCGGAATAAAAATGTGCAGTTAAATACATCGCCAAGTGTTTCTGCACCAGATTCGTCATTAACTGAACTACATAAAAGCTTTCATTAAATAGCTAAAGTACAAAAGTACAAAAAATTAAATAAATTTCAATCACCTAACAAAGGGACTGAAACAAAAGTAAAATTTAGGAAAAAGTACAGCTCTTGACATGACATACATACCTTAAATTCTTTACCAGTGATGTGCTTTACAGTATACAATGCGATAATCGGAACAAAGAAATAGGCCTGTAATGGTGTAGATAGTCTCGCATACAAGAAAACTTGAAGAACTTGTAGCTGATTCAGAATTGATAGGTATCATTCAAAATACAACTACTTGAATATACGACTGCTTTTAAAACCAAGAAACGCGTTTTAGCCTAGTACCTAACAGACCCAATAATTTGGCTCCTAACTAGTATAAAGTACTTCAGAAATATAAAAGACAAACTCTTACTCATCCCATAGATTCCGAAACACAACAAACATGCACTAAAAAGAATACAAGTGTAATCTCTCTATATAAAAGCCAATCTCCCTATGACTGACTGACTGACTCATCATCTCCCAGCCCAAACCACTGAAGATAGAAACTTGAAATTTGTGGAGGCTGTTGATCTTACTCAGCAGACGTCATTTAAGAAGCTATTTTTCGTTATTCTGCCCGTAAGGGGGTAAAATAGGGGATGACACGTTTCTGAAAATACGTTGCTATTTAGGTAATTTTGAAGCTAGAACTACAAAATTTCGGATTTTAATTCAGGGTTCGAATTTAAAAGACACGTGTTTCGGCATTTTTTGAAATTCAGCCATTAATGGGGTAAAATAGAGGACGCAAAAAATTGATTTTCAAAAATATGTTGCTGTTAAATCAAATTTCAAGCTATAACTACGAAACTTAGGATATGAACTCTTGCTCAGGATTAAAAAGACACGAGTTTCGGTATTTTTGGAAATTCAACAAGTAATAGGGTAAAATAGGGGATCAAAAATTCTTTTCGAAAACACATTGTTGTCATACAATTTTAAAGCTAGAGCTTAAAATTGGTATTTGTATTGTTTGTCAGAATTTAAGAAATTGGTATTTGTATTGTTCGTTAGAATATTAAAAAAACATGTTTCGGAATTTTTGGAAATTCGACCATCAAGGGAGTAAAATTGGAGAGGGGATGTTTTTCGAAAATCTTTTGCAATTAAGGTAATTTTGAAGCTACAACCACATAAATTAGTGTATCTTTTCTTGGTCAGAATTTAAAATATACGTGTTTCGGTATTCTCATAAAATTAATCATTTAGCGGGTGAAATAGGGTATGAAACATGTTTTGAAAATACATTGCTACTAAGCCAGAATTACAAAAAAATATATTTGCATACTTGGTAGGAATTTAAGAGACACAAGTTGGGGTATTTTTCGAAATTCAACTATTAAGGGGTGCCATAGAGCGTTAAAAGTAGTAAAATCAAATGTTCAGATGTTTGTAAATCTTAAGAGACTTAACTACGGGGTCATCAGTCCCTAAGGCTTACAAAATAATTAAACTAACTTATGCTAAGGACAGCGCAATCACCCATGCCCGAGGGGCGAATCGTACCCCCAACGGCGAACAGCAACGCGCACCGCAGCATGGCACCTCAATACGCACGGCCATTCTGCCGCGACTACAAGTAGTATCACAACATTCCATTCAGCAAGCTGTAGGACCCATCTGTTTCTCGATGGCTGGTGTCTAGATGTCAAACTTGGACCTTGTCATGGACGTCGGCAGTGAAGTGCCATGTCGTTGAGCCTATTACGTAGAACCTGAGTCGAAAGACCACGTCCTGTGGCTGCACGAAAATCATTCCGCCGAGTTTAAATCCGGAAGTAGCGGCCATCAGCTGCTGTGGTAGCCCGAGCGATCCAAGTCATCGACAGTCCCTGTATCTCTGATCAACCTCCATATCCGAACAACATCGCTTCCGTTCACTCCGAGAGGTCTGGAAAGAGTCCCTCCTGACACGAAGTAACAATTCGAATACGGTCAAAAGTCGGAATTGACCCTAGATATGGCAAAACTATAGTCAACACAAGCAGTATACTTCCTTCGTTGTGTTTAAGAGTCCGACCGAAACATGATTTGCGGCCGAAACCGTAATCTGATATTCGGCTCCTCTTCTAGTTTCGGCCGAAACCGAAACTTACGAAATTAAGCTTAAATTTCGGTAAATTTACTTTCTACCACAAATCACTAGTTTTCACACATTTTGCAAGATGCCCTCCCTGCACTAAGTCGTCTTGAGTGTGTGTAAGCCTCACCAGGAGTCCAGAGAAGTGCGTTAGACCACACGGCTAAACCTGCGGGACATTAAGTACAATACAGAACAGTTAAATTGTTACTGACAAATTATAAGAATATAAGTGTGACTGCGTTGTATTGGGCGTTCGGAAAGACTCCTAGTAGTTACAGGGCGCGCCGTGAACTAGAGTAAGGCGTTATAGTTGATTGTATCCATCTCGAATGCGACCCGACTTCATCCGTAAGTTCACGAAAGTTAGTTTCGGCTAAGCAGAAGATTTAGCTGATTTCTGACCGAAACCAATATCTTGGTCCAAACCGAATATTCGGTCGTTCCTAAACTACAACTGGTCGGCCGTCTTATCCACTCAATTCCAATGTCGCAAATCGTGCGTGGTTGTTTACCTCTTTGTGTGAGTTGAGTGACATATATGGCCAAACTGAGGAACAATATTCTTGATGCGCTCCACACATTCAACGTTAGTGTTTAGGAGACCTTGGAACCAAGGTGATGTAACACTATTTCTGAAGTGTGTAAATAAATACTCAACTCTTAACTTGCTATTTATAGAAGTACGAGGGTCACTCCAAAAGAAATGCACATTACTTTTTTTTTAAATACTGTTTTTATTCTACATGTTTAAAAGTTTTACAGTGTGTAGATACATCATTTAGGAACAATATTTTCATGTCCCCCATAATCCCCATCCCTCTCAACTGCCCAACGCCATCTTGGAACCAGCGCTTGTACACTTGCACGGTAAAATTCTAGACTAATACGTTGGAGCCACTGATTGGCAGCGTGCACAAGGGAGTCATCATCTTCAAACCTTGTTGTACGAAGAGAGTCTTTCAGTTTCCCAAAGAGATGATTCCCGTACTGTTCCAAACGTTCGCTGCTTACCGTTTTTCGTGTTTCTTTGTGAGCCACTGTCAACATCCTGGGAACCCACCTGGCGCAAACCATATTTTCTTTTTTTTCCGACACTTTCAGTATTGTTCAAACAGTTCCTTTTCCTATCCCAACGTAGCGTGACAATTCGTTCACTGTGATGCGTCTGTCAGCAGTCACCAATTCGTTAACTCTCTGCAGTACGAGGCCTGCCGCTGCGAGGACGATCCTCAATATTGCCGTGCCCGCTTTCATCACGTAACCTGCTTGCCCACTGACTAACTGTACAGCGATCGATAGCAGCATCTCCATACACCTTTTTCAGCATCTTGTGGATGTTTCCCACTCCCATTTTCCCAGCACAGGAATTTAATGACAGCACGTTGCTTCTGACGAACGTCAAGCGTAGCAGCCATCTTGAAGACATGCAGTGACGGCGCCACTCACGGGAACAGGCTGAATTAAGATTGAAAACAAGCGGGAAGGATGTATCTACACACTGTAAAACTTTCAAACATGCAGAATGAAAACTGAAGTACTCCGCGTTGCGTGGCACTTTTTACCTAAGTAGTAGAAAGCTCTTTGCTAGATAGTGGCACTGATAACTCGACGCACACATTTGATAACACGATACTGTCCTGTGAACACGCTGCAGGCTCTATGAACAGACGCACAGTCGATCTACAGCCCCGCCGCGGCGGAGCGGCCGAGCGCAGTGAGGCTCTATGCTTCGATGAGCGAGGCCGTTCCTCGTCGGGGGTTCGAATCTCCCCTCGGGCATGGATGTTTGTGCCGTCTTTAGTATAAGCTAGTTCATAAGTAGTTTGTAAGTTTAGGGACTGATGACCCCGTAGTTAAATCCCATAATCTCTACAAACATTTGAACATTTGGTCTACAGCCCAAATGTGACGAGTTATATAATTATGCGTCTGCCAATCGGGATTCGCGCAAGTGATCAAGTTGATACTGCGTGGCCCCTTGCGGAACTCGTGTTGCCAACTGTCAGTGTTCGCGCAGCTTTATCGATATGGTGTTGTAGTCTTTGATTTTCTCATAATACTCGATACTAAAAAAAATGTGATGTTTTAGTTAAATCTTAAAACACTTAAATTATTCTAATGCATTTTCACATATCTGCCACCTCTCCACATTTCCGTCTTTTAGTAGAGTACAGTTTCCACCAATCCTCCTTCGCCATTGTAATTATTTCCCCCTGGCAGTTCAGAAATTATGAGTTACGGCACAATAGTTGAAAACTTAACTGTAAATGGCACTTTTTAATACTTGTAATCGTTGTGCCAAACGGCTTTGTTTGTAACATAATTTAAACCGTGTGGAGTTTTATGATGCAACAGCCACATTATAAGATTTGCCACATAGTTTTTGAACGACATTTAGTTTACGTTATGTTGTTGATCGGCCTATTTTTATAGTATTTTTTATTTTTATATTATTTTTTAATTTACTTACTTTGTTTTTAGTGTATAAGGAACCGGTCATTGTTGAGAGCTATGCTGAAGTCATTTTCTAGATTTAGAAACAGTATTAACTGTCCTGTACCAACAAAGCAATAAAGAACAAATTTTCCCAGCCTATCTCTTCGTCAAGTAGTGAAAAAATAAAAATAAATAAAAATAAAAAAACCTATATAATATATGCATACATATGCAAAATAGTTAAATATGCACTAAATCCTTGTGTATGCATTCTTATGTACGGTCATGCAAATATGGAAGGATCCGAGATCTATACATATGCAATATACAAAGGGGAAACGTTGTTACTTAAAATCTCGGAAAGTTCTTGACTCATTTACTTCAGATATATACAGACAATCATATGGTGTTAGACCATTATTTATCAAAATGGAGGCCTCAGGGCTGTCACTAAGTTTTGTTCGGGGGTTGGTAAACAACCGGCCGAGTGTATGTAGAAGACTATGAGTTCCGTAATATAAAAAAGTAGGCCTAATAAAGGTGAATGTATTTTGTATTAAAATTAAGTAATTCCTCCTCAACATTAATTTCAAATTGAACAGAGTGTAGATTATGATTTTGTATGCATCTTGGGTATCAGTCATGTAAAACATTATAAAGGAATTCACCACCATTTATTTCCACGACCAGTTTCGGCCTTAGGCCATTAACAGTGATGAAACTCTTCAGACAGGTTTTTCGTAAGTCATTCCTATGGCAGTAAAATTGTTAGGACAAGTTGATAAGTCCATGTCATTAACATAAAATACGTACCACATGTATACCCGCGTGTTTGTTTAAAATTATTATACAGATATGTGTTCTTTATATATCTGTATAATTATTCTAAACAAACATGCAGGCACAAATGTGGTACCTATTTTTACAAAAAACCTGTCTGAAGAGTTTCATCACCTGATAATGGCCTAAGGCCGAAAGCTAGTCGTGGAAAAAAAAAGAAAAAGAAAAAAAAGAAAAAACAATATTTCAGTCAAATGGCAGTTAATTCCTTTAAAAAGAGCGTAGATTGTTTTATAATGAACTAGCCGATAACCTGGCGTTGCCCGAGCATTTATTTATTTATTTATTTATTCAAGCCTTAAGTCAGTACTTCTAGTCTTTCTTCTCTCTCTCTCTCTCTCTGTATGTGTATCTCCTTTTTTTTTTTTTTTTTTTTTTTTTTTGTAAAACATGTTACATTCATGGGAGAATATGCAAGAAGTGAGGCTGTTTTGCATACTGTACAAAAGTGCAGTAACCAAACAAAGAAAATAGTAATCAAAATAAAAAAAATATATGTACCATTCATACAGTCATATAAATTCTATAAACAAAATTTCTTGTTAGTTGTCCAGGATCTAATATCAATAAATGCCTTCTTTAGCCCAACCCTGAGTAAGTGACATGAAGTTTTCCGTGCGAGAAACATGGAGATGTCAAATTCACTACGCAGTATGTAATAGATTGTCCTGTGATTTATCAGTCGGAATATAAAATGTATCTCTGAATCTATCGGAAATCATGGATATTGTTGTTGTTGTGGTCTTCAGTCCGGAGACTGATTTGATGCAGCTCTCCACCCTACTCTATCCTGAGCGAGTCTCTTTATCTCCTCATAAGAACGGCAACCTACGTCCATTTGAATTTGCTTACTATAGTCACCTCTTGGTCTCCCTCTGCGATTTTTACCCCACACACTTCCCTCCAATGATAAAATCACGATTCCCTGATGTCTAAGAATGTGTCCTACCAATCGATCCATTATTTTAGTCGAGGTATGCCAGAAATTCTTTTTCTCCCCAATTCTGTTCAGTACCTCCTCATTAGTTATGCGATACACCCACCTAATCTTCAGCATTCTTCTGTAGCACCACATTTCAAAAGCCTCTATTCTCTTCCTGTCCGCACTGTTTATCGTCCATGATTCACTCCCATACAAGGCAACACTTCACACAAATTTCTTCAGAAAGGACTTCCTTATGCTTAAATTAATATTCGATGTTAACAAATTTCTCTTTTTCAAAAACGCTTTTCTTCCAATTGCCATTCTGCATTTTATATCCTCTCAACTGCGACCATCAAATGTTATTTTACTGCCCAAGTAACGAAACTCATTTACCACTTTTATTGATTCGTTACCTAATTTAATTCCTTCAGCATCGCCTGATTTTCTAAGACTGCATTATTTAAACTGTTTCATTCTCTTCATTTCCTATAGAAGTCTATTGCTTTCGCCTGCAGCCGAGTGCGCTTCACAGTTCAAACTTGGTTCAAATTTGTCAACAGCACTGCCACCTTTCAGGAATTTCTTTAAGCCTACTGGAATAGAGAAGTGTCTTAGCCGTAAATTAAAAATGTATTAAAACGCGGTACCGGGTGTAGCAGGTTTTTACAGTATATATGATATCATATTTATTGAATTACATGTAGTACAATTGTATAATTTTGCAGGTATATTTTAATAGAAATACATCTTCTTATGGTTTGTAAGCCAAGATAGCCAAAAAATATATTTATTTGTCTTCACCGGTTTAGATGATTTATGTCATCTTCAGAAGGGTTTAAACGCCATCATTTAGAAGAACATGTGCAATAAAGGGTTTCTCGTCGAAATGTAAAATGAGTAAAAATACATGATTAACATGTTAAAATATACGTTACCAAAATGGATCCACTTTGGTGACGTATATTTAACATCCCCTTTTTCTCTTTAAACATCACATAAGCAAACTGGCATATCTCAATGAGAGAAAACATCCAACCGGAGGTGAAAAGACAAATAGAACAGGATCTACAGAAACTGCCACTGAAGATGCCTTGTAAATAAAGGTGAAACACGTATGGCAGTAAGACTTGTTTTATTACAGTTGCATAGATGGACCGTACAAACCAATATATGCATATATATTTGATGTATACTTCATGTGTGATCCTCTATTTCTACCCCCCTCTTGCTTTTTATTCGCGAAGCACCGTTGGGGTGCGCTTTACAGCTTAAGACGCCTTTTTTTCTTCTTTTCCTCCCAATATATCTTCATAAATTTGCTGTCTTGCTTCTGCCGATTGTATCCAGCCTGTAGGTCGTCAAGTAAGATTCTTTGTAAATTTGTGTTTTTTAATAATTGTTAGGAATTAAACTCTTCCTTGAAGTATGTCTGCATTACACTAGATTCACTCGGTTTCTATGATTTTCCAGTATCACTTTGGCTCTTATTTTGTAAAGCGAATTATTGGACTTTCTCTGTAAACCCCGCTTTTCTTTTCTCTACGTATGTGACCATAAAATTTTAATAGCTGTTTCCATATTGCATGTTTTCTGTTGTTTCATACATTTTCTTTAATTTCTTCGCCAAGTTACATTTTCATAATATGGTCGTGAATGATTTGCGGTGGTGTAGAATGTATACGGCACAAATGGTTAATAGCACTATTAGTGTCTCAATTTCTCCTAGTCTTGCTAGTGTTTCTGAAAGTCACGTTACCCCTAAACCAGTTGATCGCGCAACTTATTTAGGAAAAGTGTACGGTGTTCTGCATAAACTTCCAGTCACCACCGCATGAATTTACAATGGTCTTCTGAACACTGTAGTCGAAGGCACTTCTCCTTGTTGCTCCACTGAGTGCCTTATGAAAAACCGTATCCTGTATTTCAGTAACGATGTTGTGAACACCACGTGGATGGATGCATAGAATACATGGGCACCAAACTGTACGTCGTTGCCTCTTAAATTTCTGGAACTGCCCGCCAAATTTACTTACGTTCACTGTCACACCAGCACACAGGTAAAAGTATATAGAACAAGATTACTGTGTAGACGGTCGCCGTCTCTTGCCTGCCTCCCTCGCTCTTTGAGAGGAAGTTCTCTCTTCCTTCAGTGTGTCACTTTCCACAAACGTTATGCACCTTCCAGTCGGCCTCGCGGTATCGTCGTGTTTGATCAGTACCTCGGGGTGTGAGAGCATCCTTCCTGCTGGCAAGGTTCTCCAGATAACTGTTCGTCCCACTCATTGCGTGAATGTCGATAGGTCGTGCCGCGAATTCATTAACGCTTCGGTAGCAGCTCCGGCTATCTGACTAAAATCTGAGAAACCACCTATAAATAGGCAAGCAACACGTGACTACATACATAGCTGAAGGTTTTATTTTGTTTATAAAGGAAACGAATTTCCCACGTGAGTATTCCATTATTGTCAATAAGAATAGTCGCTGAAATTGTTTTTATTCATAACGTCGTTTCGTAATCTGTCATTAACAGATCAAATAATAGGAAGATTAATAATAAACTATGTATTTGTGAAGCCAAGTTCAGTGTAAATAACACTTATAACACTTGCATCAAAAACCTTATTGGCCACAGTACAGTAATGTTTGAGTATTTATCAACATAGCCACCAAAAAAAACAAAAACGGCGACAATTGTTGTACTGTGTCTGTGAATGTAACCATCGTGTGTCAGTCTTCAGATCTTCGGCGTTGTCATAACACTGCTCGGAGGAAAGGAACTTCTTGAGGTGAGATGCAAATCGCCGGGAGCAAAATCAGGACTGCATCATGGATTTATATTTTTTTAAACACAGTCTCGATCGCAAGAGAATTTTTATTGATGTTTGGCAACCGGTTTCAGTTTGCTTGTGAGACCATCTTCAGGCCTACCATGCCAACCGATTGTGGGCGGATCATGAACCGTTGGTTGTGGAAATAACAGATCGTTGTTTCTCCAGAAATGAACTCTAAAATTCTGTATCATGGATAATCAAACAACTCCCAGCCCAACTTCTGCAAAGTTTGGTATCTGTTTGATCATGCATCTGGAGATCTGATCTTGATCCCAGGGGTTTCCAATTTGTCTTGCACTTCAGCCTTTTCTTTTCCGTACAACATAGTTATAACAAGAGATATATTTAACATCCCTTGCACAGTATTAATCTGTTCGACCAGGCCGTGTGCGAAATTGTTGTTTTTCAGGCACCCATACCTCGGGTTCTGGTGATCACAGAGATAAAGGGTAGTGTGCTTTGGATAACACTCGCCTACTGGTCATTCGTACACACATCACAAATATTGACATACTGTAGCCATCCTGTAGTACAGCGTCAAAATTTAAATATTGCACACTTCTTGCAGACGAAACTAAATGAGCAAATCGGCTGGTTTTTTGCACAGTATGTGTGGTACAGAGTGGTCTTTATAAGTCTTATAAGTTTTTGGGTACAAAAACTACAAATTGTGAGGATGGCCACTTATATAATTTTTATTCATTTGCCATTCGTGCACCTAGGTTCGTCGTTGTGTACGAAATAGTACTGCAAAGTCAAATAAGTCGACAGCGTGTACTGCACGTAGCTGGAAACATTATCACTACGCACGTATGTTCAGCATGAAACAACGTTTCGTTAAGAAGAATATTTATTTTGAGGTGTACAGGTGGTCACTACATTATTGTTTAATAAAAGTTTTAGTTGAGTAAATGTCCATAAGGTATAATTTAGAGCTGTTTGTGTTGAAACAGTTGTCCGACAACGCGTATTGTACCTCTTATAAGCACACAGTCATGTACAGGAAACGGTAGGAATATTATTGCTTCTATTATTTAGATATGTCATACAGTAGTTGCTATTTTCAGCTTATAAGAGCTTTATTTTCGAAGAATGAACAGGTGATTTCTCTGTTTCAACTACAAATGCGAAGTAGTTTTCCTCGGTAAATTATCCATAACAAAAGGGATAGAGTTCAAACATCGCTGTGAAAAGATTCTTAGACTGAAAAAAATAATAATTTTATGTCATAATGTTCAAATGTTTGTAAACTAAGGCCGGCCGCGGTGGCCGAGGAGACTGAGGCGCTTCAGTCACGGTCTGCACGGCCACTACGGTCGGGGGTTCGAATCCCCCCTCGGGCATGGTTATTTGTGCCGTCCTAGTTCGTAAGTAGTTCATAAGTAGTTTGTAAGTTTAGGGACTGATGACCTCGTAGTTAAGTCCCATAAGCTTAACAAACATTTGAAATTTGTAAACTAAGGTACTTAACTGCTTGGTTATTAGTCCCTAGCCCATAAACTACTTAACCCTTTCTTTGGCAATGTTGCTCTGGTGCAACATCACAATCGAGCGTGGTTTTCTGCAATATGTTTCAATTTTCGTCCTTGGATGTTATAACATTTTAATAGATTTTAAGTAATTACAGTTCATTCTACCGATACCAAATGATACTCATCTTTTCAATATTACGATGTATGGGGGCTCTGCTCGCTGCAACATTATTCTCCTGGAGCGTCGTGGTAGAAATAAATACTCGATATGTACAATTTTTCACTTCTTCTTTAATTTGAATCAAACTTCTTCTCCACCAAAACATAAAACATATACAAAGCATCAGAGCGGTAGTACTTCCATTTTAAGACAACAGACTGACATAGCTTCCAGTGCACTTTAGAAAAGACAAAACTCGAACAATGTGCAATAATGCTTGAAACCAAAATTTAAGCTCTCGAATACAGTGGTGTTTCATTGCCTTTTACGAAAAGTTTTACTGTAATCTGTATTTTTAGATGACACTGCAAGCATTAGTTACTGGGGTACTAAATTGTTTTGTGGCGATACTTTCTTCTGATTCATAGAAAATTGCTTATAAGGAGAAAGAGGAAGTTTTGAAGGTGATTTCTTCTGAAAAAGTGTTGGCGAATTCTTATCTGGGACACTGTAAATGGGGTGATGTTTATTGGGAAGAGGAGGCATGGCAGACCACCGCTAAATTCACATCCAGTCCAGAAGAAGAAGGAAAACAGCATCTCCTGTACGAGTGAATGATGTACGATGTGACAGATACTGCAATTATTGTCACTTGCCAGATTATAATCCAAAATGAATATTCACCTTTTGTCACATGGCACATGACTGTGAAATTGTGGGACTGTTATGGTCTTTTGTAACAAAAAGGACTTGTTATCCGACTTTTCACATTAAATAGTCCAAAATAAGGGGGTTAGATCGGAGGACCTCGCAGGTCATTTTACAACAGAATTTCGTCCTATACAACGTCCAGGAAATTTGTCCTGCGGTATTTGCGTCGCAAAACGGGACGACTGAGCTGGAGATCCCTCGTGTTGCAGCCACATACACTTTCAAATTTCCATTGGTACCTCTTCCAGAAGAACTGGCAGAATGTTCGTAAGGAACTGAGCATACGAAAGTCCATTCAGCACGCCTGGGATGATGTAAGATCACGCAATACAGTTGCCTATGATGCCGCCCATACGCTTTTGCTCCACGGCGGTAGATGTTGCACTTGACGTAGGGAATATGAATTTTCGGCTGCCCAGTAGTGCATGTTATGCAAATTTAAATTACCGTGGTTAGTAAACGTTGCTTCATCGGTAAAGAGCACAGGTAGGGTTCATTAGCGTGGTAGCCAGGACAGCTCATTCGTGTTCTTTTTCAGTTGCAGTCTTCTTTCTTGCTTCCATTTTGACGTTCAAACAACAACGTAGTATTTATAATGCATCACCCATGCGCTTTTTTGGGCAATGTTACTTACAGGCAGGATTCTATATTTTGAAAAAAATCATATAAAATTATTCACATCGTTCTAAATGTCTAATTTAATTAACCTAATATTTGTTTCTAGGCGTGATATCTGTGTGTGACAAATAAAGGGTTATACTAATTTAAACTTACCTAAGGACTACACATACAAGCATACCAGAGGGGGCCGGCCGCAGTGGCCGAGGGGACTGAGGCGCTCCAGTCACGGTCTGCACGGCCACTAAGGTCGGGGGTTCGAATCCTCCTTTGGGCATGGATACATGTACCGTCCTTAGTGTTAGCTAGTTCGTAAGTAGTTTGTACGTTTAGGGACTGATAACCCCGCAGTTAAGTCCCAAAAGCTATACAAACATTTGAACATACCCGAGGGGGACTCGAACCCCCGACGGCGAACGGCCGCGCGCACCTCAGGACGGCGCTTCAGTGCGCACGGCTATTCCACCGCGGCCTTATGTCATAGAAAAGTGGCGAGTTTAGCTGTACTAACAAAAATTTTTACTAAAAGTGAACCATGGTATTTTCAAAAAATGTTCAAATGTTTGTAAAACTTATGGGAGTTAACTACAGGGTCATCAGTCCCTAAACTTACAAACTTCTTTTGAGCTACCTTATACTAAAGACGGCACAAACATCCATGCCCGAGGGGGGATTCGAACCCCCGACCGCAGCGGCCATGGAGACCGTGACTAGCACGCCGCAGACCGCTTGGCCACCACGGCCCGCTGGGACTTTCCATATGCGATTTTGAAAATGTAACGGCACCTCTCCCGAATGTAGCGTGCTTGCTCCGGGAAGTGGCCACACCACTAAAAACTGACCTTCCGGAATTCGAGTCCATTGTGCGCGGCGCCAGTCGCCAAGGTGCTCTGGTATGCGTGATTAATGCTGGCGACTTTCCGGGCCTCCTGCCGTTTTTGTGTGCTCGGACTGGCCGCGCCGTGAATAGCGAGCATCGAATTGAGCCCAACTCGCAATGCGCGATTTATTTTCGTTCGCGTTCGCGAGAAGACAGCTACCGAGGTTTACGCGGGCAACTTTCAAACATAGCGGCAGCGGCCCTGCTAATTGACACGGCCGCGGCGCGTTCTCGGCCTTCGTGGTGGAGGAGCGCGTGGCTAAACTGGCCGACGTGTCTGTCTAGCCTCCCAGCACGCGCGGCAGCACCCCCGCAAAGTTCAAGAACACTTCAAGCTGTGCAGCTGTTCACAAACTATCCTTTAACGCACACTCTTACTTTCTATTGGAGGTTCCGACAAGTTCTCTCAGCATCAGTGACAGAACTTGTGGTGTCGCACAAGTATGAAGTGCGCGCCACGGCCGCGCGCCGCCATGCACGCACGGCGCGGCGTTCTTACGACGTCAGCCACGAGCGCCCTCTGATACAACTCCGTTCGTGACCACCACTGGACTGCATCGTTCACTTGGGAATCGGATAGGCACCAGTTAAGACTTGGCTATCGGATAGGCACTAGGAATCATCAGTAGGCAGGCCTCTATCTAAACTATGTATCAGCATTCTGCAGTCAAGAACTATGTAAAAGTTAAGTATTACCAAGACTCCACGAAATATATATCTTGTTCTAATTTAGCCTAGTGTTCTAGTTTCTGCTGTCCCACTGGCTGGTCACCTCCGTACCTGCACAAGCGTGCATCCTTTATTCCTGTGTCGGTCTCTTTCTACTCGGCCACCGACACCTACGACAACCGGCGGAAACGAGACACAAAAAGTGGCGACGAGGATGGGACACAAAAGAACTGTTCCAATTTTCTCTTTATTTTAGTTAATACTAGCTGAAAACCCGGCGTTGCCCGGGTATTTATTTATTCCTGCCAGTTTTCCGATATATATTTTGCATAAGGGCTGTGTGTCTGTAAAATCTCTTGGGAATACAATTAGTAGTACAGACGTAATAGATTAAAACCTTGGTGCGTAATGGGGCGGTTTTCCATGAATGTTTACTGTTCATGTGCTCATATCTCATGAACTACGTGTCGTACTGTGATACGATTTAGAAGGCACATTCAACTACACGTGTGTATACTGTCTGCAAAATTTCCTGTCTCTGCCATTTGTAGTATTCAAATTATAAATTGTAACGTCATACCGAGATACGTAGTTTTACTCCATAAACAGCGGAAAAGTGGTAATTGAGAAACTTTTTTCCTTTCATCATTTTACTATGTTTGCCAGCAAGAAAAAGTTTAATAAAGGTTTGAAATTATGTTTAAAGTTTGTTGCAAGTCGCTAAGTACTGTCATTCTCATGCGGTGTATTTCGAAAGTCTCGCCACAATATATGGCATTTTTGCGATTTCTATTGGTTATGACGTAATCTCTTTTGAACCATGTGCCGTATGTAATTCTTAACCATGCAGCAATTGGTACCTCGCGGTAAGGAATGTGTGTATCAAATTTGGTTGAAATCAGTCCAGTGGTTTAGCTAACCACTAAATGCAGCAGTTTTTGGCACATCTCATTGTTTATGACGTCATATCTCGTCTATATATCGTACGTGGTTCTTAGACTTACGGCGACCGTCCTCATGGATTGAAGCTTACGTGTACAAAACTTCATAAAGGTTGGACCAAAACTGTAGATACGTATGCAACACGTACAGCTTTATATATTAGATTATCATGTCCTGTAGAGCTCCAAATTGACCCACCATTTTCTTACAAAATTACGTGTACGATAATAATGACTGAGGCGAATTCTTCCTCTTTGGCCACGTTCCCGCGCATGCAGGGTTGGCTTTGTTAAATCCGGATTTGGAGTGTTAGTATTTACGGGGTGGCCGGATACCCTTCCTGTCGGCACGCTACGCCATGCCCCTCAGGAGGAAACGTGTACCACAAATGTCTGCGTATAGGGTTTTATGCGTGAAAATGTAAAGTGTTACGAAATTAAATAACTGTATACATATATGTAGTTTCTTAGGCTTTCCCGGCATAATAGTTCATCATAGTTTCTTCGGGTTTGCTGCCGGAGTAGCAGTATACAGCCTCCCGGAAGAACGTGCAGAAGAAATTAGGCAAGAAGTCTGCCACACATTGCGGCCTGCCCGACCACCGCGGGACAACGTCTCTTCTGCGGAGAGAGCCGCTATTCGTTCCCTTAGGAATGATGATGAAATTATTGTTTTACCAGATGACAAGGGTAATGCCACGGTTGCCTTGACACGGGATGATTATGTCCTTAAAATGAATTCTTTACTGAATGACCCGGCATACAGAAGGTTGCCCTGCGATCCCACAGAAAGAATTAAACGAAAGGCATTTTCTCTTTTGAAATCGAGCAAGTTGTCAAAAGACCTGTGCAAGAAACTTCATCCTGGAGTTGCTGTTCCTCCAAGACTATATGGCTTGCCTAAGGTACATAAGGATGGCATTCCTTTATGCCCAATTATTAGCAACATAGGGGCACCTACCTGTAATCTGGCAAAATACCTGACTTCCATCCTTAGCCCCTTGCTTGGCAAGTGTGAACATCATATCTCCAACTCTGTGGATTTTATTCGACGACTGCAATGTTTGAGGCTTGAGTCTTCGGACTTATTGATCAGTTTCGATGTGGTTTCACTGTTCACTCGTGTCCCACTGGAAGATTCCCTGTGTCTGATTAGCGAAAAACTGGATGATGACTTGGTCAAGCTTTGTCGTCATGTGCTGACATCCATGTATTTTTTATTTAATGACCACATTTTTGAACAGACTGACGGAGTGGCTATGGGGAGCCCTTTATCACCCGTAGTTGCCAATTTGTTTATAGAGGATTTTGAGGATATGGCACTGAGGACGTCGGCTTTGCAACCAGAGTGTTTCTGGAGATATGTTGATGACACATTCTTTGTGTGGCCCCATGGACGGTATTCTCTGAATCGATTTCTTGACCACTTCAACTGTCTCCATCCCAATATCAAATTCACCATGGAGGTTGAAAGCGATGGGAAGTTTCCGTTCCTGGATGTCATGGTGTACAAGAAACATGATGGTACCCTGGGACACAGTGTTCACCGGAAACCCACGCATACAGATCTGTACCTCAATGCAATAAGCTGCCACCCACCACACCAACACAGTGGCGTCCTTAAGACTCTGGTACGTAGAACTTATGCAGTTTCCGATGCAGACAGCCTACCACAGGAACTTTCACACTTGGCTTCTGTGTTTAAGGAAAATGGGTACTCCGAGAAGCAAATTCTTCGAGCTATGCAGTTTGGACCATCCCGGGAAGTACATGAAGAGGAAGACAGATCTGTTGCTTTTATTCCGTATGCAGGGGGCCTATCTCACAAAATTAGCAGAATCCTAAGGGAATTTAACATCCATAGTGTGTTCCGTCCACCACCCAAGATCAGGACACTTTTAGGACTTGGGCCTTAAAAAACAGGGTGTGTACAGGATTCCAAGCGAGTGTCTGAAGGCGTACATTGGCAGGTCAATCCGCACAGTTCATGACAGATGTGTAGAACATCGCCGTCACATCAGGCTTCTACAGCCCGAAAAAATCAGCAGTTGCGGAACATTATCTAAACGAGGAACATAGGATGTTGTTCGATGTAACTCGTATTGTGGCCAGTACGTCCGGTTTTTGGGACAATGTTTGTAAAGAGTCCATTGAAATCAGGCTGTCAGAAAATTTAATTAATAGAGGCAAGGGTTTTCCCCTTAGCAGGGCGTGGAACCCGGTTTTATCAAATATGAAAAAACATTGATCTTTTATGCAACCCACCAGATTGCTGGAAGACAACCCATGACTGCGATATACCGAGAGCACCGCCTTTCCGCCACCGGCGGCGCCGCAAGACCTGTCTGTGTGCAGTACCTGTGGCAGGCCGCGCATGCGCCTTCACCACTCGCAGGCCTATATAGGACGGCGTTCCATGCCCTCGGCATCAGTTGTCGGCGAGTCCAGCAGCAGCAGTTCCCCTGAGGATGGCGGACAGGTGTACCGCCGAAATATTCGGTCAGTTTGACTTCAAAATCTGGCAGCAAACCCGAAGAAACTATGATGTATACATATATATTTGTTTCACAATAATATTTATTTTGTTGTGAACTAGCTTTCGGCTTCTTAGGCCATTTCAGACAACTTAATACTGCAGATTATCCACACCACATCAGCTGCTGTGTTTCGAGTACAAAGATTTTACAAAGATAACTGTCAGTCATAGACAGTCATAGATAGTCTCTTTGGAAACAGCATATCTTTGGAGAGTGCGAGCAATAATCGTTGGTGGCACGGGCAGCCTTGAGACAGAGGTGGAAGAATCAGCTGTTGAGTCGTCAGAGAGTGTAGTGTGGGCTGCCGGGGCGAGCAGTCCGGTAACCAGCACGATTGAAATATCATTGTACTGTATTTGGAAGGGTTTTTGGATGAAGAAGAGGATGTCTGATTTGTAACTGACTTGGAATTATTATTGAGGAATATTTATGAATTAGCTTACAGTCGAAAATGGTATTTTCTTATTTCTTCACCGTGCTGCGCATTGTTATGTAGTATATCCATTCGATTCTTGTAATTAACAGATATTTAGTTATTGTTAATTTAAACTAGATAGGCCGTCGTTTAAATAAAGGAAAGACCCCTTTCGATTCATGTAATTAACAGATATTTAGTTACTGTTAATTTAAACTAGATAGGCCGTCTTTTAAATAAACGAAAGACCCCTTTCGATTCATGTAATTAACAGATATTTAGTTATTGTTAATTTAAACTAGATAGGCCGTCTTTTAAATAAACGAAAGAACCCTTTCTTACAGTTACACAATGCACCTTAACCAACTAAATCATTCGTTCAATTTGCACATGAATTTGGACATATCCTTTTATAATTTATTTGATCTTAATTTTTGCACAGAAATGATAGGACTAATTACTGCAAGAAACTCGTTACTGGCGCATTGTGATGTGAAGATGAACAATACCCGACAATTATAATTAGAATTTTTCCTTGATTTCAAAAGCCGCGGTGGAGTAGCCGAGCGGTTTAAGGCGCCTCGCTGCGGAGCGCGCGGTTGCTCGCTGTCGGAGGTTCGAGTGCTCCCTGGGACGCGCGCGCGCGCGCGCGCGCGCGTGTGTGTGTGTGTGTGTGTGTGTGTGTGTGTGTGTGCGTGTGTGTGTTGTCCTTAGGTCAGTTTTCCTTAGTTTAAGTAGTTTGTAAGGTAAGGACTGATGACCACGCAGTTTGGTCCGATAGATTTACAAACATTTGAATTTTGATTTCACAAATTAGTTCAAGTTCTAAAATGAGTTACTAGACTTTCAAAGTCTTGTTTTCAAAAATTAAACATTTTATTAATGAACGTTATCTGCATGTGCTGGCTGACGACGCAAAGAGGTGAGTGAAATCCAGTTTACTTATGTTTGACATCATGGATAGGAAAGACTGCTTACTTGTGTGTTTACCTAGTCGTTTTACACAATTTTAACTAGCTACTTGTTCTCGGACTTCCATTTCCATCTCATTAAACTATTATCTTGTCAGGCAGCTGCCAGTATTTATTGTCAATTTGCCGAGATCGCTCCAAACACAAAAATTAATTACACCACTTGATAACAACATAATAATTTGTTTGCTGGTGAAATGAATTCGGAACACTCAACAATCATTGCTAAACTCGTACCAGAACCTAAACTCATTTCGTGTTTGCATTTGCAGTCAAACCTTCATCTCTACTTTCAATACTTAACATATTTCTTATGCGTAGATTCACGTGATTATACTGCACGTAACATTTGCGCATGTCATTCAGTCCGTTAATTTCATCAATTAGTCAGGCTGACGTTCTGGCTAATTGAGCGCACTAACAGGGCCACTCACAACGCTATCGGTCGATACCGGAATGATTAGTCTAACTCAGATATTCTGATCTATTTTTTATATTCACAGAGCAGTACTAGCCTAGACACTACTGCATTCACATACACACACACACACACACACACACACACACACACATACACACGAGCACTTTCACGTAGCCTTAGCCGTAGTTTCGAACTAATTTTATTTATATATAAACATGTACGTTTCATCAAATTTTATAATCAGTGCAATAATGACAAAGGGTAAAAGAAAATGGGGAAAATGGAGTATGAAGGAAAACGAGGAAGAAGAAAAAATTAGGAAAGGGGAAGTACTGGAAGAAGCTAATTTAGGAGGGAAGTATACATGCGAGAAAGGAAATTATGAGGAAGTTGTTTCTCCTATAACGTGATTACGGGCAAGAAGTTGGACGGGTTTGTAAACATTGCTACATGTGTGAATAGGTAGTAGATCGCTTTGTGACTACTAAAATGTTGTACTGCAAGGTATAACTAGTACACTAACATCAGGTCGTTTTAATATTTGGGTGACATAGCAACTTGGGTAATATAGCATGATTTTTACGAGAGGAAGTGTATTTATTCCCCGGGCTACGCTCAAGTTACCCGTGAAAAAACCATACTAATTCGTCTGAATTTTCGATTATTAATGTATTCAAACAGACATGACGGATACAGATAAACTGGTAAAAGCATGATATCTTCTTCTCCCTAAGTCCCTTCTTAGTGAAACATTGCCTGTATGTAATGGTTCAGTTGCCTGTGGAAACCCCAGACATTAGTCGAGTAGATTTCAAAACAATTCAAATGTTTGTATAGCTTATGGGACTTAACTATGGGGTCATCAGTCCCTAAACTTACAAACTATTTACGAACTAACTAATAGTAAGGACGGCACAAATATTCATGCCCCAGGGGGGATTCGACCCCCGACTGTAGTGGTCGTGCAGACCGTGACTGGAGTGCCTCAGTCCCCTCGGCCACCGCGGCTGGGGAGTAGATTTCGAGTGTGTTGATATAGATTAACGACAGACATTGGTTTTGCAAATTTCATTATGGAATACACTGCCGAGGGAAAAGATGACGTAGATTTTGATCCGATGACTGGAGATTCCACTTGGAGGATAGTAGATGTACTGATAATATTTTCAGCATTGTCCGTTTCCTGGGAGCTTTGTGACTCGGCTGCTACAGCACCATTTGTATGTATAATAGGGAATGTTTACAGGTATAAAGCTCAATGTAACAGCAATGTGTGAACCAAGTAGGCACTGTGCCACTGACACACTCGTGCTTCCTACAGCCAGACGAGCGAGTTTGAAGCGGTCAATTTGTGGCCTTCAAATGTTCAAATGTTTGTAGAACTTATGGGACTTAACTACGGGGTCATCAGTCCCTAAGCTTACAAACTACTTATGAACTAGCTAAGACTAAGGACGTCACAAATACCCATGCCCAAGGGGGGATTCGAACCCCCGACCGTAGTGGCCGTGCAGACAGTGACTGGAGCGCCTCAGTCCCCTCGGCCAACGCGGCCGGCTTGTGGCCTTCCCAAGTGACGGAATCGTCCTTTCGCAGCCACAAAATTACTTGGTCAGTTGTGCAATGATGGTGGTTGCAACGATGAAGTGAATATTCTCACACCTGTAGACAATATTCTGGACTTCCACTGAACACAGTCGTCCGCCAACATCGACGTATTGTAACAGTAGCAGTTGCCATAGCACAGATAAGTTCGTTTGTGAGCTCAAAAGTGTCGACACAAACTGTTGCCAAATATTAATAGCTGTGGAACTACGGGGACACACACTTCTAGCTCGTCTTGCACCTCACGCCACAGCATCGGCGTGCACAGCTAACACCGTCTTGTTATAAGGCCTCAGTGCTGTCAACAGCACCAAGATACAAGGCCTCAGAACAGCCCGTGCCACGTCACATCGACCAGGTCGAGGCCTACGAGAAAGACAGGCCCCAGTGCAGTCGTCATGCCACGTAAGCAAGGTAGTTCGCTAGCCGATTGGCCGGCCGCTGGGACACTCCCCACTGCGTCGTAGCGGGCAGCCACTGAGCTAGCGATCGCGCCGGCTCGGAACTACCTTGCTTACGCGGCATGACGACTGCGATGGGGCCTGTCTTTCGGGGCCTGTCTTTCTCGTAGGCCACGGACCAGGTCGCGACCGCTACCTTAGTAGTTGGCCCCTGGCACAGAGTAACATATACAGAGAAGCAGCCCACCCTACACCACTGTCTTACTCTCCCCTCGTAGTTCCGTAAGATGCTAGCAGGTGTCAGGCGGATCGCTGGCTTAGGGTGCCTCTCGCACGTCAGAGGGTAGCGTGGAGGGGAGGCTGAGGGGAGAGCTCTTGCCGCCTGCCATGAGGCGACGGCTGTGTCCGGCGTGCCGGCGTTTGAGGGGAAGTGGTGGTGGGGACAGCCGCTACCTGCCGCCTGCTCTGGCAAGTTTAAAGAGCTGCTTCTGACCTCAGCGCCATCATGGGACATCTTACGGAACTGCTGGAAACCCTCCCTCCCCACACCCCGGTGTGTAGGACCGGGCCCTTACGGAGGTTTCCCGTCTGTATATATTTGTCTATGCCCCTGGGGCACAGACCACTGCCTCGTAGAAGCCAGCCAATCAGCTGGCAGTCGCGGCCTGGTCGGTGTGATGTGACACGAGCTGCACGGAGGTGTTGTCTGTAGAGTTTGTGCATGGTGTCATAAGAGTATCCCTTGGAAGATGGAATGATGGGCCGTTGTCCTCAACTATGAAACAAAATTATACCTGCACGCAAGTGACTGTCGTTTGCGCACACGTCGTAGACCTGGCGAATGCTGTTTCATAGAGAGTAGAAGAATCTGCAGTACTGTGTCACACAAACCGGCATTCCATGATGTGAGGCGAAAATCAAGACTAAAATTTCCGTAAGTAACAAAACAGTAGACCTACTTTACATGTTTTGTCAACGAAAAAAAAAAAATGATACTATAGATTTTAGCGACTGCAGACCAGTGAAGATGTTTTATAGTCATTAACGAAACGCGTCTGGTGAGAAAGATTCCGTGTTATTTGTAATTGCACAGATCGGACTAACACTACCCATCGTAATTATAAAAAATGTTCAAATGTTTGTAGAGCTTATGGAACTTAACTATGGGATCATCAGTCCCTAAACTTACAAACTTCTTATCAACTAGGTTATCCTAAGGACGGCACAAATATCCATCCATGCCCGAAGGGGGATTCGAACCCCCGACCGTAGAGGCCGTGCAGACCGTGACTGGAGCGCCTCAGTACCCTCGGCCACCGCGGCCGGCAGTTATAAAAGCAACATCATGGCCACACAAACGAAGAACCTTTGGAGTTTATGGACGGAGCACAATACTTGCAGAATGTTGTAGGATCCATTCTTTGGCCATTCTTGTAACACGACAATGCATGGCCTCAAACTGCGCGTGAAAATCGACGTTCTCTGCAACACTTTCAGCAAATTACTTGGCCAGCACGATCTCCGGATTTGTCTGCAATCGAGCACGTGTAAGACGACAACTGAAATGTGCGAGTGGCCAACCGACGATTCTTTAAGAACCACGTGAGCAGATCGAGTAGGCGTGGAATAATGTATTGGCCGACTGTGTGATCGAATGGCTGCCAGAATCAGAGCCAACATTGTCGCCCGTGGAGACTACAGCACATACTAATATGGGTGTTTCAGCATGGATCAACACCCGGTACCTCAGTACCACTTGAGCTACTGATCTGTAAAAGTAATCATTTCATGTACGCTACATTCACTGTTTGATCAATGAATCTTGAGTCATTTGGAAAACTGTCAGAGGATATACCAAATTCTACTTCTGGCAGAGCATTTGTAACCCTGTTCAAAAAATGTTCAAATGTTTGTAAATCTATCGGACCAAACTGCGTGGTCATCAGTCCGTAGCTTACAAACTACTTAAACTAAGGTAAAATAACCTAAGGACAACACACACACACACACACATGCGCGCGCACACACACACACACACACACACACACCACACACACACACACACACACACACACACACACATGCGCGCGCACACACACACACACACACACACACACCACACACACACACACACACACACACACACACACATGCCCCAGGGAGGACTCCCACCACCGATGGCGAGCAACCGCGCGCTCCGCAGCGAGTCGCCTTAGAGCGCTCGTCTACTTCACAACGGCGCAATCGTGTTCGAGTCTGCCACACAGTTTGATGAACCACGAAGTTCCATGTCAGTTACTCTTTCATGGTGAAATCATTGTGTGAATCTGAATGAAATTTGATGCGGAAATAGCTTTTGCCCCGGACACAGACGTTAAATTTTGCGAGCCGTACGGTGCGTGTGGCGGTCACCTTAAATCATCGTGGGAGTTGGCAGATATATGTATGTAGACTTAGTAATCATGTACTCATTTCATGTACTCCACATGCACGGTTTCAACAATAAATCTTGAATGAATTTGTAAACTCAAAGAGGAAGGAGTACTTTACATTTCTGGCAGTGTTAATTTCTTTTAATTAGTACTTTATTATGAAAATAAAGTATGTGTTATTGAAATTCCTGCCACCACAACTCCGATCGGTAAATGTCGCATACTTGTTTTATTATTATTATTATTATTATTATATTCTTTCATAACCTTGAGTGTGCCTTGACCAAATGGAATAGAAAGAAACAGTTCCCTGTCTTTTATCGTCGATTATACATTTATGGTATACAACGTGATCCGTTATCTTCCTTCGGCCCTTAAAAATGCTTCTGAGGCACGACATTACTGAAAACATCCTACAATTTTTAATTTAGATTTTTTATATAGGTATACTCTAAGTTGCAACCTTTACTTATTTGCATGGACATTTGAAACGTAAAAATAACTTTGTGATTCTCGAGATAAACATTATATATTGTTATCAGCTTTCCTGCCCGTCATGACATAAAATTTGTTTGATCAGATTTATTTCGTTGCCACTCTCATGTTGGCCATGGTTGACATGTGTTACAGTTTAAATCGAAGATGTAATTAGCATTGTAGCAATTAAGGCTTCAGCCATGCTTTAAACACCTGGTTTGTCAAATGTGTGTGTGTGTGTGTGTGTGTGTGTGTGTGTGTGTGTGTGTGTGTTGTGTGTGTTTGAGAGAGATATATATGAAATTACTTAAGATGGACAGATTTTTTGTTGACAACCATGGCTGCGAGTATGGTCCTCTAGGGCACATGTTCTGTGGAGTCTTTCCTAAAGTGTTACCATTTGTTGTATCCCGAAACTCTTTTGTCCATCCACTAAATTTGTTTTGCATTATTATATTTATGTTGTCATCCTTGAATTTAATCAACATATAACTATAGGTAATTAAATCTTACACTGTTCTCCGTTAGCTCTAATTCCTTCCTGTCCTTTAGTTGCAAAAATTGATCTGGAATTAAATGTGGACAACTAGGTATTACAAACGGCAACGTTTGCATTACTCACATAAAAATAAAGGCAAAAATTAAAAGTGAATAGTAAAATAATGTTATTTCTCTGTCAGGACATGTAATCATAATTCAGCTTAACCGGAAAGAGCGCACCCAGTTAGCAAATAATACGTATGCCAGTGAATGGTTGCCCAACTTGGGGCCAAGGACGAACTGTGCACTGTGTAAGTGTGAGGTATTAAAAAATGTAATGCTGCTACCTTTCACTAGCGACTGTACTAATTATGCTTTTTCCCTTTTTGTTACAGGTAAGTCCACATGACAGCTTGCTCCATGCGGGTAAGTGAAGTTGGTAGTATGAAATTCAGAACTGGTTTCTAAAACAAGCTTCGTGTGTGCACATGGAAGATAAAAGCTTCCGCTTTTAAAAACTTCAACACTTTGTATTTATGTTCCTCATATTTGTTTATTGTTTTGGTATGAACCGGCTTTCGGCTTCTTAGGCCATCGTCAGATAACTTGGTACTACACAGATAGTCGACCCAGTAGTGTGAGCTCTCAATTGTTCAAAGACGGCAATCAAAAGATACGGGAATCTTTTTAACAATATATCGATATCAGAAAACAAGCATAACATAAATTATAATTGCAAGCTGAATTAATACATCTTAGCTTCTTTTAAATTTGAATATTGAAATTGTGGATACTATTAATATTAAAACATTGTCCAACCATAATGTAAATTCTAGAGAAGAAATAATTTGACAGTATACATTTTTGATTAAAGTCATTAGAAGATTATGAATTTGTAAGTTAGAGACTACAGGGTACATGAGTAGTGGTGTAATGCTGATTTAAAAATAAGACATGTACTGCGCTCTCCTATTCTCTAGGTGAAATTGTGAATGGAAAGACTCAGAACTCGCATCTCTTAAAAATAACAGTTTTCTTTTGCTGTGATTTGTCCACAAAGGCATAGAACATTGAATGAAAAAATTTACAGATATCACTTTGGATGCAATATCAGACTCTTCAGGAAAGATTTCATAGTGAAATCCTGGTGCGTATAAAAGTTATCCGTTACTTATGAACCAAAGGGCCATGCCAAGGTGGAACAGATTAGGTGCCACGACATCACTGTGGGTACATCTACAAGAGATGGGTATCTGTGGATAGGGCAGACAACTATGTGGTTAGTGAAGAGCGACAGCAACCTTTACTGTCGCCACACGGGTAATAGTCACGATGAACTGACCTTTTGAAATCAGCCACCATAATAAACTATAATTGTTAATTTTTCAGGGTGCATGCATGTATACTGTGTGGTCAAATGATAATGATTTTCTCTCCAGTAAAGTATTCAATAGGTGAAATTATCTCCCACACAGATCATCAGGCGAGGACTCTTAGAACAACATATATATATATATATATATATATATATATATATATATATATATATATATATATATGTGTGTGTGTGTGTGTGTGTGTGTGTGTGTGTGTGTGTGTGTGTGTGCCGGCTGCTGTGGCCGAGGGGACCGAGGCGCGTCAGTCACGGTCTGCACAGCCATTACGGTCGGGGGTTCGAATCCCCCCTCGGGCATGGATATTTGTGCCGTCCTTAGTGTTAGCTACTGATGACCTCGTAGTTAAGTCCCATAAGCTATACAAACATTTGAACATTTAATTTGTATGTGTATATATATCTTCTGTCGACATCTCCGAAAGAACAGACATAATTTTTTTATCCTGCGGCTGGTATCAATTAACACACAAAGAAATGTACGATACTGTCAAATTTGTGCCCACTTACTAGCAAGTCATATGCCACTGGGGACACAACGATCACTACGACCATTCGTGATACCCTAGCATGCCACCAGTCAGACGCAAATTCTCAACTTCACCACAAACTAGTAACGTACAGAGCCTGGGCATTATGACTCATTAATCGTGGCATGTCGCCGATTCCTGTAACCTTTCGAGCCTGTCGTGCTTCTTCACTGAAGACAGGACGACTATCGATCCTTTCTTCGACGTGGATGCAGACTAGGCCCGAAGTTCTACGGGAGTCAGGAAAATGCCGCGAGAAATGAGCAAAACTGAGCAAGTGCACTACGTTACTAGTGTGTGGACAAGTTGAGAGTTTGCGTGTGTACCGTTACAGAGACTGTAACAGCCATTCAGCTGAATACCGTTCCACTGTCGCTCTAGCTAGGGGCCGCGGCGGAGCGGCTGAGCGCATTGAGGCGCTGTGCTAGTAGCTTGTAAGTTTAGAGACTGACGACCCCACAGTTAAGTCCCATAAGCTTTACAAACATTTTATTTTCTAGCTGAGGGGTGCGCAGACCACGGGCCGCGTACGATCCGACGTTCATCTGATGGTGGCCCACCCGTCACGGTTCGTTCTTGTCAAACATTTTTTTACTCATTTGTCATTTCTTCCTGGAAAGGACATGGTGGACCCTCGAACTTCATTATTTTGGGAATCTATTGTTGGAATTATAATTCTTACACTCAAATTGAAGTGTTTGTGCCTATATTTGACTCTGCAGCCAAAACTACACATCGCAAATGAATAGTCTTTGTATTGTACACTATGGTAGGTGAGGGTTTATAAAAGATAAGGGGAAGGAAGATATGGGGCTTTAAATTTATCGAGTTCTATAAAATTCTGTATGTATATGTGTGTGTGTATGTGTGTGTGTGTGTGTGTGTGTCTGCGTCTGCGTGCGTGTCTATATTTCGCTTTGCAGCGAAAAGTGAACAAGGCAGACGAATGGTCTCTTTTGGTAGTTGTAGTCCAGAGTTCCTTGTTGTAGCTACACCATGGAAGTTCCCTAAATGTTCAAATGTTTGTTAAGCTTATGGGACTTAACTACGGGGTCATCAGTCCCTAAACTTACAAACTACTTATGAACTACTTACGAACTAGGACGGCACAAATATCCATGCCCGAGGGGGGATTCGAACCCCCGACCGTAGTGGCCGTGCTGACCGTGACTGGAGCGCCTCAGTCACCTCGGCCACCGCGGCCGGCGGAAGTTCCCTGTCGATAGCTACAAGCGGTTGGAAGATATGCTGCTAGAAGTCGTCAACTTACATAAAATTCAGACAGAGGATAATTAATAGCAATAAGGTTACATACAGCGCAACGTGATGGACATTCCTCCGTTGTTTTTCTGTGAGGAATAGAGTACGAATAAAAAAGACTAAGAAAAAGTGCATAGTCAGTTTTAAAAGGAAAAATATCAAGGAAGATGTCGAAGCGTAATAAAGAATAAATACGAAGTGCAGTGTCCGTGTTTATTGATAGAACTAAGCAAATGTCTTTCAGACATGCATGCATGCTTGTCAGAAGGAACGAACACTGCGGCGACTATAGCTGCTATTGTAAATACAAGAAATGTATTCGTAATTGCGAATATTAATCAGCATCAGCTGTATGGTGTAATGGTGCCATATGAAAATTTGTGCCAGGTCGGGACTCGAACCCGGATTTCCCGCTTATCGCGAGCGGTCGCGTTGCCATTACACCAACTGCGCACGCTTTCCGGAACGACCCAAACCTTCATATGCCACACATTGTCTACTGCCTTTGAGTGCTCGTACATTCTATGATGTAATTCCCGCATAGGAAGAGACTTTTTACTACATTTGTCGCAAGCCTTGCTATGGCACTCATGGGCAGTAGACAATGTGTGGCATGTGAGGTTTTGGGTCGTTCCGGGAAGCGTGTTCGGGTAGCGTAATGGTAACGCGACAGCTCGCGATAAGCGGAAAATCCGGGATCGAGTCCCGGCCTGGCACAAATTTTCATATGTCACCATTACACCATACAGCTGATGCTGATTAATATTCGCAATTACGACTACATTTCTTGTATTTAAAGAATAAATAAATAAACGACAAAATAACAATGAAGTGAAGCGCGTATTTGCAGCTGGTTGGTTAAATAAAGTGAACAGTTTTGAAACACATGTGAGCTAATTACACATGCTTTTATTGTTTTTCTTCACGGCCTTCATGTAGTATACATTATCGTAGAAGCGGAACATGTTGTTTCAGTAAATCCTCCTTAGGGTTTCGCCGATAAAAATAGTGTTGTTCCATTAGATTTTCCATCTCTCATTGTTCAGCGCACTACTGCCGGCGCAAACGCCTGTGGTGCTGACTCGGTGGAAACGCTGCAATGGACGCATTGTAGACAGAGTAGGGATGTTACCGCAGCTCAAGGAAAAAAAAAAATTGAGAAAAAAAAAAACAACTGAATATATGACACTTGAACAAGCAAGCACCAAAGTTTTTGATCACGAAATATGGAAAAATATAAAGGGTTTCTCCACTCGAATACTTGGGGCAAAACATACAAGAATACGGTCTGGAAACATTTATAACAAAGCATCAATATCTAAAGTCAGTAAACTTATGCATTACTGCACTGTAATCGAACTTTAATTTTAAATAGAAAGAGGGATATTGAACATATTCGAAAGAAATAAAGATTATAAGGAAAATATGAGGACCCAGCTTCATATGTAGAAACGTTTAGCCTGAGAAGTAATAAGGAATTAGAAGAATACACAGAATGCTTAATTTTTATGAGCTTATTCAAAAGAGTAACACCATGTAGGTTCACAAAACAAATAGTAGAAGTCTGTGAAAGCCGAAGTAAGACCATACCTGAGACAATTAAATGGATCTGTGACATTAAAGAGATTTTAAACTAATCGGTATAACCACAGTCTAACATATACGGTCGCGACACTCACTGCTGTGAAGGTTGTTACCAACTGACGGTTACAACTAACGCTCCTAGCTGTGGTCAAGCCGCCGAAGTAATGAAGCTTGTTTATAATTATTTTTGTACGTAATTTAAAAAATAGTTAATATAATTTTCGCATTACTAGCATTGGTAAAATATTAAGAGACCTACGTAATACGGAAATTAATATAAAATAGCCAAATGTAGTTGATTCAGTGGTATAAAGAACAACTTCGTCATGAACACATATTTACGAATATGTGTATATTTGCAGCTTATTTCGCTGACAGTAAGCAGAATATAAACATCAGAGAAACATAAATTTAAATTATGGCATGTTCGTACTATGACAGGCAGTTTTTTGACGGGTATCAATTCGGTGTGTAGCCTAATGACTCGTACATTTTAACATCTCACTCATCTTTCTTATACGCGCATATTCTTTTGAATGTAATTACTTCAGCTTAAAAAGTCAATGTTTTGACTATTCCTTCTGTTCGTTGTTCAGCTGTAGCAACAATTGTGGAATTGGGTTGTTATTTATTGGAAACCAGTTTGATTGCTTTTGCCGTTTTATTGCCACATCTGTATCCTTCACCTTCAGCTGTGGTGGCTGATTTGGTACGTTAAATATTGTAGTTATTGCATTCTACATACGTTTCCCACGTTCCACCCCCATCGATCTTAATGGAATTGTAGTGAAGAAAACGTTCCTGACTAGAAAAGCGACATCTTTCTGCCAAAAGATCATTCTCCCGGTGTGTTCTAGCCATTTTTTACTTGTAATAGAAAGTGAAATTGTTCAGTAAAATTTTTTAAGTTCGCAGAGAATTGTAAATAAAGTGTACTGTAATGTAGCGTTTCATACCTTCTCTGGGATCTTAGGAAACCTAAGAAAGACAAATTTGGTGCTATTATTAAGTCATTACCTATTTTTATGGCACTACTTGCGTTCCATTGGATGAAAAGTATGTTAAACCAATATAAACGAAAATACTGGCACTCATGCAATATCGTATTCATAAATGTAGCTCGCCGGACGCTTGGAGAACTGCTGTCGCAGTGGGAGTCTCGTGAGTGTATATATTAGACTGTGGTGTAACTCAGGCAGACATTACAGATAGAAAAATTAAACCATAAATGCATAGTGTTGCATATCTGCAACATAGATTGTAATATTGTTTTATCCGCGTTTAGTGGGAATTTTGCGAACTAACACGTGTTTAACACATGCAGCAGAGTTTGTAGGAAAGGTCTGTAGTGTTTGTTGTGTCGAGGTTGGCTGCAGTGTGAACTTCTATTAATATCTTTGCTTGTGTTTGGAGAAAACGTCACAATTTGCAGATTTTGACGTTTTGTTTTCCATCTAAAGAGCCAGTTTTGAGAGGAGGAAAAAATCACATCAATTAAGACAGGTATGGAGAACCATAATAAGCACAAAAAATTGTTTATACTATCCAACTTTGAAAATTATATAACAAGTTTCTAAATGTTGGCTTTTATTTTTGAAAGCTAGCAACATAGGACTTTTTTTTTTTACTATTTTTTCCTTTGCTTGTTCAACTTATAAAACACGAAAATAATTGATTATAGGAGGTAATCCGTCTTATGCTGACTGCAGTTGCAGTCAGCATAAGAGGGATTACCTCTTGTAATCAATTTTCACAGCTAGTGCGGAAGATGGCCACACAATCAAACATAGTACGAAAATAATTTTGTGTGGAAATAAAAAAAATATGCCTTTAAGGGTCAAGACAAAAGGTAATTGACTGGAAAGTTGGAAGAGGGAAATTAGAAAGCGGTCTGGAACAGCGTGGTCTGATGAAAGAAAGAGGCTTCATTCTGAGAGAGTGGGAGAAATTTGGGCACAAAGGAAAGGTCAACCATAAAAAGCGGCATTTGCTAATTGTACTTCGCGTTAATAATAATCTGTATTTTCTACGCAGCTACTGTCCTGAAACGTCAATTTTCGACAATGTAATACTCGTCAGTGGTTGCAGATGAGACCAGACAGGAGATAGTGGCAGTGAGTCGCGTGCTTTTGCAAGCTCACTGAGGCGACCGCCGCGAGCTGCGAATCTATTCGTCAGGATGAAGGGGCGGTGGCTGGTGAGCTGGCTGCCATTGTTGGCCCCGTCAGACCGGAAAGCGGCGCCGATCCCACCCGACTTCCCTTGTTGTGTGGGCTGTGGGGGAGTCGGACAAGTGAGTTACGACTGGCGGCTAATCCCCGCCAGCCGCCTCGTTTTGTGCGCCCGGGGTGGCTTCGTGAGGGGGCGGGACCGACCGCTCGTCTGGGGGGCAGCGGAGGCACTCTGATGGGAGCAGCTCACGACCCACTGCCTTTGTTACACCGCACGGAGAGGAGGCGGTGGCGGAGGGCGACGATTGTGATTGGCTCCACGCAGCTCGCCGTCAATTCCTCGCCTGTCGCCCCTTACAGTAGCTCATGCATCTTGGCTCCTCATTAATTTTGGCTGTACGCAATTTCTGTTCTCCCCTGAAAGTTTCCCTCTTCAACTCCTGATTTTGAACATGGCCTGTCTGCAGCAAGAATGTATAACAAAATCTACGCAGCCCGACAAGATCTTCTAATATATAAAGCAGAGTGTCCGTATGTTTGTACGTCTTGCATATAAATCTACAGTTTTGATCCAATCTTTTTCAAATTTTGTACACATAAGTTTCAATCCACGAGGACGGTCGCCGTAAGTGGAAGATTCACGTACGATACATATTTCATGAGATATGACGTCATAAACATTGAGATGCGCGATTAACCCTTAACTACTATCTGCGGTCTCTCAGACCGATACGACTTTTTGAGATATTTCACACACCCCTGCCAAGCTAAAAGGACTCTTTCGTGTAGCTTCCTGGTGGCCGACAAAACCCACGTGCCAGCATTCTTGCAGTGCTGCTGCTCTTTGTTCCGTATTTATGAGCCTTGCGCGGCCTCACTGACCGACCATAGTGTTTGCGTGCCTCTCGCAGCCTCTGCTTCAGAGCGCCTGGCCAGTCGGATTCGTGAACGCGGCCTGCTAAGCGACAGCGCTGTGGCTGTCGACTCTCTCTCTCGCTGTTGTTGTTCCGTGTCGTGTTTCTCCATGGCAGACACTAGCAATAGATCTAGTTGAGCCTCATATGAAGCGTAGACTTTCCATTGGACAGTTGCCACGAGAGGTGAATGGCACAATTAGAAGATTACTGAATATACAAGATGAGCCTCATACACCAAAACAGTTTGAAAATCGGAGAACGTGTGCCCTTTGTCCTCCTCATCTGAAGAGGATAACACGATATCCGTGTCAGCAGTGTGGTGTTCCAATTCGTTTGGGGTGTTCTAGAAAGGTCTGCGTGAAGTGTATGCGGGGTCAAAGCGACTAAAAGAGTATTTAGTGGCACACAGAAGGATATCTTTAGTTTGTAATTCTTGTTTTATAAGGAAAATGTGGCAACCTTTCTGGGAGTATCGTAAATGGAAAAGAGATTTTGCATACAATTCACTATAATTCCAATGGGATTTTTGTATCTAATCACGCTGTGAATTTGTAATATAATTTCTATAATGATCATCTGTGAGTGTGTAGAGAAATAATTACTTGCTTTTCTTTTCGTAGCACAAACAATAAAAATGTATTGCAAATTGCGCTGTGTTTTACTTGTCGTCATTTTACTCATACTACATTGTTAAAAAAAGTCAAATTTCTACTAATGCCACCTCTAAGAAGTGTAATGAACGACAGCAAGTCATTAAAATATATATTTAGCAAAACACTAGTCTAATATGTGGAAAATAAGAGAGCGGTCTGAGAGACCTCTCCATAGTAGTTGCGTTCCTGTCAACGTCTATAGTAGTTAAGGGTTAAGTGCTGCATTTAGGGACAATGCTGCTCATTTACTGCTAAACCACTGGACCGACTTCATCCAAATTGGTACACACATTCCTTATCGTGAGGTAACAAGTGCTACAGGGTTAACAATCACATACGACACATTGTTCAGAAGATATGACGTCATAAACATCAGGAATCGCAGAAAACTGCCACATAATGCGGCGAGACTTTATAAATACGCTATATGAGAATGAGAGTAGTTAGTGTCTTGCGACAAACTTTAAACATAATTTCAAATCTTTATTAAACTTTTTCTCGCTGACAACCATAGCAAAATTATGGAAGGAAAAAAGTTTCTCGCGTACTACTTTTCCGCTGTTTATGGAGTAAAAATACAGCATTCGGTATGACGATACAATTTATAATACGCCGTGACCAAAGAGTATGTATATGAGAAGTCCTAACTTATAAGTGCGTAAATTGCATGAGATCGGAAGACCGAAATAGTTCAGTTGGTGAACTAAGGCGTATCAAAAGACCGAGATAGATAGTTCAGTTGATGAACTTTCCGAACTCCGCCAGATTGGAAGCAAGAAAAACAGTTCTGCTATCTCATTTACAAGGAGAGTGTATTTCAGTCGATTTTCTATTTTAATCTTCATATATAAATAGAGTGAAAAGTTAAAATTAAAATTCTTCTGAGGTATTTGCCGCTTTATGATAATAAAATATTTCCAATGTTTCGCATCCGTTACACGAGGCTTCCTCATGGAATACTGACTTGTTTCCTCCTTTTCTTGTCTTATACAACCTATTCTGTTTCCACGAGTAGTTCTCATTTGTTGAAATTCAGTAGCAGTAAGCAAAGAAATAACTTTATTGGTGTTTCTTATAGGTGGAAATATGGAAGGAAAAAGTGCTTATTAGTGTTCGCATCGGTGGTTCTGATTGGTGGGAAACAGGAAGGTGTTTGCATGTAATGGCCAACGACGGCGATAACCGAAGTTTTCTGTTCGGTCTGTTTCTTCCAAGTAGTTACGTTGCTGCAACGCTGTCAGGAATGTCCAACTGTGGCACAAGGGCACGTTGTACCGCTCCCCTCGGACCGTCGCCCCGCTGCCAAAACCGGGAGCCAAGACTGCGAGAATTTGTATCCGTCTCCTCTGTTCATATTGTTGGGTTGATTACTCAGCGCAGTTGCCTCACGAATTTTCCTCTTGGTTTTAAATGGCTGTTTGGAGAGCACTTGTACAGCCTTGAAGTTAATTTTCTGATCACGCTTGCAACTTAGTGAGCTCTTCTCCCAGTTTATTGTCGTCACTAATCCGTTGCGCCGTGGCGACTAGTATGCGTAGAACAGTGTTCTTCTGGGCCGGATGGTGATCAGATTGCGCGTGCAAATACCGGTTGTTATTGGTTGGCTTCCTGTGCACTCTGTGGCGTAGTGTGCCTGTTGCTGTTTTGTACACTAGTACGTCCAGAAAAGGAATAGAACTTGATAGTCCTTCCGGATATGCTGCCGGATACTAAGAACAAACTGGTCCGATATTTCGGCGATCCAACTGTCCGCCATCCTCAGGAACGCTGCTGCTGCTGAGTTCCGTCGAGTACTGAGCCGTATTCTCCGGCTACTCTCAGTACTCGACGGGACTCAGCAGCAGCAGCGTTCCTGAGGATGGCGGACAGTTGGATCGCCGAAATATCGGACCAGTTTGTTGTTAGTATCCGGCAGCATACCCGGAAGAACTATCAAGATTTACTTCGCGTGGAAAGCCTTAGATGCCACAGGTATAGAACTGTCGTTTTCTGTTTCTACAGTGAATTTTATTTTCCTATGCTGGCTGTTATGATGTTAGAGGAATTGAACTAGCTTTTCCTTTCCGTGTGGCCATTAATGAAGGTGTCGTCGACATACACCCTTCCTGCTGCCAAATTACAGCCAATCAGAACTACCTGTGGGGACAGAATTGGCTGTATAATAGTCTTCTATGTGGCGCGAGTTATTTAAATAGTAATAGAGTAACATCCATACTACTGTCGTATTTGTTTCACTCACTGCTATGGAAGACATATTACTGTTTTCCACACTTTATCACAGAACTCAGCCGGTATACAGGAAATAAACAAACCAAACATCTTCGCCAAAGATATCGCGCAAGAATGGTGCATTGGAAATAATGCAATAGATCGAAACGGAGTGGACTGTGAAATATTTCTCCCTAATTGATTGGTAAATAATGATAATAATAATAAAATATTAATAAATAAATATTTCTTTTATTATTTGAAAATGATAAAATCAAAGTAATTGTTCGATGTAATTATGCAAATTTAGAAAAGATAGCGCCTGAGAAAATGTTCCGCGAAAAGAAAGTTTACACCGAAAGCAAATAAAGTTTGAAATTGTTCGTAATTTTTGAAATGAAAATTAGGGCGCTAAAAATTACGGCGGAGAAATATCTCAAGTTGGTGGCTGGGTTGCAAATCACTGTTATTAAAAAAAAGTGCCTGCAAGAATTTTCTGCAACTTAATGGAGCTGGTAAATGGCACAAAAATATTTAATTTTAGCAATCTGCTTAAAATCCCATCTGATTACGTAGAAGAGCAGCTCGCCACGTATACATTGCACAGAAACTAACTGTTGGAACACCAATTTATCAGACATCCACGGCTAGGTCAAAAAAAATGAAAAATAGTTAAATTTTAATAAACCGGCGTATATTTCAGGGACGTTTAGTGCGAAACAAAAGATTCTAAAATAATTATGGAGTATTGTGCATCGTTCCAACATTTAATTTCGCACACTGCAAGAAAATGGTGGCTGGTGGTAATCTGTAATAAAAGTTCACGCACTATTAATATATTGTACAGTAAGGAATAATGAGGTGGCTTTTAAATAAAAAATATTGAGAAATGCAAATTTTCATTAAACGAAATTAGATGGTATATATTCTGAACATACAATAATTTCCTACATCCATTCTGTGCTCGAAAAGAAATTACAATTCAGACAAATTAAACAAAGAGCGATGCGCTGTTGCTTCCGAAACCTAAGAATGCTAGATCAAGAAGAAGAAAGAATGGAGACTGCTGCTCCTTCTTATTAAGTAAAACATATGATTATCGTAAATGTACAGATAATAATGTGCTTGTTAACATTACACTTTCTTTGCATAAGATAGCTCTGTTATCGATAGGTAATAATTTGCATGAAATAAACACAGAATAATCGTAATAAATACAAGAGATTAATAATGCAAAATATATAAATAAATATTGAAATAATTGGAGGTTCTTCAGAATCAAGCTCTACGCGTGATTACAGAAGGAGTAAAAACAACATCAATTTTGGCTCTTCAAGCAGCGACTGGCATTCCACCTCTAAAATCAAAAATTATAAGACTGGCACTACTCCAATATGAAAAATTAACCAGATTACCCAATGACACATATCGGAACAACTACCAACACCATGCTAACCGTCTGAAAACACAGAAAGGCTTTATGCAATGTATTGGTGCAGTAGGACTGTCCACCAAGTAAGACTTCGCTGCCCCAGTCAGTCCAGTTAAACTATGCCCAGTCATATTCAGACTTCAACTGAATGAAAAGATTGTTAAGAGAGAAACGCATAAAGAACTACTTAAAAATATGGCTCTAGAAATGATAAATGGAAACTACACACAAACAGAATGGCTACATATATATACAGATGGTTCCTTGGCTGAAGCAAATGGAATCGCTGGTGCTGGAGTTTATAGTGAAATATTTTTTTGTACAAAGCTGTAGGACAATATTACTCCCATTTTGATGGAGAGTTGGAGGCAATAAACTGGCACTAAAACAATTTTTCTCCGTATCCAAAGGTCACAAAAAGGTTGATATATTTTGTGATTCAACTTCTGTAATACAGGCAATTGCATCCTTCCAAACACCTCTAATTGCTTGCATAAATGACATAAAATCCTCTCTTACCTCAATCTGCAAAGCTGGAACTGAAATAGTTTTTCAGTGGATACAATCACATACAGGTATACATGGTAATGAAATGGGAGACTTTCTAGCCAAAAAAGGAACTGAGGTTTCTCAAACAAATTGCCCAAAATTATCATACATCTCCATTAAGACTGATCAACAACAATTTGAAGAAGTATTTTTATGACCACTTGACAACACAGGACGAGGAAAACATGGCTTGTATTGTTAGAAGAGAAGAACGCACTTCCCAAACACCCACGAAGGGAAACTGCGGCAGCATTTCGAAGAATTACTGGCCACGACTGCCTTGCGGAACACCTGCATAGGATTGGAATCTTACCCTCACCGAAGTGTCTTATATGTGAAAGAAAAGACACCATTATGAATTGGGAGCATCTCAGAATTTGTGAAAGACTGCAATATTGTGACTGGATGTCAGATGGTCAATTGTATTGGGAAGTTAGAAGACTAATGACTATGTATCAAATGTCTGAGCATTAAATAAATAAATACTGAAATAAAGTCCAGGCGGACCATGAAACGTTATAACTGATCATGTTGCTCGATGGTAGATGGTCAAAATGAGTCGTAGATGGAGCGCAATTTACCGAAAGAGAGGAAGAGGAAAACCACCGGACAGTTGCGACAGAGATCTAAAGAAGTCAGTTGTTGTCAATTAGCAACGGGATCGTAAGACCCGGTAGAAACTAGTGGGATGGTGTGTTAGACGGCAAGTTGTCGGTGAGAGATGTAGTGAGGTGAGGTGTGACGCGTCGGCCCCACGTGGGCCAGCTGGCAGGCGTCAGAAGATCCGCGGCCTGGCCTGGGCTGCTGTGGCGCGGCTGAAGGTCGCCGTTACGCAAGGCGGCACATCCGGCTCCCGCCAGAGGCTGCGCCGGGCGCGACCCGCAAGCACGGCACGGCGAGAGCGGCCGACCACCGCCAAGGCGCCTCTGCCCACCTGCCCGCTGCGGCCGCGATCTTTGCAGAGTGCACAACACCAACATCGTCTGTAGAGAAGGCCTCCGCGCTGGCGTGCCACGTCACGCAGAGTAGACCGCGGTTGCGTAGCTCACTGGCTGGCCGGCGTGAAGCGGTGGGCTGCGTCCCATCGTATAGCCAGTAACCTCTCGACCGCGGCCTACTCTGCGTGACGTGGCACGCCAGCGCGGAAGCCTTCTCTACAGAGTACAGACGGTGTTGACAGCACACGGCGGGCATCACGCGGTGCGTGCGCAGCGGCGGGCCGCGCCGATGACGTCACACGGCGTCCGGCCACCGCCGCACTTATTGTGTCGTAATTGCGCTCACCAACGAAAACACAAGGAGTGGAAAGCTGCGCAGGTTACTCCAATATTGAAGAAAGGCAGTGGAAGTGATCTGCAAAATACAGGCCTATATCATTGACGTCGGTATCTACATCGGATACTCTGCAAATCACATTTAACTGCCTGGCAGAGGGCTCATCGAACCACCTTTATAATGTTCAAATGTTTGTAAATCTATCGGACCAAACTGCGTGGTCATCAGTCCGTAGCTTACAAACTACTTAAACCTAGGTATACTAACCTAAGGACAACACACACACCCATGCCCCACGGAGGACTCGAAACTCCATGGCGAGCAACCGCGCGCTCCGCAGCGAGACGCTTTAGACCGCTCGGCTACTCCACCGCGGCGAACCACCTTTATACTATTCATCTACCATTCCATTCTCGAATAGCGCGCGGGAAGAAAAAACAAAGCTCTGATTCCGATCCCAGATCCTGTTATCATTCCCGTGACGCTGTCTTCCCTGTATCGTGACAACACAAAACGGGAACGGGCGGCCGTTCTTTGGACTCTTTCGACGGCTTCCGTCAAACCAACTTGATAAGGACACCACACTGAGCGGCAATACTCCAAAAAGGACGGGCCGGCCGCGGTGGCCGAGTGTTCTGCGGCGCATCAGTCACGGTCTGCACAGCCACTACGGTCGGGGGTTCGAATCCGCCCTCGGGCATGGATATTTGTGCCGTCCTAGTTCATAATTAGTTTGTAAGCTTAGGGACTGCTGACCCCGTAGTTAAGTTCTATAAGCTCTACAAACATTTGACAATTTTGAACAAATAAGGACGGACAAGAGTTGTGTATGCAGTCTCTTTAGTAGTTCTGTTGCATCTTTTAAGTGTTCTGGCAATAAAACACAGTCTCTGGTTCGCCATTTAAAAATGTGAAAATGTTTGTAAAGCTTACGGGACTTAACTTCGAGGTCATCAGTCCGTAAACTTACAAACTACTTATGAACTAACTTATACTAAAGAGGGTACAAACATCCATGCCCGAGGAGGGACTCCGCTGTTGTGAAATATTAGGTTATCGCAGAAACTAGGAAATGCGGTCATGATAATTGGACAATCCCGAATCAGAAACGGGTAAAAAACGCTTGACATAAGAATTGGTACAGCTGTTGTAGAGGCATCCGTGCATCTGTTACCTTGTGGGTGTGGCCTATTAGATGACGCGTATGCATGTGGAGTGTGCAAGACTTCCCTCCGTCTGGGCTTATGGCACATTCTCGTGTCGTCGCTGGACATCGGTTGTGTTTTAAATCCCGAGTCTGGAAGAACTTTGTATTTGTCTGCCATTTCTATGAAATAATATCAGATAAACGATATCACGAAAACAGTAATAATTATAAACTTTGGAATTCATACATAGTTTATAGTGTAAACAGAAAAAATCAATAAAAACAATCAAGACCGCAATAACCTCATTTATTAAAATGACCAGTTTCGGCGCATTTAGAAAGTCTTCTTCAGATTAAGAGCACCATTTGGTTGAAAATGGTGCTCTTAATCTGGACGAATAAATGTGTCAAAGTGGCCATTTTAATAAATGTGTTATCTTGTAATCGTGACTGGTTTTACTATTGGATCATCGTGAACAGAGTGTTGTTACCTACACGTTGGTTAAAAATTTAAACAGAAAACAGCTGATCTTTTGCCTGTGTCTACAGTGTATGCCTGTTTCTAGCGAAACTCAGTGTTCACCCTTTAGTGCCCAATTAGTGATGTGATTCGATAAAAACAACGAACGTACACGGATTAAGTTCTGTTTCAGTTCCCTATTTTATAAGATATTTTGAAACTACACATCGTGCAGAAAAGTATAATGCAAAAGTCTGAGGAAATCTTAAAATTTTTCAATTTATGATTTTTGAAAATAACAGCAATAAAAAACCGAAAACAGGTTATTTAAAAATCGGTTGTATTGACCGGTTTTTGCAGGAAGGTTAAACTGCAGATGAAAAAAAAAAAAAAAAAAAAAAAAAAAGAAAAAAAAAAAAAACGATATAACCAACAATCGGTTGTTGAGAACTTCAATAATTTTTGGAATATCTAAATTCAATCTATCCTAACATCCATTTCACCATGGAGTAGGAAAAGAAGGGTTGCCTTCCTTTCCTTGATGGTTTAGTTAAGGGGAAGGTAGATGCTTTGCCTATAGCAATGAAATTTTGAAATGGTGTCTATTATGTAAATATGTAGCAGTAACCAATATTTTAAGAACATAACTTCACTGTTTATCGAGCTATGAATTTTTTATAAAGGTGAATAGATGGGGCATAACAGCTTTCAGATAATTACAAAACGACATGTTGACCATAGCTGTTTATTAATTCTCAATGCTACCGGTTTCGGTTTTGTACCATTGTCAAGCGTTAGCAAAGATTAGCTAATAGCTTAACATGTCGGAATATAAAAATACAAAATTATACCACAAGTATTCGTTGTCATTGTTCAAGTTATAGTCACAGTAGCTGACTGCTATAGAATGAAGGATACATTGATGAGTATGAAGTTCTCCAGTAAACTAACTTTTGGTCCTCACGCCACAGTTTGCACACGGAAGATTTTGTAAGTGTATTCACAAGACAGTTCAACGGTTCTGTGCTTCCATCTTGTGATAAATATTAATCACTTGTTTTTTGTGTTTATTTCAAATTGCAACCTTAATTTTTCTTTAATTATTGGCATTTAAATGTGACGATAAAATAAAGAAATTACATGTTCGATAGTCTCAATGCATAGAGGTTTTCCCTACCCTCTTGAATGAGGCGTCTTGTAATTTCAACACTAGGGTAGCCTTTTCTGAATAAAAATCCAATCACAAACTGCTAGTGGAGGAGCAGTGGTACAGATATCTGAGTGAGAGCAGCTGCTTATTTCTTCTGAGTTCTTTCGTTGTCCTGAACAAGAGTTCAATGTATTCCATAATATATATTTACCCAGTAAACAGGCAAAGTAATTGATATCCAACGATTGGCTGCCACTTGTTTCGTCAGTTTTACTGGAAATCAAGATACTTGTTTCTCCCGGTTTGAGTTTATGCCAAGTTCGGAGTAAAAACGGTTCTGTTTGATGCCGTCCTTAGTCTTAGCTAGTTCATAAGTAGTTTGTAAGCTTAGGGACAGATGACCCCGTAGTTAAGTCCCATAAGTTCTACAAACATTTGAACAGTTTTATAAATAAAGAAGAAGAAGATTCGAATACAGACAAATCGTTTTGGGATCTAAGATTAAACACTCAAAATATGTGAAACAGTCTATTTTTTATAATTGAAGCTTTAGTGTGGAATCTCCCGTTAAAATGAAAAGTAGCTGTTTTAAAGAGTTGAAAGAAGCATGATGGTAGTGTAACTACAAAGTGGTCAGACACGTTAACATTTCTGTTCCGTATGTTTAATATATTTATTCTGTGCAAAGGAGTCTTGATATGCTTAGTGTTATAAATAAAATGCTTTTAAGAGGTAAGACGGAAGAAAGTTATCATTATATGACAACAATGAAATAAACGTCATAATAATTTTCCAAACATTTTCACTGTGAAAATATAGTTTTGTTTTCAGAAGAAACGGTTATCGAACTATTCTATAGTAAGATCAAGTTACAATATTACTCTTCAGCTTGCATAAGGTACTGCTTTTTCGCTGATTTTTGCGTTATGTTCACAGTGTGGAAACTTGTCTACAACTAGAAGTTATACACCTATAGCGTGAAGTTTTACTATATAAATTTGCAACTACAATTGTTTCGATGTTTAGATTTGCATGTACATGCTGCTTTTTTTACGCAAAGAGAAGCTCATGGCAAATTTGAACTTAAGAGCTTGTCTTCGAATTAGCATTTCTGGAATCGTGGTATCAGGCAGTGATCCTTTAGTGAAAAGGAAAACAGTGTGAATTGATATTCTGTGTGTTTTTAAGTTTAATACGAGGCGCGTCCAGAAAGTAAGTTCCGTTTGGTTATATAAAACGAACGGGTACAGATACAGAAAAAATATGGATTGTACAAAAATCTGCAACTGTTAAACTACTTTTCTACATAGCTTCTGAAATTTTGTAGGTAATTGTCAATGCATGGCACAAGGTTTTGAGTGCCTTTCTCATAGAATGTTGTCGCCTGTGTATTCAACCATGTGGTAACATGTTCTTTCAGCTCGTCATCATCGTTGAAGTTTTGTCCATCAAGGACACATTTTAGGTGTAAGAAGAGGATTACTGTCAAAAGATTTTTTTTCACGATAATGCCTGACCTCACACACCAAATGTGACCAAACAATTCTTACGGAAATTTCAATGGGACCTATTTGATCATCCTTCTCGGACCTCTCTCCTAGCGACTTTCATCTCTTCTTACACCTAAAATCTGTCCTTGGTGGTCAACACTTCAACGATGATAAAGAGCTGTTACCACATGGTTGAATACACAGGCGGCAACCTTCTGTGAAGGATGCATGCAAAAACCTGTGGCACGCTATGACAAGTGCCCACAAAATTTTGGCAGTTAAGTGGAAAAGTAGTTTAAAAGTTGTAGAATTTTGTGCAATAAAAATGTCATCTGTATCTGTGTACAATTTCATTTTATTACCAAACGGAACTTACTTTCTGGACGCGCCTCGTATTTAAATATAATTCCAATGAAATATAAATTTGTCAATTTAAATTTCGTACTAAAACAGTAATTTTCCTAAGGCTGTAACAGTCGTAAGAAATACGATGAGCCGCGGTGGAGTAGCCGAGCGGTCTAAAGCGCCTCGCTGCGGAGCGCACGGTTGCTCGCCGTGGAGGTTCGAGTCCTCCCTGGGGCATGTGTGTGTGTGTTTGTCCGTAGGTTAGTTTACCTAGGTTTAAGTAGTTTGTAAGCTACGGACTGATGACCACGCAGTTTGGTCCGATAGATTTACAGACATTTGAACATTTGAAATACTATGATACGTACTTGGCTGCTCCCCTATCAGTGCAGGATCAAAATTACTACAACAGTCTTAAAAATAACTTTGCCACGAAACGCATTAGTGAGCCACCTCGAAGCGATATGCGGTTGCTCAACTGGAGCGGTGTGAGCGCCAGCCAGCACGCCGGAGCGGCTATACTGAACTGCTTAACTTCTCGGTGCGCCTGTACCTGTGGATAGCTGGTTAGCTCGGCAGAAGCCCGGTCTCCGGTCAAATGTCTTTCTGGGCAAGTGTCACTCCGGGTAACCGTACCTTCCAACCCCTAGCACAGAGGTGGTACCCAAGGCAATGGCCTTTCTGCCATGATTAGCAGCATTTCTCAACAATATTGGCCTATTTCATCTAAATTTGACGTGAAATGTGTGTTCCATCACCTGCTAAACTCAAACTACTGTTAGGTTCCGTTAAGTATGATTTGGGTTTGCGCCAGGCCTGTGTGTACCGTATCCCGAGCAACTGTGGCATGTCATACCGGGTGATCAAAAAGTTAGTATAAATTTGAAAACTTAATAAATCACGGATTAATGTGCACAGAGAGTTAAAAATTGACACACATGCTTGGAAAGACATGGAGCTACATCTACATGGGATACTCTGCAAATCACATTTAAGTGCCTGGCAGAGGGTTCATCGAACCACCATTCTAGCGCGGGAAGAAAGAATACCTGAATCTCTCTGTTCGAGCTCTGATTTTTCGTATTTTATTCTGATTATCATTTCTACCTATGTAAGTGGGAGTCAACAATATATTTTCGCATTCGGAGGAGAATGTTGGCGATTGGAGTTTCGCAAGTAGCCCACGCCGCAGCGATAAGCGCCGTTGTTGTAATGATTCCCATCCCAGATCCTGTATCATTTCCGTGACGCTGACTCCCCTGTATCGTGACAATACGAAACGAGCTCTCCTTCTTTGGGCTCTTTCGATGTCCTCCGTCAAACCCACCTGATACGGATCCCACACTGGGCAGCAATACACCAGAAAATGACGGACAAGCGTAATGTATGCATTTTCTTTAGTAGTTCTGTTGCATTTTTTAAGGGTTCTGCCAATAAAACGCAGTCTCTGGTTCGCCTTTCCCACGACATCATCTACGTGTTCATTCCAATTTAAGTCTGAAGTAATAGTAATTCCTAGGTATTTTGTGGAATTTACGGCCTTCGCTTTTGATTGATTATCTTGTAAACAAAGTTTAACGGATTTCTTTTCGTACTCATGTGGACGACTTCACACTTCTCATTATTTAGAGTCAATTGCCAATTTTTACACCATACTGATATCTTATTCAGAACATTCTGCAGTTGGTTTTGATCTTCAGATGATTTTACTAGACTGTAAATGACGGCGTCATCTGCAAACAACCTAAGAGAGCTACTTAGATTTTCCCCTAAATCGTTTATCTAAATAAGGAACAGCAGAGGACCAATAACACTATCCTGCGGAACGCCCGAAATCACCTCTGTTTTAGTCGATGCATTACGAACTGTGTCCTCTCTGACAAGAAGCTGGACAGCAAAACGTCAGTGAATGCTACCGTGACGGGTGAGAGGTACGCCGATATGTTACAGAATCGCATCATGCCCAGCCTGGCTTATACACACCTGCTGGAACGTACGATTTTTATGCTAGATGGCGCTCCACCCATATCGCTAGACGCGTGAAAGATCTCTTGCGCGCGTCGTTTGGTGATGATCGTATGCTCAGCCGCCACTTTCGTCATGCTTGGCCTCCCAGGACACCAGACAGTCCGTGCAATTATTGGCTTTGAGGTTGCCTGGGGTTGCCTGAAGTCGCAAGTGTATCGTGATCGACCGACATTTCTACGGATGCCGAAAGACAACATCCGACGCCAATGCTTCACCATAAGTCCGGACATGCTTTACAGTGCTGTTCACAACATTATTCCTCGACTACAGCTATTGTTAAGAAATGATGGTGAACATATTGAGCGTTTCCTGTAAAGAAGCCGCGGTGGAGTAGCCGATCGGCTAAAGTGTCTCGCTGCGGAGCGCGCGGTTGCTCGCCGTGGAGGTTCGAGTCCTCCCTGGGGCATGGGTGTGTGTGTGTGTGTGTGTGTGTGTGTGTGTGTGTGTGTGTGTGTGTCTGTGTGTGTGTGTTTGTCCTTAGGTTAGTTGACCAAGGTTTACGTAGTTTGTAAGCTACGGACTGATGACCACGCAGTTTGGTCCGATAGATGTACAAACATTGAACCTGTAAAGAATATCGTCTTTGCTTTGTCTTAATTTGTTATGCTAATTATTGCTTTTTTGATCAGATGAAGCGCCATCTGTCAGACATTTGTTGAACTTTTTTTCTAATAAAACCCCATGTCATTCCAAGCATGTGTGTCAATTTTTACCTACCTACATTATTCTGTGATTTATTAAGTTTTCAAGTTTATCCTGATGTTTTGATCATCCGGTATATTGATCAAACAATGAGGACCGTCGATCATAAGCGTCACACACGTTTGCAACAACCTAACAAGTCTGCTACTGCCGAACACTGTTTGGAAGGAATACAACGAAACGGTAATTCTGACATATATGTCCAGCTAATGGTATTGTGTCATCAAGGAAACGGCTGAAATAAAACTAGCCGACCGCGGTGGCCGAGGGAACTGAGGCGCTCCAGTCACGGTCTGCACGGCCACTACGGTCGGGGGTTCGAATCCCCACTCGAGCATGGATATTTGTGCCGTCCTTAGTTAGTTCATAAGTAGTTTGTAAGTTTAGGGACTTTCTCATAAGCTATACAAACATTTGAAACATTTGAAATAAAACTAGCGGATAACCTGCTGAAAAGGGATGCAGGTTATTGTTTGAATTCTGCATGGAATTCTGCTCTGTCACTTGTCCAAAAACAGAGTGACAAAATTAATGCCACCTCACCCTCTGAAAACCGATGTTTATTATCGATATTGCTATTGGTTTTCATCTTTCGTCGTGTCATGGCGCTATGTGCTTGCTTGCTTGGTGTGTGTTGTCTTTCTGTTGTCATTGAGAACCGAGGTTTTAAAGGTTGTTGTACATTTCTCTCTCGTTGCAGTATTGCCTTGAAAATGGCAGGGTATACTCCTGCCGAAATATCAGCCGACGCCGCCGTTCATACGTGGTTGTATACCCGCAAGTTTTTTGAATACGCCATACACCAGGAGAAATTAAGGATTCACATTAGTAAACTGGTTTGCAACTGTGGTGTCGCACAAGTACAAAGTGCGCGCCACCTACTTTCGCCGCGCGCCGCCATGCACGCACGGCGCGGCGTTCTTACGACGTCAGCCACGAGCGCCCTCTGTTGCAACTCCGCTCGTGGCCACCACTGAACGACATCGTTCACTTGGGACTGAGATAGGAACCAGTCAATACTTTATTTAGGTATTGGTTAGAACTGTAATTTGTGTGATGCCGCGTATGGCATTTTGCTGTCTCAACTAATTACTTGAGGGTTACATAGCGTCTACTTAGAACGAGACACCATAGGGCTACCATAATAGTGAAAAAATGATTGTCACTGCCCTCTAATACGGTTGAGTTTACCTCGAACGGCTAGTGTAGTTGCACACCTGCGTGACATGGACAGTATGAGGTTATCAATCAGATATTGAGGCATACTTGGCCTTTCTTCCATAAGTGAAATATACAGCTGTGCAACCGTTGTGGGAGGTGCTGATTCCAGGCATCCTTCAAGTATGTTGTCCTTAAGTGCAGCCCTGTGAGAACGAGCGTTATCGTCCACCAGAAGGAACCTATTTCCTATGGCACAATCGTAGGGCAAGACAAAAGGTAGAAGGATCTCGTCTCTATACCTTTGATCAGTCAAAGCGCCATTTTGAATGAAACAGAGGTCCGTAAGTCCGCCAATACTGACTTTTGCCTGCACCATTCGTCCATCACCATGATATGTTGGTGTATCCTGCACATAATCAAGATTGTTCCACGTTTTCGCCTGATGAAGGAACGACGATTGTTCGGCTGAACGCAAAATCTTATTAGTGAAGAGATCACGGCGTCATTCCTTACCACTCCAAAAATGTTCAAACGTTTGTAGAGCTTATGGGACCTAATTACGGATTCATCAGTCCCTAAAATTACAAACCACCTATTAACTAGCTTATACCAAAGACGGCACAAACATCCATGCCCGAGGGGGGGGGGAGATTCGAACCCCCGACCGCAGTGACCGTGCCGACCGTGACTGGCACGCCGCAGACCGCTCGGCCACTGCGGCCGGTCTTACCACTCCAATCCTGATTCCTTCTCCCAGTTTCTGCGTGCCAAACGGTGTCGTGGTTTTAATGGGACACACACCATAGGCCTCCGTGCTTAGAGGCCACATATCCGAAGCCGATTTCGGACTGTTTGTGTTAATATTCCGAGTCCTGTTGCTGTCTGGAGGGTGCGTTGCAAAATGTTCAAATGTTTGTAGAACTTATGGGACTTAACTACGGGGTCATCAGTCCCTAAGCTTACAAATTACTTATGAACTAGCTAAGACTAAGGACGGCACAAATATCCATGCCCGAGGGGGGATTCGAACCCCCGACCGTAGTGGCCTTGCAGACCATGACTGAAGCGCCTCAGTCCCCTCGGCCACCGGGTGCATTGCAGCCGAGTTGCATTCAGCCTCCTGTGTCGATGGGCTGTTAACCAGAGATAACGGTCATCTCTCGCTGATCTTACCCGTGGAGGACCTTGGCCTTGCCTTCTTTTAATGGTTTATGTTGTCTGAAATCACATCCAGGTCCTGGAAATTACACTTTGGGACACTCCAATAGCTGCAGCCACCTCTATGTCTCTCAATGCCATAGCTTCGGATAAGTGACGTAGTTGTTGCATTTGCACTACCTGCTCACTACACTATCTGAACCCAACTGCTTGTGTTATTCGTTTGGTAAACAGAAAACAACGCCCCCAACCTCCTCTGTAACATCTTTCTGTTATTACCACTTCCTCGGTTGCCGTAATGTTGTTGTCTCTATTCCGTAGAACCGTCAGAAATACGTCGAACCATTTTAGTTCTTTCTGCTGATGACAATACTTCAGACCTAGATATCTCAAATGATCACCTAATTGATTTGATCAGTGTATTTTTTACTGGCGTTTCACCTTTCTGTGACGCCGCCGATCCGTGCTCACGTTATCATTCCAAAGGATATAAAAACTGGTGTGGAAATATGACCTCTGAAGCTAAGAGGTTATAAGCATTATATTTGCAACAATGTAAGATCAATCAGCTTCTGATAATGTCAAATTAGAATGATAACACTAGTAAATTTTTGAATGAATCTAGAAATGCCCTTTTTTTAAAGATTGCATCTGCTGCTCGTAGCTATACTTCGTTTTGAAATAGCCACCTCAAATACCCGTAAACTTTCACAAACATCTGATTATAAATGCTTATGGCTTTTCATTTTTGTCTTTTGCATCCAACAGTTGTTTCAAACTCTAACCATTAATGCCCTTGCATGAATAAGGTACTGTAACAAAGGCAATTTGCAACATTTTTCGGCTCTTGAATGCGTAGTTTGGTCTCGTTAATGTAACTAAGAAGGAAAGTATGCGATGTACTGTCACGAAGGTAATTTGCAACATTTTTCGTCTCTTGAATGTGTATGTTTGGTGTCGTTAATATAACCAAGAAGGAAAGTATGTGACGTAAAATGGATGCTTACGTAATTCACTTTGTGTCGTTAGCTGATGAATCTGTAACTCCGAAAACGATGCTACTCGTTCTTACTCGTTAAATTTTCATACTACCAACTTTATTTAATAAATAAAATAACTACATTTCCTTTGCTAGCACATATATGAATATGTATTTGTGAATGTCAACTCCGATTACGAGTGAAACGTCATTTCTTTAAACTTCAGATTACTATCAGAATTGTTAGTACAATAACAAGTAATCAAAGCGCTGGCAGTTTAAATCCATTTTAGCATTACGCATTCACACCTTGATTAATCTAAAAGTATAACCAAAATCATAGCCAGATGTTATTCATATAGCACTGTAATATTTAGTATTTAAAACAGCTGCACTGGACAGAAATTAAGAAACTAACGTATACAGTAGTCAGCAAATGTTTTGGGATACACCAGATAGCGGACAACTGTTCTTATTGTTATTTCTGTGCTGTTTGTTGTACGTCATAAATTATCTCCCATCTAATGATTACTCTTTCGTAAAATTCAGTCTTCTGTTAATCTGACGAACTGAGATAAAACAACCAGTAAAACAAATTGTCTCTCTTTATCCACAATATTTTTAATCAACTAATACTTCAAGACTGAGTAGTCTCACAATCGGTAAAATAAATTTCTACTTCTTCACGTCTACTAGAATCGTTGCAAATACAATTGACACATCACATAAATTGTGTGACTTCGAAATCGATGGCTTGTACTTTGGTAATATGTTTTCGATTTTCATCTTTTTAGTTCATTAGGATAAGTATACATTTAACCGGCACTGTCCGTGTAATCAGCACTCGGAAGATTAAGTGCGTGTTTTAAATGTACAATTGAATAGCTCAGTCAGCTAGAAATAAAAATTTACTTCCCATTGAGTGCCGATAACTGGGTCTCGGTACATTTTGTACTGCCGATCACTGGTGCGAAGGTTGCATCTTATGAATGTAATAATTTTAAACTGAACTGATTATAATTACATGGACTTGCACATACCCATACTAAACCAGATGGATTATATGCCACGTCACAGTAACTTACAACCGATATTGTACTTTAAATATGATTTACATATTATATTTTAAAGTGAATCCATTTAACATGCTTGTAATTGGTACGCTTGCTATACACCATTTTAATTACCCAGCACAAAACCCGGCCGAGTCTAGGCACATGATCTTCCCAGTCAACAAAAATGAAAAAAGGAGACAAAAGGTAGCGCTGCTTGGAGAAATGTCCTCCCCAGTGCAATGCAACAAATGTAATAAGCCTCTAATTCCGTTATTTTTTGACAAGTTATCGAATAAACCATAACCGCCAGTAAACTATCTCTTAATTTTATGATTCTAACGAACTGTTACTCCCAAGGGTCTACCATATTTTTTGTATTATTATCTGACGCCGGCCGCGGTGGCCGAGGGGACTAAGGCGCTCCAGTCACGGTCTGCACGGCCACTACGGTCGGGGGTTCGAATCCCCCCTCGGGCATGGATATTTGTGCCGTCCTTAGTTGTAAGTAGTTCATAAGTAGTTTGTAAGTTTAGGGGCTGATGACCCCGTAGTTAAGTCCCATAGACTCTACAAAAATTTGAATTTATTATCTGACGGTTAACAAGTTATGTCGTTAAAAAATATCTTAATTTCATTCAACACAGAATCACTGCGATGTGTGAAAGAGATATGGGATCTTCACTGTTTGAATATAGACGGAGTCTAGGTATGAGGAAACCATTGGTCGCTGTTCGGTATAGGTTGAAAAGTACTACGCTAGAAGGAAAAATGTAATACTGTGATTCATAGACTACGAAAAATTATTTGACAGAATGCAACACGATAAACTTGTGCGGATTTTGAGAATGCTGTACGAAGACTGAAAAGTTATTTGTCGTATAGAAAATCTGTACTGGAATCAAACATCTGAGGTCGGAACTGGCGCCCAAGTGACAGAGGCACAAATCATCTGTAGAGGAGTTAGACAAGGTGTGTACTCTCACCACTCATATTTAACCTGTACTCAAAACATAATTATATTCCAGGAGATGATTGAAGGTCGTGAAATAGGTATCAAAGTAAATGGGGTATCGATTAATAACATAAGACACGCAGATGACACACTTTTATCGCAGATAACGTGAACAAAATGCAAGTGGGAGAGCACAGCAGAAACATGGGTATCAATACCAACATCAGAAAAACAAAATTTGTAGTTCAAATGAGCACCAAACCGCAGACATAATGTCTAATAATCAATACATAGAAAGAGTGAATAGATTCAAATTCTTAGGGGCGTGGTTGTACGAAAATTGATCATCTGAAATGGAAATCAGATGCAGAATAGAGAAGGCCCACAGTGCATTCATGAAATTTAATATTTTTTTTATTTTATTTTTTTTATAAGCACTGACTATGATCTTATTTCAGAATTAGATTTATAAAGAGTTAGTGTGGTCTTGTTTTTTATTGTATGTAAAGTTGGACGTTGTAAGCGAATATTGTGAACGAGTTGGAAGCATTCGAGATATGTTTGATTCGAAGGACACTTAAAATTCTATGCACAAGAAGGAAAACAAATGAAGAGATCTTGAGAGTAATAAAACGGTTCACTTAGGTCATGTCATTTGAAATGAAAGACATCATCTTCTTAAACTTGCAACGGAGGGGAAAACTGAAGGGAAATGAGGAATTGGGAGGAGGAGGTTGTCATCGTTCTGCAACATCAGGAAGTTGACAGGAATAAAAAACGCCTCCGTTTTGGTTCAAATGTTCGTAAATCTATAGGACCAAACTGCGTGCTAATCAGTCCGTAGCTTACAAACTACTTAAAATAAAGTAAACTAACCTAAGGACAACACACATACCCATGCCATAGGGAGGACTCGAACCTCCGACGGCGAGCAACCGCGCGCTCCGTAGCGTGGCGCCTTAGACCGGTCGGCTACTCCACCGCGACTGCGTTTTGGTCCATACTGGAAGAGATAGACAAGACTGAGCAAATTTGATCACAAACAGCCATTAGTGGGTTTGCAGCAACAGAAGAAGAAGTTATTAAAGTATAAACTTTCAATAGATGTGGATGAATAACATAAACTTCCGTGTACCTCTTCGAATATCCAACGATAAAACACCTAGCTACTTAACCTTGTCGGTATTGTTCGTCAGTTACATCCTGGTGAAGTAGACGTATGCATTGTTCAGTGGAAAACCGGTTAGACGGTACTTTACTCAAGCTAATCAGGAAATTTTCCACTACTGGTCCTTTTGGTGGCGTTTGATATCAGATCTGCTTCGATGGTCTAGACGCGTAGCTATAATTATTTCTGAGATTAATTTTTACTTTCGCAAGCCGGATGGAAGCATCCGTGTGCAATGATGTGATTTTCTATAGTACGAGATAATAGACGTCCAATAAAAAATGCCAAAATTGAAAAAAAAAATTATGCACAAATTAACTGCTGCACAGTTAAGAATAAGTCCGTGTAGTAGCGCGGGTTCTTGGTTCTTCACTGGCCAAAAACCATACAAAAGTAGAGAGAATGAGACCAGAATGAAATATGCACTCGGCAGCAGAATATGCACTTGTGTGAAACTTCCTGGCAGATTAAAAATATGTGCAAGACCTGTTTCGAAACCGTGACCTTTACCTTTCGCGGGCAAGCGCTCTATCGACTGAGCTACTATGCACGCCTCAGAACTTGTCCTCGCGGCTTTAATTACTCCACCTTCCAAACTTCAAAGTTCTCCTGCGAACCTTGCAGGACTAGCACTCCTGGAAGAGAATGGATATGATGGAGACTTTGTATATCGACGGCCTCGGGGATGTTTCCAGAATGAAATTTTCACTCTGCAGCGGAGTGTGCGCATATATGAAATTTCATGGTAGATTAAAACTGTTTGCCAGACCGGGATTAGAACCCACGACCTTTGGGTACAAAATTGCCAGTTTAGTAGAGAAACTACGTTCTGTCCGCTGTGAAACCGACCATCTGGTTTTAATAAATACTTGCTTATATGCCCGTGCTTCGCAACGGTCGTTAAAGAAATTCCTGTGTATATCATGGTTCTTTGGGTTCCAAAAACACAATCCTTGTTGGATCTCTCTGTCAAACTCAGTTCTCCTAGCCAAGATGTCAAATTTAAGTAGAAGTCATTGTCGAAAGCGATGAATGTTCGTAAAGTTTTTCATACTAAGAGTGAAATTAATTTAAGTCCGTGCTTCGGAACAATGTAAATTCAATGTTCGGTTGTGTTCATAAAGTTACACATTGCAACAGCAGCGCCGAAAGCGGCTGGCAAATTACATTTCTGAAAACGATATGGGATAAGTGCGAATATTGATTTGTAACAGTTTTCACAAATATCTTCTTGAATAGGAATTTGGAATGAATTGTGTGAATCATGAGCCACTATACAAAAGAGTTTCGCGTGAAAGTGCTGGTCATAATGAGATGTGACAACAACGGATGTATCTGATTCGGTAAAATTTTACTTTCTATCCTGGCGGCCTCGTGTTTTTATGTTGGCAACATCAATAACACGATATAAAATCGTTGCAAAGATGACCGAACCACATAGAGTGTAGATAAATACTGCTGTTCCTACTGTATGCTTGATTTCACGACAAAATATTTGCGTGTCATGCGATTGCCTTATGCCGATGTCACATGATTCTCGTTATTCAACATCTGTTGCCAACATTATTACGTCGCATAGTTTTTCTTGACTCAGCTGTCAAACGATAACACCTTTCACAGCAGAGAGTGTCGCGGCTATATGTATCAGAGAGCACTGATTAGCACAGACCAGTGAGCTTACTGGCACAGGCATATCAATATCTATGGCCTAAGAGACATTCATTAATGTATGTCTGTGTTTCCACCACGCTTCCACGACAGTGATCAATGTTCCACGAATATTTTTATCTTTGAGTCTATCTGGATTTTTATCTTTGTTTTGTGTCTCTGTTCATAGTCGGTAATGTGTGGTTGACGGAAACATGTGATCTGTTTAAAAAATTGCGTATTTGATATTCCTCGTCGTTATTAAAGTCTGTAAGGACCGCATTGTCTGACGATTGAGAGAATAAACAGATTTTGACTCTTACCGTAAAGTTCGTAAGTCACAGAGTATATAGCTTTTCCTAAGAGTATTAATTGCATATTTTGCGAATTTTTGCTCGTCACACTCACCCACTGCCACGCACCGCGACCAAACTCCCTTACTAACATCATTAGACCAAGGGCTATCTACCACCACAACCACGAGTGGGTGGCAGTATGTGGTCATGGAGAAAAGTCTGTCAGCGCGTACACACATAAGCCTTTTATATATAGATATAGATAATGACGAAACGACATGATTTTATATTTCTTTCAGTTCGATATCTCTGTTTGATTAAGGGTTTATTTTATTTTTGTTGCGGTATTCGTCATATTTATGTGCAATATCAAATTAAGTGAAGTAAAAGGTAAAGCAGTCAACAATCAGAACACTGGTTTGAACATCACAGTGTTTTACTGGGGATCGTCCTGTTTGGAGCTGATATCCGGTGCTTCCTCCGATCTTCCAACTTACTTACCCAGCCAGTTATAAGAAGGCCTACAGTTTAACGCGGATTTTGAACCACGGTCCTACTCGACATTTTTTCACGTCAGCACCATTGCCAGCGGTGAAAGAAGTGAAAAGTGAAGTATTGAAACTTATTGTAAAGAATTTGTAGAGGTAAAAACACATTGCGTAGACTTAACGTGTGGCTGATTTTAGCTCATCATAGCAGTGTATGAAATTCAGTGGAGATATCGAAATTTTATTTAAAACTGAGAACATAACAATATCTCATTTCGTTCGCGAGATATTGGTATCGTATCTGTTGACGGACCTCTGTGGTGTGCCACCTTCTGTCCAAGTGGACGTGGCGGCTGTTAGGAAATATTTATCAATCCATTTTAATAAAACTATTGTTTGAATAAATTTGATTTTGAAACATATTGCTTCTCTCGTTAAATGGTTGAAGTTATTTTTATTATTAGTTATAGCCTTTTTATAGATGTGTCTGGAATCTTTACAGGATTTGTCTTATATAAGTAACACACACTACTGTTGCAAGGAAAAGAAGAGAACTCAGCTGAAAAATGCACCTGTCGGAGCACAAAACAGGCAAACATGTTCGCGTGTAAAAAAATTCTGACAGAAATGTCAAGGACTAGCTGCGTTAGTCCTCAATCCAACTTCCTCACAAAAAGTTTTGGTGTGCTAACGTATTCGCGTTTTTTGCGATGAAAGAGAATAACAGAGACTAGGGGTGGAAGGGAGGGTGCCTTTGGTAGATGATGAGAGAACAAGACTACAATCATGGTGTGAACAGACAGTGGTATTATAAAAGATACATGGATGGAAATAGTTGCAGTGGTAGCGAAAGGAAAATGAGAAAGAGAGATAAATAGAGATCATATGTAAGCTTTGGGAGACTAACGAGTAAATTCGCGCAGTAGTAACACTCTGGACTCGTCTTTCTACATCTACATCTACATAGATACTCTGCAAATCACATTTAAGTGCCTGGCAGAGGGTTCATTAACCACCTTCATAACTTTTCTCTACCGTTCCATTCTCTAATAGCGCGCGGGAAGAAAGAACACCTAAATCGTTCCGTTTTCGATCTGATTTATTTTATGCCGGCCGCGGTGGCCGAGGGGACTAAGGCGCTCCAGTCACGGTCCGCACGGCCACTACGGTCGGGGGTTCGAATCCCCCCTCGGACATGGATATTTGTGCCGTCCTAGTTCGTAAGTAGTTCATAAGTAGTTTGTAAGTTTAGGGACTGATAGCCCCGTAGTTAAGTCCCATAGACTTTACAAACATCATCTTATTTTATTGGGATGGTCATGTCTCCCTAAGTAGGTGGGTGCTAGCAAAATATTTTCACATTCAGAACTAAAAGTCGGTGATTGAAACTTCGCAAACAGATCACGCCGCAATGAATAACGTCTTTCTTTTAATGATTTCCACCCCAATTCGTGCAACATTTCCGTGACGCTTCCCCCCCCCCCCCCGTAACGTGATAAAACAAAACGAGCTGCCCTTCTCTGAACCTTCTCAATATCTTCCGTCAGTCCCACCTGGTGAGGGTCCCACAAGGGGCAACAGTACTCCAAGAGAGGACGCACAAGTGTGATGTAGGCAGTCTCTTTGGTGGAGCTGGTGCATCGTCTAAGCGTTCTGCCAATGAAACGTAACCTTTGGTTCGCCTTCCCCACAATATTTTCTATGTGTTCTCTCCAGTCAAAGTTGTTCGTAATTGTAACTCCTAGGTATTTGGTAGAATTTACGACCTTAAGGTTTGACTGATTTATCGCGTAATTGAAGTTCAGCGGATTTCTTTTAGTGGTCATGTGTATTACTTCACACTTTTCTTTATTTAGTGTCAATTGCCAATTTTCGCACAAAGTAGAAATTTTGTCTAAATCGCTTTGCAGTTGCTTTTGATCCTCTGTTGACATCACTAACCGATAAACGACAGCATCATACGCGAACAGTCTAAGGGAGCTATTCAGATTATCTCCTAAATCGTTTATAAACACGAGGAAGAGTAGGGGACCAATAACGCTTCCCTGTGGAACGCCAGATATCACTTCTGTTTTACTCGATGACTTACCGTCAATTACAACGAACTGTGTCCTTTCTGACAGGAAATCGTGAATCCAATCGCACAATTGGGGAGATATTCCAAAAGCACGCAATTTCATTAGAAGCCGCTTGTGGGGTACAGTATCAAAAGCCTTCCGGAAATCCAGAAATATGGAATCGATTTGAGATCCCTTGTCGATGGCACTTAACACTTCATGTGAATAAAGGGCAAGCTGTGTTTCGCAAGAGCGATACTTTCTGAATCCGTTCTGACTATTGGTTAATAGGTCGTTCTCTTCGAGGTAGTACATAATATTCGAACAAAGTATATGTTCCAAAATCCTACTGCAAATCGACGTCAATGAGATAGGCCTGTAATTTTGGGGATCACTCCTATTGCCTTTCTTGAATATTGGAGTAATTTGGGCAACTTTCCAGTCTTTGGGTACGGATCTTTCGCTGAGTGATCAGTTGTAAATTATAGCTAAGTACGGAGCTATTGCATCAGCATACTCTGAGAGGAATCTAGTTGGTATACAATCTGGCCCGGAAGATTTATCTTTGGGAGAACGGTGATTCAAACTTGCCTCCAGTATCCTGATTTAGGTTTTGATTTTTCCTAAATCGCTCCACACAAATACTGGGATGGTATTTGTCAAAGGGCACGGCCGATTTCCTCTCCATCCCTGACAAAACTATCGAAGAGTGTGTTCTGTCTCTAATGACTACGATGTAGACGAATCTTTAAACCGTATTCTTCCTTCCTGCTTTGTTAGCCGGCCGCGGTGGCCGAGGGGACTGCGGCGCTTCAGTCACGGTCTGCACGGCCACTACGGTCGGGGGCTCGAATCCCCCTTCGGGCATGGATATTTGTGCCGTCCTTAGTTGTAGCTAGTTCATAAGTAGTTTGTAAGTTTAGGGACTGATGATCCCGTAGTTAATTTCCATAAGCTCTACAAACATTTGAACATTTGATTTCCTGCTTTGTTTGGGGGGGGCCTGTAAAAGAAGAATTTTGTCCACTTTTTTCCATCCCCTATACCCACGTGTTAAAGTTTCTCAATGTAGAGGTTACTAGCTCGATCAAAACTTCCTCAAGGACATGTTTAGAGAGGAGATAATGATGACTGAAGAGACAGACAACAGATGGCGAGAAAGAAAAAAATGGCAATGTGAGAGAAAAAGAATGGCCACTGACAATGGCAGAGAGACGGTGAAAAGTAGGCGGAGAAGAAGATCTTGGTAAGAAAGCTCGAGAGTGACACTGAGAGCGACAGAGAGGAGAAACTGCCAGTGTGAGTAAAGGGAAACAGTGGGACAGATTTATGTAGACATTGGCAGTTGAAGGGAGATGCTGTATACGAAAACGACTTTACGATGGAATACTGAGCGAAAGGATGTAGCACGTTGCTTATTAAAAATTCGCGAGTATGTTCGCACGCCAAGTACGTGTGACGAAGGCGAAATAAGGAATGAGGCAACAGCTTTTTACAAGGCAAAAAAATGCGTCTTTTGTCTTCCGGAAAGAACATTTTTCACATGACGTAAACATATGTCCGAAAGTTCTTTGTTTTCGAGTTATTACCGGAACCTTACTATTTCAATGATTGGAGCCCTCAACATAAACTCATAATAAATATCCACCCTTGCTGAATACACGTGCACTCGTCGAATCACGGACGGTTGCACCCTATCAGATAGTACATGGCCGGTTTCCAATGGCTTCGAAGGCTTACAGGACATATCGATGAAGTGTTTCTGCATCCGGGTCCACGCTGCATAAACCACTTGCTTAAGGTGTTCCCAGACTTAATAAACGAAGGGACTGAGGTGGAGGCAGTCAACTCAGGACTACCGCACGAAGCGAAGCCGTGACGCTGTACGTCACAGTCGCCATGTTAGGTTCAAATGTTCAAATGTTTGTTAAGCTTATGGGACTTAACTACGGGGTCATCAGTCCCTAAACTTACAAACTACTTATCAACTACCTTATACTAAGGACGGCACAAATATCCATGCCCGAGGGGGGATTCGAACCCTCGATCGTAGTGGCCGTGCAGACCGTGACTGGAGCGCCTCAGTCCCCTCGGCCACCGCGGCCGGCCCATGTTAGGTCAGAGTAAGCTGTCAAATTGTTCCACTAAACAGAATAAACGATATTACTGTTTACTGGTACTATGTGACGTTGTCTGAGTTTAGTTTGTAGTTCAATGAAAGATCCGCTCGCAAGTCACAAGCACTAACATTATTAACAAGCCCGAATGCCCTTCGCTAATATGGCGGATCCGCCAAATACAGTCACGGATTTCTATGCAGAGATGCCTGTGAGTAGCTACTCACCTGTTTTGGTAGATACCAGCACCTAGAACACTGAACACTGAAACGCTGAAAGGTACTGGAGCCCCTTCAGGCATAAAACAGTTGTTTCTATTTACAAGGGCTCATCTTCCATTAGGCGAAATAAAGCCCATATCTTCCATTAGTTGATTTAAAGCCCAAATAAACACGTACACTCTTGGCCATTAAAATTACTACACCAAGAAGATGACGTGCTACAGACGCGTAACTTAACCGACAGGAAGAAGATTCTTTGATATGCAAATGATTAGCTTTTCAGAGCATTCACACAAGGTTGGCGCCGGTGGCGACACCTACAACGAGCTGACATGAGGAAAGTTTCGAACCGATTTCTCATACACAAACAGCAGTTAACCGGCGTTGCCTGGTGAAACATTGTTGTGATGTCTCGTCTAAGAAGGTGAAATGCCTATCATCACGTTTCTGAGTTTCATAAAGGTCGGATTGTAGCCTATCGCTATTGCGGTTCATAGTATCGCGACATTGCTGCCCACGTTGATCGCGATCCAGTTACTGTTAGCAGAATATGGAATCGGTGGGTTCAGGAGGGCAATATGGAACGCCGTGCTGGATCCCAACGGCCTCGTATCACTAGCAGTCGAGATGACGGGCATCTTATCCGCATGGCTGTAACGGATCGTGCAGCCACGTCTCGATCCCTGAGTCAACAGGTGGGGACGTTTGCAAGACAACAACCATCTGCACGAACAGTTCGACAACGTTTGCAGCAGCGTGGTCTATCAGCTCGGAGACCATGGCTGCGGTTACTCTTGACGCTGCATCACAAGACAGGAGCGCCTGCGATGGTGTACGCAACGACGAACCTGGTTGCACGTATTGCAAAACGTCATTTTTTCGGATGAATCCAGGTTCTGTTTACAGCATCATGATGGTCGCATCACCGGCCGCGGTGGCCGAGGGGACTGAGGCGCACGACTACTACGGTCGGGGGTTCGAATCCCCCCTCGGGCATGGATATTTGTGCCGTCCTTAGGATTAGCTAGTTCATAAGTAGTTTGTAAGTTTAGGGACTGATGACCCCGTAGTTAAGTCCCATAGACTCTACAAACATTTTGAACATTTTGATGGTCGCATCCGTGTTTGACGACATCGCGGTGAACGCACATTGGAAGCGTGTATTCGTCATCGCCATACCGGCGTATCACCCTTCGTGATGGTATAGGGTGCCATTTGTTACACGTCTCGGTCACCTGTTGTTCGCATCGGCGGCACTTTGAACAGTGGCCGTTACATTTCAGATATGTTACGACCTGTGGCTCTACCCTTCATTCGATCCCTGCGAAACCCTACATTTCAGCAGGATAATGCACGACCGCATGTTGCAGTAGAGATGGGCAATCTGCTCCTGAACTGATTCAAAGAGCCAGATCCTTCTAAGGAGTGAGTGATGGATGAATCCAAAAAAAAAGAGTGGTAGTTCATCTGATCCGAAAAGTCCCTCTGGTGACAGCACTGAGCTGCATAAGCACCCCTTGCCACATTCTTTAGAAGTTTCCTAAACCCCTTGCCACATGCTTCAGAAGTTTCCTACGCTAAAAAATAAATGTGCTATAGACCATGTGCAAGTATAAAACGCAAAAAATGAGCGCCTAAACACGTGCAGCGCCTTCGCGCTGTGAGTCGAGAATCGGTGAGTCGCGCAAGCAGCATGATTCAGTGAGCGCGCGGCTCCCGACTACCGCTAACTCGCTGCTCCGCACGACTCCGGCGATCGGGGCGATCCGACCGCCAACTGAGTCGGTGAGTTAGCTGGTTCACCGGTTCACTTCTCCCCACCACTCTCCCGACTCCGCTCGCTTGCGGAGCCGCCCGTGTGGCGCGCTGCTCATTATTCCCCCCACTCCCCTGGCGAACCGCATGGTGCCGAACAAAGCGACTCCGCGCATTTCTCTATTCTCTCGACTCCTGTGTTCTGATAAAGCTTGCAGATCACTTACAGAAACGATAATCTGAAGCAACAGAAACCGTCACATGAGCTAATGTCCTATTACGAATAGTACTCGAGATGAAACGTATTTATTTAATGTTACATGTTTATTCTTAATAACAGGAAATATGCAGTCGGTAGCAAAAACGCGTTACAGTACAAAATTAAACTATATAAAATTTCTGCAAAAAAGATCCTACTCCATTTTTCTCGAACACTTGTAGTTTGCATGAAGGGAGCAAGAGTGACAAAGTCTTGTGCAATGTGCATTCTGTTGCTTAAATTTTGTAAGCCCATATCACGCAGTTTCCTGACTTGATAGACGAGTGTCCTGTAAAAAATTATGCATCTTTTATGTATCTACATTATTTTGACATGTTGAAAACAATGACTACATAATCGAATAACAAAGAAAACAACAATGTGCATTAACGTTTTCTATATCTGAAACCATTCCGTTTCGGGAATGTGTCCATTTGAAATTTTTGCTGCTGGTGTCAAATCTTTGACAGTAACAACAAACTTGTTTTCGAAGAGAGAAAGAACACTAGCATGTCAAACGCGATGTCTATAATTACGTTTCTGAGTAAAATGTCTTGCTATAATGTTTCATTACGAATTTAATGTGTTTGGTACAGTAGGATGTGTGTGTTTGCAATTAAAGATAAACTATATTGGGAAGCACTTAAAAAAATAATTCGCGTTGCTCTGTATAGAGAATATATACAACTTTGCACAAATAACAGGTGAAAGGGTTGTAGTTACAGGAACTAAAAATATAAGGTGGAACGGAAATCTTAGCAGCAAGTGCAAAACTTAGAATATAGAGGCCCAGAACGCTACCCCTGTACTACGCCACAGTTATTTACCTAATTATTTCTTTAGCTTAGACTCTCTTCGAACTTAATCAATTGTTAATGGTTTGTACTCACAAAAGAAAAACTCATTGACGACATAGTCGAAAGTATCTGTACTCGTCGTATTTTCGAAGAATTTGGCTGGAGATTTTCACAGTCTTTTTTTCGTACTTCAAGTTACGAATGAAATAGTCCAAGAACATTCCTCGCTTTGTAAATTTAATGGACATTACTCTTTTGACGCCTTATTTTCGAAATTAAATAAAACTTTATTTCTTACTCTGGAGCAATCATTATTTTACTGTTTATGGGTGCCAGACTTTAGTTTTTAGATAACAAGTGATGGGTTCTAGCGGCCATCTTGTAGCGAGAATCTGTCGCGCTCACGTAAGACACCCGGCCGTGTCGCCGAATGTTGCTGCTTGTAGCTGCCGTGTCGCGTCGCTGAATATCGCGCGCTGTCGCTCGCTTTTGTCGCTCACGTAAGACACGGCTTTATTGCGCACGGCTATTCTGCTGCGGCAGTTGCCACGTTTTGCACGGAACTCTCGCGATATACCACGTTTCATTCAACTCTCTTAAACTACTCACTGTATAAATACGGAACTAGTATTTTTATTCTGCAAAATATTGTATTTTTTAATGAAAGTTTAAAAATATAAAAATAATATTTTTTTTTCTTTTTCCAATTATTTCACCTGCAACAATATTTAAATTCTGTTATAACATGTTTAATTTTTAATGTAGGTGTAACTAACAAATTTTAATTCTCGAAACTACTGACTTACAATAAAATTATTACTCTTCTTTCACAATATGGCCAAATCAGATAAAAGTATAGTGACAAAAAAGCAATATGATATCGTTTTACGTTTTTTATCAGTTGGTGAGTCGGTGAACCATGAAAAAGAACTAGTTCATCCCAGTGAATGACTATTTCTGATCCGATCTCTGAAAAGATCGGTTTTGCCCATCTCTATTTTGCAGGTCCTGTACGGGCCTTTCTGGATACCGAAAATTTCGACTGCTGCCCTGACCAGCACATTCTCCAGATCTCTCACCAAATGAAAACGTATGGTCAATGGTGGCCGAGCAACTGGCTCGTCACAATATGCCAGTCACTACTCTTGATAAAGTGTGGTATCGTCTTGAAACTGCATGGACATCTGTACCTGTACACGCCATCCAAGACCTGTTTGACTCAATGCACAGGCGTATCAAGGCCGTTATTACGGCGAGAGGTGGTTGTTTTGGGTACTGATTTCTCAGGATCTATGTACCCAAATTGCGTGAAAATGTAATCACATGTAAGTTCTAGTATAATATATTTGTCCAATGCAAACCCCTATTATCATCTGCATTTCTTCTTGGAGTAACAATTTTAATGGCGAGTAGTGTATTATGAGACAGATTTAATGTAAACAAGTCACAGATAATGATTTTCAGCCGAGGCACTGAATTAAAACTTCTGCCACAGTCTGCATTCCAAACCGGGTTTTTCTTCCTGCTTACTAGACAGTCGTTTTATACTTCTTTTTTTTTTCGGCAGTTCAGATGCATGTGAACGTGGGATCGTTCTTGACCTATGAAATTATACAGGAAGGCTAGCCTTCACACCGAACGCACGCCTCCCACCACAACACGTACTTTATTTCTGACTCGACGTTCCCTTTGTTATTCGTATCAACATTGCCGAGACTCACCAGTATTGGAATAGCACCCTGCTTTGAACAAGCCCGCCTGAACCTCGGCGATAGGTGATATTAAGATCAAATAAACATGTATTTCCGAGAAAGGTCTTGTCTGAACATACCACGTATAATGTGTTGTGAATGAGGACGTACTTCGGTATTCCATGCATTCGCGTCGGATAACGCCATTGTGCTGAATGGATACGAAGGCGCGCTAGTATGGCTTTCGGTACTTATAATAGGACAGTGGCCGTATTATTATTGCTGTTTACACGCTGGCAAAGCAATCAGTTTCACTGTAGACGGGTTTCAGTCAAACATCAAATTAACACAATATCTTGCTATAGCGTGATGGGATCTACTACTAACAGTTTCAGTGAGCATAGAACTCTAACCGTTTAGTTTAAATTAATTTATATCGTCTTACGTGGATACAAGGAAAAATTCAATGGTAGCTCACTAACATCAGACTTACACCTGAGATATACCAAACTGTTCTTATGTCTCTTTTTTAAAATTTCTCTTCACTGAGCTGCATAATAGCAGTAAAAATAGTTTCTGATTTGTTTATAGTAACGCGTAAATTTAAATTGGCGGTGAGAAACTACAACAATACGTCTGGTTTCAAAATTTTTTTTAGATTTCATGATATTAACCATCATAGCAACAGACCACGTCCTACTGTCAGTAAAACTGAAAATAGTGCACTTAATCGAATTGACTTACACATTCGTGGAAAGTTAATGTTCTCAAGTCTGATACAATCAGAGATGTTAACTTGAAACCACGGATATCGACCAACGATAATCAAAGTTACACAAGAATATTCTGACAAGTTCAGAAATCTAATCCGGGATATTTAAATCCATTGAAACTCGGTCTGAAAATGTTCTATCCTTTGAAAATTAGCATTCACGTTAAAATGTTCTGATTACTCTGTCATTCTTTAAATTTAGTAAGTTTTTTTACAAAGCCTCAGACTGTCAGTGATAATATTTAAAAATCACCTGAATAGGCGGCCGTGCCTGAAACCTACAATTGGAATAAACTACTTTTGAGGGAAAAAATCTGAGTTATTCATACGGATAAAGTTAACATGTCGTACATTTTCGTCACCCAGTAACAATCTACTGACAATGATAATCACAATGTAATCGCAATGACACTGATCACTCCGATTGCAATCTAATTGAATCTAATGATAGTCAATCTCGCAACGTTACTGTTTATGTGCAGTATGACGCAATAAAGTAGATACTAACAAAATCGAAATAGTGAAACATTTCGACCATTTCGGGGGATTGAAATAAAGTCAACGACAAAGTTGAAAATTTGTGCTGGACCGGGATTCGAATCCGGATTTCCCGCTTTGAGCCAGCGTTCGCCTTAGCCTATCCAGGCAGGCTTCGCTTCCATCCCAAATTCTCAACTTCTAGTCCCCTGCCCATTGATTCCTCTTGAGTTCGCAGCCTATACTGGTGCGAGATTGAAATTGTCATTGCCTGTTGTGGGCATAATTACAATAGTGTATTTGACTGTTTTCTGGAAATCGTTTTAAATTGTTAATTATGTCATATTATGGTCCGAACATGCTTTTTTACCTCGTGGAGTTCAGTACTTTTTTTTTTTAAAAAAAAAGAAATGAAATTCAAATAAAGCCCGCTAAAACGTACATTTGAGTCACGTGATGCCTGTGACGTCATACAACACGCTGCTGCTGCTGTTGCTGCTCTCGTAAGATAAACAAATACCTGTTTATTGTTTGGGCCGAGGCCTCGTGTTTGGGTGTTAACGTTTGCGTAATGACCTACAAATATTGCTTAATTCCGCACTGTACCAATACATATGTCAAGACTCCAGAAAAATTGTTCTTGCAAGTACCAAAAAATGAAAAGATACGCAAAAAGTGATTGACACTGGCGCGAAGAGATCCAAATGAAATAGCGGCTACTTCATGTGTGTATTTCTGTGAGGATCATTTTGATGTAAGTAAACAATATTATTCCATTGCTAAACTAAACTGTTTAGTATCATTCTCTTCTACTGCAAAGGTGTAAAGTAGTATTATGTGTAGGTTAATGACCTGATGTTTACATTTGCGAAGTAAAACTTCATAATGTTACACGCCTACGATTCATGTGTAATTAAAGCCGTTTCCTAATATATTTGGTGAAAGAACAACATGAATATTGTTGCAGCCCACTATAAAAGTAAAGCACTGATTATTTATCTCCAGTAAGTGCAATTTTATCACCAATAGCTCTCAGTCAAACAGCCATTTTATACATCGACAACCCCCTTCTGGTTACTTTACAACAACCTACCCTATCGTAATATACGTATATGGAAGATGTCTTTAATGCGCCGATTTATTTAGCTTTCAAACTTTCGTAATATGCAAGTTTAAATACGATTAAAAGTGTTAGTTACTCAAATATGTGTTTATTGAAGTTTTACTGGGTTAAATTTTACTAACTATCCCGGCGGCTTCCTGTGACTATGTTGGCAACAGATGCTTAATAGCGAGAATCATGAGACGTCACCAATAGCAAAACGTGTGACAGCGCAGATATTTTGTCGTGAAACCTTTGATTTACGAGGGCAGTTACTTTTACTGAACGGACAAGGGTACATACAAGAATCATAGAGCAGGAACAGCATTATTTATTTACTTCATGGTCTGTTCGATACACTAATCTAGTCATTATATGTGGTCTGAACATCTGGACAAAGATTTTCTATCGTGTTGTTGATGTTGCCAACATAATCACTCAAGGCCGCTTGGATAGAAGATAAAATTTCACCCTTTATTGCATAATATGGTGACTTCAGATTAAGTCTGATGACACCAACAAATAGGGTACTTTTTTCCAATGGCATAAAATATCTCTCGAAATAATTAGCTTTAAAATGTAGGTATGCGTTACTTACAATGCAGTTTTCACGTTTCTTATTTCTGGCACGTAAAAATTTGGATTGTTTTTAAAGAAAGAAGACACCATAATTGCATCAACTTTAGGGAGGTTTCCGCTGTCAGCCTTCACATAACCATCCTCCATTGTGGCATAAAAAACTGTAAACGCATTTAGATCACGAAAAAAATTACTTAAAGCTGCGAAATGGAGGAAACGCGTACAGTAATACAGCTCTGACTTCTAGTTGCCGCGCTGTAGGTGTTCTATGACGTCGCCAGTACTTCAGCCAATAACGGAGCGTTGTTGATCACGTGATCTATTCGTGAAATTTGATTATTTTTAAGCTGTAATTACGTAAAAATAACAGATGTTTTGTAAGAATTATGAGCGAAAATGCTGTCTGAATATTATAATCACTCAGAATAACAATAATTCGAACCATATTTTTAACACAGGAAAATACCCTATTATTGAAATAGTGTCTGTTGTTTCGGACATGTTCGAAAGACCAGACACCATTAGTTGACAGCAACGCTCGATTCCTTGAGGGAATCTAGTATAGGCTGCGAACAAGAGGAATCAATGGGCAGAGGGCTAGAAGTTGAGATTTAGGTTGGAAGGGAAGCGTGCCTGGATAGCCTAATTGGTTAAGGCGACCGCTGGCCCATAGCGGGAAGTCCGGGTTCGAATAACGGCCCAACACAGACTTTCTACTACGTCGTTGAATTTTCAACTCCCCGAAACTGTCGAAATGTGTCACTATTTAGATACCGTAAATTTACGGCCGGTACTGACAACAAATGGTGTCTGTTATTTCGGACATGTACGAAAGAACAGACACCATATCAAGTGTTTCGACTTTATCGTTGTTCTACACAAACTACTTTCACCATTATATAAAAAACTTTCCAGAAATAATCTCAAATAAAATAAATAGCTTAGTAAAATTTAAAAAAAATTAATGACCATTGCAGGTGAAATAAAAGACGGGTATACAGAGTGAATCACCTAACACTTGCAGCTGGCCGCGGTGGCAGAGGTGACTGAGGCGCTCCAGTCACGGTCAGCACAGCCACTACGGTCGGGGGTTCGAATCCCCCCTCGGGCATGGATATTTGTGCTGTCCTAGTTCGTAAGTAGTTTGTAAGTTTAGGGGCTGATGACCCCGTAGTTAAGTCCCATAAGCTTAACAAACATTTTTAACACTCGCACCGCAAATATTGTGGAAACGGAAACTGCTATTGATGTGCAGTTTTCACAGAATGGATTGGTAGTCAAGGACTCGTATTGTTAGCCAATGAACAGATTGTAAAAATACCTACAAACTGTATTTTTTATGCAAACATACAAGTTTTCAAATGGAACAATGGTTGTTTCTATCATGCACTGGAATTTCTCACACCAGCTGTGTACAAATAATTTTAAATGACATTTTTATCACGTTCAGTTTAGCAGCTACAACCATTCAAAGTTTTGGGGGCGGAGGTTACAACAGCGTAGCTGACTGGCTGGTGGTCATGAGACAGTGGGACGTGCCCCAGAGGCTAGCCACTCGGCCAGTGAGCTACGCTATCGCAACCTCCGCCCCCGAAACTTGGAACGGTTGTAGCTGCCAAACTAAACGTGATAAAAATGTCATTTAAAATTCTTTGTACACAGCTGGTGTCAAAAATTCCAGTGCACGATAGAAACAACCATTGTTCCATTTGAAAACTTGTATGTTTGCTTAAAAATACATTTTCTAGGTATTTTTACAATCTGTGTATTGGCTAACAATACGAGTCCTTGACTACCAATCCATTCTGTGAAAACCGCACATCAATCGGACTTTTCATTTCCGCAATATTTGCGGTGCAGGTGTTAAGTGATTCACCCTGTATATTACAGTAAGCGCAATCGTTTACAGGACTGGCTATTTCTGTAACCCAGGTTCAAATTCCGGCCATGGCACAAGCTTCAATGTCTCACCTGGTAATCGCTATCTTCTAGTAGGCCTCGGAGGGTGCTCTCTAAATAGTCCCCGCAGATGACACCTGCAAAACGTGAAGGTAGAACGTATGGGAGTACAAGACAGCCACCTACACTCCCTGGCCACACAGTAGCATTAAAAGTGAAGCTCATTTCTAGCCTGTACTGGAGGATGACGACTGCGATCGGCCTGAATGCGTCGGTTATGGAAATTGGTTGTTCCACCTCTTCGTCTGCAAACAGAACTGAAGAGAAAAAAACAGGGGATTGTCAGTTTTTGCAACAAAACATTTTCTCGTTTGGTGGGTGACGAGCAGGTAAATCCCTGCACAAGTCGGAGATGAGATGGATACATTGGTTGCTCGTGAAGTATCCTCCATGCTGTACTTGCCCATGTACCACATTCCAGGGCTTCGTCTGTCGCGCCGATACCTGTCTCTTCTTCGACATCCCGCAGAACACGCTCTCGCTGCTCAGACGTAAGAACAACACCTGATTTCCTTCATCAGTAGTCTGTGGTGCTGTCTATTGTGTCTGGGCGAAGCGATGACACAGACCAACAAAGGCTGAATGACGCGGCTGTCTGTCTGGAGACGCCGTCTCATACATCCGTGCAGCCCTGCGACAACTATTCCATCGCCCTTCCTGCTAACAAAATAAATATTGTACAATGTTTGAACAAAGCAGTTTTTGTTAGCGCCCTACTTGTAGTAAGCATGTAAGCAATGGACACGGCGAAGACAGGTCAATGAATACAGTAACCATGTGGCCTAAGTAACACATCTGGGCTACAATGAGTCAAATGCGTGCATAGGTAAATTAAGTTATTAGGCTGTGCCTGGGGAAACTGTTGAACGTCATCTTTCATTCAGGGCCGACTCTAGATAAGAAGCTCGGGCATGTAAAGTGCCTCTCTCAGCCTTCCTCTGTCCTCTTGAAGATGTCTCAAGTGTTAGGGACGGCAAAATTTTACTATGTTTCGAAAAAGATGACTTAACAAGAGAATGAAACTGTCGCAGAAATTAAGAACTGTGACAGTAATATGGAAATGCAAATCTCCATCTACACAGGGTGAAAAGTATTTAAGACAAACTCTGGGATGTTATGGAAGACATCAAAACAAATATTTTTCCGTAATGCCATTTTCTCCTATGAGGAGTATTTAAACCGGTAGAGGAACATTTCTCTGGCGTCAAATTAATTAAACCAACAAACACTTTTCCATTTTTTATTACCGGGAGACAATACAATCACACAACCCAATTTCAATTACAGTAGATTTTCAAACATGTCCCCAATGACACGTAAACAAAGGTTACACCGTCGGATCATGTTCTGTCTGACACGGGCAAAAACCCTAGGAGTACCCTGATTTGTTCCTGCTGCTGCTGCTGCTGCTACTATCCGGACAACAAGATCCTCTTCTGATGCAACATGAGTTGTGCATCTCTCTCCACACAAAAAGGTCCAGAGGAGACATCTGGGGATCGAGCAGGCCGTGGTACGGGACCACCTCTGCCAGTCCACGTTTCTGGCAACCGTCGGTTCAGGAATCGACGCACACGACGAATGAAATGTGCCGGCACCCCGTCATGTTGGTACCACATGGGTTGTCTTGTAGGGAGCGGGACGTCTTCCAACAATTCTGGCAATGCTCTGGCGAGAAAATTGTAATAGTGCTTGCCATTTAATACGGCCTCCGCCGGTTTCCATAGGAAAAAATGACATTAGGAAAAATATTTGTTTTGGTGTCCCCTACAACCTCCCAGAGTTTGTCGGTTTAAATGCTTTTCACCCTGTATAAAACCGAAAGAACACTCATTCACACACACACACACACACACGCACGCACGCACGCACGCACACACACACACATACAAACTCACTGACTAAACACGAAATCTCGAAAACTACTTCACCTATAAAACTGAAATTTGGCGGGAATGTAGTTTATAGGTAGAAGACGTCGGCTAAGAAAGGATTTTGCGAGAGGGCCGATAGGTCAGGAAACTTTCCACGTCTTGCGGCACTTGATAGTGTGACTTTATCAGTCCACTACTTGCGAATGAGAGCGCTTAGTGACTTGCAACCAACTTTAAACATAATTTCAAAACTTTAGGAAACTTTTTCTCGCTGACTATCTCAGCAAAATGATGAAAGAAAAAAAAAAATTTCGCTTACTCCTTTTACGACGTTCATGCAGTAAAATTACAGCATTTGGCATGACGTTACAATTTATTACTCGTTCGTTATTAATTGTATTCACGACAAATTTTCCAGACAGCATAAGCACGTACCACTGAACGTAAGTTCGAAATTTTATCATAGTGCGACACTCAGTTCACGAGGTATGACGTCATAAACAATGTATACGGCGTCAATATTGCACATTTCCTCCTAAACCACTGGAACTATTTCAACCAAATTTAATACACATAATCCTTAGCGTGAGATAACAGTTCCTTCAGGGTTTAAGAATCACATACGACACATTGTTCAGGAGTATGACGCTATAAATAATAGGAATCGCAGAAAACTGCCCATAATGCGACGAGACTTCATTCATACACTGTATGAGAATGAGGGTACATAGTGACTTGCAACAAAATTTAAACATAATATCAAACCTTTATTATATAATGTTTTCACTGACAACCACAGTAAAACGATGAAAGGAAAGACGTTTCTCGGTTACTACTTTACCGCTGTTCATGAACTAAAACTACGGCATTCGGTATGAAGTTACAATTTATAATTTCTTCATTACAAACTGTAGCCGCAGGAAATTTTACAGACAGTATACACACATATAGCTGAATATACCTTCGATATTGTACCACAGTACGACACGTAGTTCATGTGACATGAGCACTTAAACAGTAACGTTCATGGAAAGCCGCCCCCGCCCCATCACGCACCACGTTTTAATTTGTTACTTCTTTACTACTTCTAATATGCCGATTAGGGATAACGTACTGCCACATCCAGGGACGAGAAGCATCTCCGTAAAAAAATTGAAGGCTGTACTCTCAGCAGGCAAGCTGATGCTCACCGTCTTTTTCGACGTCCGAGGTCCGATACTCATCAAATTCCTCGAGCACGAAAGAACCATTAACAGTGACGTGTACTGTGAGACACTTCGTAGCCTACGCAAGGCCACCAAGAGCAAACGGCCTGGGCTGCTAACGGAGGGAGTGATTCTGCTCCATGATGCTCGTCCACATGTCTCCAGGTTCACACAGCGTGTATTTGCCAAGTTGAAGTGGGAGCAGCTTGAGCATCTGCCCTACAGCCCTAGCATGTCACCATGTGACTCGCATCTGTTTGGTCCGCTAAAAAAAACGTCTGAAAGGGAAGCGCTTCAACTTTGACAACACTGAAGGACACAGTAGAGGACCCACAGGAATAAACAGGAAATCCTTCGTTAAACAGCGGGATAGATTTGCTGAGGCCTCTAGTGAATACTTTTTAATAAATAGTTCAATCATAGACACAGTGTCGTTTCGTACCGTTTCATTTGAACACTCCTCGTAAATACTGTGATACGCAGGAGTTAGGAACCTGGCATGGTCAGCACCGAAGCCACACCTTTACCTACTGTGATACACTGACATCTGCCATTAAAGCCCGCCTCAGACGATGCTTGATTTGCTTCCGGATTGCATGCTGGGAGCTGCGAGGGCACCAGTGATGGCAGCTGAGATGGAAAATGACGTCATTGCTGGCTCTTCTGCGGGCTTGTGTGCTGGAATTCGGAGACAGGACATGTCCTATTTTCCGGCTTGTGGTCTGTTGTGGATTTTAACTTTAGCGAATGAGGAAGACGCGTTTCGCCACGTGAGCGTATGTTTTCCAAGCTTGCCGCTAGAATCTACTGATACTGAGGCGCTTCAGTCACGGTCTGCACGGCCACTACGGTCGGGGGTTCGAATCCCCCCTCGGGCATGGATATTTGTGCCGTCCTAGTTCGTAAGTAGTTCATAAGTAGTTTGTAAGTTTAGGGACTAATGACCCCGTAGTTAAGTCCCATAGATTATACAAACATTTGAACATTTTTTCTACTGATACTACTTTGTTTGTGTGCTGCAAGCGTCATGTTGACAACTTTTGTGTTGGCAGCAGCCCATTACCAGACAAGATATCTGTTATAAATTAAAACGTTTAATGGAGACCTTTTCATGCAACATGTCAAAATTAAAAACGTATCTTGATATAATGTATGAAAACGTTCGTTTTGAAAATTATTATTCTTAACAAATCCTTTTCTTCAAGCGAATTTAATTATTAAGGTGACTTGCGCAAGTTCTTCAAATAATATTGTGAAAACAGTTTGCACATTATCATGGCGAGATAACCAGAAATGACTCTACAATCTACGGTTAACAGTCTCACGTCGTTTTCTCCGCCTTATTTCTTCAATAAATAAAAACACGCTGGTTTTTCGTCCACTACGCTTTGCTACCTCCACTATTACAGCGTTCATGTCGACACTCTCAAGTCTCGGTCGTCTTCTTCTGATCTAAAAAGGTGAACGAAGCATCGTGTGCAGCCAACCTCGTTCAAAAGCTATCGCAGTGCCCAGCGCAACGCCACGCTCCACAGACCGCTGGGAAGCCAAACACGGATTCCTGCAGCAAATCAACCATCGTCTGAGGCGGGCTTAAGTGGCGAAACATGTAGTAATACATTGATGAATTTTTTTTTATCAAAATAACTTGTGCGTCGCTTGTCGCTGACTTCCGCCCTCTCTCTGCCAGCGTATCGATAAACGCTCGATATTTATAACTTTCAACTTTTTTACAACAAGCTGAAGGGAGAGAGCGGAACTGTTCGTCACTTACTGACTTCGACTCGATACATTAGGACGTGTTCCAGGATTTTGCCTAATTAATGTAAGTGCGAGCTTCTTTTTTATTAATTTTCAATAAACCCCCACAGTTAATTTGAAATATCTTACTTACAACCCCTTCTCCATTCTCACTAATTTTGCCGCGATGGATTAGTCGAGCGGTCTAAAGCGTCTCGCTGCGGAGCGCGCGGTTGCTCGCCGTGGAGGTTCGATCCTCCCTGGGGCACGGGTGTGTGTGTTGTCCTTAGGTTAGTTTACCTAGGTTTAAGAAGTTTGTAAACTACGGACTGATGACCACGCAGTTTGGTCCGATAAATTTACAAACATTTGAAAATTTTTTTCACTATTTTTAAAGATATATATATTTAAAACAGATCCAGTACTTCATAAAGTGATGCTCGGGTATTGTTGCGATTTGTTTCGCGATTGTACTAGAACATTCTCTGTGCAACTTTTATTTATTTCGTATCTAAGAATGGTTTATTACATTTCAATGCCTGCAGAAAAATCTTCGCGATGTTTATGAAGTCCGATAATTTTTGCAATTTTTGGCGACTATCATGATTAATTTTCAACACGGCCATAGAACAATAGTAAATGCACAATCCCAGCATCAATTTATCGAAGTAATATTCCAGTCATCTCAGCTAGAATCAATACAGAATATGACCCAAATATTAGTACCAGCTCTCAATAAGATAAAATTTAGATTCCGCCGACTTCTTCTGTAACGTTGCTTTCTGGTGTTGTATTTGTTACCGAAATTACGACCGTTACCATTTAATGGCGGAATCCAGTAATTTTGTTTAAACTTTCCCTTCCTTGTCTAAATTGCTCAGTATTTCCATTTAAAAATATTTCACTACCTGGTAAAATTTCATTTGCGGTCCCCAACTATAATAGTACTGTTCTAATTGTAATTTTGTGTAATGTGTTGTCGTAATGTACACAGACATATTAATAGAACCAGTTTGTTTTTTGCCAGCAGTCGGCACTTCTGTTATAGGCTGAAAGAAGAAAGAACATTTATAGGATGACTTGTAAAGAATTTTCGAAAGATATTCGTCGCCGTGTATAATGCAGGTTCGTGGATCTCTTCGTTCAGCGCCACACACACACACACACACACACACACACACACACACACACACACACACACACACTGCTGACGAGGTCTTCTGTAACTTGCTTCAATCTGATCAGTAAATAAGAGTATCCAGAACACTGGATTATATCTCACCTTCATCAAATTCTTGAAGTGGTCGTTTGAAGTTGTTTGTATACTTTATATAAAAAAAATGACTTCGCAGACTCTCATTAATTTCAGGTTAATATTCTTTTATTGTTGCTTCGTAAATAATAATAATAGTTTTTGATTAACCAAACGTACATTCAGTTTTAGAACATGCCACAACATATCTTCGTAAACCACAACCAAAGAACAAACATAAAAATCTCTGACAAAGAGTCTTAAGCTCCACAGTTCACAGCACTATACGAAATGTATTAAGGAATATCTCTGCCACTATATATTCGAAATCACTGTCACACGAATTACTAAATTTACTAAACGTACTACTACACAACCTCAACTTTAGTACGCAACACCCATTTTCATACGAAAAGAAGCATTACAAACACTCTATATACGAGCATATTCTTCATCTCTTTTTCATCATAAAACTGTCAGCTTCACGCTTTGATAGCAACATTAGACACGAGCAGCTTCCAAAACTGTATTGGGTTTCCCAACCGAATATGTAATGAGCAGCTCCCTTAATTCGTCTGCACTGGCTGCCGCAATTCAACGTCTCGGACGTTCGTGAAAATCGATACACTCTGTCTGCTGTTTTCGATGGAGCGTGTATACGACAAAACGACGCCACGACGACCGCTACCATTTAATGGCGGAATCCAATAATTTTGTTTAAATTGTCCCTTCCCTGTCTAAATTGCTCAGTATTTTCATTTAAAAATACGTCTCTGTTAAAATTTCATTTGCGGTCCCCAACCTCAACTTTAGTACCCAACACCCATTTTCATACGAAAGTAGCATTACAAACACTCTATATACGAGCATATTCTTCATCTCTTTTTCATCATAAAACTCACTTCACGCTCTGACAGAAACATTAGACACCAACTGGTTCATTAAACTATACTGGGTTTCCCAACCGAATATGTAATAAGCAGCTTCCTTAATTCGTCTGCACTGACTGCCGGAATTCAACGTCTCGAACGTTCGTGAAAATCGATACACTCTGTCTGCTGCTTTCGATGGAGCGTGTATAGCCGCGGTGGAGTAGCCGAGCCGTCTAAAGCACCTCGCTGCGGAGCGCGTGGTTGCTCGCCGTGGAGGTTCGCGTCCTCCCTGAGGCATGGGTGTCTGTGTTTGTCCGTAGGTTAGTTTACCTAGGTTTAAGTAGTTTGTAATCTACGGACTGATGACCCCGCAGTTTGGTCCGATAGATTTAGAAACATTTGAAGATTTTGAGCGTGTATACGACAAAGATGCATACAATATGAAGATGCATATAAGATGAAGATTAACAAGAGCAAAACTAGGGTAATGGAGTGCAATCTAAGAAAATCAGGTGATGCTGAAGGAATTAGATTAGGTAACGAAGCAATAAAGGAGGTAGATGAGTTTTGCTACTTGGGCAGTAAAATAACAAATGATGGTCGCAGTACAGAGGATATAAAATGCAGAATGGCAATGGGTAGGAAAGCATTCTTGAAAAAGAGAAATTTTTTAACATCGAATATTGATTTAAGCCTAAGGAAGTCCTTTCTGAAGGCATTTGTATGGAGTGTTGCCTTGTATGGGAGTGAAACATGGACGATAAACAGTGCGGACAGGAAAAGGATTGAGGCTTTTGAAATGTGGTGCTACAGAAGAATGCTGAAGATTAGGTGGGTGGATCGCGTAACTAATGAGGAGGTTCTGAACAGAATTGGGGAGAAAAGAAATTTCTGGCATACCTTGACTAAAAGAAGGGATAGATTGGTAGGACACATTCTTAGACATCAAGGAATTGTAAATTTAGCGTTGGAGGGGAGTGTGTGGGGTAAAAACCGCAGAGGAAGATGTTCAAATGTTCAAATGTTTGTACAACTTATGGGACTTAATTACAGGGTCATCAGTCCCCAAGCTTACAAATTACTTATGAACTAGCTAAGACTAAAGACGGCACAAATATCCATGCCCGAGGGGGGATTCGAACCCCCGACCGTCGTGGCCGTGCAGACCGTGACTGGAGCGCCTTAGTTACCGCGGCCGGTCGCAGAGGAAGACCAAGAGATGGATACAGTAAGCAGATTCAGACAGATGTAGGTTGCCGTTCTTCTGTGGAGATGAAGAGGCTTGCTCAGGATAGGGTATTGTGGAGAACTGCATCAAATCAGTCTCCGGACTGAAGACCACAACAACACAATCCAATAATTTTATTTAAATTGTCCCTTCCTTTTCTAAATTTCTCAGTATTTTCATTTAAAAATATTTTACTACTTGGTAAAATTTCATTTGCGGTTCCCAACCTCAACTTTAGTACGCAACACCCATTTTCATACGAAAGTAGCATTACAAACACTCTATATACGAGCATATTCTTCATCTCTTTTTCATCATAAAACTCACTTCACGCTCTGACAGAAACATTAGACACCAACAGGTTCCAAAACTATACTGGGTTTCCCAACCGAATATGTAATAAGCAGCTTCCTTAATTCGTCTGCACTGACTGCCGGAATTCAACGTCTCGAACGTTCGTGAAAATCGATACACTCTGTCTGCTGCTTTCGATGGAGCGTGTATAGCCGCGGTGGAGTAGCCGAGCCGTCTAAAGCACCTCGCTGCGGAGCGCGTGGTTGCTCGCCGTGGAGGTTCGCGTCCTCCCTGAGGCATGGGTGTCTGTGTTTGTCCGTAGGTTAGTTTACCTAGGTTTAAGTAGTTTGTAATCTACGGACTGATGACCACGCAGTTTGGTCCGATAGATTTAGAAACATTCGAACAGTTTGAGCGAGTATACGACAAAATTACGCCACGTCTGATCGATGCAGCGCCGCAATTTTTTTTTTTTTTTTTTTTTTTTTTAATGGGTCTCCTACCTCCCCTTCAGCCCTTCCTTACTCACGCCATGGGTGCCTTCTTCGGCCGGCTTCATCGCCATTAGAAATATTGGAAAATCATAATAATACCCTGAACATTCTTCTGTTCGAAATATAATGTGAAATCAAAGTGAACGGAAGGGTAAATATGAACATCTGCCTTCCATACCCTTTTCCGAGGGAAAGAAAAGAAAACCATAAAGAAAATATATAAAATGCTTTAACTAAAGATTTAATTCTTCTGTGTGTCCGTCCATTCGGAGCTTACTGAAACCTTCATTGCTTACACAGGCCGTCAGATTCGGGATATCATAATGTGCAACATGTTTCCATATTTCTTATGGTAGTCGAAGTCAGATTTAATTTTAAAATTTTCAATTTCAATATAGGTACAGTGTTGTTGTTGTGGTCTTCAATCCAGAGACTGGTTTTGATGCATCTCTCCACCCTACTCTATCCTGAGCAAGCCTTTTCATCTCCTCATAAGAACGACAACTCACATCCACTTGAATCTGCTTACTATACGCGTCTCTTGGTCTCCCTCTGCGATTTTTACCCCACACACTTCCCTCCAACGCTAAATTCACAATTCCTTGATGTCTAAGAATGTGTCATACCAATCTATCCCTTCTTTTAGTCAAGGTATGCCAGAAATTTCTTTTCTCCCCAATTCTGTTCAGAACCTCCTCATTAGTTACGCGATCCACCCACCTAATCTTCAGCATTCTTCTGTAGCACCACATTTCAAACGCCTCTATCCTCTTTCTGTCCACACTGCTTATCGTCCACGTTTCACTCCCATACAAGGCAACACTCCATACAAATGCCTTCAGAAAGGACTTCCTTAGGCTTAAATCAATATTCGATGTTAACAAATTTCTCTTTTTCAAAAACGCCTTTCTACCCATTGCCATTCTGCATTTTATATCCTCTGTACTGCGACCATCATTTGTTATTTTACTGCCCAAGTAACAAAACTCATCTACCTCCTTTATTGTTTCGTTACCTAATCTAATTCCTTCGGCATCACCTGATTTTCTTACACTGCACTCCATTACCCTAGTTTTACTCTTGTTAATGTTCATATTATATGCACCTTTTAGCACACTGTCCATTCCGTTCAATTGCTCTTCCAGGTCCTTTGCTGTATCTGACAGAATTACTATGTCGTCGGCAAAACGCAATGTTTTTAATTCTTCACCCTGAATTTTAATTCCTTCTCCAAATTTCTCCTTGCTTTCCTTTATAGCTTGTTCAATGTACAAATTGAACAACATTGGGGAAAGGCTAGAACCCTGTCTTACTCCCTTTCCAACCACTGCATCCCTTTCATGCCCTTCAACTCTGACAACCGCTGTCTGGTTTTTGTACAAGTTGTAAATAACCTTACGCTCCCTATATTTTACTCCTGCTTGCTTCAGAACTTTAAAGAGTTTATTCCAATCAACATGGTCAAAAGCCTTCTCCAAATCTACAAAAGCTAGAAATGTTGGTTTGCCTTTTCTTAATCCATCTTCTAGGATAAGCCGTAAAGTGAGTATTGCCTCCCGTGTTCCTACATTTCTCCTGAACCCAAACTGATCTTCCCCGAGGTCGGCTTCTACCAGCTTTTCCATCCTTCTGTATATAATTCGTGTTAATATTTTGCAACCATGACTTATTAAACTGATAGTTCTGTAGTTTTCACACCTGTCTGCACCCGCTTTCTTTGGAATGGGGATTATAACATTTTTCTTAAAGTCTGAGGGTACTTCACCTGTCTCATACATCTTACACACAATGTGAAACAATTTTGTCATGGCTGGTTCTCCCAGAGACTTCAGTAGCTCTGACGGGATATCATCTACTCCAGGGGCCTTGTTTCGACTTAGATCTTTCAGTGCTCTGTCAAATTCATCTCTCAGTATAGTATCTCCTATTTCATCATCATCTACATCCTCTTCCCTTCCTACAATAGTGTCTCGAAGTTCATTTCCTTTGTAGAGCCCCTCTATATACTCTTTCCACCTTTCAGCTTTCCCTTCTTTGCTGAGAAGTGGTTTTCCATCAGTGTCCTTGATATTCATAGAGCTGTTTTTCTTATCGCCAAATGTTTCTTTTATTTTCCGGTAGGCTGTATCTATTTTCCCCCTATTTATACATTCTTCTACATCCTTGCATTTGCCTTCTAGCCATTTCTGCTTAGCCATTTTGCACTTCCTGTCAATCTCATTTCTTAGTCGTCTGTACTCCATTTTGCCTGTTTCATTTACTGCATTTTTATACTTTCTCCTTTCATCGATTAAATTTAGTATCTCCTGTGTTATCCAAGGATTTTTTGTAGGTCTTGCCTTCCTACCTATTTTGTCCTCTGCTGCCTTCACTATTTCATCTCTCAATTTTACCCATTCCTCCTCAACTGTTTTATTTTCCCCCGTTTCTGTCAATTGTTGCCTAAAGCTCCCTCTGAAATTCTTAAGAACTTCAGGTTCCTTCAATTTATCCAGGTCCCATCTCCTTATTTTCCTACCTTTCTGTAGTTTCTTCAGTTTCAGCCTACAGTTCATAACCAACAAGTTATGGTCAGAGTCTATGTCTGCCCCTGGGTATGTCCTACACTTCAAAACCTGGTTCCGAAATCTATGTCCTACCATTATAAAATCTATCTGGTATCTCCCGGTGTCTCCTGGTCTCTTCCACGTATACAACCTTCTTTTGTGATTCTTAAACCAGGTGTTTGTTATAACTAAATTATGTTCCGTGCAAAATTCTACCAGGCGGCTTCCTCTTTCATTCCTTTTGCCCAGACCATATTCACCTGCTATATTCCCTTCCCTTCCTTGTCCTACTACCGAATTCCAGTCTCCCATAACAATTAAGTTTTCCTCTCCCTTAATTGTCTGAATAATTTCCTTTAGCTCCTCATATATTTCTTCGATTTCCTCATCATCGGCAGAGCTAGTTGGCATATAAACCTGTACTACTGTTGTCGGTGTTGGCTTCGTATCTATCTTGACAATGATAATGCGATCACTGTGCTGGTCATAGTAGTTTACCCGCATTCCTATTTTCTTATTCATTATCAATCCTACTCCTGTGATACCCCCAATTGATTTTGTATTTATAATCCTGTACTCACCTGACCAGAAATCCTGTTCATCCTGCCACCGAACTTCACTAATCCCCACTATATCTAACCTCAACCTATCCATTTCCCTTTTTAAATTTTCTAATTTTCCTACTCTATTAAGGGATCTAACATTCCACGCTCCGACCCGTAGAATGCCAGTATTGTCTTTCCTGATGATCACATCCTCCTGAGTAGTCCCCGCCCGGAGATCCGAATGGGGGACTATTTTACCTCCGGAATATTTTACCCGAGAGGATGCCATCATCATATGTTCATACAGTAGAGCTGCATGTCCTCGGGAAAAATAACGGCTGTAGTTTCCCCTTGCTTTCAGCCGTTCGCAGTAGCTGTGTGGCAAAGCCACATTAGCTGATGTTACAAGGCCAGCTCAGTCAATCATTCAGACTGTTGCCCCTGTAACTACTGAAAAGGCTGCTGCCCCTCTTCAGGAACCACACGTTTGTGTGGCCTCTCCACAGATACCCCTCCGCTGTGGTTGCACCTACGGTACGGCTATCTGTATCGTTGAGGCACGCAAGCCACCCCACCTCGGCAATGTCTGTGGTTCATGGGAGTGGATAGGTACAGTAGTCGGTATAATTTGCGACAATTTGCGACACGATTTTGAATTAGATAGCCAATGGACTCACTTTACGGCTTATCTTAGAAGATAGATTAAGGAAAGGCAAACCTTCATTTTTAGCTTTTGTAGATTTAGAGAAAGCTTTTGACAATGTGGACTGGAATACAAGTTCTGAAGTCAGCAGGGGTAAAGTATAGGGAAAGGAGAGTTATTTACAACTTGTACAAAAGCCAGACCGCAGTTATTAGAAGCGAAGGGCATGAAAGGGAAGCATCAATTGGGAAGGGAGTAAGACAGGGTTGTAGCCTTTCTCCAATGTTGTTCAATTTGTACATTGAGCAAGCTATAAAGGAAAGCAAGGAGAAATTTGGTGAAGAAATTAAAGTTCAGGGGGAAGAATTAAAAACATTGCGTTTTGCGGCCGACATAGTAATTCTGTCAGATACAGCAAAGGACCTGGAATTGCAATTGAACGGAATGGATAGTGTGCTGAAAGGTTCATATAAGATGAACATTAACAAGAGCAAAACTAGGGTAATGGAGTGTAGTCTAAGAAAATCGGGTGATGCTGAAGGAATTAGATTAGCTAACGACGCAATAAAGGAGGTAGATGAGTTTTGTTACTTGGGCAGTAAAATAACAAATGATGGTCGCAGTACAGAGGACATAAAATTCAGAATGGCAATGGGAAGAAAAGCATTTTTGTAAAAGAGAAATTTGCTAACATCGAATATTAAGTGTAAGGAAGTCTTTTCTGAAGACATTTGTGTGGAGTGTTGCCTTGTATGGGAGTGAAACATGGACGATAAGCTATGCGGACAGGAAGAGGATAGATGCTTTTGAAATATGGTGCTACAGAAGAATGCTGAAGATTAGGTGGGTGGATCGCATAACTAATGAGGAGGTACTGAACAGAATTGAGGAGAAAAGAAATTTCTAGCATACCTTGACTAAAAGAAGGGATAGATTGGTTGGACACATTCTTAGACATCAAGGAATTGTAAATTTAGCGTTGGAGGGGAAGTGTGTGGGGTAAAAACCGCAGAGGAAGACGAAGAGATGGATACAGTAAGCAGATTCAGACAGATGTAGGTTGCCGTTCTTCTGTGGAGATGAAGAGGCTTGCTCAGGATAGGGTATTGTGGAGAGCTGCATCACACCAGTCTCCGGACTGAAGACCACAACGACAACATACGACAAAACGACGCCACGTCTGAGCGATGCAGTGTGGCAGTAAGCGGTGAGATGGTAGCGTGGTCGGTCTCTCTCGCAGCGCGAGTGTGGCTCCTTCGCCGTTCCCCGGCCGCAGCAAAAAGAGGAGAGCCGTGGCGGCGGCGGCGACCTTGGCTGGGATGCGCGGCCGCCCACCTGCGCCAAACACTGGCCGGCCCTCACCTCTCCTCTCCAGCTATTTGCTCCAGCCGGACCGCACTCACTGCTCGCTTCTACTCGCAGCACTCGCAGCTCACCTTACGCGCAGCAAAGTGTCAATTCTGCTCTTAATGACATTCCCTCATCCTTAATCATCATCAGCAGCAGTAACAACAGCACCTGTGTCCGGACACTTGCCACCACGGACGTTTGCGGCTTTACCTGCTGCCCCACCACACGACATCTGGAATTCATAAAGACCACTGTGTTCTTGCATATTTTTCAGTGAATACTTTCGAATGTGGCATGCTTCGCAATTGCTAAATGTGCTTTGCAAGTGGATTTACCTCCCTTAATTCCTATGGCGATCTTCCCCCCTCTTTGTCTCTTTGTCCTCGTAGGCTGCCAGCTGAAAATCGGCGTTTCTCGAATATTTATTTGAGAAGTTTGTTTATGTTCTAGGAGGCGATCCAATTACGATATTGTAGAAAGATATAAAAAAGCCAAGATCGCTGATCATCAATTTTTATTTAAGAAGACCGGTTTCGCTGAACTATGTCAGCATCATCTTGTCCAATAAAATCATTTTACAATGCCATAATCTTGTAATGTAATCAGTTGCTATATAACATAATTTACAGTGCATAGGTGCTCTATGTCATTATTATAAAACATAATTATCACAGTGTTGCTATTGTGACAATAGCCCTGTAAATTATGTTATATAGCAACTGATTGCATTACAAGATTACGGCATTGTAAAATGATTTTATTGGACAAGATGATGCTGACATAATTCAGCGTAACCGGTCGTCTTAAATAAAAATTGATGATCACCGAACTTGGCTTTTTTATATCTTTCTACAATATTTATTTGAGATTTGATTCCATTTCCAGGATGTTGCTCAACGACCACACAATGATGAACACACTAAAATGTGATAAGCAGCATTGGTCGATAATACTTTATTGTTAGCAGATCGATTTCGATCACAGAGTGATCATCTTCAAACAAGCATTTTGAATGCAATGAGTGTAAATTTACATATCATCTGCAACTGTGTTGAAATAAATTTCAGAAACATAATATTGCAGTGCTAGAGGTTCACATGGAGTCCATGCGAACCGATAACCTTAGCAGTTTAGTCCCCGTATCCCAACCAAACAACCCAACTCTAACCCATCTCGGCCCTTCTCTTGCCGCGGTGGAGTAGCCGAACGGTCTACAGCGTCTCGCTGCGGAACACGCGGTTGCTCGCCGTGGAGGTTCGAGTCCCCCCTGGGGCATGGGTGTGTGTGTGTTTGTCCTTAGGTTAGTTTACCTAGGTTTAAGTAGTTTGTAAGCTACGGACTGATGACCACGCAGTTTGGTCCGATAGATTTACAAACATTTGAATTTTTTTTTTCGGCCCTTCTCTTACCTCTCGGCCCATCTCCTCCGCCTGTTTTTCCTCTCTCTATGCATTGCCTCCTCCACCTCTCTCTCTCTCTCTCTCTCTCTCTCTCTCTCTCTCTCTCTCTCTCTCTCTCTCTCTCTCTCTTTTACTCCAACCTTCCTCCTCCTGTAAATGAAAAATTGCATGCATCTGACAATTTTCTTTGTGATGACTGTATTGCTGTCTTTTTTGCTGTTTCTTTTGCAAAGTACCGTCTGCCATGCACCATACGGTGGCTTGAAATGTATGGAAACCTTCTTCTTGGAAACATGCGTACATATGCTAACTTTCATCGTCAGTCGGTCAAATTGTGTCGAAGTCTATCGTAAAGTTTCCTCAGCCATGCACCACTTTTAGTGATGTTCCTTTTATTTTCAATTTCTTGAATATCAGAATAAACCTGTAGACAGGTATTGAAGTTTGTATGTGAGGTGTACTTGAGAACTGGCAAGAGCTCCTCTTTTGGCTTTGTCTTAAACATAAATAAAATCATCTTTCTACTAACAAATGTAGTAAGTTCACTTTACGTAGATTTCACGTTTACTTTCGATTTATATCTAGTCACTGTATCACTTTAGACTACTCACACTTCACTGTCCATTTTTATTAACTCACTGCACTACTTTTTCAGTTAATCTAGTCGTCATTGTTTCCAAACTAACGTTCGGACCAAAGACCAATGGAAAATTGCAGAACAGAACAAAAAGGCATCAAAATGAACTAGAACATTCTACAAAATTCTGGAATGTTCTAGAATGACCTGGTATGTTGCGCGATGTTCTGGGTTATTCCCGAACATTCCAGGTCATCTCGCATCATTTTGAAACATTCTGAATTGTTGTGGAATGCTCTCCAGTACTCTCGAAAGTTCTGGAATGTTTTAGAAACTTCCAGAGGGCAAAACATAGATGTCACTTTCTCGCTAATTGCTACTACATGAAAATTTGGTTGAGTTCGAGGTGAAAACAAGAAGGGAGAGTAATCATCGAAGCAAACAGAGCGCATAAGACGTTCCACTAAGCTACTCGTGACTCGCCCGTGCAAGTTCTCCTACTCGCTCTCGTCTGCCACTCATCAATCACTTACTACTTGTGGTTCTCTTACTACAATATCATTGCTATCTCTTGCGTTTCGTTATTTATTACCAGACAACACAGAAAACAGAACCCAAACGAAGGAACAAGCCTTGAATGTAAAAGAGGCATATCACGTAGAAGGCCTGTTACTCAGCGAACGTGGCTTAACAGTCAAGTTTCTGAAATGAAGAGGACCCTTTACTGTAAACTACTTATCATCAGTGAACTAGAACATGACTGGCCATGATGCTGCTGTTTGTGTGCTTGAATATCAAGAGGAATCCTTCGTCAAAGGAAGACATGTGAAAACACCCAAGAGAAAGTCAGAGCCAAGACGGCAATCTATTTAAAAATTCTATATTTCGTGATTACCGGTTTCAGTGAGCAAGTCATCCACTGATCTGAAGATAATGACTTGCTCACTGAAACCGACATCAGAAAATAAAGGACTTTCAAATAAATAGCTATCTTGGCTGTGATTTTCTCTTGGGAATTTTCAACCAATTTCGAAGAACACTCTCCTGATTACAGCAAAACAGCTTTGTATCACCTTCTTTAAGTAGACCGAATTTTATATCTGAGCTTGCAGAAGGATATGCGGTCTACAGAAGGTATTACATTCATTATAGCAGAAAGAATGAGTTCCAAAATTTACAAACAATTACAGCAACGTAGTCTGACTGTGCACAAAACTACTATTATCTATAGAACATAGGCCCAAAGGCCATGCAAGGAAGACAAAACGACGTAGAGGAAAAATGCGACCACAGGAAGATCATTAGCTGAGAGGAACGTCACTGGAAGTCACGTACAGATGGCACAATCTAGTCGTACGTCCTGTCCCCACCATGAACCGTTTAACCTCGGTTCTCGACGAATCTTCGAATAGCCACGAGCTTTGGATCTTCCAACTTACGTACTCGGTCACCTGTCGCGAACAAACAGTTCCCAGTTTCACAACAAATGACCCTGAAAATACGTACGTCCTTTAACTGGAACTATAATTAGCCAGATTTTGTCAAGCACGTCCTGTCTTATATGACCTGCCAGCTGAACGTGAACATTTATTGTGAAGAAAAGAAGCTTCTTGAATAAATAAATAAAAAAATCCAGCTACTTTTGTTGAGTAGGTTCACAGTCAAAGACCTTCATCTCCCGTGTCCCGGCCTAACGTGGTTATCACAATATTTTCCTTTCAGTTCGTAATTGACTACTGCCGAGAACTAGAATGAAATAAGTGGTAGTCTACATTTTGACTTGTCAGATAAACGGTATTAGTTCCATATTTCACGTCTCTTCTACTGTGCAGAACTGAGAATTTCGCCATTTACTCATAAAATCCAGTATATTTGAAGACATGATGCCGTAGAAAATGTGTACCTTATTGAATACTGTTTATACGACTACTGTATTTTTCAATGATGCAACTGACTTTCACATCTAAAATTGATGCAGATAAGGGTGCACAATAATTTTTTACATAAAATTAAATAATTACACCTACTAGGATAAAAAATTCAGCAATCATGTAGGCAACCACGTGACAAAATCCGTGAATGTCAGAGCCCTCTCATAATATGAATATGTGGTGTGTGTTGTTTCGGAAATACCCGAAAGGATAATAATAATATTTAACCAAAACGCTGTTTTTTAATAATATTTATTTGAACAAGACGGTCCCGTTTCGGCTTATATTGCCATTTCGAGATATGTCTAGATGGTCTGATATACATAAGACATCTAGGTGTCTGTATATAGACTGTCAAATTTTGTTGATACTTTTAATTCTGATTTTGTATTTTGACAGTTAAGCCATGATGTCGTATGTTTGCAAAACTTGTAAACAGACATGCTTCGTAAACATAAAAAATCGTGGCTGTAACTATCAAAATACAAAATAAGAATTAAAAGTACCAACCTAATTTGACAGTCTCTATACAGACGCCTAGATGTCTTGTGCATGTCAGACCATCTAGGCATAACCGACACTTGGAAATGGCAATATAAACCTAAACGGGACCGTCGTGTTCAAATAAAAATTATTAAACAGCTGCCTTTCGGTTAAATATTATTATTATGTGACTTGCTGATCTTTACCACGCTGCAGGCTCTTATGGAACATAATATTTGAAATAGTCTTCATCCTGAAATTCAAAAGAATTTAAGACGTTGTCTACCAGTGGAACTTGAATTATATCAACGAGGAAAGAGAACACTTCTACCAGGCCGGGATTCGAACCTGGGTATCTTGCTTGTCTGCATATGTTGACGTTGTGCTGTTGTCCATTATCAATCATTACTCGCGGCACTTCCCAGATTCCCGTACAAAGACTGTAAAAATACCTTGACTTCCCGAGGGCGCTGCAAGCGCGAGACAAGTTGAGCCTTCGGCTGAATGCATATACTTTTTGGTACATTTTTGTAGTATTTATCAGTCATAGCTAAGCTATCTACACATTCCAGTATTCATAACAAAACTGTTGACGAGTTGTGGAACGCTTATTTGCTAGGAAAGGAACGAATAGTACTATTTACAGATTCATAGATCCACACTGCTCAAAACTATTAGGGGATCAGGTGAGATACCATACACAGTATATAACGTCATGTATTCCTTGTGTTTGATACAGTACGATATTTTGCTGTCTCAACTTTTTGCTTGAGGTTTACATGGCGTTTACTTAGAGCGAGGCACCATAGGGCTAACACAATAGTGCAAAAGTCATTCTCGTTGCCCTCTAATGTGGTGTGTGATCATCTCGGACGGCCAGTACAGTTGCACATCTGCGTGGCATGGACAGCACGAGGTTATCAATTAGCTCTTGACGGATATTTGGCCATTCTTCCATGAGTGCAATATCCAGCTCTGCCATCGTTGTGGAAGGTGCTGGTCTGGCTGCCATGCGTTTGACAAGTGCATCCCAGGAACGCTCAATAGGGGTTTCAGTCCGGTGAAGAAGCAGGCCGCTCCATTCATTCAATTCCCTCAGCTTCAAGAATGTTGTCCACCAGTGCAGCTCTGTGGGGACGAGCGTTATCGTCCACCAGAAGGAACCCTCTCCTACCAGCATAGGTCACAGCAAAACGTCGAAGGATCTCGTCTCTATACCTCTAAGCATTCAAAGCGCCATTATGAACGACATAGAGGTCCGTAAGTCCAACAATACTGACTCCTGCCCACACGATTCGTCCACCACCAAGATATGGTGATGTTTCCTGCACACAAGCAGGATTGTTCCGATTTCTCTCCAGATGAGGGAACGACGATTTTCTGGCTGAACGCAAAATCTTGATTCATCTGTCAAAAGAACCCGGCGCCATTCCTTACCACTCCTATCGTGACGTTCCTCCACCCAGTTTCTGTGGGCAAAATGATATTGTGGTTTTAATGGGACACACGCCGAAGGCCTCCGTGCGTAGAGACCAGATTCTCGACAGCGATTTCGGACTGTTTGTGTTGATATTGCGCGTCGTGTTGCTGCCTGGAGGGTGTGTTGCAGCCGAGTTGCATTCGACGTCCTGTCTCGACGGACTGTTAACCGGAGTAACGGTCATCTCTTGCTCGTGACCTTCGTCTTGCCTTCTTTTATCGGTTTCTGTTGTCTGAAATCGCATCCAGGTTCAGAAAATTGCAATTTGGGACACTCTAATAGCTGAAGCCACTCCCCTCTGTGTCTGCCCCGCTTACAACCTTCCTATGACTCTCCTTTTCATAGCTCCGGGTAAGTCATGTTGTTGTTCCGTTGCACTACCTACTCATTACATTGTCTGGACACTAACTACTTGTGTAATTCGCTTGGCAGAGAAAACACAAGTCAACACCAACATCACCTGCAGCAACTTTCTGTTATTACCACTATCTCGGTTGCCGTAATGTTGTTGTCTCCATTCCGTCGAACCGACAGAAAGACGTCGGACCATTTTACTTCATTTTGCAGATGGCAACACTTCAGAACCTAGATATCTCAACTGATTCCCTATTTATTTTGACCAGTTTTTTTGTGTGTTTAATATTAGGTATGTTAAATCATGACACATTTTTAGAAGGAGTAGATCATTCTCCATTATAACAATACTTAGCTTATATTTTTATCGTGCTGCACTTCAGCTCAAAACATGCTGATATATACATTTCACCTCAAGAATTCTGAGCAAAAGTGCTACAGTTCGCGCTTATGTTAGCGTAATTAGGTGCAGTTAGTTGTGAGCAAGAAGTTACGGCAACTTTCTTGTGGAGTGTAAAAAATGGGCTAACATTGCTGTATATGCATACATTAAATTACTATCTTGTCAAGTGTATCTATCTTCTATCTAATATATAAAGCAGAGTGTCCGTATGGTTGTACATGTTGCATACAAATCTACAGTTTTGTTCCAATATTTATGAATTTTTGTACATGTACGCTTCCATCCATGAGGACGGTCGCCGTAAGTGTAAGAATCGCATACGATGTATAGTTCACGAGATATGACGTCATAAACAATGAGATGCGCGAAAACTGCTGCATTTTACGACAATGCTGCTCATTTTCTCCTAAACCATTGGACCGATTTCAACCAAATTTGGTACACACATTCCTTACCGTGAGGTGCATGGTTAAGAATCACATACGGCACATGGTTCAAATTACGTCATAACCAACAGCAATCGCAAAAAAATGCTACATAATGCGGCGAGACTTTCAAAATACAGTACTTAGCGACTTGCAAGAAACTTTAAACAACATAATTTCAAACCTTTATTAAACTTTTTCTCGCTGGCAACCGTAGCAAAATGATGAAAGGAAAAATGTTTCTCGCTTACTACTTTTCCGCTGTTTATGGAGTAAAACTACTGCATTTGGTATGACGTTACAATTTATAATTTGTACACTACAAATTGTAGCCGCAGGAAATTTTACAGACAGTATACACACATACCTTCTAAATTCTATCACAGTACGACACGTAGTCAATCACATATGAGCACATAAACAGTTACGTTCCGTTGTTCATGGACTAAAAGTAGCCGGCCGCGGGGACTGAGGCGCTGCAGTCACGGTCTGCACGGCCACTACGGTAGGGGGTTCAAATCCCCCATCGGGCATGGATATTTGTGCCGTCTTTAGTATTAGCTCGTTCATAAGTAGTTTGTAAGTTTAGGGACTGATAACCCCGCAGTTAAGTCCCTTAAGCTTAACAAACATATGAACATTTTTTTTTTTTTTACTAAAAGTACGGCATTCGTTATGACTTTGCAATTTATAATTTCTGCACTACAAATTCTAGACGCAGGTAATTTCAGAAACAGTATATACATATATAGTTGAATGTAACTTCTAAATTGTATCACATTCCGACACGTAGTTCATGAGATATGAGGAAGTAAAGAGTAACGTTCATGGAAAACTGCCCCATCACGCACCAAGTTTTAATCTATTACTTCTTTACTACTAATTGTATTCCCAAGAGATTTTACATACGTACAGAGATTATACAAATGACTGTATACCTAAAAAAATAGCAAGAATAAATAAATAAATTCCCGGGCAACGCCGGGTTTTCAGCTAGTACTTCATAAATATGATGTTGTAGACATAATCTCAAAGGAAGATGTGTCATAACGAATGGCACGTACTCTACTGCCGTAATGGCAGCCTTACAAATTATCCACTGTTCGGACAAGACGACTTCGAGCCTGATGTGTATGAACACTGAACATAGGAACGCTGGTCGCCATCGCCCTATTTACGAGGGTTGCCCAGATAGTGGTGCACCGCATTTTTTTCCCTCGACTGAAAACTATGATACGTATACGAAACTTTACTTGTGAGTTACTTGAAGTTTCCTGAGTAAGCTCGAAACTTTTCTGGCCCTTGCGACAGTGTAGTTGCAGGACCGTTTCAAAATGACGCCTGTACGTGATGTACGTTACATGCAATCTGCAGTCACTGAATTTGTCTTTGCAGAGAAAAGAACTGTGGGGAATGTTGACAAACGTAGCATCTGCTGTCGTCAGGAGTACAGTTAGTCGCTGGGCACAGAGGAGGAACTCCAAAATGTGCAGCAGTGGAGGAGAGATCATGCACGGCTGTCACACGGGACGTAGCGAGTGGATGTTCCTCATACACGAGGACGGATGCACTACTACTCACCATCTGGCGCTGAATCTGTCGAATACTCAAATGGGAGTGCGGTATCAAACGGTGGATTACTAATCTCACAGAAAAACCACTTGAAAACTTTTTGGAGCCGTGTCTTCTTGGCCCGGATTGTGAGAAGTGATGAAACCTGAGATCACCAGGTTTGCTTCCAAATCAGGACGACAATCATAGTCAAGGATGTCAGTGAAGATTTAGCCGTGGGCATTGAATAAATTCAATGAGGCAATTGAAAATTTGTGCTCAGATCGGAGATCGATCCTGAGTCTTTTACTTACCAGGTAGAGGCTCTATACATTTTATTTTTTTTCCTTCCGATTCCTCGGTTTCTTGCGGACGAGGGCTTCAGTTTGTTCGTCCTTGTTCCATTGATCATGAGCCAGCGTATTTTATTTTTATTTATTTATTTATTCTTATTGCAGAGGGACGTTTGATCGACGCGCTCAACTACCGCTGCACCATCGCGCTAACAGCCGAGAAGTTTGTCATCCACACCTGGACACAGTGGATATTGCCGCGACAGGAACTAATCTGGCACGCTCAGCCGGACATAAATTATCAACGTAGAGCCAACACTTCCATCGCTTTGTCCGTTCTTGGTTATTCGCAGCCTTGGTTACACAATTCCCGTAAAGAGATCGAACCTCGTGTACATCCGCACTGAAATTTACGGGTATTTTCGACCGTCGTCGCATTAATTATACATATACTAGCTGGAAACCCGGCGTTGCTCGGGTGTTTATTTATCCTACACTGTCGTAGTCCGCCTCACCTTCCCCCTCTCTCTGCATCCACCTCTTTCTCTCCCATCCATCTATTCGTTTACACCTTTCCCTCTTTCGGCAAAGTTTTCTGCAAACATTTATGTAACCAGTGATCTTCCTCTTGGTTTAAAGGTCATGTGTGCAAAAATTTACAAAGATTGGAGCAAAACTATGCATTTTGTAAAATTGGATAAGTATCCTCCACCATGTTTTATACAGACAGTGACATTCCTCTTGTTGTTAAGGTAGTGTCCAAAAATTTATCAATATCGGAACAAAACTATAGCTTTCTATTTAATAGAAACGCAGGGTCACACTGAAAAACGCACTTCATTGTTCTCAAATATTCCAGTTTTATTTCATAAATAATAACGAAAACAAAATAAAAGTATCTGTATAACCGATTGAGTTGTTCTCAAGTTATGGCGCGACCAAGGTATTTAGGGATCCATTTTTATGTTGCAAATTACCCTCCCCAAGTCTCCGTATGACATTGACCTTCTTCTTGTTTTGAAGGTCAAGCGTGTGAAATTTCGTGAAGATTGTAATGTAACTGAGATTTCGTGAACCTCTAGGAGAAGTATGCTCCGCCATGCACCGATCACAAAATACTTTTTTTAGCTGACGTATTCTACGTATAAACTAAATTCCTGTCAAATTTCAGCGTTATAGCTGAAGTAATTTTCGAGATTTCGTGTTTAGTCACTGAGTGATATAGATAGAGATTAAGAAAACAGATTGCTTAATTTTGGATGCAAGAGAATTAAGGGAAACTTGCAGCCAAAAATAGTGCTGTAATGCTAACTTTACTTGATACAAGGTCATGCCTGATGCGACTGTTTTACGGCATCTACAGCGAAACTGTTGTGAGCGGTAGACTTTTTTTCGTTTCATCATTTTGTGGGGGAGGGGGTCAGTTACAAAACGCTTCATAAACGTTCGAAATTAGATGCAAACTTTCTTGCAGATCGCTAACTACTCCCATTTTCCAATAATTGACGACGTCATATCTTCTGAACTATGTGTCGTGATAGTTTGTTTTTGGGTCATGAACCTTTGTGGGCGTACGGTGAACGGTTCAACAGAGTTACATTACAATCGAATGAATGGTTTATGAACACACAGAGGACATACAAACATTCGAGAAGGCTTTACAAGCCTGGAACTTCAAATTTTTGTGGCAGCGTTTGAATCCTATAACTGACGCTCTCGAACTGTAAATTTATTTGGTTTCCTAAACAACCCAGAAGACGGATTTGTCGTAGTGGTAGAGAAATACCCCTACACAGCGCGCAATACTGGCGTGTCTACCTCAGATTGCGACTTATTGACTGACCCACCTTCATATGTTCTGTTTGTTCTTCCTGGTATGTCCGTAAAAACATATAGATAACGAATAAGACCGGTTCAGTAAGTCCCCTCACGGGATTTTGGTGTTTGTTCTAGTCCAAATACTTCCCTCGATAGTCACCGTTATCCAACTCATCTGGAACGATAAATTAGACAATGTTCATTTCACTGAAATTGTGCGAGAACGCTTTGAATCGCATACGATACCTGACATTCAACATTATTATAATATGGAAGTTCCACAAGAGCCAATGTTCAATGAGTGGTGACAATGTGGACGTCATATATTGTTGTGATGGTCTTCAGCCCAATGACTAGTTTTATGAGCTAGGCATCTTACTCTTTTTCCGTGCGAAGCCTTCTATCTCCGAATGACGGCTGCAACCAACATGCTTTTCAACCTGCTTAATGTATTCTTTTGTCTTCCGCTACAATAGCCTCCCCACTCCCCATTTACGCACGCGCGCGCGCGCGCGCGCGCACACACACACACACACACACACACACACACACACACACACACACACACTTCCTCACTGTACTATATCGACGATTCATTGATGTATCACAATGAGTCCTATTAACCGTTGCTTTCTCTCAGTCAAGTTGCGCCGCAGATCTCTTTTCTCCTAAATTATATTCAATTCCTCTCTATCAGTCCTGCGATCCATCAATCTAATAGTCATTATTTCCTAGCACCACATTTCAAAGACTTATGTTCTTCTGTTGTCTGAACTACTTTTTATCACGCCACTCTTCTATACTAGGCTACATTGCTGACGAATACTTTCAGAAAACACTTGCCAACTTTCGCTTGCTCTGAAATGCTGTTTCGACCCATTGCCTGTCTACCTCTCGTATTTGACTGTCCGTATATCAAAACTGGATCAAACACCACTGATTGAGTGTCTTCAGCAGAATTTTAAAATTAGATGTAAACTGCCCATTCCTTTTGAAGTAATGTTACGTGATGAGAGCGATGTCACACTAATGCAATATTCCTTTTACCTGTGACTGGAATAATCTTATAAAGACACCCTTAGCTGGTGTAGAAACCATGGTCAATACTACCGATTTAACCAACGTATGGTCATGTTTAAAACTATGTTATCTACTGCTATTAATGTCTCATTTCGTAGTCTAACTATGGCCTTATCTTCGCTTTCTTTGATTCGACTACATCCGTTACAGTTTTTTTTTATTATGTTCATCTCATATCCTCATTTAACTGCTCTTCTAAGACTTTGGCATGTGGCATACTATAATCTCATAGGGTAACGTCGAAGTACTTATTTCTTCTTACTGAACTTGAGTAGTTCTCCAGTTTATTCTTTGACTTCCTTTGCCGCTCGTTAATTTCTTCTATTATGCCCTTCGAATCCTTATAACTATCGTCTGGTTACTGTAAAAGTTGCAAATACTGTTTCAGTTCCCTGTAGTTTGCCGCTACTATAATCATAATTTCAAAGTTGTATTCCATGAATATGGCATAGAGGAAGAAATATGTGGACTACGGTCCACGCACGATTGATAACATTATTGCGCGTAAAGGCATTGTTACACGGATTAGCATCTACATCCATACTCAGCAGTCCAGCTCACGGCGTGTGGTGGAGCGTACTTCGTGTAAGCCGCGGTGGACAGGCCGAGAACTCTAAGCAGCTATGCCGCGAAGCCACGGATGCTCTCCGTCGGAGGTTCGAGTCCTCGTTTGGGCATGGGTGTATGTATTGTCCTTTCGTTAGTTTAACTTGGTTTAAGTAGTCCGTACAACTAGGGACTAATAACTAAAGAAGGTAAGTCCCACAGATTTACAAACATTTGATTTACTTTGTGTAACATCGTCAGTTCCTCCTCCTCAGTCGCGTATGGATGGCGGGAAAAATGATATCCGGTACGCCTCTTTGTGGCATCTAATGCCGGCCGCGGTGGCCGAGGGGACTCAGGTGCTCCAGTCACGGTCTGCACGGCCACTACGGTCGGGGGTTCGAATCCCCCTCGGGCATGGATATTTGTGCCGTCAAAATGTTCAAATGTTTGTAGAACTTATGGGACTTAACTACGGGGTTATCAGTCCCTAAGCTTACAAACTACTTATGAACTAGCTAAGACTAAGGACGGCACAAATATCCATGCCCGAGGGGGGGATTCGAACCCCCGATCGTAGTGAACGTGCAGACCGTGACTGGAGCGCCTCAGTCTCCTCGGCCACCGCGGCCGGCTTTGTGCCGTCCTTAGTATTAGCTAGTTCTTAAGTAGTTTGTAAGTTTAGGGACTGATGACCCCGTAGTTAAGTCCCATAAGCTCTACTAACATTTTTTGGCATCTAATGTCACACTTTCACGCTTTCTGAATGAAGCTGTAACGAAGCGTGCTGCTCTATCCGTTCTATATTCCCTTCTATTAACTCTACCTGGAACAGATCGCTCATTAAAGAGCAATAATCAAAGGTCGGCCGAACGAGCGTTTTGTTCAAATTCAAATGTTTGTAAATCTATCGGACCAAACTGCGTGGTCATCAGTCCGTAGCTTACAAACTACTTAAACCTAGGTAAACTAACCTACGGACAAACACACACATCCATGCCCCAGGGAGGACTCGAACCTCCACGGCGAGCAACCGCGCGCTCCGCAGCGAGACGCTTTAAAACGCTCGGCTACTCCACCGCGGCGAACGTTTTGTAACCTAGTTCCTTAGTTGACCGCTTACAATTCCTGAGGATTCTTTCAGTGAGTCTCAGTTTGTCATCTGCCGCCAACCTATTGAGTAGCACCTGGCGGCTACTAATTTGTGCAAGTTAAGTGCAACCCTGCGTTTCCTATGTGGTCTCTGTTGTACCTATTCAATATATGATAATGAGTATGTCCTTTCAGTGATACGGCGATTCACGTGTTTTGTGTCACGTACTTTTGTTTGTGTTTTAGTTGTGTTTTTGTGTCATCTACACCTACATCTACATCGATACTCTGTAAATCACATTTATGTTCCTGGCAGAGGGTTCATTAACCACTTTCATAACCTTTCTCTGCCGTTCCATTCTCTAATAGCGCGCGGGAAGAAAGAACACCTAAATTGTTCCGTTTTCGATCTGATTTCTCTTATTTTATTTGGATGGCCATGTCTCCCTGTGTAGGAGGGTGCTAGCAAAATATTGTCACATTGAGAAGTAAAAGTCAGCGATTGAAATTTCGTAAATAGATGTCTTTCTTTTAATGATTTCCACCTCAAATCGTGCAACATTTCCATGACGCTTTCCCCCCTGTAACTTGATAAAACAAAACGAGCTGCCCTTCTCTGGAACTTCTCAATGTCTTCCGTCAGTCCCACCTGGTGAAGGTCCCACATTGTGCAACAGTACTCCAGGAGAGGACGCACAAGTGTGTTGTAGACAGTCTCTTTGGTGGAACTGCTGCATCTTCGAAGCGTTCTGCCAATGAAACGTAACTGCAAATCGACGTTAGTGAGACTGACCCGAAATTTTGGGGATCATTCCTATTGCCTTTCTTGAATATTGGAGTGACTTGGGCAACTTTCCAGTCTTTGGGTACAGATCTTTCGCTGAGTGATCTGTTGTATACGATAGCTAAGTATGGAGCTATTGCATCATCATACTCTGAGAAGAATCTATTTGGTATACAATCTGGCCCGAAAGATTTGTTTTTGTTCAGTGACTTAAGTTGTTTTACTACTCCAGGAACATCTACTTCTAAATTTCGCATGCTGGCAGCTGTTCTTGGTTTGTTTTCTGGAGTGTTCACTTCGTTTCTTTGGTGAACGGATTTTGGAACGCTGTATTTAGCAATTCTGCTTCAGCAGTAGTGTCATCGGTAGTATTACCATTGCTATCGCGTAGTGAAGGTATTGTTTGTGTTTTGCCGCTAGTGTACTTCACATATGAACAGAATTTCTTTGGATTTTCTGCAAGATTACGAGACACGATTTCGTTGTGGAAACTATTATTAGCTTCTCGCAAGGAAGGTTGCGAGTTTCTGTAAAAGATTGCCAGCCTTGCGGATTCTGTGTCTTCTTAAATTTTGCATGCGTTTTTCTTTGCTTCTGCAACAGTGATCTGACCTGTTTTACGTAGCATCGGGGGTCATCCCTCTCTTTTATTAATTTATTTGGTATAAATCTCTCGATTGCTACTGATATTATGTCTTTGAAAGTAAGCCACAACTGATCTACCCTGACATTTTTAGTTTGGAAAGACTGAAGACTATCACTCAGGAAAGCGTGAAGCGAATTTTTATCTGCTCTACTGTCGTAGCATATTCGGCCACCTTGTGGTTTCCCTCCTGTGGACTCGGTCACCCAAGTTTGAGACCAGCCTATTTTGGGACAGATGGGCCTGATAATAGAACTGTTTAGTTATTACCCTTATTCTGTTAATTCGTGTGGTTCCCTCGTTGGAAAACCTCTCGGGACATGCAGTATCTGACTAAGGACCCTGCCTAGCAGGCTCTGTAGCTTTTTTATATACGTATCCGCCGCATTCCGCCATACCATAGCCGCATACTCCAGAACTGGCCTTATTAGGGCGAGGTACAGCGTAAGCCGCAGTGGGTAGGCAGTGTAAAGCTCGGGTATGTTTGGGTATAGGGCCTTAAGCTCGGGTATGATTGGATATAGGGCCTCAAGCCTGCCGGATGCTTTGCCTTTGAATTCCTTTACCGAGCGAGGTGGCGCAGTGGTAACACACTGGACTCACATTCGGAAGGATGATGGTGCAAATCCACCTCCGGCCATCCTGATTTAGGTTTTCCGTGATTTCTCTAAAGGCAAAGGCCGGGATGTTCCTTTGAAAGGGCACGGCCAATTTCCTTCTACTTCCTTACCCAAACATTCCAAGCGTAAGCTCCGTCTCTAATGACCACGGTGTCGACGGGACGTTAAACTCCAAGCTTCCTTCCTTTTTTTTCTGAATTCCTTAATCATTGCCCCCAGGTGAGAAGCCTTCCAAGGTCACTGCGAGTTACCTTGCTGTGCGGGTACAAGCGATGGAGCCGTCCATAATTTGTATCTGTTGTGTTTAGGTAGTAGCTTCTTTCTGGTAACGATGATGCCCTGGCTTTTTAAGACGTTGTGTTTTAGCCGACATTTTGTTGCCCATGTGGCAAGTGCATCGCATGCCCTTTGCAGACGGTGTCGCATGGTCTCTGCATGCGTGTTTCTCGTATACACAGCGGTGTCATCCGTGTATAGTGCGAGCGATACCCTGTCCACTTTCGGCATGTCCGCAGTGTAGAGGGAGTAGGGGAGATCGGGGTACGTTGGCCATAGGGGCAGGTGGCCCAGTCAAATTAATTCATGCAATATACGCTAGATCGTCTTAGGAATCAATCAGAAAATAGGTAGCAATGTCCCTCTCCGTATACAGGGCCAATATCGCAGGCGGCAAAAATTTGGACAAGCTGTAGTCTTCAATAGTTTTTGTGCGTGTTTCAGTAAAATTCTACTCGTCGGTTAATGTGTGTAATTTAAGTTTCGCTTGCTTTAGGCGCAACGGGGTGAGTAATATAAATAAAGTTCGTAGTTTAAGGATTATTTCTATATGGCATACAGTCTTAATTGCTTCTGTGAGTTTTCTAAAGAAAAGAATTAATAATTAAGGGGGCGATGGGGCAAGTTGGCCCAGAGAGGACGGGGCAAGATGGGCAGCCGAGGCACGCTGTCACGTCCTGTAGGAGCTGCACTTCTTTAAACTCGATGAAAGGTTTGTTATTTTTATGATAATAACGTTCATAATACTTCGAGTTTATTATATTATTAACATAACTGTCGAAGTTAAATATATTTTGATACGTTTCAGAAGTCAAGAGATCGTCATATTCATGAGATAAAAAGCGTTGACGTAAAGGCCAACCAGTAAATTTTCTGTCAATCTTTAACAGTGATCTGGGAAGTCAGCATCGTTCTTTTCCTTGTTTTCAGGACATGAGTTACGGCTCTTATAAATCTTTGGTTTATTTGTAGTATCATAAAAACGATCCGAAATTATAAAAGAATGAAAGGGGAATGATTTATGAAGATACGTTGCTAAGAGCAGTTTTAGAATTAAAAGAAAAGGAAAGATCTGTGACAACTGTTAGCGAAGACATCGGGAATTCAAAAAAATCGTACTGGAGGTACTGTGCTAAGTACAAACAGACCTCATGACAGTCTGCACAGCTAATTGAAACTCACAAAACAGAAATTGTTTCTACCCTTCCTATTGTACCAAAGCATTGGAAAGAAATAATGAAGAAAAATTAAATAACAGGCTAGAAAAGCCCTTTTCCAAAAAGGAAGTGCGAGGAATAGTAGAATGAAATTAACTGCAAAAGCATGAAACGCAAAAAAAAGGTGGGGGCAAGATGGTGATAATAATAACGATGAGGAAGTGTCACAGTGCCTTTTTTTTTTTTTTTTTTTTTTTTTTTTTTTTTTTTTTTTTTTTTTTTTTAACGGTCAACTAGAGAACAAGGAATTCAGTGCACAAACTGTAAGCGTTGGGCTCATCAGACGTGCGTGAAAAATGAAATCCGTGGACTATTTTATGAGTGCTGATCCTTTGGTACTGGACATTGATTAAAGCTGACTGGATTGTTTTAAGACACTATAAATCCATAGAAGATTAACCTGTCCTGTTGTCACAGTCCTCCATGTTAACCGTTTAACTGAATATTTAACTTGATATTATATACATTCAAATATATTTCTTGATAACTGTTAGTTTTACTTTGATTTCCTAGTTATGATTACCAAAAGACTACATGGGTCAACGTGCCCCAGCCTCTGGGCCAACTTACCCCGAGGTAGGGGCACTTTGGCTGATATTTTCAAGCTTAATAACTGCCATCCAGTTTCAGTAAAGACCTATCTAAAATTTAACAATAATTTCATAAATTTAAATATGTCAAATAAATTAAATTAAGAAAAATAAAAATAAAATAAGGCTAACGTCTCCCAGTATCCCCTACAGCAGGGGTCCTAGGGCAGATCCGTGGGGTACTCCCGCATGTATAGGTCTGGCTGTAGATATGTCGTTTCTAGCTCTAACGTTGACAGTCCTATCGTTAGGATGCGATGAGCCTGACGTTCAGCGTCGGTAACTGCAATACAAATAGTTTGTAGAGGTGGCCCTCCTGCCACACGCTGACGATGCCATGGAGACGTCGAGAAGCACTGCCCGTGCGTGCGGCACGCATCTGCCTTACAGACGACTGATTTTATATGGTCATTCAGTTTCAAATTGTCCCTGCAATTTCGTAATTGTGTAGTATAGGATCTTTCTTTTTTATTTAAACGCAGCACTTAACAATTGTTTGTGTTGGAGCCAACTGCAATTCCTTGCACCATGCATCGATTCGCTTTAGATCGTCTTCCATTTCGCTACACTTTTCCAGTGTTGTGACTTCTCAATGTAGTACAGCATTATCTCCAGAAATCCTCATTGAACTTCCGATGTTATCTACGAGGTCATGTACGTATATTTTGAGAAGCCATAGTCCTATCACGCTTCTTTGAACCACGCCAGAAATTTCTTTCACGTTGAAGACTTCTGTCCATTCAGTATCTACATCATCATCTACATACATACTCCGCAATCCAACGTAAGGTGCGTGGCGGTGGGTACCACTGCTAGTCATTTCCTTTCCTATTTCACTCCCGAATAGAACGAGGAAGGAAAGAATGCTGATATGCCTCCGTAGGAGCCCTAATTTCTCTTGTCTTTGTGATCACTAAGCGAAATCTAAGTAGGTGGCAACAACTTCGTACTACATTCAGCTTCAAATTCCGACGCTCTAAATTTCCTCAACAGAAATTCACGAAAAGAACGTCGTCTTTCCTCCAGCGATCCCCAATTGAGTTGCCGGAGCATTTCCGTGACACTCGCGCATTGGCCGAACCTACCAGTAACAAACCTAGCTGCTCGCCTCTGAACTGCTTCTATGTCTTCCTTTAAACTGATCTGCTGCGGGTCCCAAACACTTGAGCAATACTCAAGACGTGATCGCACAAGCGTTTTATACACGGTCTCCTTTACAGATGAAGTACATCTTCCCAAAAATTCTCCCAATAAACCGAAGTCGGCTGTCCGCCTTACTCATAACTGTCCTTACATGTTCGTTCCATTTCATATCGCTCTGCAATGTTACGCCTAGATATTTGAACGACGCGACTGTATCAAGAAGCTCACTACTAATGCTGTATTCGAATATTATGGGATTGTTTTTCCTACACATGCATATCACCTTAAATTTTTTTTTACATTGAGAGCTGATTGCCATTATTCGCACCAACTAGAAATTGTGTCTAAGTCATCATGTATGTTATTACAGTCTGTTAAAGACGATACCCTCCCATACATCTCAGCATCATCAGCAAACAGCCGCAAATTACAAGTTACTCTGTCCATCAGATCATTTACCGCGTGATCAAAAGTCAATATAAATTTAAATACTTCATAAATCACGGAATAATGTGGATAGAGAGGTAAAAATTGACACTCATGCTTGGAATGACATGGGGTCTCTTTAGAACAAAAAAACAAAAAAAAAAAAACAAAAAAAAATACCTTAAGTCTAGTAGACGCGTGAAAGGTCTCTTGCGCGCGTCGTTTGGTGATGATCGTGTGCTCAGCCGCCACTTTCGTCATGCTTCGCCTCCCAGGTCCCCAGATTATTGGCTTTGGGGTTACCTGAAGTCGCAAGTGTATCGTAATCGACCGACACCTCTAGGGAAAGACAACATCCGACGCTAATGCTTTACAGTGCTGTTCACAACATTATTCTTCGACTACAGCTATTGTTGAGGAATGATGGTGAAGATAATTTTTGCTTTGTCGTAATTTGTTATGCTAATCATTAGTTTTCTGATCAGATGAAGCGCCATCTGTCGGGCATTTTTGAACTATTCTTTTTTTCCTAATAAAACTCCATGTCATTTCAAGCATGTGTGTCATTTTTTACCTCTCTATCTACATTATTCCGTGATTAAGTTTTCAAATTTATACTGACTTTTTGATCACCCGGTATATAGATAGAAAATAAGCTGCATTCTGTTACCGATAAACTCCTCAATGCAGTCACACAGGTAGTTTTATATGCCGTGAATTTACACTTTGTTCATCAGTTGACGGTCCGGAACCGTATCGAACGCCTTGGTGAAATCAAGAATAACGGCATATACGAGGCGCATCTAGAAAGTAAGTTCCGTTTGGTAATAAAATGAAATTGTATACAGATACAGAAGAAATTTTTATTGCATAAAATTCTACAGCTCTTAAACTACTTTCCCACATAACTGCCGAAATTTTGTAGGCACTTGTCATAGCGTGCCACAAGTTTTTGCGTGCATCCTTCACAGAAGGTTGCCGCCTGTGTATTCAACCTTGTGGTAACAGCTCTTTATCATCGTTGAAGTGTTGACCAACAAGGACAGATTTTAGATGTAAGAAGAGATGAAAGTCGCTAGGAGAGAGGTCCGAGCTCTATAGAGGATGATCAAACAGGTTCCATTGAAATTTCCGTAAGAATTGTTTGGTCTCATTCTGGGTGTGAGGTTTTTTGACAGTTTTTCGACAGTAATTCTCTTCTTACACCTAAAATCTGTCCTTGGTGGACAACACTTCAACGATGATGACGAGCTGAAAGAAGATGTTACCATATGGTTGAATACACAGGCGGTAACATTCTATGAAAAAGGCACACAAAACCTTGTGCCCTGCTATGACAATTGCGTACAAAATTTCGGAAGCTATGTAGGAAAGTAGTTTCACAATTTTAGATTTTTGTACAATCAATATTTTTTCAGTATCTGTACCCGTTCGTTTTATATAACCAAACGGAACTTACTTTCTGGACGCGCCTTGTATCTGGACGCCTGTATCTACTGCCCTCTGGGCCGTGTGGATGAATTACGGGAGCTGGGTTTCTCATGGTCGTTACTTTCGAAATCCATCTTGATTCCTACAGAGAAGATCATAATACTCGAAGAAAAAACGTATTCCAAAATTCTACTACTGGCCGATGTCACAGGCTTATAGTTTTACGCATTCGTTCGACGACCCTTCTTGATTACGACTCTTCATGAAGTTTCTTGGAGTGAGTTTTCCGCTCCTGTATGCGTAACTTCGCAATCTCTATCCGAAGACGTCCGTGTTTGCTGAAGGCCGTAGTGCCCCACGTCGGTATCCGTGTGCAGGGCGAGTACGGCTCCCCCAGCCACTCGCAGGTATTCTCTCCGAGACGGCTGCGAGTGCAAGCCTGCCGCCCCGCAGACGTCGTCGGCTATGCACGTTTTGCGCGCCTCATAGTTGTAAATAGTTAATGAATTATTTAGAGTGAGCCGGCGCGGCCGCATTAGACATGCGGCGCTTAGCATCACAGATATATGGGGGCTGCGGAAAGTGACCGTGCGCCCTTGGCGCCCGCGCCCGCGCACTCATGTTACAAACATCGGCGGCGCGTCGTCCGGTGCGCTAGACGCGGCTGCTAGAGCAGACGGGCGCCAGGGCCTCAGTCCAGGTAGCCAGCCACTGACCCTGGGTCAGTCGTCCAGGCCTAGGGAGCAAAAGCCTTTATTTCCTCTCCTCATCGCAGCCTCCGTGGCGCCGCGCCAACTTTCACCTCGGAAACGGAATAGAGAGTATACAGAAAGGAAACTCCGCTGCAATCGGGGCATGTAAAGTGCGCATGCTGGAAGTCTACTCGCTTTCAATATGGCGAAGTTCTGTGTTTGAAGCATTCAAAGCAACGAAATTCAAATGAGTGGTTATTATTAATGGTGAATGGGTATCGGTCAGAACCCATCACTTTCTAGCCGCTGGCCGTTTCTTTGCTAGCATCGTACGTGTATTAAACGCGGAAGAAAGACAGAAGTGCAGCATATATTGAAATGTAGGGTGGGGAGCAGTAGCATATGGCACAGTAGGTGCTGGTTCCCATGGGAAAGCCCGCCTATGTTACTGGTACTCTCCTCGCATTGGCTGCTGCATTTCACGTCACGTGATTTCTTTTGAAATTAGTTTTGTTTATTATATACTAAATATTAATTATTCAGAGCTGAGAATTTGTGATAAATATTTCTCAAGGACAGTTTAAAAAGTTTAAGGTGTCTTCTCTTATTGTAACAAGAGAAGAGCGATTTTGTTCAAAAATGTTCAAATGTTTGTGAAGCTTATGGGACTGAACTAGGGGGTCATCAGTCCCTAAACTTACAAACTACCTATCATCTACCTTATACTAAGGACGGCACAAATATCCATGCCCGAGGGGGGATTCGAACCCCCGACCGTAGTAGCCGTGCAGACCGTGACTGGAGCGCCTCAGTCCCCTCGGCCACTGCGGCCAGCCGAGCGATTTTGCACAAGGCGCGCGACGGCTATGTTTTGGCGCGAAATAGAGCGTCAGGTGCCCTCTAGTCTCGCAACGCGCCGCAGTTTGTCTCGAGCTGACCACTATACGCGCGGGACCGCTCTGGTCATGAGTAAAGTTTTGTATAATTGTGATAACAGTCGAGGTCTCAACATGAACTACGGGCAGCATAGGCCGTACCGTATTAACAATAGTTGTTCATATTTTATTATTCTGAGTCTAGACGCAATAAATGGCATCCCTGACAATTAAAAATCTCTTTAGAGTCGCTTCTTATGCTTCCATCCTACCGAACTTATTTTAGCCTCACTTGTATGCTGTAGAAGAATCAGCGACCTATGTGCTGTCTTCTGCGCTGGGGACACAATTATAGAATACAACAGGATAGACAGAATTCTATGCTTTCCATAAAGACTTGGACAGCAACTACGGCACCTCGTGCGTACTGTAGGGCGGTACAAACGCACACTGCTACGCAACAACATCCGCAAGGATGTGGAGATTTTAGGGGATTTGTGGGAGGAAGCAGTACTACTCCGTCCGCAAATAAAACCCTAGGAAGCTTGTACGTTAAGTGCGCCAAGGTTGCCCCTTGTCCGCCATGTTGTTTGCAGTCTCCTCGAACCAGCTCTACATGGTCTCCGACATCGTTTATAAGGAATCTCTCTACGATTCACCCAATTCAAATGCTTAGGCTATGCTGATGACGTCGCCTTCTTGGCCCAATCAAGAGATGAAACACAGTCGGCGCTTTCATGGCTCCACCATTAAGGCGAGGTGTCTGGAAGTCACCTCAACCTACAGAAAACTAAATACATGGACATAAGCCTAGGGTTACCTACAGCATCACAGTACCAATTACGAAGGTACCTCAGCAAAAATTGCTTAGGGATAAAATTTCACGGACATGATCAGAAAACTGCAGCGACGGCATATCAACGGCTGTCAAAAAATGTTTGTAAAGCTTATGGGACTTAACTACGGGGTCATCAGTCCCTAAACTTACAAACTACTTATGAACTACTTACGAACTAGGACGGCACAAATATCCATGCCCGAGGGGGGATTCGAACCCCCGACCGTAGTGGCCGTGAAGACCGTGACTGAAGCGCCTCAGTCCCCTCGGCCACCGCGGCCGGCATCAACGGCTGTCACAACAAATACATGCACAGATACGACTCCACAAACTTCGATGGCTAAACATGCTCCAACGCGCATGTTATGTCAACATGTACTTGGCATCCAAGCTGGATCACTTCACGCACGTACTACCATTACCAGATACGATCGCAACCGGGTTTCAAGCAGCATTTGGACACTTTGTGACTGCAGGCTAAACTTTCAAAATTTCAAAGACGTTTCGGGCGTGCAGCCGCATAAAGTTTACTTCTTCTAATATTTCGGCTGAGAAACGTTCAGCCATCTTCAGAGACGAGTCGAAGACTGACGCTCCAGCACACGCTTCGTGCTTATAAACGCGCGGGCCGCGCTACTGCGCATGTGGCCACTGATACAACAAGGCGCCAAAGACGTTACTCGGCGATTATTAACAAACTCGATGTTAAAGTAATTTTTCGACCCCCACCAAAAACAGCATCACTTTTGGGTTCTAACAAGAATGATTTGGAGCTCCGGAAGGCCAGGGTTTACAAGATCCCATGTGAATGTGGCCTTTCGTACATAGGACAGACGACACGTACAGTGCAGGAAAGATGCACGGAACACCAGAGATATACCCGTCTTTTACAACCAAATAAATCGGCAGTGGCAGAGCACTGTATTGATACTGGGCACTCCATGACGTACGAAAACGTCAAAATTTTAGCTTCCACTTCATCTTTCTGGGACTCAGTAGTGAAAGAAGCAATAGAAATTCACTTGGGGACGAATTTAATTAACAGGGACAGTGGCTTCAGTTTAGATAAATCATGGAATCCGGCACTTTCTTTAATAAATTTACAAAGACGCCGCCACAGCACAGATCAGAATACATCGATTTCTCTGCAGTAATCGACCATGCAGGCACAGACATAATTTACATATACGTGTACTTCCTTGCCGCCGAGTAACGTCTTTGGCGCCTTGTTGTATCTGTGGCCGCATGCGCAGAAGTGCGGCCCGCGCGTTTATAAGCACGAAGCGTGTGCTGGAGCGTCAGTCTTCGACTCGTCTCTGAAGATGGCTGAACGTTTCGCAGCCGAAATATTAGAAGAAGTAAACTTTATGCGGCTGCACGCCCGAAACTTCTTTGAACAGTCATTGCGTCGCGAAAACATGAAGATGCACATACGTTACAACACTATCTCTGCCCCGTCAAGAATACAGCTCGAGCGCTACTGCTCCGTACGACGCGAAGACTTGTACTCTCAGCATAGAAACATCACAGGCACCCTTACGGATGTAGTCGCGCCACGCTCTCTGCATCCGCCGCTTTCAGTAGCCACTTGCCGCCGACTCTTGCTCACATCAAGATCTACGTTGTAGAACACAGTTACATGCTGACCGACCTACCGATAACACGAGAGGCCATGGCTAAGGACTACTGCAACATTTTACAAAGACGGAATCCAACTAACATGATAGAACGGCGACACCCGAACATATGCTGGAAAAGGATGTGGCGGGCGATTCATTCACCTTTCCTGCCGACAGAAGTACGGACATCTGGTACATACTAGTGAACGAAAAATTTCCTAATCGTCAACGGTTTCATTCCATTCGACTCGTTAACGACCTCTTAAGTCCACAGTGTGCAGTCGTTATTTCGACATGAAAATGTTCAAATGTTTGTATAGCTTATGGGACTTAACTACGAGGTCATCAGTCCCTAAACTTACAAACTAATGATGAACTAACTAATGGTAAGGACGGCACAAATGTCCATGCCTGAGGGGGGATTCGAACCCCCAACGCCGGCCGCAGTGGCCGAGGGGACTGAGGCGCTCCAGTCACGAAAAAAGTGTTCAAATGTTTGTTTAGCTTATGGGACTTAACTACGGGGTCATCAGTCCCTAAACTTACAAACTATTTATGAACTAGCTACAACTAAGGACGGCACAAATATCCATGCCCGAGGGGGGATTCGAACCCCCGACCGTAGTGGCCGTGCAGACCGTGACTGAAGCGCCGCAGTCCCCTCGGCCACCGCGGCCGGCGCTCCAGTCGCGGTCACGGCCACTACGGTCGGGGGTTCGAATCCCCCCTCGGGCATGGATATTTGTGCCGTCCTTAGTATTAGTTAGATCATAAGTAGTTTGTAAGTTTAGGGACTGATGACCCCGTAGTTAAGTCCCATAAGCTATACAAACATTTGAAACATTTGAACCCCCGACCGTAGTTGCCGTTTAGACCGTGACTGGAGTGCCTCAGATTCCGACATGCATCGACTGATTTGTGCGTGTTGATAGCTCACAAGACAAATGCTAACCCTCCTTCTACGTCGCCCTTTTACTTCGATCCTATCTACCGAAGTTTTCTACCCTTATGGCGTTTATTTTATACCAGCGAAGACTAAAGTCATGGCGCTACAATACCTTCACCGTGATGGTGACAAGGCTGACACTACTTTCTTCAAACACAACTAACGCAATGACTGTTCAAAGAAGTTTCGGGCGTGCAGCCGCATAAAGTTTACTTCTTCTAATATTTCGGCTGAGAAACGTTCAGCCATCTTCAGAGACGAGTCGAAGACTGACGCTCCAGCACACGCTTCGTGCTTATAAACGCGCGGGCCGCACTTCTGCGCATGCGGCCACAGATACATCAAGGCGCCAAAGACGTTACTCGGCGGCAAGGAAGTACACGTATATGTAAATTATGACTTAACTACGGGGTCATCAGTTCCTAAACTTACAAACTACTTATGAACTACTTAAGACTAAGGACGGCACAAATATCCATGCCCGAGGGGGGATTCGAACCCCCGACCGTAGTGGCCGTGCAGACCGTGACTGAAGCGCCTCAGTTCCCTCGGCCACCGCGGCCGGCGAGCTATTTAGGGTCGCTGTTCACGATTCCTCCACCCAGCTGTGGTGTCCCAAGTGTGAAAAGAGAATAATGTTAAAGTCCATAGTACCTGATCGGTCCCAAGGGTAAAAAGGATACAGTCCTTGAGTGCGAGAAGGCGACTGGGATACTCATGTACAGGATTGTTGACAGGTTACATACTATGAACGGTTGGCCCCTTATAATAATAATGAAAAATTGAAATAAATCAATATAATAACTGCCTAAAGGGGCAATTTTGGGTGTTTTTTTTTTCTGTTTTTTCACGTATGAGTAAGCCTATGGATATTTACCGTGTACAAGCGTTTTCAGTTGCACACTGCTGCTCATGGTCACATATTCATTATGACATAGGAGATGTTTAGTGGCCGCGGCGGAGTGGCCGAGCGCATTGAATCGCTATGCTACGATGCGCGAGGTCGTTCCCTGCATTGGGTTCGAATCCTCCCTCGGCCATGGATGTTTGTGTTGTCTTTAGTATAAGTCAGTTTATAAGTAGTTTGTAAGTTCAGGGACTGATGACCCTGCAGTTAAGTCCCATAAGCTTAACAGACATTTAAACATTCTTTTTATGTTTAGTTGCGTTTTCATTTTAAAAAATCTCGGCATTGTCTTGGTTTATTTTTATTTTTTTATTGTGTTTCAGACACATTAAATATAAAATTCATGAACGGTTATTAACACATAGTGACATTAAAATAATATAAAATTAAAATATATAAAAAACGAAACTCGAGTGGATATGTTTCGTTTATTTTATTAATTAATTTTAGCTGCTGAGTTTTTTTTACAAACAAGCAAGTGTATAGTGTACGATATCGTACAAATTACATTACAATAACAGGAATGTTTGAAGTGTGCAGTGGCAGCCATGAGCAGTTGGCACCACTGAAGGTTCGTGACAGTCAGCGAATAAACGGTCAGCCAGTCCGCCATTTCTGTGATTGTGAGTTAGTGGAACGGACAACAGCATACGTTAGCCATAAAAGTGTTTTATAAACAATGTTTTATAAAAACAATGATTTTTGGTGGCGGCGCAGAGGGAGTTTCGACGCTTTTATAATTTATTTATTTATTTGTTTATTTAGCCTGATCAGATTAGGGCCATCAGGCCCTCTCTTTCATCGGACCAGGGTTTTACAGTATTTCTTTACATGTGAGCTCCCTATAATATAATAATGATTTTTACAGATAAACAGTTAATAACATAATTTATACAGGTTGATTACATGTAAAATGATGTAAATAAAAGGTATTAACTTAACTCTAAATAGGATTAATACTAGCAGTACCACTGAGATACCTTCTGCTGCTGGTGGTGTAATAATAGAAGTAACAACATTGATATTAGCAGATACAAGATTTACTTTTGAATATATCGAGACTGGTTAAGGCTTGGCGAATTCTGACAGAAGGAAGTTAAGAAAGCTGTACCTGGCGAGAGCAATGGCAGTCGGAGAATATCTGGGAGGAGGAATGGATGTGACGTACCTGGACCGCAGGGTAATAAAGACTGGCATAATTATTGCTTTAGTAGATAATCCATTAACTGTCGTTTGAAGCTGGCAGTGTTATTCAGTTCTCTGATATACAGAGGTAGATTGTTCCAGAGCCTGGTTCCTGCTACTGAAAAGGATTTTGAGAAACTGGCTGACTGATGGATAGGGACAGAAAGGGTTTTGCTCTGACAGGAACGAGTAGTTCTTTTATGTTGATCAGATAAGAGTGTTAAGGTCGAGGAAAGATATGAGGGACAGTGTACGTTGATAAGAGAGTAGAGGAAACAGAGTGTATGAAAATCTCTGTGCTTGTCAGCACGGAGCCAGGATAGTTGCTTATAAGATGGTGAAATGTGATAAAAGAGACGGATGTTACATATATATCAAACGCAGGACGGCAGGATGCCGTTCTGTCGAAACACGCAATAAAATGTTGGATTAACAACTTTGAAAAGACTGGAGATGCTCTCAAAAAGAAACCATTACACACACACTGCACGGCAATCAGTGACATATGTGTGAGCATTGTTCGGTAACCGTGTGATCTCACGATTCGGTAACGTTCCTGTCCTTCTCCCCTCCCCCCTTTCCCCGAGACTACCAGATTTATCCCTTTGTGATTTTTTTTTTCTTGTGGAGCTACGTCAAGACCAAATTCTACACGACTCGATCAAGAATCCTGGATAAATTAAAACAGATGTTTCAGGATAAATTCACATTATTACCAACTGAGATGTTGCAGCGGTCAATGAGGAATCTCCTCAGCAGATTTCACGAATGTATTCATACGGGAAGACGCCATCAAAAATGTAAATTGTAAATGATAGCAGTGTTTCGTAAATGGCAAAGTTATAAGATTTCAATTACTATGAATGAAATTTCTTTCCTTTATCAAAATGTTCCCTGTATTACGAAAGCTTTCCCGTTGTTATGAATACTGAGCAGTACTAAAAAGAAAAAGCGACAGAAGGTATTCAATACCTAATTATAGAAATAATTCAAACTAGTTTGAGCGGCAGTATTTATAGCGAAACTTCCTGGCACATTAAAACTGTATGCCAGACCGAAATTCAAACCCAGGACCTTTACCTTCCTTGGGAAAACGTTATAATTGAAATATTACTTTTCAGCGGCGGATAAAGAAATTTAAGCATGAAAATGACTTTAAGATAAATGCTGCCTGATATTAGCCAAGCAGAAAATTTTTAATGAACAGTAGCAAAATATGCCGCTGGTGGAAAGTACTATTCCAACACTGGCGGTGCAAGCAGTAAAGAAATTGTTTTAGTGCTGAAAGGAATTTCACGTATCTGAGAATTTCAACATGTAATTAATGGAAACTTACATCACTTAGATTCTGCATACTGTGGATTCGCCTCTGTGCAGGTTGCTGCGAGGTAGGGATGGTGGTTGTAGTTGAAAGAACCGGTTTTCGGTTATACCTGTTTTTTCATCTCCAATTTAACATTTTGTAAATGCCGCTTAAGACAAGCGGTTTGTTAAATAACCGGTTTTCGGTTTTTGTGTTATGTCTCCGAGATGCAGCGTGCGCAAGAGGTGGGCCGTGTTGTGGTACAACTTCTTCCTAAAAAAAAAAAACATCTGGCGATAGTACTGTTCCGGCTTGTGCTAAAGGAAGACTGCTGTAGTCGATGGAACTCCTGAATCGAAACTGTCGAGCTCTAGTTCCGTGGAACTGTCTCGTACTGCTGTGGTGCACCGGCATATGTAGGCGAGTCCCCTGCTTCCTATTGGCCGGCGTGCGAAGCCGCCAAAGAAGTACAGTAGAAAACCTGTATAGGGAGAGTGTGGCCTTGCGTGAGACCGCTCCTGATAGGCCGAGAGCACAGGACGCCATGTTTTTACCAGATTTGACAGGCTTTACATGTGAGTGAATAGCTACAGTGTGCGTTCCTGTACTGTGGAGTATCTTAAAAGCTTCTGTCAGCGATTTCACTATACGGTTACATACAGTTACAAGCACTCTCCACTTTTGATCTTCTTCTGTCGGTTCTATTTACGTAAATTAACTTGTTGTTCGTTGGTCGACGATAACCTTAGAACTTCGCGGCATTTTTTAAGATTATATGTTGGTATCAAGAGATTTACTGAGTGTAATTAATAATGTGTATTACGTAATCATTAAGTGTAGTCAAGAGAAATACCTCATTGTTGCTCTGTTATCTGTAAAACCCGAAGTAAAGATTCTTATTTGATGCTTGTGTTTGCATGGAATGAGGAAATACGGGAACAGTGGGCGCTGAAAGTTAACCGAGAAAGAGGGAACCGCAAAGGCTACTTATGTAAACCAACGAATTATTCGTGCCTGTGTGAAGTAAATTATTTCTGCCCCCCCCCCCCACCCCCTCCCCCAAAGCAGAAAAGGCACTGATCAAATTCAGTAACAGAACTACTACCTCCGAAATTCCCGCGTAGTGTAGTGGTTGTGTACTGTACTGATAATTTGAAGGTCGCGAGTTCGAATACGGTTAGCGGTAAATTTTTTTAATCAGCGGTTTCTAGCTTCTTGTAAGTTCATGGTTCTGGATTTTAACATGTCGTATGATTTAACATGGCTACGGTACCTCCCCCTGGACTTTGTATTTGCACGGCTACTATAGTCGGGGGTTTGAATCTCCCCTCGGGCATGGATGTTTGTGTCGTCTTTAGTATAAGTAGTTTGTAACTTTAGGGACTGATGATCCTGCAGTTAAGTCCCTTAAGCTTCACTAAGAAACATTTGGACTGTGTATTATTGGCTATTAACAATTCTATAATTGGTTAAGCGATGTGACGCGAGAAAGGGAAGGGGCGGGACTATTGACTCGTTGTAGACATTCAGTTACCTATTTTGAGTCTGTTTCTGCTATTTCACTAGACGCAGATTTTCTGTGATACTGCATTCCAAAAAGTATGTACAGAATGACGTTTTTGGTATTTCGTAGCTTAGGAAAATGTTATAAGATCGACAGCACACTTAAAATGCATTATATCGGGGTGGAAAGCGATAACACTGTACTAATTTCAGCGATGGATATGCAGACAGAAAAATCTGTAATAGCATCATTTTCTTTGAGATACATAACATGAAATAACTTCTCTTTCTAAATTAATTGCCAACTTTCGTAATTGCCAGAAAATCATAAAATATGGTATTAACGTCATAGAAACTGTTTCACGAGACTTGCTTCCAAATTTATTAGGCCTGTATGAACATAGATGAATGGCATTTCTTTAACCACGTGCTGATCAGTAAGCTAGAGGATGTGCTTTGGTCTCATGGGTGGAACTGAGGCCTTATTTCAATTTTCAGGTCGCTGCACTTCTGCCAGGGTCGCTGTGTAAGAGCAGGTCCCGTGCGCAGTCTGGTAAAAACATGGCGGCCACAGGCCGGTTGGCCAGTCTCTCCCTATATAGGCTCTCTAAGATACAGATACTGCGGGCGCCCTCGGCGGCCAAAGTACTACAGAGCGACTTATCGCGTCTTGCAGTGGCGCGGCGACTTGGGTGGACAATTGGCGTTGTGGCGAATACCGACGCCACAACATATTGCAATTATTTCCAATCATTGATATAGAAATCAAAAGTTGAAAACGTTTAAGAGAACCTCTGGCAATTGTATAATACGTTTCTTCGAGATATGTAGACTCAAAATATCTGAAATAGTAAACTGAAACAAAAATTAGTCTGTTTACCGTTCGTTGCGTTTATCGAATCGTTTTGTGGGGTTGAAGACTACAAACAAATCATCATTTGTCTCCTACTGATTCTGAATCTGAAAAATAATGTTGTAATCAAGGATCACGTCACTACTTGGGCACTGCGAATGGTCAGTACTGAAGGATGAAAACTGAGCGTGGCGAATTGTGTCTTTCGTGTTGATACAGGCATTTAATGTAAACATGGGCAACACATCAGCTTTTTCCTGTTTAAAGTTTCAATCAACGAGAGATGGAGGTGACAACACCCTGTTCTTGAGTATCAAGTAGTAAAAACAGTCAATATCACAAGATAATTGATTTATTAAAATGGCCGGTTTCAGCACATTTAGTCGGCCACCATCAGCTTAAGAGCACCATTTCCAACGAAAGGGAGCTCTTGATCTGAAGCTGGCCAATGCGCCGAAACTGGTCATTTTAATAAATGAGATTTTTGCGAACTTGATTGTTTTTACTATTTTTTATTATTTAAATTATAAACTATGAATGAATTCCTACATTTCTAAATTATTAGTGTTACCATATCCTTTATCTGATACTATTTTTATAGAAATGACAGACAAATACAAAGTATTTGATGTCTGGGGATGGGGTCATCTAAAACACAGCGGCGGCGACGGCAAGGAACTCGTATGACCAGACGGAGGCAAGTCTTGCACACTGCATGTGTGCCGGCCGCGGTGGCCGCGGGGACTGAGGCGCTCCAGTCACGTTCTGCACGGCCACTACGGTCGGGGGTTCGAATCCCCCTTCGGGCATGGATATTTGTGCCGTCCTTAGTATAAGTTAGATCGTAAGTAGTTTGTAAGTTTAGGGACTGATAACCCCGTAGTTAAGTCCCATAAGCTTAAGAAACATTTGAACATTTTGAACACTGCATCTGCATACACATCTTCTAATAGGTCACTCCATAAGGCAACAGGAACACTGATGTGTCTACAACGGGCAACGTTCTTAAATTATTACTGATCGCATTTTCTAGTTTCTGCGATAACCTAATATTTCAAATGTTCAAATGTTTGTTAAGCTTATGGGACTTAACTACGGGGTCATCAGTCCCTAAACTTACAAACTACTTATGAACTACTTACGAACTAGGACGGCACAAATATCCATGCCCGAGGGGGGATTCGAACCCCCGACCGTAGTGGCCGTGCTGACCGTGACTGGAGCGCCTCAGTCACCTCGGCCACCGCGGCCGGCACCTAATATTTCACAGCAAGTGAAATTTTAGGAAATAATAGTATTTCTTTAATTTTTTAGTTGTTTAAAAAAATAAATAACAAAAAATTTAGAAGCACTATTATAGAAAGTAGGTTACAACCTACACCAAATAAATATAAAAAAAACTTTTATTCAGAACTAAAATACTGCTGATTCTATTCGTAGTGCGAGAAAGCAAGGACTTGATTGAGCGTTCGGTGACCGAATTCTGTTATACGCGGTTAGCAGAATTTTGAAATGAAAACGGTCACGAATCTGAAGGCGCTAGTGCTTGGCCAAAGTGTCGATGCTGACAAATATTAAAAGGTTTGGCCATTTGATCACTCCAACAGTCCGTCCCCGCAATGACAGCGAAGGCGAAAATAAAGCGGCATAGATGAATCTTTTGACTATGGAAAAAGGAAGACTAGACTGAATTTAAGTAACTTCATTGAATAAACTAAGACTTATTACAAAAGACATTTGCGTCTAATGTATAGAGATCAGTGGTCTAATGTGAAGCGCTTGGTTTAGTGAAAACTAGCAACCCGCCTCCGCTTCGCACACACTAGAAGACCATATATAAGCCAACAATTTTTGTGTCGTAGAGTCGTATCAGCCTGTAACGGCGAGCATGTTGGTGGCTCTTGTTCGTCCTACTTCAGGGTTCTTTGACATAGTTGATGTTTCTTGAAACCAATATAGTATATCGCGACTTACCTTTTCAATCAATGTCTCCACAGTTTGTTCGTAAGTCAAAGCATGTATATAGCTTTTCCTAAGAATATTTATTGCTCACTTTCACGGAGTTTTGCTTGCCACACTCACCCAGTGCCACACTCCTGAATGACTTATACACCTTCCTCATAAATCACGTCGTCCATTGGTAAAAACCGTACGGAAATCCATTCAATAGTTATTGAGTTTTTCGAGGACAGAGAGACAAACGCTGCGGGACGACTTTTATTTTATACTAATACTTATAGACAAATTTGCAACAATACTAAACGACGTTTTCTATTGATTGTTATTGAAATCTCAATGTCGAAACCGCGTAATCGTTGTATTATGAAACAATAAACTTATTTTCACATGTACAGTAAAGTTCGTTAAGTCACAGAATACATAGCTATTCTTAAGAGCATTTATGCTCCATATCTCGCGGATTTTTGTTCGCTATACTCACCCACGACCACGCACCTTTAATTATACACCTAAACCTTCCTCATAGTTTATGTCGTCCGGTGATGAAAATCCGTTCAGTAGTTTTTGAGTTTATCGCGGACAGACAGAGACACGGTGGGAGGAAGGAATGAAGCTTAACGTCCCGTCGACGCCGTGTTCATTAGAGACGGAGCTTAAACGCGGATTTTTTAGTAAGGATGGGGAAGGAAATCGACCGTGCCCTTTGAAAGGAACCATCCCGGAATTTTCATGGGGTGATGTGGAGAAATCACGGAAAACCTAAATCTGGATGGCTGTACGTGGATTTGAACCAATGTCCTCCAGAATGCGAGTCCAGTTACCACTGCGCGTCCTCGCTCGGTTGCGGCGAGAGGACTTTGCTTTATGATATTTATAGAAAGATGTCCGTTTCGAGCTGTAGTAGTAAGCAGCTATCGTTTGACGTTTAATCCGCTTTAGTATGGTGTCGAGCGCATCGCTTGGCTACATACAGATCAAAAGTTCCGCCCCCTGCTTTCCCTTCTGTGTTCTTGCTGTTCTGTGCCTCGGCAAGATGTATCTACACATACCATTATATAAGGAACTAGATGACCCGGTGAACTTCGTATCACTTACCTTCTAATATAAACAATATTAATTTAAATCATATTATTTTAGACCCAGTAGCTTTATAAAGGCATCATCAGATAATCTGAGTATCGGCTCGATAGTGAGCGGAAACAGTGGGCAAATCACGCACACATGTCCAGGATAATATTCATGTCACATTCGTGAAAGTTCAGGGAAGGTTTAAACGGTGATGAAATATGGAAAAATTGAAAAATTGCGAGGAAAATTTAGATTTAAAACATGTAAAATAATGACTTGGTTGTTGTGTTGGTTTCGTTCGGAAATATACTTTACTCTTTCAAAGTTCGCTTTACACGATCTGAACCCGTTTATGAATTGTCAAAGATAAAAATGAATTATTGTTCGTTAGTCTCGCTATAACTCGAGAACCGCTGAACCGATATGACTATACAGTATATAGTTACATTAACCACTGAATTTATTGTGATGAAATTTGGTGTGGAGATAGCTTGAGCGTTGAATTACCGGATAAGATACTTTAGAAAATGTGTAATTCAAGATATTTTTTGATTTGAAGTATATAAAGCTAAATGTCGAACAATAATTACTGTCTGGAAAAGCTAATTACTTTTTGACTTCTGTACTATTTTTCAGAAGTTATATTTAGCTTTTAAAAATGCATTATCCCTTTTGTAAAATGTGGATAGAACGGCAGAACAACAGAAGTACCGGTCATTATTTTAATGTTTTAAATCTAAATTTTCCTCACAATTTTCTCATATTTTATTACCATTTAAACCTTCCCTGAACTTCCACGAAAGTAACATGAAAATTATCCTGGAAATGTATGCGTGATTTGCCCACTCTTTCCGCCCACTATCGAGCCTTACTTAGACTATCTGATGATGCCTTTCTAAAGCTATTGGATCTAAAATACATATGATTTAAATTAATATGGTTTATATAAAGAGGTAAGTGATACAAAGTTCATCGGGTCATCTAGTCATCTAGTCGACTCGGTAATGCTTCGCAATTGCTAATATGTATGTACTCTTGCTGTGAACGTCAAATATGTCAAATTTTATCGCAATCGTACGAATGATATTGATATCCCAAAGAAAAGAGCTCTTTCAGTGTTCCACAGATTTTCCTATCTTCTGACCAACTATTCCAAACTTTTACTTCTCTCAAACCTTCCTCTCGCTTTGAACGTCGGATGTGCAAAATTTTATTGCAATCAGATGAATGGTATTGATATTTCATAGAAAAATCTCTGAATTTTCTAATATTCCGGGAAACTTTTACAAATTTTTATTACACAAGAACGTTACTTTTGCTTTGAACGTCAAATACGCAAAATTTTATCCCAATCAGACGGATGATATTGATATCCCATTGAAAAAAGCTCTTTCAGATTATCGCTAATTTTCAAATTTTCCGGCTAACTTTCCCGAATTTTTGGTCAATAAGAACGTTCATCTTACGTTAAACGTCAAATGATCAAAATTTTATCGCAATCGGATGAACGCTTGTTAGCTTATAGTGTTGTGTACATTTAGCAACATTGAAAAAGCAACATGGTTCGTATTTTGCGATTTTCCTTTTTAAATGTCCCTTTTTTTAACTGAAAACTTTTTCATGATCATAATGAAAAAAAAAACAAAAGAAGAATTACCCGTTTCCGTCGTGCGAATAGTCAGTTACAGTGATGAATTGAATCAAAAACACATTGTAAAACGTACTTTCAGTTTGTAAAATTTCCCAATTTTCCGGTAGATTTTCCAAAAAATTTATTTCATACAAACCTTGTCCTGTCAAGCCGTACTCAAGTGATGCTCTTACAACCATGTGACAATTGATTGTTATTCATAGAAAAAAAATCACTTTCGGGTTTTTCTTAATTTTCCTACTTTTTCGGGTGACTTTTCCAAATTTTTATTTGATGCGAACTTTCCTCTTGCTTTCAGCATGAAATGTACAAACTTTTATCGCAATTGGATGAACGGTATTGGTAGCTCACTGGAAAAAGCTGTTTCAGTTTTTCACGATCTCCGTCTTTTTCGGACAACTTTTCCACATTTATCACCGTTTAAACCTTCCCTGGACTTCACGAATATTTCAAGACTAAAATTAGCCAACTCGGTTCAGCCGTTCTCGAGTTTTAGCGAGACTAACGAACAGCAATTCATTTATATATATAAAGTCGGTGTTTAAAGTTGTTGCGCCGCGGTGGAGTAACCGAGTGGTCTAAGGCGCCTAGCTGCGGAGTGCGCGGTTGCTCGTCGTCTGAGGTTCGAGTCCTCCGTGTGGCATGGGTGTATGTGTTTCGAATGTTTGTAGAGCTTATGGGACTTAACTACGGGGTTATCAGTCCCTAAACTTACAAACTACTTATGAACTAGCTAACACTAAGGACGACACAAATATCCATGCCCGAGGGGGGATTCGAACCCCCGACCGTAGTGGCCGTGCAGACCGTGACTGGAGCGCCTCAGTCCCCGCGGCCACCGCGGCCGGCTGTGTGTGTTTGTCCTTAGGTTAGTTTACCTTAGTTTAAGTAGTTTTTAAGCTACGGACTGATGACCACGCAGTTTGGTCCGATAAATTTACAAACAATTGAACATTTGAAAGTTGTTACAAGAACTCTGGAAATGATGTGGTCGATTTACTTCTAAATTTTACACGGCACTGTAATGAACATACGGAAGAATATAGACTAATATTTTCAAACTATATAATACAAAAATATACATGCAATATACAGGCTGTTAAGTAAAGTGTCGAATGCTTCGAAACAAGATAAATAATTCTAATGAGCAAGAGTACGGAAACGTCTACTTTCTGAGATCAACACGTAATTATAGGAAGGACTACGTCAGGGTACTGTAATGTATTACTCACAGTACTCTACCTACCAACAGGTAGTCCGCAGTCGTGTGGTTCCTGTTGTAGGGTACGTTACTTTTCGTCGAGTTTTGTGAGTCTTATGGCAGAGTACTTTCAACCCGGGGCATGTATCATGTTGTTTTACCTTCTTGTGTTTACTATTATTGTGCAATTTGTACACACAAATGGTATAGTACATTTACATTTTCTCTCCTCCACCACTGGTTAGCAGTGGACGCCTACTCTCGACAAGTAAAATGGCGAATATCCTATTCTACTTATGGTTTAAGAAATGGATATAGCCAGCGAGCTCGTGTTCTCAGCGCTGAAAAACCACAGTGCAGAGTGCCTACTGATAAGGTGGTTGGGCAGACTTTTCCAGCGTGTTATGGACACAGATACCTTAGCACCTCAGAAGTCTGCCACTGGAAGGCCCCTCTCGCGCCTGAAGATGTGTGGTACGTTCAGTGGCAGGGAAACCTGGAGCCAGTGTGTGGACGATTAACAGCGGCAAAAGACGTGTCTCACTACCTAAACTGGGGGCAACTTCATGGCCAACTATTGTAGCCGCGGTGGAGTGGCCGAGCGGTTTCTCCACGTCGGAGGTTCTAATACTCCCGCGGGCATGGGTGCGTGTGTGAGTTGTCTTCAGCATAAGTGTAAGGGGCTAGTGACTGATAACTAGACAAGTTTAGTCACCTAAATTTAGATATATTCGAGCATTTGAACCAATTACTGTACCCGTATCATTTACAGCGCTTAGAAGCTCTAAGGCCACAAGATCATCATGGCAGATGGTTGTTCTGTCAATGTCTACTGAAGAAGTATGTCGCAGACCGAGTGTTTACATTCAGTATTTTATTTATTGATAATGCATAGTTCATAGTTTATAGTTCACTTCGGCGACTTGCGTGTCCATGATGATGACAAGCCGGTCGCGGTGGCCGAGGAGAAAAAAATGTTCAAATGTTTGTAAATCTTATGGGACTTAACTACAGGGTCATCAGTCCCTAAACTTACAAACTACTTATGAACTACTTACGTTCTAGGACGGCACAAATATCCATGCCCGAGGGGGGATTCGAACCCCCGACCGTAGTGGCCGTGGGTTCGAATCCCCCCTCGGGCATGGATATTTGTGCCGTCCTAGAACGTAAGTAGTTCATAAGTAGTTTGTAAGTTTAGGGACTGATGACCCCATAGTTAAGTCCCATAGACTCTACAAACATACAAACATTTGATGATGACAACAAACAACACTCGGTCCCCTGCCGGGAATCGAATCTGGATCCCTTGCGCGGGAGTCGGCGACAGTCGACTGAGCTACGGACACGGTCACAAAGATGGTACGAAAGTAATAAGATAAATTCACCACGTTCTCAATTCGTGAATTACGATTCTTTAGAAAAGCGGAAATGTCGAAAATTAATATGAGAAAATAAATTTTTTATTTTTATTTTTATTTATTTATTTATTTTATTTTTATTTTTATTTATTTCTTTTTTTTCCATTTCGAGATAACTCTGATTCCCGTTGGAAGTATTACAAGAGTTACCGTCAATAGCCTCCACCAAATGTTAGAAAATAATTGCATAAGAAGGAATTCTTGGAAACGTAGCTTACCTGTGAAACAAGATTTACGCCTTAACCGCTCTTGAGTACTGCTTCTCTGTCTGGGATCCTTGGTAAACAGGATGGGAGGTAGAGATAAAGGCGGCTGAAAGGTGAACTGCCTGATTCGTCATCCGGTTTGTTTAGCCAGAGCGCTGAGTCTTACAGGTATGTTCCACAAACTGATGTGTGACACACCAAAACAAATGGGCTGAGTATCGTGAAAGGGAGGTAATCTTTCGAGAAAATACAGGACATCACAATCTCGTTACAAGAGAGATGGGAGAGCTCGTATTCTCAAGGACGTAGCGAAGAGTGTATGGCCATTTCTCGTAAATGATAAGTGACGCCGGCCGCGGTGGCCGAGGGGACTAAGGCGCTCCAGTCACGGTCTGCACGGCCACTACGGTCGGGGGTTCGAATCCCCCCTCGGGCATGGATATTTGTGCCGTCCTAGTTCATAAGTAGTTTGTAAGTTTAGGGACTGATGACCCCGTAGTTAAGTCCCATAGACTATACAAACATTTGAACATTTTGATAAGTGACATCAGAATTTACCGACTTAAGAGGCAGCTTTATACACATGAACCTAACAAGTTCCTCAGTTCTGCAGATTGCTGATACACACGCTTAACTTCATACCGGCTGCGGTAGAGTGGCCAAGCGTTCTAAGGTGCCTTGCTGTGGAGTGCGCGGTTGCTCACCATCGGAGGTTCGAGTTTTCTATCGGGCGTATGTCAAATGAGGAGTGGTCAGACTTGCGTAAGATCGCTTCAGAAATCTTTATTCTCCACCGACTTCGGCAGTTCTTGGTTGCCGTAATCATATATTGCGTATTACTCATTCACACGTCAATCACCGGAACATCAGAGTGTCAAGTGTAAAACAGCACCAACATAAAATAGGAAGTCATCAACCTTTTGTAATTTGCAAGATCAAGTGATGGCAACCTAGATCTACCGATAACGATCATACAACAAATTCCATTGAGTAAATAAAGGAATTCATATTTTTGACTATTTTTAGAACATTAGTTGGCAATCAGTACTGTGCTGATTATCACTGCCTGCCGACGTCTGACACAAGGAACAGACTGCAGTGGGACATGGATTGCTTGAACAAATAATCACACTTGCTACAGTACTGTATGCAGTGTTGTTAAAGCCATCCTTACTATCAAAAAGACACTGGTAGCTGTCTTTCATCGTTTCCTGTGCATTTTCTTTCACTTTGAATTGGGGCGGAGGCCCTTGAACTATCTATATCTCCTATGGATTTATTTGTTTCATTGAAAATGTAGGTTCTAAATTTAGGGAACAGATTATCATGATATGAAACGTTAATATTCAGCTGTCTAGAAAAAAAGAAATAAGGTGCAAATAAAAGAACAGTGTGCCTTTAAAATACTGTACAATAAAGGAAGGACGTTCCTCATATATATTTCTTCAGCCCGATTTCCCGTAGATTGTCAGTATGATTACCCGAAATTCATGTGTCCGAGAGAGCTGCATCAAATGTAATATCTCGCCACATATTGAGAAAAGCAAGAAAAATGTGCAAGCATAGATTTGCAGTGCGGCGTCGTAATATTGTAGTTGCACAGTTGTGGCCATCTGAAAATGTCTGTGATAACCTGCAAATGATATTTATGACCGGCTGCGTCTCTGCAAACACTTCATGCGTAGTAATTGAAAAATAACTGAAGAGTTCAGAAGAGGCAGCATCGAATAAATACCTTTATTCATTGAATAATGTGTAAAAATGTATACATATGCAGATGCGGCTTCTAATGATAAAAAAGTAGAAACTCGAGTAACAACTGATTTTTAGCACACGACAAGTAACAAACACTCTAGGTATATGCAGGTTGACATTGAACAGAAGTGTGAGATGGCCTTCATCATCGATGCACAACATATTAGTCAATCAATCTTCATACTCCCCTATTTTTTGAAGTGTCCACACTACAAATGCTCTCCGCCTCCTTGGGAGGTAATGCAGGCGCTGCTTTTGGCAACGGTTCCCTCGCACACATGGTGAATACTGTCTTGGGATACATTATTTCACGCCTGCTCGATCTGTTCAAGTAGTTCTGCAAGAGTTGAGAAAGGAGGAAAACTAAAAATCTCATCGACAACTTGGTCATTAGAGCACAGGCTCCGATTGTTTTTGTTCAGGATGAGGAAGGAAGTCTACCATGTTCCAGAATTAAATACCGCCATTTGCATGGATGAATACTGTTCACGCAAACTAAGTTGAACTGGGCGGGTGACATGGGAGTAACCTTAAATAGGATGTGGCTTTACGGCGGTTTCCGTGAGCTACCGCACTAAGTGTCAATTTAGTTTGAGCAGATACTACGAATGGTTTAAAGGGCATGAGAGAAAACCGAAGAACAAAATGAAAGGATATTTGATTCCTGATTCCTACTGAGTAATCAAGTCTGTCTCAAATGAATGCAGTTTTCTACATCGTTGTATTCAGTCCCCTTGAAAAGACAGGAAGTTATAAGTATCTTTTCAAGAATGTGGGGTTCGTTTATTATAAGTAAAATCGGAAAAGCATCACATTATCGATGTACGATAGTTGTATGAAACTTGCAAAGTAGCAGATAGTGAAATTACACTGAAAGCCAAAGTAACTGGTACAGGAATACGTATACAAAGAAAAGTATATTTAAACACGCACATAACTTCGTTGGGGGCAGTGCCGCCTATTTAAGACAACAGGTTTCTGGCGCAGGCTACTACTGCCACAGTGGCAGGTTATTATGATTTTAGTGACTCTTATAGTCGCCACACGAGAGATGAGACACTGTGGTAGCGATGACGTGGGAATTTTCCCGTACGGCCATTCCAGAGTGCATCACGAATATCGGGAATGGGTAAAACATCAAATTTCCCAAATCACTGCGGCCGGTAAAGATCCTGCAAGAGCTGGACCAACGAAAACTGAAGATAATCGTTAAAAGTGACAGAAGTGCAATCATTCCCCAAATTGCTGTGTATTTCAGTTGTTCAAATGTTTGTAAACCTGTGCGACTTAACAGCGTTGGTCATCAGTCCCTAAACTTACAAACTACTTAAACTAAGTTACACTAACCTAATGACAACACACACACACACACACACACACACACACATATGTCCTAGGGAGGACTCGAACCTCCGACGGCGAGCAAAAGCGCGCTCCGCATTAAGTCGCCTTACGCCGTTGGCATACGGAACGTGTATCTGGACGATTGTGGCCAATGTGGCGAGTTTCTGACGTCACAACGTGCGAACCGAGGCCTACGAGAAAGACAGGCTGTGGCGCGCACGCTATATCATGTGATCAAGTGAGGCCTGTGACGGCGCGATCGCTAGTGGATTGGTTAGCCGCTATGAGACAGTGGGCTGTGCCCCAGCGGCCGGCTAATCTGCTAGCGATCGCGCCGGCACAGGCCTCACTTGGTCATGTGACATGACGTGCGCGCCGCGGCCTGTCTTTCTCGTAGGCCTCGGTGCGAACCGTGGCCGGCGAGAAAGACAGGCCTCAGCACACACATCATGCCATGTAAGCAAGTTAGTTCCGAGCCGGGGCGATTGCTAGCCAAATGACCGGCCGCTGGGGCAAACCCCACTGCCTCATAGCAGGCAACCACTGTCACAGAGTAACATATACAGAGACGCAGCCCCCTCTAAACCACTGCCCTACGCTCCCCTCGTAGTTCCGTAAGATGCTAGCAGGTGTCAGGCGGATCGCTGGCTTAGGGTGCCTCTCGCACGTCAGAGGGTAGCGTGGAGGGGAGGCTGAGGGGAGAGGCCACGGCTGTGTCCGGCGTGCCGGCGTTTGAGGGGAGGTAGTGGTGGGGGTAGCGGCTACCTGCCGCCTGCTCTGGCGGCTGCTTCTGACCTCAGCGCCATCATGGGACATCTTACGGAACTGCTGAAAACCCTCCCTCCCCGCACCCCTGGGCGTAGGACCGGGCCCTTACGGAGGTTTCCCGTCTGTATATATTTGTCTGTGCCACTGTGCTAGCGATCGCTCCGGCTCGGAACTACCTTGCTTACGTGGCATGACGTCTGCGCTGGGGTCTGTATTTCCCGTTGGCCACGGTGCAAACCCGTGGCCGGCGAGAAAAACAGGCCTGGGCACTCAGCCAGGTGACGTGGCAAGAGTAGTGCTGCGGCGACGCGATCGCGGATTTGACTGGTTAGCCGCTGACAGACAGTGGGCCGTGTCCCAGCGGCTAACCAGTCAAATAGGCGATCGCCGTCGGCGCAGAACTACTCTCGCCACGTCACCTGGCTGAGTGCCCAGGCCTGTCTTTCTCGCCGGCCACGGTGTGAACCGCACGTTGGCGAGGCTTTCGCAACGTGTTGGGCAGTATCACGCATGCCAGATATTCTCAACATGCGTCTGAACGATCACCAATAAGGTGGAAGAATGCAGTCGACGTTACACCACGTGGCTATCCGGGGAGTGGGGCAGCTCTTTTCGCTAGAGAGATAAAGGTGCTATATTGGCCGTCGTATTTCATGGGTTTTATGCAGAGCTCGTTGGTTTTATGTATATAACTCAGGTCTTATGACATTTGAAAGCAAGTGAAAGTAACTCAGCAAATTGAGACTCTCTCGAAAACCCGTTATTAGAGATACTATTTGTTGAAATAAATTACTGGGGTAACAAAATTTCAGTATTACAGTAATCTGTCGTTTCAAGGCAAGGCAGACGGAAGATCTAGCAACACGAATTGTTCTTTACACCATTTGTTGTAATTACATGTCGACAACCGTCATATCTACCAGTAGTGTATACAATAAGCCTAATACCTTCTTCGATGATAGCCAGATACGTTAGTGGCCGTAGCATAGGCAGCAAGGTCGTGTGCTGCCTATGCAAAAAAATATTTGCTTTCTATATTCTGGTTTTCTGATACTTTCTTATTAATTTCATAGAAGTATACTGCATAATGTTCGATGCTATGTAAACATAAGTGCGCATCCTCTCAGGAGTGAGTTTGTTCGATTCGTTTTAATGAACAGGGCAGTTTTCACCTTACTTAGAGAAAATACACACTATATTGTTTCACGTACTGCATTTTAGAAGTTCTTAACATTCTTTTACTGAATAGTAACACTAACGGTGGAAGAATAACCTTTAAATTTTATTAAAAAGCGAGACTGTTGCAATAATGTTTGCCTGATGTGAAGCCTTTTCAAAATTTATATCACACAGTTTGTCATGAACTTTTATAATTCACTGCACTTATTGTCATAAAATGCAACTTTTTATAAAAAGTCTTATGTTCATGGATTATGTCACAGTACATAACGAACATATGCGCAAGCACGGAAATAAGCGATTTAATAGAGGTAATGCAGGAATGCCACTCTTTTGATTTCGTAAACAGGGTGATTCCAGAACCTGATGCCGCCGGCAACTCTCGCTGGAGCGCGCTGTGGTCGCGTGTAGCTCGTTGAGGCACACGTCTCGTATGCACAAGTCGCGCCGTCTCCTAGTGTTCAGCCGCGCGTTGGACTCGGCACATTGACCACACACGTACAGACACACGCTCCGTGTTCCGACGGCTTTAGGGCGCTCGGCTACTCCACCGCGGCATTTCAGTCGTGGCCGAGCAATAAGTAACAGCGTGAGAACCAGTCAGCAATGGGAATATCATTGATATAGGCTCTCGGAAGCAAAGGCCCAGTCGTATACCCTTCCCGGCTGCACGACAAAAAGCTTTACACATCGCATGCGCCCGTCAACACCGACATTGAACATGTGGTCTGGACTGATAAGTCTAGTTTCCAGTTGTATCGAGTGGATGAACGTGCATGAAGACGAGGGGTCCAGCATGTCAGCAGTGGACTGTTCAAACTGGTAGAGGGTCTGTAATGGCGTGGGGCGCGTGCATTTGTAGTGATATGGGAACCCTAATACGTCTCTGTACGACACTGGAAGGTGACCTGTAGTTACGCATCCTGGCTGATTACCTATTCTGTATTATCTACCGTTGCGCATTCCGACGTACTTGGGGAATTCCAGCAGGACAATGCGGCACCCTAAACGTCGAGAATTGCCAGAGTGGCTCCAGCAACACTCACTCTGTTGGTGACCAAATCCCACAGGCATGAACATTAAGCAGCATATACAGGATGCCTTGCAATGAGCTGTTCAGAAAAGATGTGCACTGCCTCGTGCTCTTACGGACAGCTCAGTAGGAAGCACGGTATCAATTCCCTCCAGCACTACTTGAGATATAAGTGCGTGCCCAACTGTCCACTCCACGTCGTGCTGCGGCACTTCTGCTTACTCGCGGGGACCCTCCCGGTATTAGGCAGGTGTACTAGTTTCTTTGGCTCTTCAGTGTATATAACAGTTTTTCATTTTCGATTCTTGAGTAATATTTGCTGGCATACTTCACGTGTGTCTTTCGCGCTTGATTTTCACATTTCCTTTTCGTTTTGGATAATTTTATTTGCTTTTCTCACCGTAATGTCATTTCATTTTATTTTTTCTCTGTCTGTCATAGATTTGAATAAATGTAATCTCCAATGTTATTTTAACTACCCACTTCATTTTCATTCTAATTACAAGAAGGATACAGAGTTCTAATGAACGTTATTTACATTAAGGACAGTTGTGAGTAAGGCAGACAGCCGACTTCGGTTTATTGGGAGAATTTTGGGAAGATGTACTTCACCTGTAAAACTCTTGTACGACCACGTCTTGAGTATTGCTCAAGTATTTGGGACCCGCAGCAGATCGGTTTGAAGGAAGACATAGAGGCGGTTCAGAGGCGAGCAGCTAGATTTGTTACCGGTAGGTTCGACCAATGCGCGAGTGTCACGGAAATGCTCCGGCAAGTCAATTGGGGATCGCTGGAAGAAAGACGACGTTCTTTTCGTGAATTTCTGTTCAGTAAATTTAGAGGGCCGGAATTTGAAGCTGAGTGTAGTACGATCTTGCTGCCGCCTACTTACATTTCGCGTAAAGATCACAAAGACAAGATAAGAGAAATTAGGGCTCGTACGGAGGCATATAGGCATTCTTTTTTTCCTCGTTCAATTTGGGAGTGGAATAGGAAAGGAAATGCCTAGTAGTGGTACAGTGTACCCTCCGCCACGCACCTTACGGTGAATTGCGGAGTATGTATGTAGATGTAGATGTATATAATCTATTAAGTGCAGACATACTGTTTCCTTGCAAATATGGATAGAGATCTGCCCGGATGCGGATATCAGCATTTACTTACTTTGCGGATAAAATTGTGAGCGACGCGGATATCCGCGTGTTACATGCGGATAAAGAGCGAGGTATCAGTCCAGAACGCCTGTCTAAATGTTAGCTGAAAACTTCAAAACTGTGTACATTCTTGGAATCCTTCCAGGACCCAGGTAGAGCGGAAATCTGTTGCTCTCATCCCCTGGCTACAGCGGACGTAGGTGTCTGTACACTAGGGACCTGCGCCTAATCCGTTTACGCGACCGTGTTTTATCTCCTGTCTGTCAAGTGCTTTCTGGTTGGCAAATCGTCCCACTGCCCACCAGAGGTGCCGTGCCAAATTTCCGCTGCCTTCAGTTACCGCTTTGTAGTTACCGAGTGACAACGTATATCGTAGTGAATACAGTGGCAGTTCTTTCTTAAAATGAACGCGACATCATTGTATACTAAGTCATGTGAAGTGAAATGTGCTGATTTGACATTAGTGAAGGAAAAGAAATTGAAATGGTCAATTTGGAAAAAAATGATACGTATTTGATGACAATGGAAAGATAACGATATAGTGGCCTGTTTTGCGTGTAAAAAAGTATATTCTTGCACTGTTCCATTCCAACCGAGTGAACGGTACAGCCGCGTATAAAATACGAACAAACATACAAACAAACAATCATTTTTATGTATTAGATAAATGACGGAAGTAATGCAGATTAAAAATAGCATTTTATAGCAGCTTTCACAATCAGATACCTTGTACAGTGAAAGTAACGTATTTAGGAAGGAACACAATGTTAGATTTTATAGGGTGGCCGTAGCTGCAGCCTAGATTGTCTCTTTTTGTTGACAGTTACCAATTAAAAGTAGACGATAGTTTTAACAGTTGAAATGGCGTACTTTGCTTTGTGTCACGTAACCTCTTGTGCGTTAATATGGGGAAAACAAAGTGTCCGTTTTGTAAAACTCCGAAAGAATCGTTTCTTATACTTGAATGTAAACACAGTAAAATCTCCTCTATGCCGATCAGTTTTAACCACTGAAATGTAAGAAGATGGCCGGCCGCGGTGGCCGAGGGGACTAAGGCGCTCCAGTCACGGTCTGCACGGCCACTACGGTCGGTGATTCGAATCCCCCCTCGGGCATGGATATTTGTGCCGTCCTAGTTCGTAAGTAGTTCATAAGTAGTTTGTAAATTTAGGGACTGATGACCCCGTAGTTATGTCCCATAGACTATACAAACATTTTTTGTAAGAAGATGCCTCTAATAAACAGTTGACGTAGTGCTCCGACTACACGGGTTCTGGTGCGCTCCTGTGTGTGTTCGGAGCGCCAGTGTTTTCCTGTTTGGAATAGGTATAGAACAATTGCCGTGATTCGAGAAGTCAAAAGTTGTTAAGTTGTCGCAGAACTGACACTCTAACAATAATTATAACATTACATACCACGGTTTTAAGTACTGCTATCTATTACTATTTCTCAATCAAAACTGTAATATCTGCGGATGCGGATAAAGAACTTGCGGATACGGATATTGTGCCGCGGTTGCGGTTGCGGATATGGACCTTGCGGATGTGGTGCGGATGCGGATAACACTTTTCTTATTCGCGCAGACCTCTAAATATGTGAGTGCTACACTGGCGCCAATAAGGAGGCAACATTTTTTAGCAATTTTCACAATTTTAGGAGAGGAAGGAAAAGAATGACTTAAGCTGCATTTGGGCATTGAAATAATTCGATGGCACAAATGAGAATTTGAGCCGGGCCGGAAGTCGAACCCGGGTCTCGCTACCAGCGGTCGACTTACCTCTTGAACACTCTCCCTCGTCTCCCGTCCCTCTCAGATTCCAAGTCGCACTCTACGGCTGTAGCGCCGCTGTCGTCCACGCCCTTTTATGCTCGCCTTTTCGGATTCCGACACGAAGCCGAACACCTCAACAACGCTATATACGTAGGTTGGTTGTTTCGAAGGTAAGCCATTTTTATTCATAAAAACTACAGCAGATACAAAAATCACAACGGCACAGCTAAATAGAGCAATATTTCACCTACAGATCATCACCACCGTTCGTCAAGCACTTTTGCTAGCGATGAACCAGAGCCTGATGCCGCGCTTGTTAAAATCGGAACCAGCTGAGGATGAGCACTTCAAATGTTTGTTAAGCTTAAGGGACTTAACTGCGGGGCCATCAGTCCCTAGACTTTCAAACTACTTATAAACTAACTTGTACTAAAGACAGCTCAAACATCCATGCCCGAGGGGGGATTGGAAACCCCGAATGGGAACGACTCGCGCATCGCAGCATAGCGCCTCAATGCGCTCGGCGACTCCGCCGCGCCACTGAGCACTTCCTTGTAGCTTTGACAACAGCATACGAGTCTTGAAAATATTCGCCTAGTAGCCCATCTTTCGTAGGCCCAAAGAGATGAAAGTCTGAAGTCGCTAAATCAGGACTGACAGTCCAGCGGAATTCTGCAATGAATTGCGTGGACGTAAAGCTGGTGTAGATCTGCCGTTGGAATGCTGCAAGTGAAAATTGGACTTCTTCTCTGGTCTTGAAGCAAATTCAGACTTTCAGTTTAGTCAGTGTCGTCTAGTAGCGTGCTGAATAGACCGTTTCTCCAGGCTCCAGGTCATCCAAAACCACACCTGACTATCCCAGAAGACTGCACATCAAGACTGAGAGAATTCACATGTCGCCATTCCATGGACTGTCTTTTGGATTCCGGCTCGTAGTGGTGATTATTATTCAGAAATTAGTCACCGAAAGCTTCATATTTGTCCAGGCGTATTTTGTTCTATAGGCATTCACGGAACCCAAGACGTTCCGACATTGTTTCCAAGACATTACAGGCAATATTCAGGTTTGCACAGCGCGGATTTGTGGACGCTCTTCATTGCGAGGGATGACAGTTGTGCAGTGTCTTTTCACACACACCCTTTTCACCGCCTTGAATATGTCGTTTCCATCGCCTTACATTGATCACGTCTATTGTATCGTTCCCATACAACTTTAGCAAGCGTTGATGGACTACAATCGGCGCAATTTCTTCAACAGTTAAGAATTCAATCGCACATCGCTGTTTTATACGCACGTCCAACGACGACGTATATAAACAACATAGACTGGCTAAAGTGCTGCCATACTTGATGCAAATTGAAAGCTCGGCCGCCATGTTTTACAACGTCACATAGGCGTAACCAGTCGTTCGCTATAGCACTAAATAATATAACTTTCACTTTGTGCAATAAGTTAACAAACTAATTTCTAGTTGCTTATTGTTATTTTTATAGCCAAGCTAACATGGATAAAGGATAAATGATAGAGAACAAGTGTGTGGTAGACAAATAGGAGAGTTTAATTACAAATGTCACATACATTGGATCGGCTAAACATCGTCTCATCCCTGTCCTGTAGACAATATTTGAATTTCGTGTACATTTGCATTATCTGATTACCTCTTTCCTCCACAGATTTGGCTTTACATGAATGATGTAGTCTACAACTGATGTAATCTTTTAATAACAGATTTATCAGGCTGGAGTTATGAGATTCCTCCCAAATTTCCGAGGATACCATTAAGTGCTCGTAGTTGGTAAATAAAGTAGGTATGTTTCCCAACATTCTAAATACATGTACATACATTCTGAAAAGAAAATTTTTCTTCCCTAATAACGTATCATGAATCCTCAGACCCCTTTCTGCCACTTCGAACAGTCGTACAAGATCATTAGATGGATTCAACAGACTGTCTTTTAAACCTTTTAATCCGATTAATCCTGTTTTACTCACATTTTTAGGAGCAAGTAGAACTTCCAAGCAATCTAAACACTTCCGTTTTTTACTTGCCTAATGATGCTTCCAGATATATGTTAAACAACTTTTTCGGCATACAATGTCAGCATTTCGTATTCTAGCACATAGTCATGGTCAACCTGAACAGGCCTAATGCTCTCTGAATGACTTAAATCATGATTTGCAATAAGTAATAAAAGAGTTTCCATGTCACCTGCCTGGCTACATGACATACCTTCAAATGAAGCTAATTCAGCTACCTGACCTTTTTTTGGGGTTGGAACACTTGCGCGGAGTGACACTTGTGCGGAGTGACACGTGCGCGGAACCCGGGGCCCTTGGGGAGGCTAATGGCTTTTCCTGGGTACAGGCACACCAAGAAGTCTAGCACTGCTGTTGTCAAGTTTCCACACTGTCAACATAACACGAAAATCAGTGAAATTGCACAACCCTTTGCAAGCTGAAGAGCAATATAGTAACTTGTTCTAACTACATATTAATCCGTTGAGTGTTCCTTCTGTAAACAAAAAGGTATTTTAATAGTGATATTGTTTGGAGAGTTAGTCTCTGCTACTACAAGTCTATGACTTTCCACAGTCATATCTCCTAAAAGCATATTATTCAGAACACTAAGCATATCACGACACCTGCGCAAGCAATAAATTTATTAGGCATCCTGCACAGATACGTTGATGTAATTGACCGCTATGTAGTTAACCCCACTATCATGCAACTTCCATCTCTTTAAAAATAGCTACTATGCTTTTTAATAGGATATGCAACCTTAAACCTTCAATTAAAAAACTTTAATAATAAGTCAATGAGTATTTTACATATTTATTCGTAGACCCCAAAACGATTTGGCTGTATTTACAAATACATCTAAGAAATATATGAAATACGGAATGTGTAAGGGAATGTCACACACCGAAAAATGCTAAAGATATATTCTATTTTCCATCACCGTCATATAGAACCATTTTTACTCCGAACTTGGCATAAACCAGCAGGGAGAAACAAGTTGCAAGACTTCCAGGAAAAATGAAGCGAAATTGGCAGCCAATAGTTGGTTATAAATTACATTACCTGTTAACTGTATAAATATAAATTACGGAATACGCGGAACTACTGTTCAGTACAGTCAAAAAGGTTTAAGGTAATAAGCAGTGGTTTACAATCAGATATCCGTATCACTCTCCTCCTCAAGAAGTCTGTGTGAAGATTTATATTCAGAACATTCAAGAAAAAGGTGTTGAAACTATAAAAAGCAGTTCATTTACTCAGGAAGGGAAAACGTTATGGTGCCCGTAAATTTGAATGGCTGTATCTCTTGTAGTAACATTTAATTTTTGATAAAATGTTAAAATCCAATACACCAGAATTTTGTTTTTCTAAACTCAGTGCCAACTTTTTTTTGTCGAAATTTTTGCAGGAAGTAGTATTGACGTGATTTCATACTTCTATGCATTAATATTATCAAACATGTAATTTGTGTCACAAATTGCGCGGCCGGTCCGGTCGGAGGTTCGAGTCCTTCCTCGGACATAGGTATGTTTGTTTGTACTTTGCCTAAGTTATTTTAAGTAAGATTAAGTAGTGTGTAAGTCTAGCGACCAATGATCTAAGTAGTTTGGCCGCATAAGACTACACATATACACGTAATTTATTTATTTCATAACCACATTTAAGTACTAATAATTAAAGAAACTTAAAAGAGAAATTTGAAGTAAACAATGAAAACAAATGATTGATATTTCTCATAAGATGAATGCACACGACCGTTGACTTATGTTTTGTGAATGTACCTACAAATTCTGCCATATGAAAATTGTAGTGTGAGTTCCAATAATGTTTTTTCTATAATAACATTAAAAACATATTAAAAATTTAGAACTTGAAAATCAGTCAAGTTTTGGACTTGAAGCGTTTTGTGTTGCTACGTCTTTACATAATAGACACGATTTTAAAATTTGGTTCCTATCGCCAAAGTAGACGAAACGTTAAATTTTTTGGTGTAATATTCGCCGTGTAGACTGTATGTTGTAGAAGTCTACGTCGAACCTAATCATACCTCTGAGGAGAGAAAGTTGTTTGCACTTCTCCTGCGTTTCCAGTCGGCTGTGCTGTGCTACGTAACGACATCGTGCCGTTCCACTTTACCGAGAGCTATATATGTATTGGTGTGATGTCTGTTCTTTCGAAATAAGACATCACACCAATAAATGTATCATTTACACGCAAAGATTCTGGGTTCTGTTTTCATCGCTAACGCGATTAACAACGTTAGACCTCATGTGTAAACAAAATGTTCAAATGTTTGTATAGTCTATGGGACTTAACTACGGGGTCATCAGTCCCTAAACTTACAAACTACTTATGAACTACTTACGAACTAGGACGGCACAAATATCCATGCCCGAGGGGGGGATTCGAACCCCCGACCGTAGTGGCCGTGCAGACCGTGACTGGAGCGCCTTAGTCTCCTCGGCCACCGCGGCCCGCGTGTGTAAACACTTAAAGGTTATGACTGCCACTGGAAAAATGCATACGTAACACCTGTTGTTTGAGACTTGAAGATGACCTGAAATTTGCCGAAATCGATATCTCATAATAAACATAAGGTGTAGCTGTCTATATTTCATAATGCTATTCCTAACATATTTAAAAGCTGCTCAAAACCACCTACAAAAAACCTTTATAATGAGATTGTATATAATTCCACGATCAAATTGTGTTGTAGTTATTTGTAGTAATACACCCAAAGATCTGCCCTTGCTTTTAGTGCCTTGATCAGCTGTTTATTTTTAGAGGTATTACTAGGGACAGGAAAAATTCGCATTTGCGATAAATGCGAATATAGATGCGAATTCTGACTCAAAATGCAGTAAATCCGAAATTGTGGTTAGCAACGGTTGCGCTCAATTCCTATTTCATCACATTCCTCTTCACATTGTGCTGTATTGTAAATCGAGTGATATTTGTATGACGTGTTATCTCCCTGTTGAATGAGGCTGTGATATCTCCGGGCCGTTACTACTGCTCCATCTCGCTCGGTGGGCCTTTCCCTGAATACGGCACAGGTAGCGGCTGGAGGGCGAGGAGTAGGGGTGGTGTATCCCTACTTCTGGACACCCTGTTCACTACCTGCAGGGTCCGGGTCTCCGCGCAAGTGTCTACAAATTCCCTTTCCGCGCAAGTGTCACAAATTCCCCTTTTTTTAGATCTCCTTGTTGGTGTTTCTGATGTTCAGGGCCGGCCGCGGTGGCCGAGGGGACTGAGGCGCTCCAGTCACGGTCTGTGCGGCCACTACGGTCGGGGGTTCGAATCCCCCCTCGGGCATGGATATTTGTGCCGTCCTAGTTCGTAAGTAGTTCATAAGTAGTTTGTAAGTTTAGGGACTGATGACCCTGTAGTTCCATAAGCTTAACAAACATTTGAACATCTGATGTTCAGGGAACGAAAATATCGTCGGAATCGCTGTAGCCAGAAGCCGCTTTGTACCATTTGTTACTTACTGAAACTGCGATATTCCGACAGTCTTATTACCGCAATTCGTACAGTTATATGCTGCGCATACACTCGCCATGATTTCAGCTTAATAAATAACTTTTCAAGCTTACTACGATGCATAAAATATCAAACCAAAGCACGTAAATAGCGCCTGTCTAACTTTCATATTCTACGCACTAGACATTGAAAAAAAAATGGCTGCCACAGTTCCCGGTTGCTGCCCCAAGGAGCGCTGTTAACCCAGAGATAGCCACTCTATGTAGTTTATATAGCTCGTTGCCCACGTCCATATCAGACTCCAAAAAAATGTTCAAATGTTTGTAAATCTATCGGACCAAACTGCGTGGTCATCAGTCCGTAGCTTACAAACTACGTAAACCTAAGTAAATAACCTAAGGACAAAGACACACACCCATGCCCCAGGGAGGACTCGAACCTCCACGGCGAGCAACCGCGCGATCCGCAGCGAGACGCTTTAGACCGCTCGGCTACTCCACCGCGGCTATCAGACTCCATTTTCGAACACTCGTCTGCTGACGCCAACTACCGCAAAACAACGCATCCACCTGCAAATGAAAGAGGAAAATTCAAGCATTAAAACTATACTAATGACATCTGCTGCGGACAAGCATAATCACCACAAAAAAGGAGGCATTACTTTTGGACCGACCTTCGTATTTTAGTAACTCACCACAGCTAATTTTATACACGATTTTCATGCGGTGTCACTGATGTGTTGCTGTCCAGTGGCATCTGTTAGCTTGTTTGATTAAACCCCGTATCATTTCCAGCATGTTGTCGATGTGTATCAGTCTACCAACACTATTCCGTGACCAAGTGCATATTAAAATGTGAACGGACTTCTGCGATGTTACTGCGGTCATGAATACTACGGTAACACAGATGGAATGCTGTCACTGGTGCGGGACGTGCAGTGTTTGGGAGCAGCGCGTCGAGCAGGTTGTCGGCGTCGCGAGGCTGGTCGACTGGTTTCGCCGCACGCGCCTTCCCTTCCCAGAAGAGCGCGTAAGTGGCCTAGCAGCGTGTGTGCGGCGCGCAACACGCACGTCGCCGCTCGGCCGCTATGAATGGAGCCGCCGAGCCCCCTGCCTGCCGCACCACGTGGCCGGCGCGCCCCCCCCCCCTCCGCCCCCCCCCCCCCCACGCCCCTCCCGGCCATCCCCCCCACGACCGACCGGCCCATTCGTAGCCGCGGCGAGCCGGTCCGGCTGTCAGTACAACCGGAGACGCCGACGAGAGCGGATCGGTGATTGTTCGCACGGACTTATTTTAGTCGCGTCAGTTCGCTGGAGTTGTTTCGTTGCTGCCGCAGACGCTCGTCCTCAGGGAAGCTGACAACTTCCTCTGCTCGCCACGACGGCGTGCCTGTCGCGCCACTGGCTGCCCGTGAGTACCGACAACAATTAGGACAGTTTCCTCCACGCCGCTCCGATTAGCGCATCCGCGTTAGCGTCTGGACCTTCTGTTCCATTGTAAAACTCTGTCTCTCTTCTCGAAACAGAGTATGTGAGATTTTGTGTGAGTGTTAAGACGTCGTATCTCGTTATTTATTTCAGAGTAGCGGTCGCCAAGTGATCAGTCGCGTTCTTATTTTTTTTTACCACTATACACCTTTTAGTATGTGATCGTCCAATGTCCTTAATTTTCATTTTTACTTGTATCGAGTCCGCGTTAACTGCGTAATAAGATTCTTGTCGTATATAAAGCCTTACTGATTTTTGATGCAAAATTAAGACATAGAAATTACATTTTAAGTGACAAAAAGTATGTTGAGTTGTTGCAAAAATTTTCCAACAGCCGTTCACGTTATAATTTTATTTAGGCGACTAGTTTCGGTACATCAATTGTACCATCTTCAGGCCCCAATAGTGAATATTTGGATACGCTCCAATTCATAAGGTTGGGCCGCAACTAGCACCCGTTTTACCAGCCTCCGGTATGTGTCAATGCTGCAACCATTAACTATCAATATTCACTATTGGAGCCTGAAGATGGTACAATTGATGGACCGAAACTAGTCGCCTAAATAAAATTATAACGTGAACGGCTGTTGGAAAATTTTTGCAAGAACTTAACTGACCATTCTCAATAATGGATACACATAAAAAGTATGTTGATTTTGTTGGAAACATTTGATACATCCACAGGTATGAAGCAATAGTTAATTTTATGATGAAGGGGAGTGTTATGGCGAAAAAAACTGTAGACGTAGAACAAGAGTTTAATACAGTTGGGAAGTTAAAATATGTGTGTGATTGTAGTGGTTGACGCAGAAAGGAAGTAGTTGCACAGGACTGCGTCGAACTGGTAGTCTTCAGACTGATAGGAAATGGTTAATAGAGGAAATTAAGTGGAGGGAGGTTAAAAAGGCTAGGACAGGAAGGTTGAATACTTTAAGCAAGTCGGATTAGATTGGAGTACAAAATTTATGTAGTGATGGAGAAACATGCACAGGATAGTCTAGCGTGAAAAAGTCCATGAAAACTGTCTCATGACAGAAGACTTCGAAAGCACATAGTTCTGAGTAACCCTCTATAACTATCATACGATCCAGGCTAATTTTAATATTACTTATTTTGAATATACCTGTATTACATGTAAGGAAGAATGTCCTCGCACATATTACCAAATGAGCTTGGGAAAAAACTAGTTTTAAAGTCACTGAAGCTCATCATCAGGGAAGATTCTACAGGACAATTATACTTTCTGGTACCAGGTGCAGTTAGACGCTGTATTTGTGGATCTGGTACAATAACGGAACGAATCGTTAGGTCGCGTAACTTGGACACTGGCAACATTCAGACATCACGGTATGTTATTGCACTTGGCATTAAAATATTCTACTTTATGCAAAACATCAAATGTTTCTGTAACACTTCCACAGATGGTGAGCCTGCAGTGGCTTGAAAACTAGTTATGGAAGAATAAATTAAAAAAAGTAAATAAAACATAAAAGCAGCTGCTTGCATAATACACCAAAAAACATTAATATATTAAGATGTTTCGGCAAACGATGTGGTTTGCTTCACTGGAGCTTACCCTAACTGAAGCAAAAATATGTACAAACGGATGTAGGTGCCTATCGATGGGAGCAGTATGTAGAGCTCGAAAGTAACTATTTCCAAATGTGTATTCGATGCTAAACATTGACTTTTGACTACACGACTAGATCTATTAACAGTCCAGTTCGATAGTAAAACGTTTTGTATCACAGTGGTTTCATTGCGAACCAACAATTTGCTGTGCTGTATCCCCTTCCAGCATAGGTAATTCACAGTGAAATTACACTGTCATACACAGTTCTGTCTATGGTCTGTGGGTTTAAGAGAGGGGCTTCAAAGTGATTCTTCTAGCCGAAAGGAGGTACAGTACAACAAACAGTGGTTACACGGTGGAACTACTGGAACTACTACCCAGCCATACGACCCTAGATGTACTGACAAGCTGCAGGAGGGGTTGTTGGGCGAGGTCGTGAACAGTAGGATTTATGTAAGTATTTAAAACGACTTATTATCTTTATTGACAGCCAGCAGTTGCAAAAGGTTTTTTCTTTATTGCGTGTTTCGATCATACTGAGAATCTTGTTGTTGTTTGCGCAACTCGCCTCAGTGTTTGTCATAACGCATTCAAGACGGGCTGTATACAGAACTAAAAGGTTCTGAAGATGATCGAAAAAGGTCGAAACATGTAATGGAACAAAAAAACTTACGCAAGTACTGACCGACAGTAAATGATAATAAATTGTTTTTAATATTTTAGTGCAGTTGCTGAGTCTCTTAAGTCGGCTGCAGTAAAAATAGGATTAACGTCGATACGAAAAGAAGCTTGGAAAACATTGGGATTATATGATAATTACAACTCACTTTTGAAGCATCGGTAGACCAAGGAAGTTATCTGACATTTCTTACATTCTGCGGAAATTTAGGTCAAAGTTTAGAGGATATAATTAATTCTACAGAAATGTATATCTATTCCCAAAAATTTAAGGGTTTCTAACGGGTTATATTATTATGATCTGTACATTTCTGGAAAGTTGCCGCACTTATCTCCATTAGCCTTAAATTAAAGAGAAATAGTTAATTCATGTTTTAGAAAAATTCGTTCATTATTAATACAATAATAATACAAGAACGGAAAGCATTAGCACGGCAATGTATTTTATTAAATACTTAAAATAGTAGTAATGAGACATGATAAACTACAGTGTTGTCTTTCTCCTTAAAAGGCATTTTATTTTTTATCAGAATCAGCTAAATAAATTTGATTTTGTTCTTCAGATTTTATCTAATCTTGTAGTTATGTAGACGAGAGCGGCTTAGCTTCCTCACCTGATGATGACGGCCAGTTGGACCGCAGAAATATTGTTTACAGATGTCTGTATGATCAGGCTGGAAACCGGAGAAGAATTTGATCATTTATCCACTCTTCTTCTCATCACGCTTCTGTTTTGTCTTCTGTTTCTTTCTTTTCTGTCGGTGCTTCATATTTTAGCACTTTGTGGTATTGGTGGTGAATGGGGCAGGGAGGATGAAATCCACAAGCTTTTGAAGATCACTTTCCTAATTTCATAGTATTCGACGTGATTTTTCGCTGAGGCTCTGAATACCGTTGAAAGCTGTTGCCCTATATTTTCTTACGTTTAATATCTTTTTTTTTTTTTAACGTCATGGCTGCACTGAAAGTGTTTTCAGAATGGATTTTTATCTTCCTGTCTAAACCACGACATCTTTTGTATTTGTGGTACCTTATATACAAGTCATTTCAGTAAACCGCTTTCCAATTCAAAGGAAGAACGCTGCTTATAAACTACTATGAATTTGTGGCTGACTTTTGGTTCATGTATCACTGATGGCTCCCAAAGGTATCAGCACGTGTTGAATTCTCACTTATGCCGTTTGGCCAAAACACTTTTATGTTCGTCAACTTAGGTTTAGACGGCACACTTAAGGCTTGTTTACACGGCGACGCTACGTTCAAATGTTTGTAGAGCTTATGGGACTTCACTACCGGGTCTTCAGTCCCTAAATTTACAAACTACTTATGAACTAAGACTAAGTACGGCACAAATATCCATGCCCGAGGGAGGATTCGAACCCCCGATCCTAGTGGCCGTGCAGATCGTGACTGGAGCGCCTCAGTCCCCTCTGCCACCGCGGCCGGCTGGCGACGCTACGTTTCATGAAACTGTGCTACTGGTCAGTGCGCATGCGCGGCGGGCGTTCGGGCAACCTATTGGCGAAACTAAACAGTTTCGGCACGTTCCAACTTTGGCGAAACTGTATACGCGAGTTTTTAGGTTAGATGATGACCGAAATAAAACAAAAATATATTGAAGTGGAGAACAGAAGAGATTGTTCGTTATATGCAATGCATAAGTGTTTGTGGGACTTTAACGACGAAAATTTCAGAAATAAGCAGCGACGTAATTTCAGGTCTGGTGACAGTGGTAGAGTGCCAGACTACAACTCCAAAGGTTGAGGGTTCGATCCCCGCCTGGTCCTAGGATTTTTATTAGTCACTTTCCACTTCTTTCACCTCTGGCAGTATTGCTCATGTGAAAAATACTGAGTAGCACCGTGGTTCGGAACCCACGTTAAACTGTAGGTCCCCCTATAACTGGCTGGGTAAGTCAGTTCGAACGTCGGAGGAAGGCAACGGCATACCACCTCCAAACATGATCATGCCTAGTAAAGCACTGTGGTGTTCAAACCAATCTTCGGATTGTTGACTGCTTTACCTTTTTTTTTTTTTTTTTTTTTTTTTTTGACAATGCTTCTCACACAACACATCTTGTTTCCGTATTGCATTACTGACTCTGCTTAAAACAAATGTAAACTTCTCTGACGACATTGTGAGGTGATTGCAATAACTTTTTGGGTCTTCAAAGACAATTTCTTTCAGAAAAGGTTGCTGAGCAACCGAGATGACGTCGTTACAAACTACTTATGAACTAGCTAACACTAAGGACGGCACAAATATCCATGCCCGCGGGGGGATTCGAACTCCCGACCTTAGTAGCCGTGCAGACCGTGACTTGTGCGCCTCAGTCCCCTCGGCCACCGCGAACTTTTTTTTTTCCTACTCTTATGCAGCGACTTCACACTGAGAAGCACCAGCTCCGCCACAGCTCGTACAGCTGCCAAAATTTTCATTTTACGACGACTACGGTACTCACAAAACAATGAAACTGAAGTTTCGGCGCCGTGTCTACAGACATACAAGAAACCAATTACACGCAACCATTGCCGCAACCTAGTGTCGTCGTGTAGACTAGCCTTTACGGCAGTGCGTGGCTGGTTCGGCGTGTCCTGCTGTGAGTGTGGCAGCGCGCCCCGCGGCCGGCGGCGTGACCTACCGCAAAGCGGGGGCGGGGGAGGCCCTCGTGTGTGGCTGGCGTGGCATTCCTGCGCCGGCCGGATGTTGGCGAGTTCAAGGGCCCGCGCGCCGCGTCTCCCGTCAGCTGCGCCAGTGGCGGCGGCGGCGGCGGCGGCAGGTTGCGCACAGTGAAAGTCGCAGTCGCAGTGGCGCGCAGTTGGCAGCTCGTTCCGCCCACCCGCTCCTGCCGCAAGGTTCCGCGGGCCCGCTGCAGATGCTAATCTGTCGCCCCGCCTGTCAGCCGTCACTCGTAGGCCGAGCGCCAGGCCGCGGGCCGTTTTCTAGAGGGGGAGGGGGATTAACGGTACGTTAGCAACACTTCTATCACCGCTTCGATCGCTGTCAGGCTCAGTTCGGGTATTCTACGGAAGATGGTCCACATCTCCTCTAATCAAATTGCGTGCCAGTGGATTCGCGATTTGCTTTAAAAAAAAAAAAAGGTAAAGCAGTCAACAATCCGAAGATTGGTTTGAACACCACAGTGCTTTAGTAGGCATGGTCCTGTTTGGAGGTGGTATGCCGTTGCCTTCCTCCGACCTTCGAACTGACTTACCCAGCCAGTTATAGGGGAACCTACAGTTTAACGTGGGTTCCGAACCACGGTGCTACTCGGTATTTTTCACATGAGCAATACTACCAGAGGTGAAAGAAGTGCCGGCCGCGGTGGCCGAGGGGACTGAGGCGCTTCAGTCACGGTCTGCACGGCCACTACGGTCGGGGGTTCGAATCCCCCCTCGAGCATGGATATTTGTGCCGTCCTTAGTTGTAGGTAGTTCATAAGTTGTTTGTAAGTTTAGGGACTGATAGCCCCGTAGTTAAGTCTCTTAAGCTTAACAAACATTTTTTTTTTTTTTTTTTTTTTTTTTTTTTTTTTTTTTGTGTAAGAAGTGTAAAGTGACAGATAAAAATCCCAGGACCTGGCGGGGATCGAACCCGGGACCTTCGGATTTGTAGTCTGGCACTCTACCACTGTGCAACCGAGGCGCCTTGCTTTCAAAAACAAAATAAATATAAATATTTAATATTCACAGAATATATGACATCAACTGCGATTGGGCAAAGCTGAAAATATGTACCCAGCCGTGATTCAAACCCGGGTCTCCTGCTTTCTAGGCAGTTGCGCTGACACCTACACCACTGGGGACACAGTGATCACCGCACCTGCAAGGACTACCTAAGCACGCCTCCCGTCAGATACAAATTCCCAGCTTCGCCCTGCCCACAGTACTCAAACTCGTAGTTATTAAACTAATTCCCGTAAGGGTAAGGGCTTCAAACTTTGCCCACCTCTCCCCACTAACGATAGGATCATTGCCCGTCACCGGCATTTTCAGCTTTGCCCAATCGCAGTTGATGTCATATAAAATCCCAGTACCTTCTTTTCTTTTATGAATTTATCATTTGTTCGAAAACTATGATAAAAAATTTTAAATATTGATAGAATAACTTATTTTAAAATGAATTCAAAGGTTGTCATCCTATAAAACAGGGTGTTACAAAAAGGTACGGCCAAACTTTCAGGACATTCCTTACACACACAAAAAGAAAATATGTTATGTGTACATTTGTCCGGAAGGGCTTAATTCCCATGTTAGAGCTCATTTTAGTATTTATCTTTAAATGTAAATTGAAATAATTCGTGCAGACAATTGTCAAAATGCCCAATTGTTTCGTTAGTATGTACTGCACTTCCTCGATTCTCCGCCAGTTGGCCCAATTGAAGGAAATTAATGTTGACTACAGTGCTTGTGTTGACATACGACTCATTGTTCTACAGTACTAGCATCAAGCACATCAGTACGTAGCGTCAACTGGTTAGTGTTCATCACGAACGTGGTTTTGCAGTCAGTGCAATGTTTACAAATGCGGAGTTGGCAGATACCCATTTGATGTATGGATAAGCACGGGGCAATAGCCGTGGCGCGGTACGTTTGTATCGAGACAGATTTCCAGAACGAAGGTGTCCCGACAGGAAGACGTTCGGAGCAATTGATCGGCGTCTTAGGGAGCACGGAACACTCCAGCCTATGACTCGCGACTGGGGAAGGCCTAGAACGACGAGGACACCTGCAATGGACGAGGCAATACTTCGTGCAGTTGACGATAATACCCTAATGTCAGCGTCAGAGAAGTTGCTGCTGTACAAAGTAACGTTGACCACATCACTGTATGAAGAGTGCTACGGGAGAACCAGTTTTTCCGTACCACGCACAGCGTGTGCAGGCACTATCAGCAGCTGATTGGCCTCCACGGACACACGTCTGCGAATGGTTCATCCAACAATGTGTTACTCCTAATTTCAGTGCAAGTGTTCTATTTACGGATGAGGCTTCATTCCAACGTGATCAAATTGTAAATTTTTACAATCAACTGTGTGGGCTGACGAGATCCGCACGCAATTGAGCAATCACGTCATCAACACAGATTTTCTGTGAACGTTTGGGCAGGAATTGTCGGTGATATCTTGATTGGGCCTCATGTTCTTCCACCTACGCTCACTGGAGCACGTTATCATGATTTCATACGGGATACTCTACCTGTGCTGCTAGAACGTGTGCCTTTACAAGTACGACACAACAAGTGGTTCATGCACGATGGAGCTCCTGCACATTTCAGTCGACGTGTTCGTACTCTTCTCAACAACAGATTCGGTGACCGATGGATTGGTAGAGGCGGATCAATTCCATGGCCTCCACGCTCTCCTGACCTCAACCCTCTTGACTTTCATTTATGGGGGCATTTGAAAGCTCTTGTCTACGCAACCCCGATACCAAATGTAGAGACTCTTCGTGCTCGTATTGTGGACGGCTGTGATACAATACGCCAGTCTCTAGGGCTGCATCAGCGCATCAGGGATTCCATGCGACGCAGAGTGGATGCATGTATCCTCGCTAACGGGGGACATTTTGAACATTTCCTGTAACAGTTTGAAGTCACGCTGGTACGTTCTGTTGCTGTGTGTTTCCATTCCATGATTAATGTGATTTGAAGAGATGTAATAAAATGAACTCTTAACATGGAAATTAAGCGTTTCCGGACACATGTCCACATAACATTTTCTTTCTTTGTGTGTGAGGAATGTTTCCTGAAAGTTTGGCCGTACCTTTTTGTAACACCCCGTATATTCTGGAGCCGCGTCAGATGTTTTATTAAGATCCTTGCTTTTACAGATCCACGACCTGTTTCACGTCTTTAAAGACGCATTCTCAGGTATTTAATTTTTTCATTTAAAAATTGATTACGGAGTTCCAGCGTTCTAATTGCTTTCATCAGTCATCTGATTAAAGTTTCACAAAATAGGTCCTGACATATGGCAACAGTCCAACAGAAATTATCATTCGATTACGTGCCTACATGTCCTACATTTTAACGTCCCGGGTTTTCATTCTGAATCAGAGTGATAATTTTTGTTGGATTGGTTTCATATATCTGGGCCATTTTATGAAATTTTAATCAGATGACGGGTGAAAGCAATTAGAACGTTCGGACTCCGAAATGAATTTCTACATTAAAAATATAAGACGTGGGTGAAACCGGTCGTGGATATGTAAAGCAAGGATCTTTACAAAAAATTAAAAAAAGGAAAACAGCTGTCGCAGCTCCAGGATTTACTATTGGTTTATGGGATGGCAATCTCTGATTCATTTTCAAATAAATTATTCAATAATATTCAAAAATTTTATCGTCACATTGGAACAACTGATAAATTCGTATAAGAAAATGTATTTTCTCAGCTGCGGATGACTCAATTACAAAATAAACAGTACGTTGTAATTGACGGCGAGTCATCGAGTTGAACAGAAGTAATATCTGGCGTTCCCCATGGAACTGTTATAAGACCCCAAAAGTTTATCTTTAATCTTAGAAAGCATGATGGAGAAACAGCGATCTTAAAACAATGGTTAAAATTAAAACAATCCAGATCGCAAAATTATTTTTATTTTTTGACCGGTTTCAGTCAACATAGGCCATCATCAGTTGACTAGCACTATGGTGGCAGTTGTGGCGCACAAACATGGACTGTGCAATAAAGTCACCAGAAGAACAAAAGGAACCTCAAAATGATTCAGAAGTTGGAAGTCATCCATTGCACTTGTTGCGGTCTTCAGTCCGCAGACTAGTTTAATGCAGCTCTCCACTCTACTCTATCCTGACCAAGCCTCCATCTCTTCATAAGAACGGCAACACATATCCATTTTGAATCTGCTTACTATATGCGTCTCTTGGTCTACCTCTGCGATTTGTCCCCCACACACTTCCCTCCAATGCTAAATGTACGATTCCTCGATGTCTGAGATTGGTTCATACCAGAGCAGCTCCCGGGCCTCTTTCCGTTGCAGTTCCTGAAGGTATCGACATCGGGAGATTAGCGTGTGGCAGTTACCGTCGTTTAGTGACACGTGCTTCCCATTACCTTGGGAGCAGGTAACCTCTCCTAGACTTCCGCGCCGGACTAATCACCAATGCGACAATCGCATCTCCCGTGGTCGCGATCGCCTTATTTCTGCATTTGCGCCGTTTATTCGGGTGCAGCTACTCCGGTATGTAGCATGTTCGATGCCTAGGTCCGACCCCTGTTGTAATCCTGCGCGAACTCATGGCTAGTTTCTTACCTTTCAACTCTCTCTGTGGACTGATTGATATTTATATTGTTACTCTTGTATGTATTTTGCGACTTGGGCTATAGCAAGTCTGCCGGCCGCGGTGGCCGAGGGGACTGAGGCGCTCCAGTCACGGTCTGCACGGCCACTACGGTCGGGGGTTCGAATCCCCCCTCGGGCATGGATATTTGTGCCGTCCTTAGTCTTATCTAATCCATAAGTACAGTGGCTGCATTCTTTGTGTGAGGGTTTATGGAAATTTGTGAAAGGGCTACCTAGCCGCTATGTGCTTTGATTTTAATGTATGTTACGACTGGCTATCCCGACTTTCATTTTTCTGTAGCTTCCTTTACAGTCCACTTTTGTAAACCTTTCACAAAGTCCGACCGCCTGGGACAGAAGATCTGCAGGTGGGTTGCCTGTCAGCGAACAGTAACAGTCGGAGACTCTTCAAAGAGTACCTTTCCCATCTTTTCTTTATTCATCCAAAGCTACAGCTTCACCCAACATGCCCTACGCCACAAGCAGAGGAGGAGCCCACTGGGGAGGAACGGACCGCAACCCGCCTATTCCGCGGCACCTGACCACACACCAAGCTGCAATGCCTCCACCCGTGTTAATAACCTGCTTCCGCAAATTAAAACTATATGAAAAATAGCGTAGTTATTTCAGAATAATATTCATACAGTGCATGGTTTGCGTGTTTAATGAAATGTGAGATGACGCACGAGTTCCGTGCGGTCGCGACAAAGTTGCAGCGTACCTCGATGTCCTGCTACAGAACTTAATCCTCAAGTAATTTTGAACAGGCTATGGTTCACTGTGTAGCGGCACACGTCCATATAAATCACGTACATCATGATTCAACTCAGTGGCAGTCAACTGGAAATGTTGCTGTGGTCTCTCCTAAAATATTTCGACAGTCTGGTTTACTGTGCGTAAGTCGAA